>CANXME010001053.1:6052500-6652500 GCA_948144175.1 Closterium sp. NIES-65 | reverse complement strand
TGTGTGCAGAACGTACTGGATCCGTTCAAGGATAGGCAGTCGACACACAATCAGCATTTTAGAGCTCCGTCCCTTATACTCCCGTTTTGCGGTAACAATAGCTTCTAGTATGTATCGAGGTGAGGCTAATGTGTCGGGCTCCTATTTATGATTCGCATTGTCTAGGATAACAGACAATCAGTCATGCTGTTTACGAAAGATTATATGATGGTCTTAGGGAAAAATCATGGATTTTGCCTGGATTTTGCTGTAGGGGGTACAGATTCGAACCTCTTTTTCGAAATTTTGAAGGCCTCTCTCGTACCCCCACCACCAGCCAGCATTCACGACTTTCTCCAGCCCTAACCCTAACCTTCTCAATAGCGTCGCCGTCAAACTCTACCGAAGCGCGTTTTTGTCGTTATTAGCACAGCACCTTAGGACATATCGAGCAATGGGTGCGGCTGATGCCCTAAACGGGCTCTCGTGTGATTGTCAGTTCGACCATAGCCTTCAATTCCATCATCCGCCTATTACCAACATTAACCTAGTATGCACTCGGAGGCAGATCAGGTCGTGCCTCACATCTAGCGTTAGTTCCAGCAGATCTTTTATTTTTAGAGTCACCGGAACATGGATTGTGCTGAAACTTGCTTCTGTAGCGTTTGCGGTTTGTGTTGCCCGAATCCCCAAGTGCTGGGTAGGCATTTGGGTGGGAACTCTCCATGCGCGCCATGGCGAGGTAGGCGATCAAGGCGATTGTCTCCTACAACCTCCGAGCACGGGGGCGTTGGGGTTGTCTACGCCGTCCCTGCCCCTACCTACAGGCGCGTTCGTCCTCGTAGAGCGCCTATTGCCAATGACAACAACTCCCCACACACGCCTCCGGACAATCCAAACCCTACTCGCGATGCTGAAGTGCCGCCAACCGTATCTGGGGGCGAGCCCTCGAGCGCCGCCCGAGAAAATGTTCCCTCCTCATCCACCTCCTCTTGCCCCGCATCTGAGAGCCCGTTGCCGTCACCTCCTCCACAGCCTCCTGCAAGCGGCTCAGGGATTGCAGACCCTCCATCACCCAATGTGAAAGTCACCCCGGTACTCCTAAAGTTGCTGCAGCTCGTGGACGGTGTGAATGGAGGAGATGGGTTATCCAAGATGAATACCAACCGCCTGCTCCAGCTACTATTGCATCCGGAATTGGCCAAGAACCTTGTCGACGCCAAGGTTTCAAACTCTCGGGATCTTGAGAAGCTGCACCTCGAGAACTTGGCAAGCACCTGTCGTGGCTTCCATGCTACCCTGATCAGGTCATGCTGCACCGAAATCCTCTTCACGTAAGTTAATACTATTTGTATGGAACATGTATGCAACCTTCAATCCCTTCATACATTTTCCATCCAGGCAACTGATATTCAGTGATTTTCTGCCATGATACTTTATATTTGCCCTCTACCACACATTTGTTGCGAGTCCCATAAATGTTCACTTGTGTCGTTTACAAGCCGCTGTGCCATGCTGCTAATCGTAGTATTCCCTCGCAGCCCGTATCGACATGCTCATGATCTTCATTACTAAGCTGGACAGCCCATGCAAGCATGGCTAATGAGCTCATTATGGCTAGACATGCAAGCATGGGTAATGAGCCTATTATGGCCAGACATGCAAGCATGGGTAATGAGCCCATTATGGCCAGACGTGCAAGCATGGGTAATGAGCCCATTATAGCCATACATGCAAGCATGGGGCATGTGCCCATTATGGCAAGCCCACCTCCAGATCATCAATGGTGGCAACACCTCGCAGGTTTCAAAATCTCTCCATGTGTCGTTGTTCGTGCCCTGTTTTATGATGAACTGTTTGTAGGTCTTGAGGGATATGATGTCTGCTAAGGAAAACGCTGAGGGCTTCCGTCTCAGGCCAAAGCGGGAAGTGGACCCGAATACTAGGCAGCGTGCTTATACCACTGCCGAGACTGGGACCTGGTGGCACGATGCACAAGTATGTACCATGCCGTTTACGGTTTGAATATGCGAGGTCATTGAAGCTTGCGCACAGTTATGCGTAACAGTCAATAATCTCATGCAGTTTTTAACAACAGCACCTTTTGTTGCTTCAACACTTCCATTTGTCCACAGGCAATGGTAAGCCTTGATGCTGTGATAGCAGCACTCATATTCTACGGCGATGTTACTCACCTCAGCAGTAACGGTTGCAAAAAGGCCCATCCGGTAGTGATGACACTGGGCAACATACCACTCCTAAAACGGTGGGGTCCGATGGGGCATGCACTACTAGCTGTGCTTCCCATTCCCCCCAAAGGGATGCCCACTGAACTGAAGGCTGAAATATTCAACGTCTGCGTGGCAAAACTAATGGAGCCTCTGCTTCAAGTGAAGGAGAGGTACGTTATTTATGACACTCTAGCGACTGACTTGTGTGAACATGCTGTTTAGATAAGTGTACCGCCACGAGTCCTTCAATCCAACCATCCATGCTGCTATCCGTCCGTATGCAGTGGTGTGTTATTGAAAGATCCACACGGGGTTGAACGCAAGGTGGTCCCGATGCTTCTTGGGTGGCCTGCTGACTACCCTGAATCGGGGAAACTGTCAGGCACCCTTTCTGGCCAGGGCTGCTCGAAGTCGTGCAGCATCTGTTACGTTGATCGGGTAAGCACTCAATCCGTGTTTGTTTTTTCTGTTGCTGGCCATTGTTGACACAAGCAATCATCCGTTTTCACGCGTAGCGTGACAGGACAACCTCTCATCTGTTAACATGGACCACGCTGTTTGGAGTCCTGAGCACCAACAATGGGTGGTGACTCAAATGGAGGGGTCTGCTGAAGATACTGTCAGAATATTATAGCTTATGCTTTTGTGTAGGTTGTAGTGGGGTAGCCCATTTGGGGTACAACCCAATTAGGGTTAGTACTTGTACCCAACTGTTTCATAGTTCATTCATTCTCGTTTCAATCTTCACATGGTATCAGAGTAGCAGCCTCAACAGTACCTAGAGCAGCAGTCTCAATGCTCGGATCGGGCGGGAAACACCGGTAACAGTCACCCTCATCACTAATAGTCACAGCATACATGGCAGCAAGAATAGCATCAAAGTTAAGATCAAAGATAGCTACTCTCGCCCTAGAAAGCTCACCACAGCGGGGGATCTCCGTGGCCTCCAGAAACTGGTGACGCCAAGCGTCCGTCAGGCGGCCAAAGCAGCGCTGGGTGGGGTGCGCACCCCCACACTGCTCACCCGTGCGGTCGCCGGTGCGTAGGACGTAGGTGCACGGACCAGTACCCCCACCCCGCTGGCGTGCAGCGTACCACTCACGGAGCTGCTGAGGGGGGGGGGGATGTCACGAGTGCGCTGCTGCTGCTGCTGGCGCTGACCACCACCGGAGCCGGCCCTCTGCGCAGCGCCACCCCGACCAGCTCCACCTCCTCCGCGGCCGCCTCCTCCACCGCCGCCACCCCCGCCACCTCCGCTCCCACCGCCACCACCGCCGCCTCTGCCTCCACTGCCGCCACCGACACCCCCACCCCCGCCACCACCCCCACCGCCACCCCCACCCCCTCTGCCGCCTCCACCGCCGCCTCCACCGCCCCCGCTAGCTCCTCCAGCGCCCTTGCCCCCCTTGCCCTTGCCAGGGCGGCGTCTCCCGCTAGGGGTAGACGCCGCACCGACCGACTCAAGCCCAACGAGGTCGGCCGCAGCAGCAGAGGCAACAGAGGGCAAAAGGGGGGAGGGGGAACACCCCTCAAAGATGGGGGTGCGAGGGTCACCACGAGAGGCTCCTGCAGCGACTATGCTCTTCTCCGCTGCTAAGAGGGCCTTCTCGAGGAGGTCAACAGTGAGAGTGGTGGGACAGACCGAGAGGAAGTGGTCCTTGACTACGCGAAGGGAGTCAGGGAGGCGGGTGACTATGTAGTAGAGAGTGATGTACATGGGGGGGGGTTCTTGGCGCAGAACTGAGCAGGAAGCGCAGCGCGGTAGCGAGTGTCACTAGTGCGGAGGTGCGTAATGAGGTCAGCGACTGTGGGAAAGGCAGCAAGGTCAAGGAAGAGGTACGGTAGCATGAGGCGGCTCAGTGCAGCAGTTGCAGGGGAGGAGTAGCATGCAACCACAGCATCGTACAAGGTCTGAGCACTCTTGTACTGGCTAAAGTCCGCACGCTCAGAGGTAGGCAGGTGGGGACGCACAGCAAGACGTGCAGCAGCATCGCGCGTGGCCCAGTATGAGCGAACAGTGGCGTCAGCATCAGCAGCAGGGGCAGGAGAGGCACCAGAGGTGAGGTCAAAGAGAGAGAGACCGTCTGCCCTATCGCACTGTAAGAAAAGCTGCAGGTCATCTATCCAGATGTCAAAGTCAATGGCCCGACCCTCAGCGTCAAAAGCGAGGACACTAGGGGTAGCCATGACAGCAGTAGACTAGCAGCGCAAATTGTAGGGTGAGGGCATTGCTGTGAAAGAGGCGCTGCTCTTACCGGACAGGGCGGCTTGGGCGGTTCGGCTGCAGGGCGACTCGACGGCTCGGCAGCTGGGCGGCTCGGCGGCCCGGCTGCTGGGCGGCTCGGCGGCTCGACTGCTGGGCGGCTCGGCTGCTCGACTGCTGGGCCGCCCGGCGGCTGGACGGCTCGGCTGCTGGGCAGCTCGGCTGCTGGGCGGCTCGTTGTTGGGCGGCTCGGTGGGGCCGCTGAGAGGAGGCGGCGGGGCCTCTGAGGTATGTGGCGGGGCCGCAGGTAGGTGGTGGGGCCGCAGGTAGGTGGCAGGGCCGCAGGTAGTTGCCGGGTTCGAACAGGTAGGTGGCGGGGCCGCTGGTGGGTGGCGGGGCCGCTAGTAGGTGGCGGGGCCGGCAGGTAGGCGCCGGGGCCGCACAGGTAGGTGGCGGGGCCGCGGTTAGGTGGCGGAGCCGCAGGTAGGTGGCGAGGCCGCGGTTAGGTGGCGGAGCCGCAGGTAGGTGGCGGGGCCGCTGGTAGGTGGCGAGGCCAGCAGGTAGGCGCCGGGGCCGCACAGGTAGGCGTCGGGGCCGCTGGTAGGCGCCGGGGTTGGTAAAGGGCGGCGTAAGGGCCGCAGGGCGGCGCGAGGGCCGCGGGGTAGGCGACGAGGCCGCAGGGCGGCGGATCGGGGCCGGGAAAGGGCGGCGCGATGGCCGCGGGGTAGGCAACGGGGCCGCAGGGCGGCGAGTCAGGGCCAGGAAGGGCGCCGCGAGGGCCGCAAGGCAAGCGACGAGGCCGCTAGGGAGGCGCGACAAGGTCGAGAAAAGGGGGAGCGCGACTCAGGCTAGGGCTGAGCGCGCTCCGGGCAGGAAAAAAAAAAATCGACTTGGTGGGCCCTAGGAACAGTTCCCATGAGGGAACCTGCCCTAGGTGCTAGTGCGCCTGCTTCCTCAGGTGCTTGTGAGTCCGCTGCTTCCTCAGGTGCTTGTGAGTCCGCGCTCTCAGGTACCGAGCCGGCTTCGCCCTCCCTCACCTTCACCCTTGACTCGGGGGTGTCTCGCTCCTTCTTTTCAGACCGCACCACACTCACGCCGCTTGGTCGGCCAGTTGCGATCTCTCTGGCTGACCCCTCTGGGGGTCCTGTCCTTGCTCACTTTTCCACTGTCCTCCCGTGTCCGGCGGCTCCCTCTGGCACCCTGTTTGGTCTTTACCTCCCCTCGTTCTCTACAAACTTGGTGAGTGGCGCTGACCTTCAGGATGGGGGAGTTCACCAGTTCACTCCTGCAAGCCAGCGGGTGACCCACTGCACGGACGCTCGGACGGGCCGACACTTGGCCACGTTTACTCGTTGGCCGGGGTCGAGCGTGTACACACTGTCCACTATGTCTCCTTCTGTCCTTGCGTCTGGTCAGGTAGCTGCGTCGGGTCAGGTGTTTGCTGCAGCGTCCAGGTCTGGTCCCTACTCGTGTCGCTCCTGTCTCACGAGACTCTCCTTTGGCACCACCGCCTAGGTCACCCCTCCTTGCCTCGTCTCTGAGGCATGGCCTCTCGTCTCCTTGTCTTTTGTCTTCCACGGTCCCTCCCTCCCCTTCCTCCAGGGCCTGGCCCTACCTCCGTCCCCTATGTCGAGGGGCGGCAGCGGGCTGCCCCTCACACCTCCCAGTTTCCTCCTACAGAGGCCCCGCTGCAGACGCTTCACATGGACGTGTGGGGCCCAGCCCGCGTCCGTGGTCAGGGTCATGAGCACTACTTCCTGTTGGTAGTTGGCGACTACTCGCGTTACACCATAGTCTTCCCCTTGCGCAGCAAGGGTGATGTTTCTGAGGTGTTGATCGACTGGATCCCCGCAGCTCGTCTCCAGCTCAGGCAAAGCTTCGGCTCGGACTTTCCTGTTCTGCGTCTGCACTCTGACAGAGGAGGAGAGCTCTCCTCTGGCCTTCTGCGAGCCTACTGTCGTGCACGAGGCATCCGCCAGACCTTCACGCTTCCGGACTCTCCACAGCAAAATGGGATTGCTGAGCGCCGCATTGGCATGGTCATGGACGTCGCCCATACGTCCATGATGCATGCGGCTGCCCCTCATTTTCTGTGGCCGTTTGCGGTTCGGTACGCGGCGCATCAGCTCAACCTTCACCCTAGGGTCTCCAGGCCGGAGACCTCCTTAGCCTTGCTGTGGACGGGGAAGGTTGGCGATGCGTCTGCGTTCTATGTCTGGGGATCTCGAGCGTTTGTTCGCGACTTGTCTGCGGACAAGCTGTCCCCTCGTGCTGCTCCTTGCGTCTTCCTGGATTTCCCCCCTGACGCGCCAGGGTGGCAGTTCTACCACCCCACCTCTCGCCGTGTTCTGTCCTCCCAGGACGTCACGTTCGACCAGTCAATACCCTACTACCGCCTCTTCTCCTACCGCACTCCTTCCCTCCCCCCGCCGCCGCTCTTCCTTGTACCAGGTCACCCTCCGGTAGACCCCCTCCCCCCTCAGGGTCCGTCCCATTCAGGTGTGTCCTAGGTAGACGCAGTCGAGCCTGTCGAGGTCAGTGGTGACTCTGGTGCTGTTGAGGGTGCTGAGCCTGGGGGTGCTGAGCTTGGGGGTGCTGAGACTGGGGGTGTTGAGACTGGGGGTGCTGAGACTAGGGGTGCTGGGCCTGGGGGTGCTGAGCCTGGGGGTGCTGAGCTTGGGGGTGTTGAGCCTGGGGTACTACACCTGGGGGTGCTGAGCCTGGGGGTGCTACGACTAGAGGTGCTGAGCTTGAGGGAGCTGGGCCTACTTGTGAGGCGTCCGGCGGTGCTCGGCCTGGAGGTTCTCCGGGTGCTTTGTCTCGGCGGGAGCCAATCTCTCCACAGGAGTTGCGCGAGTGGTTTGCCCGGCGCTGGAGGCGTACTACTGGAGCTGGAGGTTCTTCGACTGCTGAGGGTGCTGGTGCCGCCGGTCCTAGAGGTGCTCGTACGGGAGGTACTGGAGCTGCTAGGCCGCTGGGTGCGTCTGGAGCTGGAGCTGCTAAGGGTGCTTGCGCTGAGGCTACTGCTGTCGGTCCTGGCAGCGGTGCTGCTAAAGTTACTGGAGCAGGAGGTGCTGCAGGTGCTGGTGCTGCCGCTGGGGGTACTGGTGCTGTCCCTGCTGTGTCTGGAGTCGCCGCGCGGCCTCGACCGTACTACGTTCCGCTCCTTCAGCAGGTTCTTGGTCTCCCGCCTTCTACTGGTCCTTCTCCCTTATAGTGTCCACAGCCTGTCCCGTCACAGTTACATTTAGAGCCCGCCTGCCCACTACCTACTCTTTCTCCCTACACTGGTCTTGCTGAGCGTCATGAGCCTGCGTCTCGCCCTTTGTTGCCTGTCCGTCCTGCTCGCGCTAGTGGTCGTAGTTCGCGTGAGCGTCCTCCTCCTCTCCCTGGCATGCACCGGATGTCTCTGCGTCCGTCCACTGCTCCTCTGCGTGCCCCGTTGCCTTCTCCTCCTGAGTCCTCTCTTCCTACTCTTGCCGACCCTGAGTCAGACTCTCTTCGTGCTGCCAGTCCTACTGTCACGCGTCTCCTTCCTACTGTCGTCACTGACCCTTCTTTTGAGTCCACTGCTGCGTCTGCCCTAGTTGCTGAGCTCGTCGACTTTGCTGCTCGCTGTCATCTAGACTATGCTGCTAGTCTTGTCGCTAAGTCTGAGTATGTCTGTCCTCCGTCCATCGGGGGTGAGTGTGCCCTTAGTACGGACGTCCTTGAGGACAGGCAGGAGGAGTTCCACTGTCTGGCAGCTGCTTCACCTCATCTTGTGTCCGTACTGCTTACCCTTGAGGGAGACCCGGATGCACTTGACATCCCGACTCCGCGCTCTTACGCGGAGGCGATAGAGGGTCCCTAGTCCTCTCAGTTGCAGGCAGCTATGGACGCAGATATGGCTTTCTGGAAGTCCACAGGCACCTACGTTGATGAGGTTCCCCCACCTGGGGCGAACATCGTCAGTGGCATGTGGATTTTCAGGGTGAAGCGGCCGCCGGGTTCCCCGCTTGTCTTCAAGGCGCGGTACGTGGCTCGTGGCTTGAGTCAGCGGCAAGGAGTTGACTACTTTTAGACCTTCTCTCCCACCCCAAAGATTACCACTCTTCGGGTGCTGCTGCACATAGCTGCTCAGCGCGACTACGAGCTTCACTCTCTTGACTTCAGCACTGCTTTCTTGCAGGGTAGCCTGCACGAGGAGATCTGGCTGTGCCGCTCACCTATCTTCACTGGGTCTTTTCCTCCTGGCACCCACTGGAGCCTCCGGCAACCTGTCTACGGTCTCCGCTTGGCACCGCGCGAGTGGCACGACACACTGAGGACTACGCTTGCGGCTCTTGGGTTTGCTCCCTCTACTGCTGACCCGTCGCTGTTTCTGCGCACCGACACTTCTTTGCCGCCGTTCTACATCCTCGTGTACGTCGACGACTTGGTCTTTGCCACAGCTGACACTGCTTGACTCGCCCACGTGAAGTCCGAGCTGCAGAAGAGACACACGTGCATAGACCTGGGTGAACTACGCAGCTACCTTGGCTTGCAATTCACCCGGGACAGAGCACAGCGCACCATTACTCTGACTCAGTCACACATGGTGCAGCAGGTCCTTAAGCGCTTCGGCTTCACGTACTCCTCGCCTCAGGCCACTCCTCTTCCTACTCGCCACTCGCTCTCAGCTCTGCCTTCGGGTGAGTCCGTAGAGTCGGGTGGCCCGTACCCAGAGCTTGTTGGCTGCCTCATGTACCTGATGACCTGCACTCGACCCGACCTTGCATACCCTCTTAGCATTTTGGCGCGCTATGTTGCTCCTGGGAGACACAGACCGGAGCACATGGCTGTAGCGAAGAGGGTGTTGCGCTACTTGTGCAGTACGTCGGGCATGGGGCTTGTGCTTGGAGGGCGGAGTCCAGTGGTCCTCACTGGGCACGCAGACGCTTCTTGGGCGGACGACCAGGCTACGCAGCGGTCGTCACAGGGTTACAACTTCAGCCTTGGTTCCGGCTCTGTTTCGTGGCGGGCTACTCGCTCGTCTTCTGTTCTCGGCTCCAGTTGTGAGGCTGAGATCTACGCCGGGGCCATGGCTGCACAGGAGCTTTGCTGGCTCACCTACCTGCTGTCTGATTTAGGAGAGGTGCTTTGTTCTCCTCTAGTGCTGTACGTAGACAACAAGGCCATGCTGGCCTTGTGTCGAGAGCAGAGACTGGAGCACAGAACGAAGCACATTGCTCTTCGCTACTTCCTTGCTCATGAGCTGCAGCAGCGTGGTCAGCTGCGTTTTGCATACGTGGCCTCTGAGGCCAACACTGCTGATATCTTCACCAAGGCACTTGCGCCTTGTGATCATCAGCGCTTCTGTACTCAGCTTGGTCTTGTGCCTATCTTACCTCACTTGCTCACCTCTTGACCTTGCTTGTACTGTTACATATATATACACCTGCTCTTGCTTGTTTAGCTTTCTATATATATATGTACTTCTGCATGTGAACTGGCCTTGTGGCCTTGAACTTGTGCTCGGAATGTGTGGTGACTTTGTGATCCACCCTGAGCTTGCTTTGCTTTGCTTTGCTGGACTGGTCTTGTGACCGCTTGTTCTCCCCCACTTTGCCTATGGGGGTGTGTCAGAACATTATAGCCTATGCTTTTGTATAGGCTATAGTGGGGTAGCCCATATGGGGTACAACCCAATTAGGGTTAGTACTTGTACCCAACTGTTTCATAGTTCATTCATTCTCGTTTCAATCTTCACAGATACTTCTCTGGCACAATATTCAACCTACAACTTTCAGGTCAGAGTGTGCACAACGTAGTTCAAGATAAAGAATGCTTGAGAAAGAGAGAGCGATCGACCTCGAAACGTGGGTATGTCGTCCTAACCCGTAGTGTGCTGGGTTTTTGCTCTCATCCTTGTGTATGGTGGGAGCATATATCTTGGACGTGCATGTTGGCCTTTGTCGTTGTGTTATGTTGCTCAGTGAAGATCTACACTACACGTCATTGTATGGCGGTGCGCATTGTGGCAGTGGGGCATCGCTGGCCATGCATGGGGGAACCCATATCTAGCACTCTTGCCAGACATCATGCACATGGCAGATCTCGGAATATTGGACCACATTGTCAAGTGCATCCGTAAAGCGTCAACGAGGTCCCTCAAGAAGCTCGACACGTAGGTTCATCTTTGTTCTTTTCGAACCTGAGTAGTTGTATCTGCCATTTGCGGTAAGGAGTGTGTATCTTTCTTGATGGTCATCCTATCAGGGTTTCAAAACTCCTCACCAGTACTTTCCCCCTGCCAAGAGGCTGCAGAACTTGCGTGAAGCTACACGCATCAACATGATGCGATTTCCGGATAAGGAGTACTTTTCGAGCACTTCGAATGTCCTAGCATTTGAGCATAGGGCTGTGATGCAGGTAGGACGCACCTTAAATGGCTGGTAGGTGTGGGATGCAGGTAGGACGCACCTTAAATGGCTGTGATGCAGGTAGGGCTGATGTTGCATGGTTGAATATGCATATGTTATTGCATACGTTCAAACCTCATCATGTGAAATGATCATGCAGTACAAACTGACGTAAACCCTCTCCATTCTTCTTCCCTGCATATCTCAGTCAATGCTGTTCCATACCTATGTTTCAGACCCATGAACTATGCAGTATGTTCCTCTGCCATGATTTTACTTGCTCATACAATCATATGATCCTTTCCATTGCCAATACACCATGAAACCTACACCATAGGTTCTAATTTTTTTGGTGGCCGACATACTAGATGCGGGACAACTGGAGGCGATTCGTGCATACATTGACTGGTATATTTGGTGCAACAAAGATCTCCACACGGAGAGCACTTTACAAGAGTTGAAGCGGAAGGCAGCAAGGTATGCTCACTCCACCCTAAACACATATTCTTTGTTTTCTCTTAACCCGAAACCAAGAGAGCTTGCCTTGTGCATGTACGTAGCCTCACATATTCATCAACCTTTCCTTGTGCCTGCCCATACACTCCAGGCTGGTGAAACTGTTGGTGAAAGCCTTTCCCCAACAAGCATCCGACTGGAACCTCATTAAAACTCACCTCATGTCACATTTTGTTCCCGCCATTCGGTGAGCCGGTTACGTGCAAGAGTACAGCACGAATTTTTTTGAGCACTTGCATAGCACACTGTTGAAGCAAATCTACCGTCGCTTGAACAAGAGAAATGTGGACGCGCAAATCATGAAGCACCATGAAAAACGGCTAGGCGTGTGGGAAGACGATGAGTCGAACACTAAACACGAGACCGCCATGGCAACAGTAAGTATATTCGAGCACATGTTGGCCGAGCCAAATTTCAGCCATAGCATACTTTCAGGCAATGAGTGAGCCCTTTTTCACTGCAGGCAATTGAAAAAGGCGTGCATGTCATGACCAAGGAATCATATTTTTTTCCCCGTGGACCCTGTGGATGCGACTGAGCACCCCAACGATTTCGTGAAAGAGTGGAGCGAGCAGCACCCCAAGGCACATGCCAAGTTCAAGCGGGCACTTGCACGGGTGAACTTGTCGCCCACCAAGGTTCGGGTAAGAATTGCCTTCCATGCTCATTCGGGACTGCAAATCAACTTTGCTGACATTTGTTGCCCTAACCACCAAGGCAATGGCAGCTCCTCACCCCCCCACCTCCACCCCCCTCCCTCTTCTTCCAATGCCTCACTGCATCGCATCCCTCTTTCCCTCACTCCAGCGCATGGTTCACCCTGATTTGCAGGGAACCTGGCTGGAGCCACCAAATCCACCATCCTAAATCAACCGGATTTCCCCCTTCCCCATTCACCCTACCCCCATGCACCCCCCTACCTTGCCCTCTCTCCCTATTTCCTTGTTCCCCTCAGATGTGCCACCTGGGGGCAGCTCCAAGGCATGGGAACACCTCTGCAAGACATTGGCACCCAACACTCTGCAATCAGAAACAGCAAGGGGCATGATAATGCCCCCTTCTCTCTTTCCCACCCTGCCCCACTTCATCCCTCTCTCCCTCACTCCAGCCAAGGCCCTCCCAGGACACACAGGGGTGCAACTCTAGGCCGGCAGTGGGGCTGTTGAGTCCCCACCTGCACGATCCCCTAGGAACCTGGCTGGAGCACCCTTTTTCCATTCCCAAACCCATCCACCTTTCCCCTTCCCCATTCCCCCTTCTCTAATGCACCCCTCTCTCTTGCCCTCTCTCCCTATTTCCTTGTTCCCCTCAGATGTGCCACCTAGGGGCAGCTCCAAGGCATGGGAACACCTCTGCAAGACAACTGGCACCCAACACTCTGCAATCTGAGTTGCAGAAACAGCAAGGGGCATAATAATGCCCCCTTCTCTCTTTCCCACCCTGCCCCACTTCATCCCTCTCTCCCTCACTCCATCCAAGGCCCTCCCGGGACACACAGGGGTGCAACTCTAGGCCGGCAGTGGGGCTGTTGAGTCCCCACCTGCACGATCCCCTAGGAAACTGGTTGGAGCACCCTTTTTCCATTCCCAAACCCATTCACCTTTCCCCTTCCCCATTCCCCCTTCTCTAATGCACCCCTCTCTCCTGCCCTCTCTCCCTATTTCCTTGTTCCCCTCAGATGTGCCACCTAGGGGCAGCTCCAAGGCATGGGAACACCTCTGCAAGACAACTGGCACCCAACACTCTGCAATTTGAGTTGCAGAAACAGCAAGGGGCATAATAATGCCCCCTTCTCTCTTTCCCACCCTGCCCCACTTCATCCCTCTCTCCCTCACTCCAGCCCAGGCCCTCCCAGGACACACAGGGGTGCAACTCTAGGCCGGCAGTGGGGCTGTTGAGTCCCCACCTGCACGACCCCCTAGGAACCTGGCTGGAGCACCCCTTTTCCATTCCCAAACCCATCCACCTTTCCCCATCCACTCAGATAAGAAGTAATACCCCTCCCCCCTTCCCCCCCTCACAATTTTCCTCCATGACTCACTGCATCCCCCTCACCCTCACTCGAGCCAACCCCCTGCAAAGGACCCTCAGGAGTGCTCCTCTGGGCTGGCCCTGGCCTTGTTGAGACCCACCTGCACTAGCCACTTGGAAACTGGCTGGAGCACCCCTTCTCCGTTCCCATACCCATCATCCTTCCAACCCTTCCCCATTCGCCCTAACCCCATCCACCACTCTCTAAAGCCCTCCCTATCTCCCATCTTCCCTGAGATGTGGCATGGAGATACCACAGTTTTTTCTAGCTAAACCTGGGTGCGGCCCTAATGACATAAGAGTGTTATCCAGAGCATAACGATGGTTTTCATGCATTGTCGTAGGCGCACACAACAATGGCGATTCCCTCAGCCCAAGGAGAGCACTTTTCGCGCGTTGCACACTTTGTGAAGGCTGCCCCCCATTCGTACTCGAGGCCATGGTTCTCAGACGTGGCCATCATGGGGACAGCACCAGACGAGGGAGATGTTGAATGGTATGGGAAGCTGTTGCTCCTGTTTCACACCAAGGAGAGGGGTTGCAAAAGGGAGCTGGCGTACGTGAGGTACTGGACCAAAACGGGCGAAGATGCGAAAACGGGATGCACTCGACTTGCATGGACGACAACCCTTTCCAAGTATTCTGTGGTCAACGTCGATGCGATTTATCGCGAGGTCCACGTTATCAAGGCGTTTCATAGCGACACCGCTTATTTGCTTAACAAATACCAACTTAGATAGTGTAGTGAAAGCATGCATCTGCGCAGGCATGTTATAAAATAAAAATGTTTTATAACACAAGTTACACAAGATTAAACAAGACGTCGGATAGATTGTTGACGTTATGTAACACAAGTTACTTTGGTTTCTGTTAATTAGATTTACAATTTATATAAATACATGTAATAAAATAACAAGTCTCATAGAGCAAAGCATGATCTACACAACTTTAAACAATCTGTAATTGGACCAAAATTGGTCCGAATTTGCCTCGTCAAACATTAACAAAGCAGGCCTAAAATGGGAACAGCCCTGGCTGTCAGAATCCCAACCACTAGACCATTGGGATAAAAGGGCTTGTTTCAGTAGCGGGTCAGTGCGCCCATAACCCCCCAGGCGAACGCGCCTGTAACCCTCTCCAGGATCAATCGGGCATCCACAGTGCAGATCTACTGACACCCCCCCACACTGGGAGGCCCAGGACTAAGCACAGCGGCACCGGCCTACATGTGCATACACCGGGAATCGAACCCGAGACCGCTCTGATACCATGTCAGAATCCCAACCACTAGACCATTGGGATAAAAGGGCTTGTTTCAGTAGCGGGTCAGTGCGCCCATAACCCCCCAGGCGAACGCGCCTGTAACCCTCTCCAGGATCAATCGGGCATCCACAGTGCAGATCTACTGACACTGGCCTGAATTTGCCAGGCCTAACCCTCTGTCAGAATCTGACGCGGCTCGATGTGCAGGGCGTCAGACTCAATGTGACCAAATTTTGACGCGCGACCAAGAGCAGACTGCGCTTTGACGAAAACAGGGTTTCCTCACGCAAACCAAACAACCCAACCTCGAAAATGTTCCCAACCCCCCCAGATTGGAAACGCAGGTTTTTTGTGATGCCGCCCATTAACACCTTATTGGCTCTGGTGTCACACGGGTGGCGCTCTGGCTCTACGCGATGAATTCACGGGCTTCCGTCAAACGATGACGTCTGAGTCAACCCAACGAATCTATCGAAATTCAGTTGCAGGGTGCAGTAGAGAGTCGCGTCGCGATCAAGCGACTTTAGCCGCAATCTGTCGAAGGACAAGCTGGCGGCCACCTTGATAACCGTGAAACAGTTACATCATAGTTATCGGTTCATGGCGGAATTATCATTTTTGCCCTAACACGTGGCTCCACATCCCACCCCACAATCACCAGCTCTCTCAGCAAGCCCTTGAGGCCCTCCCGCCCTCCAAACTATGTCGTCTCCTAACTCCTTGGATCCCGAAAGCGTGCCAATGCCAGCCTGGGCTTGTGGAGTGGAAGTGAATTCTGCAGCCTTGGAGCGGCTGCTATTGGGTGCAGGGATGCGAGGGAATCCTTCACTGGCCGTAGCAATCCGTGGGCCGAGAAAAGCGTGGCAATATTTGGAGGATAGAGGAACCTTCATGACCCTCATGAACCTTGCTGTCGTTTGGAGGATAGAGGAAGGTAAGTACCTAACCAAACATGATGGGGGTAAGTATAGACGAAAACAACAAAGTATCGCCTGCATACTGGCCCTGTTCGATAGCACTTTGGGGCCCCCACGATGCAACCATTTGGTTTGGCTCTGTCGCCCAAATGGTTCACCGTCGCGACAAAACGCAAGTGGTGGGACAGCGCCGGCGGTGTAATCATTTTGGCCGACCCGAAAACGGCCGAGGTGGTCGAAAAGCTCCACCTCAACGACCCTTTACAGCGGACTGTTTCCAGCCGCGGGGTCTGCCCGGGGGCTCGACGGTCTACGTAAAAACAAAAGCCTCACCCAAATGTTTGTGCTCAAAATGTATAGAGTATTCCAGATCGGTTCCAGCATTAGTTAGGTGTGTCGAAAGGTTTTGTGGTGCAACTGGTTTATACCTTTTGTTTGGCGCGACTATCCCTAAATAGCCCATTGGTCTGGCATTGGGGCCACTTATTTGAAAAGAAACATTGGCAATGGTCTGAAATTTTCCCAGGGATGGGCTGTAATGATTAGGCGACAGTCACTGTTACTGCGCGCTGTGGTGTCAAACCACCCCGTTAAAATACCCGCCATGTTTTAGCAGCTGGGCGGGAAACCAAGGACATCGCAGGGGGGTCGTTCGCGCTAGCGGGAATTATCACTCGTCGCAGGGGGTCGCAAACCGTTTCCCGCCCAACCAACGAGGTCACCTCAAAGCGTTTCTGGCGGGGTTACCCTCGCTGTCGAACAGGTCCACTGTCACGCGACAGCAGTTGAGGGGTCATCGTTTCGGCTACACGAAACAATGCGTGTGTTTTGAGTTGTACGAAAGAAGAGTACGCAGTATTCAATAACGCGGAAGTGATTACAACTACTAAGCAAACGAGGCCTAGGCACAATATAGCAAAGCTAGCTAGGCCGAGGTCGCGGGGTCGCGTGAAGGTTGGGTGCAGGCTTGGGGTTGGGAAACCCGAAGGCGATGCGGAGGACGTTCGGAAGGCGAGGTCGACGGACCGAGCCTGAACTCTGAAAACTTGGAAATGTACGCGTATGGAGTGCTTCAGTAAGGAATTAGCAAAATTCCTTACACTACCCCCCCCCCCCTTAGGAAAGGTGGTCCATATCAGGCACGCGTCTGCGGGAAAGATAATCCCGAAGCACCGAGTGGCCTTGTAGTGAGTCAGCCGGGACCCACGTGTCATCTTCGCTTGTGCGATCCACCCAACGGAGAAGGAAATCAACGTGGCGTCCTGCTGGGGCCGCAAGAATGCGATGGTTTAAAATCTTCCACGGTTGAAGCATCGGATCTGCCACAGGTCGGACACTTGGCACCAGGCTAGATCGAGCGACGTCGGACGGCTGCGGAGCCACGTAGTGGCGGAGTAAGCAGACGTGGAAGGCGTCGTGGATCTTCCAGTCGTCCGGGAGTAGGAGTTTCGCCGTGACCGGAGTCAGCATCCGAATGATGCAGAAAGGTCCCACGTAGCGGGGACGTAATTTCGCAGGCTGGGGCAGTCAGAGATTCTTCCTGTCCAGGAGAACCATCTGCCCATCACGGAAGGGTAAGTTCCGTCGATGTCTGTCGGTGTAGCGGCTGGCAGCGCGATTAGCCTTTCGTATGAATTCTGCTGCTTTGTCGCGTGCTGCTTGGAGCTCCGAAACAAACTGCTGCGACCGTGGTACCGGATTGTTAGGAGTCGTTGAAGAGGGTACCACCGGATCTATCCCGTAATCGAGGTAAAACGGTGATTGCTTGGTCGTTGCAGACGGGGCATTGTTGTACGCAAACTCGAGCATGGGGAGCAAATCTTCCCACTTGGTGATGTCGGGGCAGTTCGTGCGAATCAACTGCTCCATCGTTTGGTTGGTTCTCTCAGTCTGCCCGTCGGTTTGCGGGTGGTATGACGACGAGAACTCCAGGCGGGTGACGTACTGTGCCCATGTCTTCTGCCAGATCTTCGACGTAAATTTCGGGTCCCGATTGTTGATGACCGCCAAGGGTAACCCGTGTAGTCGCACGACGGTCGAGATGAAGAGCTTCGCTGTTTCTTCGGCTGTGATTGTCGTGCGGCATGGTGCGAAATGCACCATTTTGGTTAAGCGGTCGACGACGACCAGCACCGAGGCGTTGCCACTTGCGCCAGCTGGCAGCCCGGTGATAAAGTCCATTGTCACATGTTGCCACGGTCGTTCGGGTGGCTCGGGGGGCTGTAGTAGTCCAGCTGGGCGTTGACGTGATGATTTCATTGCTTGGCAGGTCGGGCAGAAGGACACGTAGTGCTGCACGTCCAACGCCATGTCGGGCCAGTAGTAATTCCGCTGCAGCAGCTTCAATGTTTTGTCGACGCCGAAATGCCCGGAGAGGTTGGAGTCGTGTACCTCCTGCGTCAGCAATTCTCGTAAGGGTCGGTAGGAAGGTACACAAACTCGGTTGGTACCGACTTTTAGGTAATAGCTCTCATGTGCCGTGGTGACCCGTTGGTGTTGGTTGGTCCTGAAAAACCTGTCGATCCTGTAGCCATGCTTGAAGATTCCTGCTAATAAAGGGTTAGAATGGGCGATTAGTACTGCTACGGTCTGCATCGATGGACGAGTCAGGGCGTCGGGGATGTTGTGGGCGCCCTTTTTGTACGTGATCGTGTAGCTGAAGCTTGGCTAGGGGTAATCGAGCCATCGGATTTGTCGCGGGTTGAGCTGTGGTTGGCTCCGCATGTACTGTAATGACTTGTGGTGTATCCTGATCGTGACGTCGGCTCCCGTTACGTAACAGCGCCAACTACGAAATGCATGCACGATGGCGAACATTTCTTTGCCGTGTATAGGGTAGTTGCGCTCGAGCGGCTGCATTTTTCTTGATTCGTACGCGATGGGTTGTAGCCCGTTGCCGAAATTTTGTAGGAGGACGACTCCGACGGTGAAATCGCTGGCGTCCGTCACGACTTCGAATGTTTGGGATGGATCTACCAGACGAAGTACCGGGGGTGAACTCAATTTTTTTTTCAGTTCGTCGAAGGCCAACTGCTCTGTCTCCTGTGAAATAATGAGGAATGAATGAACTAGGAAAGTGTGTGATACAAATATGAAACCCTAGAATCTTGTACCCCTTAGTGTCTACCCCACTAGAGCCTCCAAACACTATGTCATATATATCTGACACACCCCCATAGGCAAAGTGGGGGAGAACTAGGGGTCACAAGACCAGTCAAGCAAAGCAAGCTCAGGGTGGATCACAACATCACCACACATTCCAAGCACCAGTTCAAGGCCACAAGGCCAGTTCACATGCAAGATTATATATAAAGGTAAACAAGCAAGTGCAAGTATAGATAGATCACAGTACAAGCAAGGTCAAGAAGTGAGCAAGTGAGGCCAAGTAGGCACAAGACCTAGCATCGTACAAAAGCGCTGATGATCACAAGGGTGACGTGCCTTGGTAAAGATATCAGCAGTGTTGGCCCAAGAGGCCACGTAAGCAAGGCGCAACTGGCCACGCTGCTGCAGCTCACGAGCAAGGAAGTAGCGAAGAGCAATGTGCTTCGTTCTGTGCTCCAGTCTGTGCTCCCGACACAAGGCCAGCATGGCCTTGTTGTCTACGTACAGCACTGGAGGAGAACGAGGCGGCTCTCCGAGGTTGGTCAGCAGGTAGGTGAGCCAGCGTAACTCCTGTGCACCCATGGCTCCTGCGAAGATCTCAGCCTCATAGTTGGAGCCGAGAACAGAAGACGAGCGGGTAGACCGCCACGAAATAGAGCCGGAACCAAGGCTGAAGGTGTAACCCTGTGACGACAGCTGCGTAGCCTGGTCGTTCGCCCACGAGGTGTCTGCGTGACCAGTGAGGACCACTAGACTCCGCCTTGCAAGCACAAGCTCCATGCCCGACGTACTGCACAAGTAGCGCAACACCGTCTTCGCTGCAGCCATGTGCTCTGGTCTGTGTCTCCCAGAAGCAACATAGCGTGCCAAGATGCTGAGAGGGTATGCAAGGTCAGGTCGAGTGCAGGTCATCAGGTACATGAGGCAGCCAACAAGCTCTGGGTACGGGCCACTAGACTCTACGGACTCATCCGAAGGCAGAGCTGAGAGCGAGTGGCGAGTAGATAGAGGAGTGGCCTGAGGCGAGGAGTACGTGAAGCCGAAGCGCTGAAGGACCTGCTGCACCATGTGTGACTGAGTCAGGGTAATGGTGCGCTGTTCTCTGTCCCGGGTGATCTGCAAGCCAAGGTAGCTGCGCAGTTCACCCAGGTCTGTGCACGTGTGTCTCTTCTATAGCTCGGACTTCACGTGGGCGAGTCCAGCAGTGTCAGCAGTAGCAAAGACCAAGTCGTCGACGTACAAGAGGATGTAGAACGGCGGCAAAGAGGTGTCGGTGCGTAGAAACAGCGACGGGTCGGCAGCAGAAGGTGCAAAGTCGACAAGCTCAGCAACTAGGGCAGACGCAGCAGTGGACTCAAAGGAAGGGTCAGTGACAATAGTAGCCAGGAGACGCGTGACAGTAGGACTGGCAGCACGAAGAGAGTCAGACTAAGGGTCAGCAAGAGCAGGAAGAGAGGAATCTGGAGGAGACGGCAAAGGGACACGCAGCGGAGCAATGGAAGGACGCAGTGTCATCTGGTGCGTGCCTGGGACCGCAAGAGGACGCTGATGCGGAACACGACGACTTTTGCGAGCAGCACGAACAGGCGATACAGGACGAGACGCAGGCTCACGACGCTCAGGAAGACCTCTAGTAGGACCAGTGTAGGCAGAAGGAGCAGACAGTGGGGAGGGGGGCTGTAACAGTGACTCAGACTGGACAGGTGGTGGACACTCTAAGGAAGGAGCAGGACCAGCAGAAGGTGGGAGACCAAGAACCTGCTCAAGGAGCGGAACAAAGTATGGCTGCGGCCGTGCAGCGCCTCCAAAACCAGCAGGTACAGCGGCAGCACCAGCGCCAGTAGCACCCCCAGCTCCAGCAGCGCCAACTCCAGCACCCTCAAAAGCACAGGCGCCTGCAGCACCTCCAGCGCCAGCACCCCCAGCAGCTCCAGCGCCAGCTGAACCACCGGAAGACTCAACAGCTCCAACTCCAGCAGCTACAGCAGCACCTACCCCAGCAGCACCGTCCGCTCCAGCGCCGCCACCAGCTCCAGCACAAGGAGCACCCCCAGGCCCAGCAGCTCCAGTACTTGCAGTACGAGCACCTCCGGGACCCGTGGCACCAGTACTCTCAGCTGCAGTAGAACCTCCAGCTCCAGCAGCACCTCCTGCTCCAACAGCACGACTCCAGTGCCGAGCAAACCACTCGCGTAGCTCCTGTGGAGAGGGTAGCTCCCGCCGGGATGAAGCACCCGAAGGACCTCCAGACTCAGTACCAGCAGACTCCACACGAGCACGCCCAGCACCCTCAGGCTCCACACCTCCAGTCGCAGCAACCCCACACTCAGCACCCCCAAACGCAGCACCCCCAGGCTTAGCACCTCCAGGCTCCACACGCTCAAGCTCAGCACCCCCAGGCTCAGCACCCCTAGGCTCAGCACCCCCAGACCCCGCATCCGCATGCTTAGCACCCCTAGCAGCACCAGAGTCAACAGCTACCGCGACAAGCTCGACTGAGTCTACCTGAGTCACACCTGAGGGGGCAGGACCCTGAGGGGGAAGGGGGTCTATTGGGGGGGGACCTGTAGCGAGGAAGAGCGGTGGCAGGGGAAGGGGTGCAGTGCGGTAGGGGAAGAGACGGTAGTAAGGAACCAACTCGTTAAATATGACGTCCTGGGTGGACAAAACACGAAGCGAGGTGGGGTGGTAAAACTGCCAACTAGGCGCGTCAGAGGGGAAGCCAAGGAAGACGCAGGGAACAGCACGGGGGGACAGCTTGTCCGCAGACAAGTCGCGGACAAAAGCTCTAGATCCCCAGACACGGAACGCAGACGCATCACCAACCTTTCCCGTCCACCGCAGAGTAGGGGAAGTCTCCGGCGAGGAGACCTGGGACTAAAGGTTGATCTGATGCGGTGCGTACTGAACTGCGAACGGCCACAGGAAATGGGAAGCAGCCGCATGGATCATGGACGTACGAGCGACGTCCATGACCATGCCAATGCGGCGCTCAGCAATCCCATTTTGCTGTGGAGAGGTCGGAAGCGTGAACGTTTGGCGAATGCCCCGTGCACGACAGAAGGCTCGTAGAAGGTCAGAGAAAAACTCTGCGCCTCGATTGGAGTGCAAACGCAGAACAGGAAAGTCCGAGCCGAAACTCTCTCTGAGCTGGAGACGAGCTGCGCGGATCCAGTCGATCAACACCTCAATGACCTCACCCTTGCTACGCAAGGGGAAGACTGTGGTGTAACGCGAGTAGTCGTCAACTACCAGCAGAAAGTAACGCTCGTGACCCTGTCCACGAACGCGGGCAGGGCCCCACACGTCCAGGTGAAGTGTCTGCAGCGCAGCCTCTGTCAGAGGAAACTCGAAGGAGTGAGAAGCGGCGCGCTGCCGCCCCTCGACGCAGGGAACGCAGGTAGGGACAGGCCCCGGAGGAAGAGGAGGGAGGGACCGGGGGAGACCAGAGACAAGGACACGGGAGGCCATGCCTTGGAGACGAGGCAGGGAGGGGTGACCAAGGCAGTGGTGCCAGAGGAGAGTTTGGTGAGACAGGAGGCGACACGAGCAGGGGGCAGACTCACGACCAGACCTCGATGCTGCAGCAAACACCTAACCCGACGCAGCTACCTGACCAGACGCAGAAACCGCAAGAGACTAAGTTGTCAGTGTGTACAGGCTCGACCCTGGCTGACGGGTAAACGTGGCCAAGTGTCGGCCCATTCGAGCACACGTGTAGTGGGTCACTCGCTGACTCGTCGGAGTGAACTGGTCAATCCCCCCATCCTGTAGATCAGCACCACTCACCAAGTTCGTAGAGAACGAGGGGAGGTAAAGACCTGACAGAGTGCCAGAAGGGGTCGCCGGACACGGTAAGGCAGTGGAGAAGTGGGCAAAGACAGGACCCCCAGGGGGGTCTGCTAGGGAGACTGAAACCGGCCGACTAAGCGGCGTAAGTGTGGTGCGGTCTCGAAAGAAGGAGCGGGAAGCACCCGAGTCAAGGGTGAAGGTGTGCAAAGCCTGAGACGACGTGGTACC
Source organism: Closterium sp. NIES-65 (assembly GCA_948144175.1). Taxonomy (NCBI): domain Eukaryota; kingdom Viridiplantae; phylum Streptophyta; class Zygnematophyceae; order Desmidiales; family Closteriaceae; genus Closterium; species Closterium sp. NIES-65. The sequence continues at coordinate 6,629,852 of CANXME010001053.1, read as the reverse complement.
TAAGAGAGCAGACTCACCAGCACGTGGGGCAGCAGACTCACCAGCACCTGGAGCAGGAGACTCAATGCCCGGGTCAGGCGGAACACACAGGTAACAGTCACCCTCATCACTAGTAGACACAACATACATGGCAGCAAGAATGGCATCATAATCAAGATCAAAGATAGCAACCCGTGACCTAAGCAGCTTGCCCCAGCGAGGGATCTCATTGGCGTCAAGGAACTGGAGACGCCAGGCGTCCGTTAGGCGGCCGAAGCAGCGCTGGGTGGTGTGCGGGCCACCGCACGGCTCACCAGTGCGGTCACCGGTACGTAGGACGTAGGCACAGGGACCAGCACCCCCACCCCGCTGACGCGCAGCGTACCACTCACGAAGCTGCTGTGGGGGCGGGGTCTCACGAGTACGCTGCTGCTGCTGGCGCTGACCACCACCGAAGCCGCCCGGCTGCTGAGAGCCACCTCGACTAGCTCCACCGCCGCCACCGCCACCGCCGCCACCGCCGCCACTGCCGCCGCCTCCGCTCCCACCGCCACCGCCGCCGCCGCCTCCGCCTCCACCGCCGCCACCAAAGCCCCCACCCCCGCCACCACTCCCACCGCCGCCCCCACCCCCTCTGCCACCTCCACCGCCACCTCCACCGCTCCCGCCATCTCCTCCAGTTCCCTTGCCCCCCTTGCCCTTGCCGTTGCGGCGTCTCTCGCTAGAGGCAGACGTAGCGCCGACCGACTTGGTGCCAACGAGGTCGACCGCAGAAGTAGAGGCAACAGAGGGCAAAAGGGGGGAGGGGGAGCACCCCTCAATGAAGGGGGCACGAGGGTCACTACAAGAGGCTCCTACAGTGACTATACTCTTCTTTGCTGCCAGGAGGCGCTCCTCGAGGAGGTCAACGGGGAGTGTGGTGGGGCAAACAGAGAGGAAGTGGTCCATGACCAAGCGAAGGGAGTCAGGGAGCCGGGTGACTAGGTAGTAGAGAGTGATGTACATGGGGGGGGGGGGGGGTTCTTGGCGCAGAACTCAGCAGGAAGCGCAGCGCGGTGGCGGGTGTCACTAGTGCGGAGGTGCGTAATGAGGTCAGCGACTGTGGGGAAGGCGGCGAGGTCAGGGAACAGGTACGGCAGCATCAGGCGACTAAGGGCAGCAGTGGCAGGGGAAGAGTAGCGTGCAACTACAGCGTCGTACAAGGTCTTAGCACTCTTGTACTGACTAATGTGCGCGCGCTCAGTGGACGGCAAGTGACTACGCACAGCAAGACGTGCAGCAGCATCGCGTGTGGCCTATTGTGAGCGAACAGTACTGTCAGCATCGGCAGCAGGGGTAGAAGAGGCGCGAGACGTGAGATCGAAGAGTGAGAGACCATCTTTTCTACCGCACTGCAGGAAAAGCTGCAGATCATCGACCCAGACCTCAAAGTCGACAGCCCGACCCTCAGCATCAAAGGTGAGAACACTAGGGGTGGCCATGACAGCAGCAGCAGCAGCAGGCTAGCAGTAGTAGCAGCAGCAAGCTAGTAGTGGCAGGGCCGTGAAGAGCCGGGGAGGGGTCGTGAAGGGGCCGCGACGAGGCGAGAAGGGGCCGCTAAGGGCGGCGAAGGGGCCGCGAGGGGCCGCGAGGGGCCGCGAAGGGGCCGAGAAGGGGCTACGAAGGGCCGTGAAGGGGCCGCAAAGGGCGGCGACGGGGCTGAGAAGGGGCCGCAAGGGGCCGCGAAGGGGCCGGGAGGGGCCGCGAAGAGCGGCGAAGGGGCCGCGAGGGGTCGCGAGGGGCCGTGAGAGGGGCCACGAAGGGTCGCGGAGTGGTCGCGAGGGAGCCGCGAAGGGGCCGCGAAGGGCCGTGGGAGGGGCCGCGAAGGGGCCTTAAGAGGGCGCGACGGGCCGCTAAGGGCAGGGGACGCGACCGGAGGGCAGGCGCACGGGGCGCGGCTAGGGCAGGCGCGAAGCGCTCACCGGGCAGGTAAAAAAAAAAAATCGTTTTAGTGGTGGGCCCTAGGAAACGTTCCCACTAGGGAACCTGCTCTATACCATGTGAAATAATGAGGAATGAATGAACTAGGAAAGTGTGTGATACAATATCAAACCCTAGAAACTTGTACCCCTTAGTGTCTACCCCACTAGAGCCTACAAACACTATGTCATATATATCTGACATCTCCCCCCAACCAAATTGCACGCCCTTATGCAAAAGATCGGTTAACGGCCTGGTCACCCCCGCCATATTCGGTACAAAACGGCGGACGTAGTTAAAGAAGCCAAGGAAACCTTGCAACTCCATGATGTTCGTGGGCGGCTTCCACTCTGAAATCGCTTTGACTTTGCGAGTGTCAATCTTAATGCCCTCCCCTGACACCACGTGCTCTAGGAATTCCAGCTCCGACTGTAAAAACTCACACTTAGAGCCTTTAGTAATCAGCCGGTTCTGCTACTAGTGCCAGAACACCTCCTCTAAGTCCTATAAATGCTGCCCCCGAGTCTTGCTGTACACGAGGATGTCGTCCAGGTAAACAATGACTTTTTTGTCCAGCATGTCCCGAAACACCCCATTCATGGTGAGCTGGAAGGTCGAGGGCGCGTTCGTCAACCCGAACGGTATCACAGTCTATTCATAACTGATGTAGCGGGTGCGAAACGCAGTCTTAGGGCAGTCATCGGCGAACACGCGAATCTGATGGTAGCCACCTCGCAAATCGATTTTTGAGAAGAAGCGAGCCCCGCGAAGCTGGTCCAGCAGGTCGTCCGCTCGTGGAATCGGGTAACGCAACTTGATTGTGACCCGATTCAACGCTCGATAGTCGATGCACATGCGCAGACCTCCGTCTTTCTTCGGCGTGAACAGTATCGGGGCGGGGTAAGGTGACATGCTCGGCCGGATAAAACCCTTCAAAAGTAGATAATCCAGCTGTTTCCGCAACTCGTCGAGTTCTGGTTGGCTGAGCCGCCACTGTGACCGAACAGTTGGTTTTGCGCCTGGCTCCAGCTCAATCCTGTGGTCTTTTGGTCGCTGAGGTGGCAGCCTGTCAGGCAGGTCATCCACGAAAATTTTGGGATACCTCCGAATTATGCTCGCCACGTCGTCTGGTACAGCAGCGCAGAACGTATCAATGTCGGCGATTTTTTCGGACGCCACCACCTCGTACAGTTGTACGGCGTAGCCCTACGCTCCCCACTTGATCGCCCTTTTCATCATTATCGCGTTGACACGTGTTGTCATCGGCTCCGGCTCCGCCCATTTCGGAAGTGTCACGCGCCCCTGATTGCACAGCACCGTGATCGCCCCCGTTGTCCAGTCGATCGTCGGATTGAAACGCTGTAGCCAATCTCGTCCCAGTAGCACATCGCAACCGTCCAGTGTTGTCGCCAGCATTCGCATTGAAAACTTGAAATTGTCGCCACACTTCATCCAAATTTGTCGGACCTCGTCCTTTATCGCCAGCGGTGTCCCGTCCACCAGTCGCGCGTCAATTTCAGGTAGACACCTGTCCAACTTGACTCCGATTGTTTTTTGCCGTTGCCACGTTGACGAGACTATGGCTCGCCCCACCATCAACGAAAAGGTTTATTTTATGTTCGTTAACCCTCCCCACGACCAGCACAGGGTGATCCACGTGTTCATCCACCTTATTCGTCCGGTTGCGGTCCATAGCCTGTATCGGTACCACTACTCGGTGTGGATGCCGGGCGACGGGGTCTCGTCAGTAGGTGGCCCGACTGCTACTGACTCGTCTCTTTTCCTGACCCCTCTCCGTCGTTCCTGTTTCCCTGTTTCGGCTTCGGGCGGTCCTTCCTCCAATGGCCCGGTTGGTTGCAGTTGAAGCACGTGTTAGGTCCACGTCTTGGTGTATCCACCCCGTTGATTGTGGGCTGGCGCGGCGGTCCACGAAATTGAGTGCCCTCCCGGGAACTCATTCTCGCCCATTGCATCAACGCATCCGTCGATTCAGCCACCTGGACGCCATCGAGGAAATCGTGTGGCCTCAACCGTCGCACCTCATACTGTACTTTGTACTTGAGGCCTGCGACATATCGGTCGAGTCGCTCCGCATCACTCATGTCGTCCACCTGGTCAGCCAAATTGCAGAATGTTGCCGTGTAAACTTGGACCTACGCCACCTACTTCCAGGTGCGCAGCTTCATGCGAGCAAAATCTGGGGCGGATACATGCTCGAATCTGGTTCGCAGCGCGGCGCCCCACTCCATCCATGTGCGTATTGTGGCCAGTCCGAAGTTTGAAATTGCTCGTTGTGTGGCAGTTGTCCAGGTCCCGTCGTTCGCACGTGACATCCCTGCTGGAGTCCCCTCTGTCTGAAGAGTCTGCTTCCACCACTCCAGCGCCAGCCCTAGTAACAGTGACACTACAAAATGAATGCGAGTAGCATCGTCAGCAATTTGCGCAGCATTGAAAAGCACCTCCACACCGAACAACCATGCCGACACAGTGAGGTTTTTGTCGCTGGGGTTGAACGGGGGCGGGTTCGTCGGTTTTATCTTGACAGTTGTTGAGTCTGTTGCTGCTGCATGTATCGGGGGCGCCACCGAAGCCATCACCGGGGTTGTCGTTGTTGCCTGTCGTGGCGTAGTCTGCAGCTGTTGCCTCGGTGCTGATTGTGTCTGTTGCTCCTGCGTCCCTCGTGTCTGTTGCATCAGTGCCGTCCATTCATCTTCAGCATCCAGCGAGTTCTGTAGCTTGTTAAGGACCTCGTCGTTAGGCGTGAAGCTGCTACTTGCTTCATCCACGGTGGGCGACTCCCAACGAGCTTCACCTCGCGTCTGGCATAGCTCGGCGTTTTCCTCCCTCAAGCGATCCACCTCTGCAGACATGGTCTGCAAGTTGGCTTGCCTCGCCCAAAACTGTTGCATGAACTCGTTGAACTTCGCCTATTCCATGTTTCGCAGGCTTCTCCTAACGGGCAGCGGGCTAACAACAATTTTTATGGTCTTGATGAAGGCGCAAACGCTATCAGTCAGAGCGAGATAATCGTATCTATCTTTCAGCCAACCGCTTTGCAGCCCACCAAACATATCGCACCCCTGCACTAAAACTGTCAGAACATTATAGCTTATAAATCTGTGTAGGTTGTAGAGGGGTAGCCCATAAGGGGTACGACCCAATTAGGGTTAGTACTTGTACCCAACTGTTTCATAGTTCAATCACTCTCGTTCTAATGTTCACATGGTATAGAGCAGGTTCCCCCGTGGGAACTGTTCCTAGGGCCCACCAACCTTTTTTTTCCTGCCCGGAGCGCGCTTGGCCCCTGCCCGAGTCGCGCCCCGTGTGACTCCCCTTTGTGGCCTCTAGCGGCCTCCCTCACGGCCCCTAGTGGTCTCGTCGCGCCGTCCTCACGACCCCGTTGCGCTGCCCTTGCGGCCCTCTTCGCACCGCCCTTGCGGCCCCTTTCCACGGCCCCATTGCCGCCCTTTCAGCCGCCTCGTCGCCGCCCTTTCTGCGGCCCCGTCGCCGCCCTTTCAGCGGCCTCGTCGCCGCCCTTCCACGGCCTCGCCGCCCGCCCTTGCAGCGGCCCCGACGCCGCACTTCCGCGGCCCCGACGCCGCCCTTTCGCGGCCCCGTCGCCGCCCCTCCGCGGCCCCGACGCCGCCCTTCCACGGCCCCGTCGCCGCCCTCCAGCGGCCCCGTTGCCGCCCGTCCACGGCCCCGTCGCCGCCCTTTCAGCGGCCCCGTCGCCGCCCTTTCAGCGGCCCCGTCGCCGCCCGCCCTTCCAGTGGCCCCGTCGCCGCCCTTCCGCGGCCTCGTAGCCACCCTTCAGCGGCCCCGTTGCCGCCCTTCCGCGGCCCCGTCGCCGCCCTTCAGCCGCCCCGTCGCCACCCTTCCGCAGCCTCGTTGCCGCCCTTTTAGCGGCCAGTAGCCGCCCTTTCAGCGGCCCATCGCCGCCCTTTCAGCGGCCCCGTTGCCGCCCTTCCGCGGCCCCGTCGCCACTCAGCCGCCCAACGCCAGAGCCGCCGAGCTGCCCAGCCGCCGAGCAGCCGAGCCGCCGAGCAGCAGAGCCGCCCTGCAGCCGAGCCGTCCGACCGCCGAGCCGCCCAGCAGCCGAGCCGCCGAGCCGCCGAGCCGCACCGCAGCCGAGGCGCTGCCGCCTGTCGGCCTGCCCGGGACCGCCCAACTTGCCTCGTAAGAGCAGCGCCTCTACCACTGTACTGCCCTGCCCCATTGTACTCACTGCCTGACTACTGCTGTCATGGCCTCCCCTACTGTTCTCACCTTTGACGCTGAGGGCCGGGCAGTTGACTTTGAGGTCTGGGTAGATGATCTGCAGCTTTTCCTTTAGTGCGATAGGGCAGACGGTCTCTCCCTGTTTGACCTCACTTCTGGTGCCTTTCCTGCCCCTGCTGCTGATGCTGACGCCACTGTTCGCTCACAGTGGGCCACGCATGATGCTGCTGCTCGCCATGCTGTGCGCCGCCACTTACCGACCACTGAGCGTGCACACTTTAGCCAGTACAAGAGTGCTCAGACCTTGTACGACGCTGTAGTTGCACGCTAATCTTCCCCTGCCACTGCTGCACTGAGCCGCCTCATGCTACCGTACCTCTTCCCTGACCTTGCTGCCTTTCCCATAGTCGCTGACCTCATTACGCACCTCCACACTAGTGACACTCGCTATCGCGCTGCGCTTCCTGCTGAGTTCTGCGGTAAGAACCCCCCCCCCCATGTGCATCACCCTCTACTACATAGTCACCCATCTCCCTGACTCTCTCCGCGTAGTCAGGGACCACTTCCTCTCAGTTTGCCCCACCACTCTCACCGTTGACCTCCTCGGGAAGGCCCTCCTAGCAGCAGAGAAGAGTATAGTCGTTGTAGGAGCCTCTCGTGGTGACCCTCGCACCCCCGTCTTTGAGGGGTGTTCTCCCTCCCCCCTCTTGCCCTTTGTTGCCTCTACTCTTGCGGCCGGCCTCGTTGGTTTCGAGTCGGTCGGCGCTGCGTCTGCCCCGAGCGGAGACGCCGCACCGGCAAGGGCAAGGGGGGCAAGGGCGCTGGAGGGGCTGACGGGGGCAGTGGAGGTGGTGGTGGAGGCAGTGGAGGGAATGGGGGTGGTGGTGGGAGTGGTGCCGGGGGTGGCGGCGGCGGCGGCAGCAGTGGAGGCGGCGGAGGCGGCGGTCGTGGCGGAGGGAGCGGAGGCGGCGGAGGTGGCGGAGGAGGCGGAGGTGGAGGAGGCGGCGGAGGCGACGGCGGCGGCGGTGGTGGAGCGGGTCGCGACTCTGCGCAGAGGAGTGGCTCAGGTGGTGGTCCGCGCCAGCAGCAGCGGAGTGGTGTGACCCTGTCCCCTCAGCAGCTTCGTGAGTGGTACACTGCGCGCCAGCGCAATGGGGGTTTTGGTCCCTGCACTTACGTCCTCTGTACCCGTGACCGAGCTGGTGAGCAGTGCGGGGGCCCGCACTCCACCCAACGCTGCTTCGGTCGCCTGACGGACGCGTGGCGTCGCCAGTTCCCCAAGGCTTCAGAGATCCCTCGCTGGGGAGATCTGTCAAGGGCGGGGGTTGCCGTCTTTGATCTTGACTATGATGCTATCCTTGCCGCCATATATTGAGTGACTACTAGTGTTGAGGGTGACTGTTACCTGTGTGTACCGCCTAGCCCGGGCATTGAGGCCACTACTCTAGGTGCTGGTGAGGCTGCTGCTCTAGGTGCTAGTGCGTCTGCTGCCCTAGGTGCCAGTGCGTCTGCTGTCCTAGGTGCCAGTGCGTCTGCTGCCCCAGGTGCTGGTGAGTCTGCTCTCTCAGGCACTACGTCGGCTCAGGCCTTCTACACCTTCACCCTTGACTTGGGTGCGTCGTGCTCCTTCTTTTGAGACCGCACCACTCTTACGCCGCTTAGTCGGCCGGTTGCAGTCTCCCTAGCAGACCCCTCTGAAGGTCCTGTCCTTGCTAGCTTCTCCACTGTCTTACTGTGCCCGGCAACCCCCTCTGGCACCCTGTCAGGTCTCTACCTCCCCTCGTTCTCTACGAACTTGGTGAGTGGAGCTGATCTACAGGATAGGGGGGTCGACCAGTTCACTCCTGCGAGTCAGCGGGTGACCCACTGCATATGCGCTCGGACACGCCGACACTTGGCCACATTCACCCGTCGGCCAGGGTCCAGCCTGTACAAACTTACTACTGAGTCTATTTTGGCTGCTGAGTCTGGCCAGGTAGCTGCGTCGAGTCAGGTGTTTTCTGCAGCGTCCAAGTCTGGTTTTGAGTCTGCTCCCTGCTCGTGTCGTCTCCTGTCCCACCAGACTCTCCTTTGGCACCACCGTCTTGGTCACCCCTCCCTGCCTCGTCTCCGAGGCATGGCCTCACGTGTCCTTGTCTCTGGTCTCCCCCGGTCTCTCCCTCCCCTACCTCCGGGGCTTGGCCCTACCTGCGTCCCCTGCGTCGAGGGGCGACAGCGTGCCGCCCCTCACTCCTCCGAGTTTCCTCCGACAGAGGCTCCGCTACAGACCCTCCACATGGACGTGTGGGGCCCCGCTTGCGTCCGTGGACAGGGGCACGAGCGTTACTTCCTGTTGGTGGTTGACGACTACTCGCGTTACACCACAGTCTTCCCCTTGCACAGCAAGGGTGACGTCACTGAGGTGTTGATCGACTGGATCCGCGCAGCTCGTCTCCAACTCAAAGAGAGTTTTGGCTCAGACTTTCCTGTTTTGCGTCTGCACTTGGACAAAGGCGGGGAGTTTTCCTTTGCCCGTCTTGGAGCCTTCTGACGTGCACAGGGCATCCGCCAGACCTTCACGCTTCCGGCCTCTCCACAGAAAAATGGGATTGCTGAGCGCCGCATTGGCATGGTCATGGACGTCGCTCGTACGTCCATGATGCATGCGGCTGCTCCCCATTTTCTGTGGCCATTTGCGGTTCAATACGCCGCGCATCAGCTCAACCTTCAGCCCCGGGTCTCCTTGCCAGAGACCTCCCCCGCCTTGCCGTGGACCGGAAAGTTTGGCGATGCTTCTGCGTTTCGGGTCTCGGGATCTCGGGCGTTTGTTCGCGACTTGTCTGCGGACAAGCTGTCCTGTTCCCTGCGTCTTCCTTGGCTTCCCCCTTGACGCGCCTGAATGGCAGTTTTACCACCCCACCTCTCGCCGTGTTCTGTCCTCCCAGGACGTCACCTTTGACGAGTCGTTGCCTTACTACCGTCTCTTCCCCTACCGCATTGCGCCCCCCTCCCCCACGCCGCCGCTCTTCCTTACACCAGGTCCTCCCCCGATAGACCCCCTCCCCCCTCAGGGTCCTGCCCCGTCAGGTGTGTCCCAGGCAGACGCAGTCGAGCCTGTCGAGTTAGTTGTTGACTCTGGTGCTGCTAGAGGTGCTGAGCCAGTGGGTGCCGGGTCTGGGGGTGCTAAGACTGAGGGTGTTGAGCCTGGGGGTGCGGAGTCTGGGGGTGCTGAGACTGGGGGTGCTGAGTCTGGGGGTGCTGAGCGTGAGGTGCTGGGTCTGGGGGTGCGGAGCCTGGGGGTGCGGAGCCTGGAGGTGGGGAGCCTAGGGGTGCCGAGGTTGGGGGCGCTGTGTCTGCTCGTGTGGCCGCCGATGGTGCTTTGTCAAGGCGGGAGCCACTTTGTCCATAGGAGCTACGCGAGTGGTTTGCCCGCCGCTGGAGACGTGGTGCTGAGACTGGGGGTGTTGCTGAGGCTGCTGGAGCTGACGGTCCTAGTGGAGTTGGTGATGCTGGAGCCGGAGCTGCAGAAGGTGTTGGCGCGGGCGGTGCTGCTGGCGCTGATGCTTTTGAGGGTGCTAGAGTTGGCGCTGTTGGAGCTGGAGAGGCCGCTGGCGTTGGTGCTGCCACTTGGGGTACTGGTGCCTTCCCTCCTGGTTATGGAGGCGCTGAGCGGCCGAGGCCGTACTTCGTTCCGCTCCTGGAGCAGGTTCTTGGTCTCCCGCAGTACGTGTGCAGTACGTCGGGCATGGGGCTAGTGCTTGGAGGGCGACGTCGACTGGTCCTCACAGGTCACGCTGACGCTTCTTGGGCTGACGACTAGGCTCTGCAGCGATCGTCACAGGGTTACACCTTCAGCCTTGGCTCCGACTCTGTTTCGTGGCGGTCTACCCGCTCGTCCTCTGTTCTTAGCTCCAGCTGTGAGGCTGAGATCTACGCAGGGGCCATGGCTGCATAGGAGCTATGCTGGCTCACCTACCGGCTGACTAACCTAGGAGAGCCGCCTCGTTCTCCTCCACTTCTATACATAGACAACAAGGCCATGCTGGCCTTGTGTCGGGAGCACAGACTGGAGCACAGAACGAAGCACATTGCTCTCCGCTACTTCCTGGCTCGTGAGCTGCAGCAGCGTGGTCAGCTCCGCCTCACCTACGTGGCCTCTAAGGCCAACACTGCTGATATCTTCACCAAGGCCCTTCCGCCTTGTGATCATCAGTGCTTCTGTACTTTGTTAGGTCTTGTGCCTACCTGGCCTCACTTGCTCACTTCTTGATCTTGTTTGTACTGTACTCTTTCTATACCTGCACTTGCTTGTTTACCTTTATATATATGATCTTGCATGTGAACTGGCCTTGTGGCCTTGCTCTTGTGCTCGGACTGTGTGGTGAGTTTGTGATCCACCCTGAGCTTGCTTTGCTTCGCTTGACTGGTCTTGTGACCACTTGTTCTCCCCCACTTTGCCTATGGGGGTGTGTCAGAACATTATAGCTTATACATCTGTGTAGGCTGTAGTGGGGTAGCCCATAAGGGGTACAGCCCAATTAGGGTTAGTACTTGTACCCAACTGTTTCATAGTTTTATCACTCTCGTTCTAATGTTCACAAAAACTACCCCGGAAAGTGGAGGGTAACCTAGGAAAGTTGGCTCTGATACGAAGTGTTATGATTTGTACGAAAGAAGAGTGCGCAGTATTCAATAACATGGAAGTGATTACAACTACTAAGCAAACAACGAGGCCTAGGCAAAATATAGCAAAGCTAGCTAGGCCGAGGTCGCGAGGTCGCGCGAAGGTTGGGTGCAGGTTTGGGGTTGGGAAACCCGAAGGCGACGCGGAAGACGGACCGAGCTTGAACTCCGAAAAGCTGGAAATGCACGCGTATGGAGTGCCTCAGTAAGGAATTAGCGAAATTCCTTACAGCGTGACTGGGAAGTTACAGGTGATGCCCACCCCATGCACGCGAATTTGCTCTGCACCGGATGGAAACGCTGCACCCGAGGCTTTTTCCCCAGCCTGTTTGCACCCACGTTATAAGCGCGTCACGTGGTTATGAGCCAATAGTAACGAACAGACTGAAGTCAAACTGAAGAGACTAAAGCCAAAATGTCAACGGATAACGTTACAGATCCTTTATATAAGCACTTGCAAATCCTTTTTAGCCAGCTTCGAATTGATGAAACTTTTGCGAAAAGCACGTTACAACTTATAAGCCCCCTTCACAAGGCAGCCGGGAATGGCTCAAACAGGCATCATGTGTATTTCTGTAGGCAAAAGAAAATCTGCTGCAGATTGCTTTCAGGCTAATCGACGCCAAACTCTACAGTATGCTTGTGCTGGCTTTTGTTTGTTCGAGTCGCTTGTGCCGTGTGAAGTTGCCACCCAACTAGGACATCAAGACCACTCACAAGCTACGAGCAATAATTCACCGCGTGCGGTGTGCTCAGCTGGTTTTTTGCACGCACCACCCACATTCGACTGCACTTGGACGCATACCTGCAGCACGCTGCGGTACTTGCATTGCATTGCATGCAAGCATGGTGTGCATTGAGGGAGCTCGGGCCGAAGTCTTGTTGTTCATGGTCTTAGCGTAAACCCGTGAACAAAGTATTTTTTACATCCTCCGACGTCGGAGGCTCGACGCCGATCGACGCAAGAGTTTGGTTGGGGCTTGGCTTGGGCTCGAGGGAAGTTGGGCAATGGTTTGGGGGATGGAAGCACGTAGACGTCGTTTGGGACAGGATTCTGTTTCGAGTCGCATCCCTTTCGCCTGAATGATCAATTTGTCATGGAGATGCGTGAATGTGCGGCTCGAAGTCGGTTGATGCAAGTCGCGGAAGAGTTAGCGAATAATGAAATTTGCCAGAGTTCTCCGCCGTTGGATGCGGAAAGTGCCACGGTTGAGGTTGAGATTGGGGTCCATCGAAATGCGTCAAGACCTCACAAGCACGTCAACGACATCGGGAAAGATTGCTGACAACAAGTGAATGTTCCTCAGTCATGTCAAATTATATGCATGTTATATATGTGTAGGCTGTTGTGGGGTAGCCAATATGGGGTGCAACCCCATTACGGTTTCATATTTGTACCAAACCATGATCTAGTCAATTCATTCCTGCAACTAGATTCTAACATGGTTTCAGAGCACTAGGTCCGTAGGACCGTTTTTATTTTTCCGGGCCCACCTACCGTTACGGTTACCGCGCTACCTCACGTGTTGTCCTGCGCACGCCTTCCACTGCCTTGCCTTGTGACGTGCTGCGCTGCGCGCACCGTCCTGCAGCCCTCGCGCTGCCTACTGATGCCCTAGCTACGCGCGCACCGCCCTGCACACCCGTAAGGCCAGCGCGCCGCCCCTGCAGGCCCGTAAGGCCAGCGCGCCGCCTATGCAGGCCCGCGAGCCGCCCCTGCAGGCCCGTCAGGCCAGAGCGCCGCCTCGCCCTGCAGCCGATGCGGCCCCGCAAGTCCGCTGTCGCGGCCCCGCCCTGCCACTGACGCGGCCCCGCCTTGCCGCCGACGCGGCCTCGCCCTGCCGCTATCGCGGCCCCGCCCTACTGCCGACGCGGCCCCGCCAGGTCGCTGTCGCGGCCCCGCCCTGCCGCTGACGCGGCCCCGCCCTGCCGCTATCGCGTCCCCGCCCTGCCGCCGACGCGACCCCGCCTGGCCCCACCCTGCCGCCGACACGGCCCCACCCTGCAGCAGCTGCCTAGGCCCTGCTTTGCCGCTGTCGTGGCTCCAGCCTTGCAGGTGACGCGGCCCTACTCTGCAGCCGCTGTTGCGGCCCCGCCGTCGCCGCCGTCGTGCGCCTACCCTGCCGCCGCCCGCCGAGCGCCAACCCTGCTCGCCCGGCGAGCACCTGCCCTTCCCGCCACTGGTGAGCACCTGTCCTACCCGCGCTTCCCGCGCGCCTGCCTTGTTAGCGCGCTGCCGCGCCATCTGCCTACCTGCCTGCCTGCCGCGCCTGCCCTGCCCGCGCTGCTGCTGCTGCTGCTGCTGCTACTACTGCTACTGGCGGTGGTCAGATGCAGCTCCAGCGACGTCCGCGCGAGTCTCTCACGCCCCAGCAGCTTCGTGAGTGGTATGCTAGTTGGGGTTGTGGCAGTAGCCGACGTGGCTATCGCCCTAGAGCTGGTCAGTCAGGAGTGTCTTGCAGTGGCCAGCTGCAGCTGCAGCGACGTCCGCGAGAGACACTTACGCCCCAGCAGCTTCGTGAGTGGTACGCTCAAAGTAGAGGGTCTTGGAGTACCGTTCGCTGCTCGTACGTCATTCGCACAGGTGATCGGGCTGGTCAGGCTTACGGGACGCTTGGTCACACGCAGTCCCGCTGCTTCCCCCGTCTGAGCGACGCCTAGCGTACCAAGTTTGGCGACGACCCATCTGGCTGGAGCTGCTTAGGCAGAGGGTAGATATTTTTGCTCTTGACTATGATGCTATTCTCACTGCCATGTATGCATTGCCTACTAGTGCTGACGGTGCCTATTGCCAGCGTGTACCGCCTTACCCAGGTATAGAGCCTACTGCTCTAGGTGCTGGTGAGGCTGCTGCTCTAGGTGCTACTGCGTCTCCTGCTCCAGGTGCTAGTGAGGCTGCTGCTCTCGGTGCTCAAGTGTCTCTTGCTCTAGGTGCTGGTGAGGTTGCTGCTCCAGGTGCTGGTGAGTCTGCTCTCTGGTACTCCGCCTGCTGAGGCCTTGTACACCTTCACATTTCACTCAGGTGCTTCCCGCTCCTTCTTTCACGACAGCACCATCCTCACGCCGCTCGGTCGGCCGGTTGCAGTCTCCCTGGCAGACCCCTCTAGGGGTCGAGTCGTTGCGCACTCCTCCACGGTCCTGCCGTGTCCGGCGGTCCCGTCTAGCTCCCTGTTAGGTCTTCACCTCCCCTCATTCTCTACAAACTTGGTGAGTGGTGCTGACCTCCATGACCAGTGGGTTGACCAGTTCACTTTTGGAGGTCAGCGCGTGACCCGCTGTACGTGCTCTCGGGCGGGCCGGGACCTGGCCACATTTACCCGTGCGCCTGGCTCGAGTCTGTACACTCTGACTACTGTGTCCCCTCAGGACGCTGCGTCTGCGTCTGCGTCAGGTCAGCTAGCGGCCCCCTGCTCGTGCCGCGCTTTGTCGCACTAGACCCTCCTTTGGCACCACCGTCTTGGTCACCCCTCGGTGCAGCGCCTTCGTAGCATGCACCGTCGTGTCCTTGTCTCTGGTCTTCCGAGGGTTCTCCCTCTCCTCCCACCCTAGCCTGCTCCTCCCTATCTTCCCTGTGTCGAGGGGCGGCAGTGCGTCGCTCCTCACTCCTCCTCGTTTCCCCCAACGACCGCTCCCATGCAGACCCTGCAGATGGACGTGTGGGGCCCAGCCCGCGTCAGTGGGCAGGACCGCGAGCGGTACTTCCTGCTGGTTGTTGACGACTACTCCCGTTACACCACGGTCTTCCCCTTGCGCACCAAGGGTGAGGTCTCTGGTGTTTTGATCCCTTGGATCCGCGCTGCTTGTCTCCAGCTCCGCGAGCGGTCCGGGACAGAGTTTCCCGTCCTGCGTCTGCACTCTATCACAGGTGGGGACTTTTCCTCCGACCTTGTGCACAGCTTTTGTCGTGGGGAGGGCATTCGCCAGACGTTCACGCTTCCGGCCTCTCCACAGCAGAATGGGGTTGCTGAACGCGGCATTGGCTTGGTCATGGAGGTCGCTCGTACCTCCATGGTCCATGCGGCTGCCCTCCATTTTCTGTGGCCGTTTGCGGTCCACTACACCGCGCATCAGCTCAACCTCAGGCCCCGTGTCTCCTTGCCAGAGACCTCGCCCACACTGCGGTGGACGGGGGAGGTTGGCGATGCGTCGGTCTTCTGGGTCTTAGGTTCCCGTGCCTTTATCCGCGATACCACCGCAGACAAGCTCTCCGCCCGCGTTGTTCCCTGTGTCTTCCTCGGCTTTGTCCCTGACGCGCCTGGTTGGCAGGTTTACCACCCCACTTTTGACGAGTCGGTTCCCTTTTGCCGTCTCTTCCCCTACCGTACTGCCCCTCTCCCCCCCCCCCCGCTGCTCTTCCTCGCTCCAGGTGCTCTTCAGGTAGACCCCCTCCCCGCTCCCGGTCCTGCTCCTTCAGGTGTGTCTCAGGTAGACCCTCCTCCCTTGACTGCGCCGGTTGAGGTCACTGGTGACTCCAGTCATGCTGAGGGTGGTCCTCCTCGGGGTGCTGCTTCTGGGGGTGCGGAGCCTGGGGGTGCTGAGCCTGGGGGTGCGGAGCCTGGAGGTGTTGAGCCTCGGCGTGAGGAGTCTGGGGGTGCTGAGCCTGGGGGTACTGAGTCTGGGGGTGCTGCACCTGGGGGCGCTGAGGCATCTAGTGAGCAGTCTCCCTGGAGCGGCCGTCTCCGTAGTCGCTCCGCTAGTGCCTCGCCGCTGTGTGAGTGGTATGTTAGCCGTCAGGGTCGAGCTGTTGGAGCTGGGGGCCTTGCTGCGGGAGGCGCTGGTGTTGGAGGCACTGGAGCCGGCGCTGTCCCTCTCTCCCCACAGCAGCTGCGTGAGTGGTACGCTAGCCGTCAGGGTCGTGCTGCTGGAGCTAGGGGCCCTGCTGCGGGAGGCGCTGGAGCTGGTGACTCTGCTACTAGAGTTGTTTCTACTAGAGTTCCTGGAGCAGCTGGTCCCAGAGGTGCTCGTACGGGAGGTACTGGAGCTGCTGGGACTAGAGGTCCTGCTGGACCTGGAGGTGCTGCTGTTGTCTCTCAGGTTGGAGGCCCTGGAGCTGGAGGTGCCGGTTCTGGGGGTGCTACTGCAGGTGGGGCTGGAGCTGGAGGTTCTGGAGCTGCTGCGGGTGCTGGCGCTGGAGGTTCTCGAGCTGTTGGAGGTGCTGGTGCTAGTGGCGCTGGAGCTAGAGGTTCTAGAGCTGCTGCGAGTGCTGGCAGTGGAGGTCTTGGAGCTGTTAGAGGTGGTGGCGCTAGTGGCGCTGGAGCGGGAGGTTTTGGAGCTGCTGCGGGTGCTGGCGCTGGAGGTTCTAGAGCTGTTGGAGGTACTGGCGTTGGTGGCACCGGAGCTGGAGGTTCTGGAGCTGCTGCGGGTGCTGGCGCTGGAGGTTCTAGAGCTCCAGGAGGTGCTGGGGCTACTGGTGCTGGTGGCACTGCACCGCCGCAACTGTTCTTCGCTCCGCCGTCACCTTCGTCTCTACCATCGCCTGGCTCTGTGCTTGGCCATGTTCTTAGCCTCCCGTCTTCTACTGGTCTTCCGTGACAGCCTGGCTCACCGCTGCCTGCTCCTTCTCTTTACACTGAGCTGACAGGAGGTCTTGCTGAGCATCGTGAGCATGCGTCTCGTCCTGTCTCGCCTGTTCGCACTGTCCGCACTGGTCGTACTGGTCGTCGTGTTCCTCGTGAGCGTCCGCCGGCTGTCCCTGGCACACACCTCATGGCCCTGCGTCCTTCCTCTGCTCCGCAGCGTGCTCCCCTTCCGTCCCCTCCTGCGTCTTCTCTGCCTGACGTTCCAGAGCCTGAGTCTTGTTGGGAACAAATAGTCTTAAGCGCCTCTGTCGTGTCGAAACTCAAGACACAAGCGAAGCAGCTCAAATCGAAGCACCGCGAGTCAACCCTCGGAGGTTAACGTAACCGCTGGAGGTTACGAGAAAGTCAAAGGTCAGCGACCTTTGACCTGACGCAGCGCGACAGCAAGGACACACAACTGACTCGACATTGAGCAGTTGCCCGAGTCACACTATATCGAACTGCAACAGTAAAACAGTTACAATTATGTCTCTTCATATTCTCTGTACTCATATAGATATTCCTGTATCTCTTTGCTTTAATTAAATTACTTTGCCCTCACATACTAGCGCAAGGTGGTTCAAGGACTTTGTTCAAATGCTTCCGCTACTACATCATTTACTCAGACTTCAACTCTACTAAAGATCCTAGGGCGTTCAGCCCAACATGGTATGAGAGCTGGTTAGAGTTAAAATTTTCTCTTCAACACTTAATACATCAAGACGACATGTCTGCTATAAAGGAGAGGAGCTCCTCCAAAGGCTCTCCCGGTACTACCCCTACTCCACCTCCTGCCTCTGGCCTACTGACAAAGGAAGGGACAACAACTAGACCAGCAGCTGGGTCCACGGAAACACCCGCAAACCAAGGCGCGGGCTTCGATCCAAGTATGATGCAGAAATTCTTCTCCTTCATGTCCTTCTACGAGCAGCATCAGCAAGGAGTATCTGCGCAATCAAACAACAGCAACAACAACAACAATGTGATGCCCATGAGTCTCGATGGCTCATCCTACGCACGCGGGAATCAACATCAACAACCTACCCTCGCTCCGTACGAGCCCCAGCGCGGCCCCGTCAGCTTCATGCCGCAACCACAACCTGCACCGGGACAAGAAAGAGCACTGGACGCACTACAGGTTTAGTCGCAATTCGCGCATGTTCTAAAACTGCAAACGACAAAACCCTTCGACGGGAAGGATTTCTTTACCTGGTCGTTCAAATTCGAGCTGATGATGGAAGGAGCGCAGATCCTTGGCTTCTTCGACGGGTCCCTGCCATATCCAACAAACGGCACGCAGTATGAGAAGCAGCAGTACACCTATCAATCGATGATGGCGTACACAATACTACTGAGGAACATCACCCCGACTCAACAGCAGAACATAAGGACTTACCGAGGTTACGGTAACTACGCGGAGCTCGCGTACAATCACTTGAAGAACCTGTATCAAGCAACAGACAGCGTAAACCAAAGCCGGTTAATGGCGCAGCTGACAACAATCGAAATGAAACCAGGCGAGAAGGGCATGGCATATATCAGTCACTGCCGCGAACTGCGCGACAAGCTTCTTCGATGTGGAGGATCGATTTCAGAAGACGCCTTTGTCACGGTTGTCATCGGTGGTCTTGGCCCTCACTGGCGCTCCACTCGCGCCATATTACGAGCACACGGGAGAATCTTCGAAGCAGCACTCTGCGCTGAAATCCATGCTGAACAGCAGGACATGGACCTGCATGAAGAACGACATAAGAAGAAAACGATAGTACCAGAGTTCGCGTTTCACACTCAGCGACGCTACAACAACAACAATCGGCAGCAACAACAATTGAAGCCATTACCTCCCTTTTGCCATATCTGCAAGACTTCCGGGCACCCTCGTACGCACTGCCCGTATCGCCAGCAATCGACAACACCACAGCGACAACTTCGGCCTTCAAGCTCCCAAGTCACTTCAACGCAAGCAACTCCCACGACAAAGATTCAAACCTCAACGACTCCAACAGGACAACCTGCACAAGGAGCAAGAAACATCCTCAACTGCATGGCAAAGACAACAGATTCCTGCATCACCGAATCACCGCCGCACTACTAACCAGAAGAACGACTTGACGAAACCACACCTCGCCGCGAGTCACTTCAGCCGAACCCGACATACGTCGCCATCGCTCAAAGCGAGCCATCCGGAAGAGACACTTGGTTCTTGGACAGTTGCTGCGGACAACACATGTGCTCCTCAGGACGTTTCGTTCAACGCAAGCACCGACTTCAACGAGAAGTCGTCATCACCGTCGCCAATAATCAGAACCTGCGAACAAGACGACAAGGCATAGTACAGCTTCAGTCACGGGAGACAAACGTCGTACTACAAATGTCGTAAGTCCTAATAGCAGAGGGACTCGGCTACAACTTACTGAGCCTCAGTCAGCAAATGGCGAAAGGCATACACCTGGAAGCCGACAGCACCACCCAGGAGTTCAAACTGTACCAAGGGAAGGGCGGCCTCTACATCGGAAAGGCGGCTCTGAAGAATAACGTCTTTGTCCTTGACTTCGTCCAAGACCTGGGCACCGCAGACAGCGACGCCATCGTGAACTTCGCTGAATGGACGCACCCTCCAGATCTTGATCCAGACTTCAGCCCGGATGGCTTCTGGTACTCGCATACCATCCCTGAAGCAGAACGAACACGCGCGTTAGCAACAATTCAACATCCGGTAGCAGCCGAAACAACATCGGCAGTAGCAGAAACATCATCAGCAGCAGCACAGACAACATCGGCAGCAACAGAAGCAGTAAAGACAACATCGGCAGCAGCAGAAACATCATTGGCAGTAGCAGAACCATCATCAGCGACACCAGTTCTCGTTGACGAAGCACCACCAACACTCGCACAGCGGCTGAACCCAACTCAACGAGAAGTCCACAGAAGCGCAAACTTCGTCGCCAGCTTCTACTCCAACTCCGATGCGTATCGACGCTCACCCGGACACCGCGCCTCCGAAGACATCTGGCACGCACGCATGGGACATCCAAGCAACACCATGTTAAATAATACAATAAGAGCAGGAGTCCTAGACAAGGATTCATTACTACTACCCGACGGCAGAGAACTTCAGCGGGCACAAGGAACTTGCCTCACCTGCCCCGAAGCCGACTTACCACATCGACCGTTTACTCCTCACCACAACCCGAGCGCACCCGCGTACGCACCACTCGAGAAGGTGTACAGCGATATTCTCTTCAATCGAGAACCAGGACAAGTTACTTACAACTACACGATAACCTTCATTGACGCCGCCACTCGATACGTCTGGCACCTAAACCTACCTAGCCGCGACATGGCACTCGCAGCGTTCGCCGCCTGGCTACCAGTAGCAGAGAGAGAATCGGGAGCACAGCTGAAAAGCTTCCAGTCAGACGGAGGAGGAGAATACACCTCTCAGCGCTTCAAGCAGTACCTGGCGGAAAGAGGAATCAAGCAGCTCCTCTCCCTTCCCTATGCCCATCAGCAGCAAAATGTCGCAGAAAGAATGTGTCAGAGGTCCACTGGTGATCCCCGATCGATCCTAGGGAAGGGTTACAGGCACATTTGCCTGGGGGGTTATGGGCGCACTGACCCGCTACTGAAACAAGCCCTTTTATCCCAATGGTCTAATGGTTGGGATTCTGAGATGGTATCAGAGCGAAGGTCTCGGGTTCGTATCCCGGTGTATGCACTTCGGGCATCCCAGTGCGGGGGGGTGTCAGAGGTCCACTGGTGATCCCCGATCGATCCTAGGGAAGGGTTACAGGCACATTTGCCTGGGGGGTTATGGGCGCACTGACCCGCTACTGAAACAAGCCCTTTTATCCCAATGGTCTAATGGTTGGGATTCTGAGAGAATGAGCAGGACTCTGCAGAACAACATGCGCAAACTGCTACGTGGCATGCGGCTACCCAAACACCAGTGGCCTGCAGCAATGGACCACGCTGTCATGCTGCACAACTTGATGTCGTCGTCCTCACTTCCGAACAACGCATCACCGCATCTGCTGTGGACAGGGAAATAGGGCAGCACAAAAATGTTACGAGTTTTCGGGTGCATGGTACAGTACCGACCCCCAGAAGCACGAGCGGGAAGATTTTCACAACGCGGACAATGGGGACTACACCTCGGCATTGAAAAGATTTACAACGCGTGGAAAATCTTCGACGTCCACTCCAAGGAAACAGTAGCAGCACGTGACGTGATCTTCTACGAACGACTCACGCTTCAGACGTACCTCGCCAACTTGCACGAAAATCAGGACCCCATAGGTGGCTTTCGTGGTGACCGAGCCTTCGCCTCAGCACCGGACGAAGCAGACTGGGACGAGCAGAACGTCGACAACGCATCAGAAGAAGCCGAACCTCTACCGTTCTGCTCCGTCAACGTCCCCTTGGACGAAGAAAATACTCGCGAAACCGCCAACGCCGAAGTCTTCTACCACTTCGCCGACAACGGTTACGTAACACCTACGACGGTCAACACCAACGAAGCAGAACGGATAGGGCCGAATTTCATACCCGACCCAGAAGCGGGAGATGAAGTAGCTTATCCCGAGGACACAACTCTCCCCTGCTACTCACAGACTGGACTGCAGATTCTCGGCCTCGTCACCGCAGTCCACGGCAATGCTCTTCCTAAAGAGCCTGTGACACTTCAGCAGGCTCTGGTGGGGGGAACACAGGGAGAAATGGCGTGAAGCCATGGACAGAGAGTTAAAGGCGCTGGAGGAACGCAACACCTGGAAAGTCGTTCCCGTAAGCGTGGCAAGGAATAAGACCATCCTCACCGGGAAATGGGTCTTCCGCATTAAAACAAAGGCAGACGATACAATCGAGAAATTCAAAGCACGCTGGGTCGTGCGTGGATTCGACCAGGAGCACGGACGGGACTTCACCAAGACATTCGCCCCGGTCAGCCGACATACCTCACTCCAAATTCTTCTCGCGATCGCCGCTATGAAGAAGAAGAAACTGCGACAAATCGGTGTCGCCAACGCGTTCCTCTACGCACTCGTCGACGCCGAAATCTTCGTCGAGCTCCCACACGGTACCCACGGGGAACCTAACCAAGTTTGCCAGCTACTGAAATCGCTCTACGGTATCAAACAAGCCCCGTGGCTGTGGCAACAGCACCTACACACTCGCCTCACTCGCATCGGATTCCGCCAACTACCTCACGACCAAGGAATGTATCGACTCACCAAAACCGCCGACTATATCCTGCTGATCGTCTACGTTGACGACCTACTCTACATTGGCTCCACCGACGACGTCACCACCTGGTTCGAAGGGGAGCTGCAGAGGGATCTTACACTCACGGTCTCCTCTACCGTCACTCAGTACCTCGGACTCAACATCCGCGAAGAAGAGAACGCGATCTATCTCAGCGCCGAAAAGTATGCCGACACTATCGCCAAACGCTTCTCTCTCACACCTACCACTATCTCCACGCCATACCGCTACACGGCAGGGAACGACAAAGGAGGTCCCGCTCTACTCAAAACCGCCGGAATACGCGACTACCAGATGAAGCTGGGCTGCCTTCTCTTCGCAGCCGTCACCTGGCGCCCAGATCTGTCCTACTCCGCAAGTCAACTTGCTACCTATCTCAAAAGGCCCGAAACGGAACACCTGGCGGAACTCGACCGCGCTCTCCACTACTTCGTGAGCACCTCGACGATCGGCCTGACATACTACTAGAGTAAAACTACACCGACGAAACTAATCGGCTACGTCGATGCCGATCACGCCGGCGATTCAGACAACAGACGCTCCCGCACTGGCTACATCTACCGCCTCGAACCTATCGGACCTATCCCCTGGCAATCGAGCAAGCAGGAACTAATCGCTCTCTCCTCAGCTGAAGCAGAATATATCGCACTCTGCTCAGCCACCAAGGAAGGACTCTATCTTCGCGAGCTGCTGGAAGAAGCGAAGTTAGCCAAGTTACCCAACTTCACTCTGTTCTGCGACAACCAATCTCCGATTTGCATCGCCAACAAGAGCGAATTCACGAACAAAACGAAACATATCGCCCTGCGATATTTCTTCGTGAAAGACGAGATCGAGAAAGGGAAACTCAAACTATCTTACTGTCCCACGTCTGAGATGGCAGTTGACTACTTGACCAAGAAGCTCGGAAAACAGAAGTTCGAGTACTGCATGCTGCTGACTGGACAAAGCCACGTCACCATCAGCGACACTCCAGAAGCGAAGGGGAGTGTTGGGAACAAATAGTCTTAAGCGCCTCTGTCGTGTCGAAACTCAAGACACAAGCGAAGCAGCTCAAATCGAAACACCGCGAGTCAACCCTCGGAGGTTAACGTAACCGCTAGAGGTTACGAGAAAGTCAAAGGTCAGCGACCTTTGACCTGACGCAGCGCGACAGCAAGGACACACAACTGACTCGACATTGAGCAGTTGCCCGAGTCGCACTGTATCGAACCGCAACAGTAAAACAGTTACAATTATGTCTCTTCATATTCTCTGTACTCATATATATATCCCTGTATCTCTTTGCTTTAATTGACTTACTTTGCCCTCACATACTAGCGCAAGATGGTTTAAGGATAGGCAGGAGGACCTTGAGCAGGGCCTCAGAAGTCAGCGAAAAAAGGCTGATTTAGGGTTTGGACGCTGATTTCCCAGACATATGGCTGATGTATTGGATGATAATTCAGTTTTTTTTTAATTGTGTTGGCTGATTCTTCATGTTCTTTTTTTAAGTATTGGCTGATTTTCCAGCGTTTTTTTACAAGTGTCCGCTGATTGATCAGACTTGTAACGAGAGTGTAGGCTGAACTCACGCTATTACATATTCGTGCCGGAGCCGTGTTTTTCGGCTGTCCAGGTACATCCACCGTCAATCACGCAAAAGTAGCCACGTACAGCGCCGACGCGGCGGGAAAACGAATTTCCCCGACGAGTCGGTTGCTTCGTTGTCACCGATAGAATGCTTCAATTGATGTGATTGGTTGTTTAACCAATCACATCCCTTATGCGCCATTCACCAACCACCAGGGCAGCACAGCACAGCACCTGCTAAACTTAATGAACAAAGTGCTTAAACATAGATCAGCCTGCATTTTTTAGTGAGGCTGATTAGTCCGCGTTTTTTTAGGTGACTTGTCTGAAAAATCAGAATTTTTTTTTTAACCAACTCTGATTGATCAGCCTAGCGTAGCCTGCTAAGGCTGACGTCTCAGCCAAGCTAAAAACGAATCTGAGGCCCTGACCTTGAGTGTCTTGCAGCCGCTGCGCCTCATCTCGTGTCCATGCTGCTTGCCCCTGAGGGAGACCCGTGATTGCCTCACTGTAAAGAAACATGATTACTTGAGGAACATGATTACTATAAAGAAACAGGATTAGAAGTGATTTACGTTAGTTGTAACAGCTTGTGGAAACTTGAGGTAGAAGTGCCTAAAACAACTGTCCTTGCAACTAATGTAATCATGCGAGTCTACAGTGACCCGGATCAACTTGAGCCAAGAAGCAGAGAAAATTTTGAAGGGGTAGGTGAAGGGAACCTTTTCAAAACAGTCCAATCGAAGCAAGTGCTGCTCTGTGTCCTGATAACGTCCCTTTACCTAAGTGCAACTGTCACCCAACGCGACTCTGCTGCAGTGATCATATTTTGGGTTCTTCAAGACAGAAGCTGAGAGGGATGCAGCTTATCACGCACGGCTTGAGATCTTCATCAATGGAAAATACGTGGAGGGAGGTGATGCAGGGCGGAATGTGGGAGAAGAGAAGACAACGAACTGGGCAGCTTTCCAGAGAAGTATTCTGGCGAACTGCCAAGGATGGGCGTAATCGCTAAGGAGATCCCCTGGTCCAGGAAGTGATTCGTGGACAGAGGAGCTATTAGCTTGGAACCAGCTGGCCCACACTAATGATGTTGAAGGATGGGAAACTTCTGAACAAGAAGAGACTGAACCTTTATTGATTATGCAGGGGAGGTGAAGTAACTACCCATGTAATGCCTTGAAGTACGATGTTGCCTTGTAAATAGCACTACTGTTGTATGGTCGTGCAATGCAACCCGCCTCAGGTTCAGACAGTTTTCCTCCTGTACAGCATAGGGGATACATGGAAGCATCCAAACCGCCTATGGAGGAAGTCCAGGCCCTTCAAAAACAGCTGGTGCTGTCTCTCTGCTGCTGTCAGTGCAAAGCGGTAATCCACAGGCTGAGTGAATCTGGCCAGTGCAGTGTTGGGCTCAGTTAGATGAAACAAGGCAGGCGGGGCAGAAAGTGGAGCAGATGAGTGTGGGAAGTAGTTGGTCTCCCCATCAATGTCGTGTCCCTCCTCATCTTCCTCCCCATGCTCATCGATGCAAGTAGCATCACAATCTCCATCATACTCCATGTCATCCATGTCCTCTTCCTCTTCCTCGTCCTCCTCCTCCTCCTCCTCCCCCTCTACAGTCACGTGAAGGCCCGTCAGAGTCGGGGTGTTAGAGAGTATCAAATGAAGCAGAAGCAGGCATTCGGGTGCCTTTTCCGCGATTCTCACAGTAACAGCTTCTAACTGAGGCCATAAACAACCATGATTAGGTGTACCATCTGAACCAGTTTTCCCCTGTGACTGTAGAAGCCCCGAAACTGCAGCTGAGTCAACCATATTCTGCCACGCCAGCGCACCCAATCTCAAACTTTTCAACCCCGGGCAGTTCCGTGCAAGCCAGGGCAGCGACGAAACCGAGGGCAGGCCCGAGCTGGTGGCAAAAAAATCGAGGGAGAGCGACTCGAGCGCAGCCGAATTGGCTGAAATTAGGGTTTCGGTGGCGGGCCAGTTGAGCGAGCCCGCGCGGAGGTCGATCGACGCGAGCCGGCTGGAGCGAGGCGCGGAGACGAGCAGGCGGTTGGCGGAAGCGACGGCGAGTTGGCGCAGGTTGGGCGCATCGTGGATGCAGAGCGCGCTGAGAAACATGTCGCGGACAGAGAGAAATTGGAGGGAGCGCGCGGAGTGAAGCAAGACGGATTCCGCGCGGATGTAGGAGAGCGAGAGGTGCTGGAGGGACGGAGGAACGCGTAGTTTCAGGTACGGGAAACCTGACGCCATGAATATCGTGAGGTGGCGGAGGTTCGGCGCGGCGTCAAGCACGGCGTGAAGGGCGGCGGGAGACGCGTGGAGCCACGAGAGCGAGAGGTGGTGTAGGGCCGGCATGGGCTGGAGAGTGGCGAGCAGGGTAGGAGCGGAGAGAGACACGTGGCCCAATGAGAGCGAATGCAGGTTGGTGCAGTGGCGAGAAATGTGCGCGAGATGCAGACTTGCGTCCTCCTCCTCCCACAGGTTTACCACCACGCTCCCGCCGCTGGTGCCGTTGCCGCAAGGGCGCTTCGCGGAATTCGTGGCAGGAAGTGCGCGTGAGAGGGTGAGAGAGTGCAGAGACGGCCCGACGTGGCGCATCCACGCTTCAAAAATGAACTCCCGCGGATGGCGGGGCGGGGGGACTCCCCCAAATGGCGCAGAAGCCTGGCTGGCGCAATAATGCTGGCTGCAGCAGGCGCAATTTGCGGAGGAGGGGAGTTCCGCCGACTCGGTGGAGTAAGAGGGACGTCTGCAGAAAGTGGAAGGTCCGCGGCTTGGAGGAGCGGAACGTCCACTGGGAGTCATCATAGGACCTCCGCCGCTAGAGGTTCCGTGACATCCGCTTGACGCCGTCTGGCTGGGGTAAGACGGCCCTCCGTGGTTTGAAGGCGGTGCTAGAGGCGAGACGATGGTGAGCTGGCGCAGGGCTTGCGTGCGGAGGATCATTCGCGAGGCCTGGCACTGATGCGTGTGTGGGGGGGGCGTGGGGGGAAAGGAGGGGTAACAGGAGACTGAGCGCGGTGTAAAAGGACAACTCAACAAAGTATCCCCCAAAAAAGAAACACAGAACATCTCCTGACCATCGAATACAAAATTCGAATAGAAAATTCCAGGTCCGCCATGGCTTGCTTGGACCGGCACTCACCTCAAACGTCAAGTACGGCGCCTGGTTAGCTGCCACGCCACCGCCACTCGATTCCAGGCGCAGCGCAGGCACATTGCGCGTCACGTCGTTCCACCGCCGACACGTCATCGCGGGCCGGGTGACGTCACGCGCCGCGCTGCCCACGCGCGAGAGAACCGCGAGCAGCAGGTCGTCGGGGAGACGGGCGAAGGGATCCATCCTCGCTAGAGCTTGACCTTCAATTGATGACTGGTCGCTGCGAAGGGTTTCACCTTGAATTCTGATATCAGCCTCAAAGTCTTGGTAGCTCGGTCCTCTGAAGTTTGTGATGGTCAGCTGCTGATGGTTCCAAATGGTTGAATCAACGGTAGCATATAAACTTGGGCCAAGAGGCTTCAAGTTGAATCTCTTGCAAGAGCCTCGCTCATTTCTGGCCGTACAGAAGACGCAATTCAATTTCAAGTTTTCTGGGCTAGTAAGGAGACCAACAGGCTGCTGGTTCTCTCCTGCTCCGTTTCCTGCTCGTACAGAACTCTGCTGCTCCGATCCCAGCTCCTTTTCGTCGCTGTGTTCCGCCCTTCAAATGGTTCTTGCCTTGCTTCTGCAGCGAAAGTCCGAGGGTGTGTCGAACAGCAGCCAACAGCCAGCCAGCCAGCAGGGTGTGTCGCAACGCAGCCGGTGCGAACCACTGCCAGCCGCGCACGCAGGGAACGGCGCGATCGCTACTGACAAGGCGAGCAGCGGGAAAGGCGAGCGTTAGATGGCGAGTAGTTGGCGGGTATTAGCGGCGATAGATTGTGAGAGTATCCCACAGTCGACTCAGAAGCCGCCTTGTTAGGATAAGAGTGCTAGTAACGATAAGTTCAAGAGCAGCACCCTCCTTTCGAAAGAGAGGTTGCACGCCGCCCCCCCTCAAGGTAGCCTGCCTCGTGCTTGTTTCAGCTGCATACAGCGGTGTGCCACCTTTTGAAGTTTCGCAGACGTGACTCGGCTTTCAGCTGCAGTGGTGTCACACCGAGCGGGAGGGGTGCAGCGCGAGAGGCATAGCGCATTAGCATTCGAGCGATCCGAACCGCCGCCCAATGCCTAATCGAGCGGTGCTCTGGTTCTATGCAAAAAATTCATGGGTTTTCCGTCAAACTAATCTACTGGAATTCCGTCGCAGGACGCCATAGAGACCCGCGATCAAGCGCCTTTTGCCGCTTGTCGAAGGACGACCTGCCGCTCGCCTTGATAACCGTGAACAGTCGCGGTGCCACGTGGACACGCAGTAATAATCATTTCACGGCCGATCAAGCGTTTTTGCCCTAACACGTGGCTCCGCATCCCGTCCCGTACTGTAGTAATGCTCAGCCTCACAACGCGAGCTCTCAGCACACCATTGACGCCTTCTCGCCCCCCAAATCAAGTCGTCAAGGAGTGCGAGGAAATTCTACAGCCGTTGGGCATCTGTTATTGGCTCCAGGGATGCGGGAGAATCCTTCACTACTTGCAATACTGTAATGTGCGACAATGGAGCTTGGTGAGCCAAGGAAAGCGTGGCAGTCATCACAGTGCCTAATGCCTGCCTTTAATCGTCATGACCTCATGAACCCTGCTGTAGTTTACAGGCGAGAGGAAGGAAAATATTTAACCGACGTGAAGTATCGTCGAAGGCAATAAAAAAGTCACGCGGATGTAAATATTTCCTACAAACTGCCACGCAACAGCGGTTGAGATAAGGTCAAAAGCTTGGGTTCATGCGAAACATCAGTTGACGACAGAAGCTTGGCTGGAAAATTACTAGGCCAAAAAAAATCTGCTGCAGATTCTTCCCCGCTAGGCCTGATCTACGACAGACTGGACAATAAGCATTCGGTTCTGCTGTATTTTTTGTCTGTTTGGCCCTTGTGCCGTGTGAAGCTGCCGAATAACGGCATCAGTCACAAGCTACGAGCATGTTTATGAAGCGTTACAGTAACTGCTTACCCCGTTGGACTCTTGCGACGACCACACATTCGACTGCACTTGGACGCAGACTGGAGCATGGTGGGGTACGTTGTGCTGACTGCATTGCATTCCTTCAAGCTCACATGGAATGCAGGCCTTGCGTTTTGGCTTGGTATGCGTGCTCAAATGGAATTGGTGCTGGATGGATATTGCATACCGATGAGCTTCGGTCTGGATGGTGGAAGCACGTAGACACCATCTGGCGTAACATTCTGCCACGAGTCGCATTTCGAGAATGTGCGGTTCAAAGTCGGCAGACGAGTCGCGGAAGTTTTTTAGGGGTTGAATGCATTTTGCCAAATTTGTACGCCGTGGGATGCGGAAAGTTGCCAATTGCACCACGAAAGAAAGAAACCGCACGGTTGAGTTGAGAACTGTACAGTTTGAGAGATCGAAGCGCGTCAAGACATGACCTGACCAGCACGTGAACATCGTGAGGGAGATATTCTGCATTGGTACACCTGATGCGCGTTATAGTTTCCCGTCGTTCTCTTGTCTTCTGGGCTTATAACCGATCTGCGCTTTTCGCATGGTTCGTCAACATCGCCTGGGCCGTCGGGTGCTTTTAAAAAGCACAGGCGGTAACATGTTTTTTTTTTCCATGTATAGTGTTGGGCGGCGTCCTTTGTTGCGAGCTAATGCACTGGGTTACCACTTTTATCGAGACCAGACTATCACATGCAATTACAATTCACCTCTCCCTTCATCACAAACATCAGTGAACGAATGGGATAGCCACAACTGTCTCTGCCGCGACAAACAACCCCCCCCCCCCCTTCCCCGGCCCTGCTATGTAATGCAGTCACCGTTTACCACATGTGTGCATGAGTCGTGCACACTTGTGTAAATGCTGAAATTTGCACAATGCAGAGTGAATTTCACAGCCTCATCCACTCTGCCGCAGCGAGATATCCGCTCATCACGGCGGGAGCGCCAGCGTCGATAAGCTCCTGCCGGCGAGCAGATTGGGCAACCCAGTCAAGGGTCGGCACCGTCATCCAAGCCAGCAGAAGGCGACCGCGGCGACGTGGAGTCTCTGCCGGCGGGGTGTCCTCGTGTGTCGGCGCTGGCGGGGGAGTAGCGTTAAGGTTAAGTGCCGGGCTTGCGCGCTCCATCCGCGCGATGATCATGGGGTTGCGGATGTCAAACAGCGCGCACAAATCCCTCGGCGTGATGCACGTCGCACGCGCGTACCCAATGAGCATCTCGCAGGCGGCGCGTGCAGTGCGACGAGCTTCGCGCGTCGCAGGGTTGTTATCGTCGTACACCGCTTGCATCGCCGCCGGCGCCTCCCACATATGCGCCGTCTGCGCCGACGCTGGCTCCCGCGCCAGGGGGTCCTCGTCCGGCTCGGCGCACGTCGGCTGGTTGTCATCAATTCCGACGAACTCTGCCGCAGGCAGCGCGGACGGCCCGAGGCCGAGACGATCGATTAAGACGCCTACGTCGTTCAACTCCTCGTCCAGGCCAATGTCACCCCCAGCCTGGACTTGTGGGTCGCCGCTCTGTTCCACGTGCGGGAGTTCCATCGCCCACGCCCGCGGTAGGCACTCGGTGCGCCACCAGCAGCGCTGGATAGTGACGTGCGGGATATTCATCCACGCGTCATGGAGCCATTCCAGCACGCGACGGAGGTTCGGCTTGAACCTTGCCGCCGCGGAAGTCGCGCCGTCAGCAGTCCACATGCCGGTGAAGGCGCGGAGCCAGTGCTGGCGGTACCGCGCCTTCGTCATGGCGATCATCCCCTGGTCGAGTGGCTGCGTGAAGCAGGTGGTGTTCGGCGGCAGGTAGACGAGGCGCACGTTACTGAGCTTTCGCGTGCGGAACCCGAAGAGGTCCTCGGTTTCTGCGCCCTCGGTTGTCAGGGTGTGACTGCTCGCGTTGTCGAGCAGCACGACGACTTGGCGGCCCTCTGCGTACATGGCGGTGTCCAGCTGCTCAAAAAAGTGCGTGAAGAGCTGCAACACAAAGGGGTGTAGGCGAAGTTGGGGTAGGTTAGGAGGCTTTGTCATGATCAAAAACATAGCCGACATCGGGTACATGTAATAACGAGGCTTTTAAAAAGCACAGGCTGTAACATGTTTGTTTTTCAAATTTTTGTTATGGGGCTTTATCATGATCACAAACATAGGCAACATCGGGTACGATAATAACGAGGCTTTTAGAAATTGTAAAAACAAACTCACGGCTTTGGTCATCCACCCCTTAGCGGTGTTGCGCCAGTAGCAATACTCCTCGGGGTCGAAGTCCGGCCTGAAATCATGTGGCCGCTTAGCCTTGGAGATGACAAGCGGACGGAATGCGTGCGTCCCGTCCGCATTAACCAAGAAGCCGACGGTAAGGCGGTCCTTCGGAACCTTCCGCCCTGCCGACCTGCCCGTGCCGTACGTTTTGCGAGGAAGCACGCTGATGTACAGCGCAGTCTCGTCGAAATTGAAAGTATCACGCGGGCGCACGCCGAGATGCATGAGAAGCTGAGGAAGCTTCTCCTTAGTGGTGCGCACTGCGTTCAGATCCTGGTCGGCCGCCTCGCCGACCGCGCTCATGCACTGTACTCCCTGGCGGCGCAGCGCACGGCGGACCCAGCCGATGGAGCAACGGAAAGTCGGCGGAGCGCCGTTCGCACGCGCCATCGTCGCAACATGGTCGCGAATAGTGGCGAGGGTGAGAGGGACGCCAGCGGGGCCTGCATTTGAAATCCAGCGTGCCATCGAGCGCTCCAGTTCGGGGTATGCCCCGCCGCGGACGCGAATGGCGTCCACGGCGTCATCAGGAACGTGCCATCGGGCGGCGCCTTTGAGAACGCGACCAATGGTCGAACGGTCGGGCCTCACACCAAAACGCGTGAAACACCAACGTGCGAGGTCCACGTGGCGCAGCAGAGGGTTTGCCTGTTGATGGGCACAAATGGCCCGCTTGATATGCAGCGCGAGCTGAGACCTATGGTAGAGACGAGGCATCTGGCGAGATTGTTAAGATAACTAAACATGAATTGCAGTGCTGGTTGTCGAGTGGATTTATGCTGGTGCAATGGCGCTAGGATTAGTCACTATGTCTCGAGAGTGTGCGAGGTTTCGCACTTGCTGCGAGATGCACATGCATCTCTCGCAGTTTCTAGAGATTATGAGACTGGGTAACCACATCCACGAATAGTGACGTGTGTTGTTTGCGGACTGTGAGGCTCACAAGGGGCATGTACCGAGCATTGGCAATGTACACTTCGGAGTTAACACACAAACACGAACTGTTAGGCGCACCTGGTTGATGCACAGGTGGCATGACGTAACATCAGTTTTGGGTGGCGACGTTTCACGAATTTTGTCCTTACATTTCGTAGCCTCTGTTTCTGACTTAAAAACAGGGACGGGGCCAACCGGCTGACGTTTGTCTTTTGCTGTGTTGCTCAGTTTGGGAGTATTCACCTGGTAGATGCAAGTGGTCTCAGGTGCTTATACCATAGGTGCAACACCAGGGCAAAAAACCCACGGGTGTAAGGTTTCCGAAATGTGCAGGGCTTTTTCGCGTGCAGGGGGTGGGCATCATGTGTATACGAATTCCTCACTCCAACTCCTCGGTATAAAACGAATTCGATACAAGAGTGCTTCGGGTTTTACTGGGAACAGCTTGTAGAAGCTAGCCACGCTAATATCTTCACGGTAATAGATCATGTGCTCCAACGATTTAGGCAAGTCCACATTGACCCGCATCTACTGCAACAAAGAAGCGAAGCAGATTATACAGGAGCAGATGTCGGGAACCTTTCCAAACCAGCCCGACCGAAGCAAGTAGCTGCTCTATATCCTGATGGACGAGAGCAGATTCAAAAAAGTGTCAGGCAGGGGCGAACAGAAAGGGAGAGGATGAAGGGGGGGGTTGGGGGTGCTGGAGTTGAGAAAACAGCCCGACCTTACGAACGTTTTTGAATTCATAAAGAAAAACAGAAGGGGGTTTGGCGCTTAAAGAAAGGAAGGGGTACATCAAAGTGCACTTACCAACAATCCACGCCGGCCAACACCATGCCATGCTCAACTGATCACAGCCGTCCAAAAAGGACATGTTGGAACAGCACGGTGGCATATTCCCCCCGTCCTGAATAAATCACCCTTTAAACAGCACACCTTTTCAGGATCAGCATTCCCGTTTCTCAGCAGCACCATGGCACGGGCCGTGCTTCCATGGCATGGGCCGTGCTTCCATGGCATGGGCCGTGCTTCCATGGCATGGGCCGTGCTTCCATGGCATGGGCCGTGCTTCCATGGCATGGGCCGTGCTTCCATGGCATGGGCCGTGTTTCCATGGCATGGGCCGTGCTTCCATGGCATGGGCCATGTTTCCATGGCATGGGCCGTGCTTCCATGGCATGGGCCGTGTTTCCATGGCATGGGCCCTGCTTCCTAGATTACCCTCATGCATAAAATCAGCACTCACATTCCCCTTGTAAGAATCATCACGGCACTTACATTCCCCAGCAGCACCATCGCACACTCGCATCGCCCTGCATTGTGCAACTGACCCTTGTGCAGAGCCAGCTGCACCTCCACCCCCCCCCCCCCCCTTCTCTGCTATTCCCTCTCTGACAAGCCCTCCCATTCCCCCTTGTGAGAAGAGTCAACACATCACTTCCATTCCCCAACAGCAGCACGCCATGGGGTATGCTTGAAAACAACAATGACCACAATAATGAATACTTACATTCCCCAGCAGCACCATGGCACAAGCGCATCGCCCTGCATCGTGCGACTGACCCATGTACAGAGCCAGCTGCACCTCCACTCCCCCTTCCACTCCCCCTCCCATCCCCCCTCCCACTCCCCCCGCCCCTGCCATACCCACCGGCCCTGCCATTCCCCCTGCCGCTGCCATTCCTCCTGCCATTCCTCCTGCCGTTGCACCATTCCCAACACCACCACTGCTGCTGCTGCTGCTCAGGCTGGCACCCCTCACAACCGCCTCCCACCCCTCATCACCCAGACCACTCGCCCCATTCACGCCTCTCCGATCCCTCACCACCACCCCTGCAGGCGAAGCTTTTCTTTCCAAACCTCCTCTTTCCAAACCTCCCCTTTCCAAACCTCCTCTTTCCAAACCTCCTCTTTCCAAAGCTTCCCTTTCAGGAGAGTTGCTCCTGCTGCCTCCCCTCCGTCCGCTCCCTTTCTCCCAGCCACTCCCCTTGCTCCCCCTACTCCCATTCCTTGGCAGCAGATTCATGTCACTAGCAGACCTATACAGCAGCTGCTGCCGCTGCTTCTGCTGCTGCTGCTGCTGCTGCTGCTGCTCAATCTGCTGAGGGAAACCAGCTCTCCCTCCCCCTCCTCCTCCCGCTCTACCTCCTCCTCCCCCTACCCCTCCTGCTCCCCTTGCTGTTACCCCTCTCCCGGCAGTGCCACCACCCACCCCTGCCCCCTGCAGGTGCATCAGTTGCGCCTCCACGCGGGCAGGGGGGTGCTGGTCCACCATGAGGCAATGCGAGCCGGCAAGGAGAATGGGGTAGCGGAGGGGAAGGTGCAGGTAGCGCGCACAGAAAGAGACGAGCTGGAGGGGGGGAAGGTGGGGGTGGGGGGAGGGGAGGGAAGGGGAGCAGGAGAATCAGCTGCGCTTCCACTCTGGCAGGGGGGTGCCGGTCCACCATGAGGCAACGCGAGCCGGCGAGGAGAATGGGGTAGCGCAGGGGGAGGTGGAGGTAGCGCGCACAGAAGCATACAAGCTGGACGGGAGGGAGGGGGGAGTGGGGGGGGGGGGGGGGTGTGGGAAGGAGGAGGAGGGGGGAAAAGAGGGGAAGGGAAGGGGTGCCGGTCCACCATGAGGCAGCAAAAGCAGTCCAAACCCCCCTGGCCCCTGCCCCCCTGCAGGTGCATCAGCTGCGCTTCCACTCTGGCAGGGGAGAAAAAGAGGCATGAGGCAGAAGGGAGGAGGGAGGAGGGAGCGGGTTGGGGTAGCGCGGGGGAAGGTTCAGATATCACGCACAGAAGCATACAAGCCTGAAGGGTGGGGGGAAGAGGATTTTTGAAGCGCCTCAAGTAGTGCGGGGGGTAGGTTCAGATATCAGCACAGAAGTATATAAGGTTGGAAGGGTGGGGGGGAGAGGGAGGGGGCCAGAAGTCTGCTTTTGAGTCGACTCAAAGGGAGCAGGTTGGGGAGGCACAGGGGTAGGTTCAGATATCAGCACAGAAGTCTATAAGGTTGGAAGGGTGTGGGGGAGAGGGAGGGGGTCAGGAGGAATGGGAAGGGGAGTGAAAGAGGCATGAGGCCGAAGGTAGGAGGGAGCAGGATGGGGTAGCGCAGGGGGAGGTGCAGGTAGCATGCACAGCAAGGGAAGAGCCTTTACGTGCACACAACCGTTACCACCCCTAGCAGCAAGGGAAGAGCCTTTAACGTGCACACAACGGTTACCACCCCTCTAGCAGCAAGGGGAGAGATTCTACCTGAGCAGTCAAGTTCAACCCCAACGCAGCGTCGTGCCTCTGCGCCGCACCCTCTTCCATGCGGCCCCTCCCTAGCCCGTTGACTTTTGAGTCGACTCAAAAGTCAACTCGCACCCTCTTCCATGCGGCCCCTCCCTAGCCCGTTGACTTTTGAGTCGACTCAAAAGTCAACTCGCACCCTCTTCCATGCGGCCCCTCCCTAGCCCGTTGACTTTTGAGTCGACTCAAAAGTCAACTCGCACCCTCTTCCATGCGGCCCCTCCCTAGCCCGTTGACTTTTGAGTCGACTCAAAAGTCAACTCGCACCCTCTTCCATGCGGCCCCTCCCTAGCCCGCAAGATCGTAATGAGGTGCATTTTGAGGCGCCTCAAAATACACCTCTCTGCGCCGCACCCTCTTCCATGCAGCCCCTCCCTAGCAGACCTTCCATGCCTCCCATGCCTCCATGTGGCAGACCTTCCATGCCTCCCATGCCTCCATGTGGCAGACCTTCCATGCCTCTGCCTGCAAGATCGTAATCACTACCACCCTCCTAGCAGCAAGGGAAGAGTCTGAGTAAGGGAAGAGCATTTACCGGAGCAGTCAACCCCAAAGCAGCGTCATGCCTTTGCCTCTCACCCTCGTCTCAGCCACTGCCCCCTCATTCAACCCCAAACGGTGTTGTGACCCTATCTAGCCCACACCACAACACCATTACCACTGATCAACCTCCTAGCAACAACGGTATAGCCTTTACCTGAGGTGAGGGTGTTTTTGAGACGTCTCAAAAACCTCCTAGCAACAACGGTATAGCCTTTACCTGAGCAGTCAAGCCCAAGGCAGCGTCGTGCCGTTGCCTCGCGCCCTCGTCCATGCCTGCCCCTCCCCCACTGAACAGTGACTGTAACCGAGGTGCTGTTATCAGCGGCAGCCCCAATATAGTCACATCCACTATTGTTCCTGCAGTCTCCTTTTTCTTCCCCTCCCCCACTTCCCTTCCTTTCCTCTCTCCTGAACCAGCTGTTTCCTCCACAGCTTCTGAATTTCCAGTCGGGTTTCCAGTTACATGCAAATCAGTAATATTCTTAACCTCCCTTCCTTCCCCCTCTGCCTCCTCGTTTCTTCGCCCTCTATCCATCAGCATACCATCACTGAATACCCTCCCTTTCTTCTTACTCTCTCCAATATCCTCCTCAATCTTACCCCTATCGTCCCCACTCTCCCCAATATCAATCACACTCTTTCCCTCATCTCTCTCCCCTCCCCCTCGTCTTGCCCCTGCCCCTGCCCCTGCCCCTGCCCCTGCCCCTGCCCCTCCCGCGTCCCCTCCCCTTTTACCCCAGAAGCCCCACCCGCTCCCCCAGCTGCTATCCGCGCTTGCCACGTGTCTCAATGCGGTTGCGGGAATGGGGGACGAGGCGGATGAGGGACGGGCGGTGGAGGAGGAGGAAGCGGAGGAAGAGGAGGAGGAGGGGGGTCGAGGAGAAACCGAAGCGGAGGAGGACGAGGGACGAGAGGAGGGGGAGGAGGAAGAGGGGGAGGCGGAGGAGGGGGAGGGGGAGGAGGGAGAGGGGGAGGAGGGGGAAAGCGGGATGATCCCCGCCAGTTGGACCAGCATTCGTCGTCGTCTAGTGGCCAGCCGCCTTCTCACTGTCAGCTGTTGCTTCGAACCTTCCTGTGACAGAAATCGGTCCGCTTCCTGTGGGTGTGATTGTAAAAGGGGGGAGGGGAGTAGGGGGGGGGAGAGAGAGAGAAAATGGGATTACAAAGGGGAAGGGGATGAGACGGGAACAGGGAGAGTGGTAAGGATGGGCTATAAAGAAGGGGGGAAGATGGAATTACAAGGGGTAAAGAGGAGAGCATGGGAGCGTGTGGGCATCAAAACAAGGTCAGACATTAACGGGGCTCGCTGCTAGTGGGATTAACCATCCCTTTATAACTCAGCGTGACCATATCGTACCACTAATCTTGTCGAAGCAGCTCTTAACGAGTGTCTCGCCTCCTTGAGCTCCGCTCTCCGCCTCTCCACATCCGCGCGCTTGTCCTCCACCTCACGCTGGGCTCCCGCCACGTCAGCACGTAGTTTGTCCAGCTCGGCGCGCCGGGCGGCGACCCGCGTGTGCGCGGCGACTAGAGCCTCGTGACGGGCCCAATGAGCGGACGACACGTGGATCGACTCGTCTAGCAGGTCAGCGGTCTGCTGCCTCCGATTATTGGCTACTCGGATTACCTCGGTTGCTTCCAGAAGACACGTCAGCATGCGTTGCATCTCCTGCCACGTCACCTGGGTAGGTGTCGTGGCCATGTCGACGTGGGCGACAGAATTCACTACTATTGGAGCGACGAGACGACTACGAGGTCTGAGATCATGCTCTCAAAGTATTTCAGTACTAAGTACACCGGAGAACGGTGTCGCGAAGTGCTCAATAGCGAGTATATCCAGCCAAATAACCATTTCAGAAACCGTTTTTCGTCCCAAATGACATAACTGGGTCCAACGCTGATATGAAGAAGAAACAATAATCCCACGCACCGGGAGATGATGGGTCGAGATCGAACAGCACTCTCCCACGACTGAGAGATAATCACACAGAATCGGGATATTACTTCCGCTTAGTGCTAACGAGCAGTTAGTGCACTGCTGATCCACGTGTCGTGATGTGAAGCACCTCCTACATCCTCGTACATTTTAGGAAAAAGAGCATCACGGTAAACAGGCGGGAATGGTGGGGGTGGGTGAACTCGGTGCAGTTGTGAGCTCTCGGTGCACGCGAAAGACTTCCTTTATTGTTTTGTATCACTACAAACTTCGGGAACTAAGTAATACCTTCGTTGAAAACTTCAAAGAGATTCTCGTTTTGAGAGTGTATTGAGAAGACCTTTTTACTCATGGAAATGCACACCAGTGGTTCTGGAGATGAATCCCACACAGAACAATAGCGGGTATGTTCAGGAACTGCAAGCAGTGAAGTCTGTGCTTCTGCCTTCGACGGCAAAATTACCAGCGCGACGACTATCTTGACAGTAATTGCTGCATGGCGTCCTCCGACTCGACCATCCGTCCAAGCGCCGATCCTGCTGAGCGTACCGTGACCTCGTTAGAATCACACGCCGATCCTGTCGAATCCTCGTTAGAATCACACGCCGAACCTGTCGAATCCTCGTTAGAATCACACGCCGCGAAACCGAACCCCCCGTTAATATCACCGCCGTCTGGTGACGTGTGCCCGATTTGCCTGATCCCCTTCGCGGACTCGCAATTCGAGCCCTCGTGGAACCTTGTGAACGCCGATAGGGTAGGGCATCCCGCGCAACCCCGCACCAGCGACCGATCGGCGTCAGCCGCGCAAATCGAATCCAAATCGGTGGAAGCAGCAAATTCCCCCCTCCCCGCTTCCGACAGCTCACCCTCTTCCGCCGCTTCGCCAGTGGTAACCCTATCGCCAATCGTCGCCCTGTCGCCCTGCATGCACCGCTTTTGCCTGCCGTGCATCCGCGTCTGGAGCTGCGCCAGCCGCGCAGATCGCGCCAGTTCCACCAGTCGCGCCAGCTGCGCCTCCCCCCTTCCCCCCTGCCCCCTCTGCAAGCGCGCGTTTCGCGGCTGGTTCCTCCCTGCTGCCGCTCCTGGCCGTGACTCCCGCCATTGTGACTATAACGGGAGGGAGAATTCCAAGCCTAAGCAGGACATAGCTGTAGCACCTGCACAACAATGGGGTGTGTTTCAACCGCTACCTCCGCTAACAGAACAAGAACCTGCATCTACAGTAAATGCGTCTATAAGAGACGATGCGTTTACGAGCACACTCGCTACAGTCACATGGAGCGAGGGGTTGGATGAGCGGCTGAGGCAGGAGGCGGCGAGCAGAGGGGTGCCGGAATGGGTGCTGCTTCCTGATTGGTCCACTGTGGGCGGCAGGGTGCACGGGCAGCCGCAGGGGCAGCAGAACGGGCAGCAGCAGGACCAGCAAGGAGGCCAACGGCAGGGGAGGTGGAATCTGGCTCGCAGACGGTTACAACGACTCAGAGCAAGGTGTGAGCTTGTTTGCTTGCTATTTGACTAATGTTTATTTATTGCATCATTATACTTACGATTATTATTATTACTACTACTATTGTTATCAATAGTTTCTTATTTTACGATGGGTTGTTGTGGGATGAGTGAGCAACGGCCTTCATCTCATACCTGTTTGCAATGCAGGCGTCGCCGGGAGCTGCAGCAGCAGCAGCAGCAGCCGACACGCAGTCAGGGCGTGCAGCAGCTGTCACCATACTTCCTCAGAATGCAGCAGTGCCTGCAGTCCAGTCACCATTAGGAAAAGGAGCAGAAGTACTAATCATTGAAGCTGTAAGCACTGAAGCTGTACCAGCCTCAGAGTTGCTGTCAGGGCGTGCAGCAACTCTCTCCGTGCTTCCTCAGAATGCAGCGGCGCCTGGAGTCCAGTCACCACAAGGGGAAGACCTACAGCAGAAGCAGTGAAGTCATTAGCAGTAAGAGCATCAGGAGCTGGAGCAACAGCAGGAAATGCAGCAACAGCAGCAGAAGCACTGGCAGGGCATGCAGCAGCTTTTATTGCAGTGGCGCCGGCAGTGGAATTGGAGCATTAAGGAGCAGGAGTGACAGCGGGTGCAGCAGAAACAGTTGCAGAAGCCGACCAGCAGCCAAGCCATGCAGCAGCGCTCTAAAACCTTCCTTGAAATGCAGCGATGCATGCAGTCCAGTCACCATTACACGAAAAGAGCAGAACAGGTAACCACAGAAGCAGTGACAGCATCAGGAGCCCAGCAGCCGACCTGCAGGCAAGCATGCAGCAGCTCTTTCCACCCTTCCTTGAATTCAGTGGCACATGCAGTCCAGTCAGCACTAGATAAAGGCCGAAGGAGTGAATCCTGAAGCAGTAATAGCGTCATGAACTGCAGCAACAACAGCCGACCCACAGGCAAGAGAAGCAGCAGGTGTTTCTGCCCTCCTTAAGATGCAGCGGCATATGTAGTCCAGTCAGCACTAGGGAGGGGCAGGAGTGAACCCAAGAGCAGTAGTAGCGTCATGAAGTGCAGCAACAACCGACCCGCAGAGGCAAGCAACAGCTGTTCCTGCCTTCCTTAAGATGCAGTGGTGCATGCAGTCCATTCAGCACTAGGGAGGAGTGAACCCTCGAGCAGGAATAGCATCAGGAACTGCTGCAGCCAATTAGTGGGCCATACTTTCTTCAAAGGGGGTCATCACTTGAAATGCGCAGCAGTAACCGCGAAAGCCGTAGGCAGCAGCAGATTAGAATGTTCATTTCCGTTGACGTGTAAGCCCATACAGTGTGTTCTGTTGTGGTAATGTGAGCAGCACAGGTGTGCATGCCATTGGCAACTTTAGACAAACAAAAAGAGTGGTAATATGACACAACACAACCCCTACATCAACTCTGATCTGAGCTTAGGTCCAGAGGGTCTACCCTGCGCACCTCGGGCTGCCATGCCATGCCATTTCTGGAACACCCGTACTGCCCGTCTGTACCTCCGGATTCTTTCACCTGCCCTGATCCACCTACGGTAGGTGCCATGCCATGCCATTTCTGGAAAAAGCCATGTGGTATGGTGGTTGCAGGTCTGCTGAATTCTGGCAGAGATGGATGGGAGGAGCTGTTTGGATGGATGCAACGGGAGGGAGGTGAGGGCAAAAAGCTACATGGCATGACAGGATTGGAGGGGCACGGCGGGGTCTCTGCTTGATGGGATCAGCTAGCTGGAGCTTGGTTTGGGAGGTGGCCTTGGGGTGTGAAGCTGGAGGCTTATACCTGGGGCCTGGGGCTCGGAATGGGGCTTGGGTCTGGGGAGTTGAGTGGGCATCATACTACCACCTGTGTGCATAAAGGGGATCGGGAGTTATGATGGAAAGAGAATGACGACGGAAAAGTTAGCTGGAATTAGTGGACGATGGAAGGAGGCGGTGTAGTTGAGGCGGTGTAACGAAATAAAGGAGTGAAACCCGTCGCCTGCGAATTTCACTGTCTGCTCCAAATCGCCTTCTTCATATGCGAATGCATTCGCCTGATCATCCAACCAATCTTCAGGCACAAGCACCCGTCCGCTCCACCCATTTCACGAAATTGCTTTCCAGCTGTAACCAGATGCCCCGAAATTCCTCCATAAAGCTCCTTGGATTCAGGAACCAGCCTCGCCCAATGAGCTTGATTCCCGCCAGTAACTGACATGCAGACTTGCTCCAGACCGTCCATGTAACTCGTCCTTACCCGCGAATGGGGCGGGGTGGAGTACAGCCCCCCAACCTGGCATTCTTCATTCCCCCTTCCCCCAGCCTCCTCATCCTGATCCCTCCCTTCCCCCTTCCCCTCTCCACGCCCCTGCGCCTCCCTTACCCATCCCCATTATGCCCAAGTCCTCCGCATAAACTCCGCATCGAGTCCGCATCGACTCTGCTTGCCTTCTTCTCACTGAAGCGCATTGTTCTCCCCCCTCGAATTTCCGCCCTTTCTTCCCCTCAGTTCCCTTGATTTTTGTCCCCTTCAGCGCAACTTTCGAACTCCCCTGAAGCAGCTGAGCCCTTCCCCAGAGCTAACCCTTCCACCAACTACCGCATGCATTCTCGTCATGCGGAGAAAAAGTGCGGCCGAAGTATTTAGGACTACTCAGTCCTCGCTAAGGTTTCAAACAACGCCGCAAATGACGCCGCCAAATCTCCTCGTACCAGCATTCCAAATCTCCGCTCTTTCTCTGCCGAGTAGCAATTCTGACACGTGCGCTGTCAGGAATTCACAATATTTCGGCCTTGCGTCGTTGCGAGGTCTAATTAGGAAGCGTAATGCCACGTGCTTTCACGTGGAAAAAAAAAAAGCGACGTGCACCCATTCCACGTGGCCGTGCTAACGAAGATAATACTTCTCTAACGCTGCTGTCTCCTAGTTATATAGAAAAAGAAAATAACTTAGCTACACCGTCGTCGAATCTACGGTCTCCCAGCGATCACTTTTCCTTCTTATGCGGCTGGACGCGCACAAATTACACCGCAACGCAGCAAGCCAGCAGCCAGGAAGAAAGAAAGAAGTCCCCTCAGCTTATCTGTTTCCCAAATCAAAACCCCGCGCTCCCGATTCCTATTCCTGGGGCTCTACTCGTGGAAGGACACCGCACCGACACCAACCAACAGCGTTCACTGGAAAACAAACTTCCGCAGCCCATCTCAGCTGCTTCCCTTTCCGC
Source organism: Closterium sp. NIES-65 (assembly GCA_948144175.1). Lineage (NCBI taxonomy): Eukaryota > Viridiplantae > Streptophyta > Zygnematophyceae > Desmidiales > Closteriaceae > Closterium > Closterium sp. NIES-65. The sequence continues at coordinate 6,587,910 of CANXME010001053.1, read as the reverse complement.
ACAGCAACGCTGCTTCCCAGTCCCGCCTTGCTAGCAGCGCCTCATGCGCCAGCCGCTATGGGTACGATCATCACCGCGTCGTCCCGCGAATCTGCCTCTATCCGCACGGTAACTGCGTCAGCTCCCCAATCTGCTTCTGTCGCCGTTGAATTTTCCATTCCTTGCCGTTCCGCGGCTGCCTCTGCTCCCGCTATCCCACTATCCATTGTTCCCCTTGCTCCTCCCGCGGATTCCGCTCCCTCTCCGCCATCTGAAGTCTCGATGTGCTCACCGGGTTCCGTCCGCACGTCGTTTTCTTGGGCGGGGGCTGTGGCGGGGCTGCGGAGATCGCGGCGGCAAATGGGGCAAGTGGTTTTGGCGGCGAGCCAGAGGTCGATGCAGTCGGCGTGGAAGCCGTGTGCGCACGCCGGCACCACCTTGATGCGCTCGCCCGCCGCGTACTCGCCCAGGCACACCGCGCAGTCCTGCAGGCTCAGGATCCCCTCGTTAGTGTCACGATCGTAGGGAAGAAGCGCGGAAGCTGCGACTCCGCTGGAGTCCCCTCCTGGCTGCAAATATGCCGCCGCGATGCCGCCGGCTGTTGCGGGATTCGATTTCCGCATTTCGTTCTCCGGGCAGAATATTATCACCGGCAGCTTTTGAATCTCGGAAGCATCGAGTCCGGGTTTCGCAAAATCCGCATTGAATCTCGCGACCACACGTCGCTGAGAATCGCTCGTGCCCGCGTTCTCCTCGTCCGGGCCTAGAAACACGCAGTCGGGGCGGCGGTACAGGTAGACGGCGAAAGAGATGACGAAGACGAGGACCGTACACCCGGAGACGGCTGTTGCGAATGTGAGCGGCGAAATGATGGTGCTTTCCGCGACGAAAGTGACGCAGCGAGACGCACAGTCCGGGCCAGGCGGCGCGGTAGTTGTAACAGCAGAAGCGTTCATCTCGTCCAGTGAGAATGTGATTTTACAGACTCGCGTCGGGATTGCTCGCTACTACGGAATGGACCGAGCAGATAGCTCATTTCAAGCAAAGCCCTTTCTCTAGGTCCTGCTTGTTCTGAGGCAAAAATATCGTTTTGAAAGCTGAAAAGGCAGGGGCGTTCTTCCACTATTCTGCACGCAGGAGGGAGGGAGGGAGGAGGGTCGCCCGCCGCTAACCCTTTAGGGCGGGTCCGAAGTGAAGTTGACATCCATCGACATCCGATGTTGGTAAATCCTGACGGTTGAAAATCTCGATCCGAGGGTTGAAATTTACCGACATCCATCGACATCCATTCGACGCTTCACTTCGGACACGCTCTTACCATCTTCGAAGCGACAAGACGGAGGTGAGAGGAATTGGATGGATGAGGTGAATCGTTTGGGTCAGGCAGGTCAGGTGTGCCCCTGAAGCAGCAGTGAAGTGGATCGAACAATCGAGCCCCTCGTTTCCTTCACAGCGCTAATCAATGGTGCAAAGTGATCCGGGCAGAAAAAAAAACGCTAACGCACCCCATTCATAAAGCTCTTGTGGTGCGAAACAATGAATACGGCTTTGGCCTTGGTGGGACTGGACATTTCTGCACTGTAGTTCAAACTTACTGCTGTCATGCGAGCTGCCCAGGTTGAAGGCACAGAAATAAGGGTGCTCCGTGTGTTGTACGATGTGCATCCCCTCGCCTGCTATCACAGCAGCAATTGCTCCGCAAAGATCCAAATTCTCGTGCAGAATCTCGTGTGGTTGCAGCTCACCCCCATTCGCTCATTCGGGCCCGATGAATCTCATCCGCTGCTCTTCTCTGCGGCCCATCATCGTGTGGCTTTCGTTGTGCTGGGTCGAGGTGACTTCTGCCGGACCAGGCCAGCCAAACAATTACGACGACTTTAGGAAGCACCAAAAGTCAGGAGTTCGTGTGAAGAAGAACGGGGAAGCATTTCTCGACGAGTCAGTGTGGGCGCTAGTAGCCAAATGACAAAAGCCTCCTCAAAGGTGGTGTTTTGATAAAAATATGACTTCGGATCAGACTACACGTTTATCTCGCCAAGCGCGTTTCGGTCGGAGGTGCTTGTTGTTTTTGCCCAGTGCTTTTAACGTTTGCAAGTCACATTTCCCTACGTATTGCCGTCCCTTGCTACCAAAATGTGGCTATAAATACGTTTTTGCAACTGTAGGCCAGCCTGACCTAATCATAACTAATAGATTTGGCCTTGTCTTTAGCGCGAATGCGTACAACTGTAGTGCTCTGCCACCAATTTTCTTCAACGTTTAGCAATTCAAGGCTGAGCTGATCACGCGTGTGAATCGATTCTATGTGACATAAACGCAGCTTCTATGTGAACACACCCGAGCTGGTGGCACAACCGCGGGTGCATCAAACTAATAAGTGGGTGTATAGTGTCACTTGCATCAATTAATCAACAAACATCAACATCTACCAGTTCATCAATCAATAGTTATTTCTAGTGATTTTTTTTTCAAATAATGTTCAATCATACAATTACTCGTGCAAATCTTTATCATGCATATCAGTCAGATTGTTTTCTCCTACATGAAATTTAGTGCTCTATTTGGAGACGCATTAAAACGAGGATGTACAGAAGTGTTTTTCACCAGCCACAAGCCTTCTCAAGACAACAAATCGAAGCCACGAATTCGGTCCTCATCCAGACAGCGCATGGAGCCAGGAAGGTGCAACCAGGAGTCGCTGACAGACATTCGCCTCACTGACAACCGAAAGTGCCCCCCACCGACCATTCGAGAACTCACACGTGTACAATTCCCGGTGACTGCCTTGCGAGGCTGTTCTCAACACCCATCCCGGCCCTTCTGTACTGTTGAAGAAACTTCTGAAATCATATTCACCGAGGTGAAACTACGACGGACATGAATGTGGTTCTAGACCTAGAAGGTGAACAGCTTGGCGAAGCAAGCTGGCTGTTTCGATGGCTTTCCCCTGAATCCAGTTTCCTTCTGAAACCACTTTCAATGACTCCCGTGTTGAATGTATTTTAGTTCGCATCTAGTGCAGTTCTGTATTTTCCTCCCTGGCCATTCGCGTGCGCCTTGTCCATGAAAGCTGCGAGGCTCTTCGGAATTATCCAGTTTTACTATATGGTCAATGAGTGAGGAAGGCGTTTCTGATAGATTCTTTCTGTTTGTATCCATTCTTAAATCCTAGTTAGATGCAAACCAACTGTCAAACCGCCTACCCCACACCGTCCTCGAAACCGTCAGAAATACCTCGTGCCTACAAATATGGAAGGACTCTATCGCAAGTATGCTTTCGGTTATTATACAGAATATTCTCAGTTGGCGTCTGAAAGCATTGCAAATTTGACTCCGTACCAGTTGTTAGATAGCGTTCGTGTGACAGCTTGGTTCTCGCCAGCCTGCAGTCCGACCGTCTTATCTGCCGTTCCGGCGTCCAGCCATTTCGTCTGCCGATTACCACGCAATGGCTTCGTGCGACCAATCCGCGTTTTCAAACCCTGGCCGTGCCGAGCCAGCGATGGCCAACAGCAGCTCGCCTAACGCCACGTCAGCCCAACCACCGCCACCGCCGTGCACGCCGATGGTTCCAGTATCCGCGGTCATGTTTTTCACAACCATTATAGCATTCGTTATCATTGTAGTCGCTTCAGGCCTCGTCGTCCATATCCTACACAAGCTGGGGTGGTTCGCCGAACGCGAGCCTGCGACAGAACGACCAATAGTAGCTGCTCGACTGTTGATCCTTCGTGAGACTGCGAACGTCGCGAATTCGTCTCAAGGGTTGGATCCTGCTGTGATTCGCTCGTTCCCAGTTTATACCTTTCGCGATAAATTCGCCGATCGCGACGTTACCACCGAGACGAGTGGATTAACCACCTTTCACAGAATTAGCCGTGAAATCTCGCGTTCCTTAGGCTCCTCCCGTCGACTCAGCAGAGAATTTTCGCTCACACGCTGCCCCTCACGAAACGACTCCAGCAAGGGCGGCAGCGAACTGGCCACGGAAGGCACTGGCGAACCTGGCTCGAAACGAAGCGAATTTGTGGTAACCATCGAGAGCGACGACGAGGCGATGACGTGTCGGCGCGAGTGCGCGGTGTGCCTGGGCGAGTACGTGGCGGGCGAGCGCATCAAGGTGGTGCCGGCGTGCGCACACGGCTTCCACGCCGACTGCATCGACCTCTGGCTCGCCGCCAAAACCACCTGCCCCATCTGCCGCCAAGACCTCGCTCCTGGTAAAGCCTCCATTGCTCCCACCATCATCCCCATCACCCAAGCAGCCTTAACGGCGGATGTTATTGCAACCAACGGAGGGGTAGCAGAAGGAACGGGGGGTGAGGGAACATGGGCAGGGCCGGCGCCGCTACACGAAGCAGCAGCTGCAGCAGCAGCAGCAGTGCGAGATGAGAGAGCAACAGAACCAGCAATGGAATGTGAGAGAAGCGCAGCAGCAGTGGGAGGTGAGAGCGCAGCAGCAGCAGTGGGAGGTGAGACTGCAGCAGTAGCTTTGGGAGGTGGGAGAACAGCAGTAGCAGACACAGAGCCAGTCCTGGTTGCTGAAGGCAGGAGAAGGGCGGCAGAGGCAGACTGAATATTTCACACTCCTTTTTGGGGCTCGTTCAAAATAGCAGCTGTAGGAGGTGAGAGAGCAGCAGTAGCAAACACAGAGCCACTCCTGGTCGCTGAGGGAAGGAGGTGGGCGGCAGAGGCAGACTGAGTAATGAACACTGGTTTTGAGGCCCCTCAGAAATAGCAGCTGTGGGAGGTGTGAGAGCAGCAGTAGCAGACACGGGTGACAGGGCCAGTCCTGGTCGCTGAGGGAAGGAGAGTGGCGGCAGAGGCAGACTGAGGAGTGCACACAGAAAACTGAGATGGATTTTTTGTGCGAGCAGTAGACATATGAGTTGGCTCAGGAGCAGGTTGAGGAGAGGGGTGGCAAAGGCGGATTGAATAGTGCACAAAGAGGGCCGAGGTGGTTTCTGTGCCTGCACTGCGGGTAGTGTTCAGAATGAAGCTCATAACATAGACATGTTCCTGTAAAAGCTATGTGAGGATGTAGCACACGGGCGACAGCGCAGGCGAGTGTCAGAACAATGATGAGTTGTGCAGACACGGGGCGTTCTTATTGTCATTTCAGTAAAAATTCTAAGGGTACTGGGGTCTGTGGAGAACTGATATGAAGGAACCGCAGTGGGCCTGACAATAAGAACAGATGAGGGAGTGAACCTTTACAAGACCGGTCTTTTAGAAGGCCGTCTGGAGACTTGTCACAGGGGCTTTGCATGGTGGTGGTTGTATATGTCAAGCAAACCCTCTGATTGAGAAAGCTTGCTTTCTTATTCTTATGAATTGGCATCTTTCTCATTACAAATGGCTTATTACAACATTTGCATCAACGTTGAACACAGGCTAGTGCAATCGAGTAACACTAGCTAAGATCTACCCTATCCAAGTGGCATTAGCAAGGCGGTTTGCTCTGGGGTGGGTGGTGGGAATGTTGAGTGAGCCGTTGGAAAATCGAGAAGCGTGGGTGGAGGGAAATGAACTCCAACCCACGGTTTTTGTAGTTGGAGAAGGGCGTTTAGCGCGCTTCGACGATGCCAATTGTGCAGTACAAGCAGCTTCGCTTTCACAATACACAATTTTAAAAAACACAATGTGTGTTTAAAAATTATAATATTGAGAAAGCTTGCTTTCTTATTCTTATTAATTGGCATCGTTCTCATTACAAATGGGGTCTATGAGACATGGGCAGCGGGGGCCTCCGGTTGCGTACGAGTGCCTCCGAGTGTTGTGCCGATGACGCTGCATGCGTCAGGTCTTGTAGGTTACGGGAGGCTTCGATAAGAGGCTCGACGTATGGTGTAACATACATTTCCTTTGCTGAGTCGCTTCGCCATCTGCCCAGCCGTTTGAAGACCCTGTCTGGCACGCCCGTGTTGGCTGCTACTGTGGCTGCACCCTTTCGGAAAGAATGTGTGCCGAGCTGCAGATCTCCAAGGCCCACCTTTGCGAAGGCTTCCTTGCACCAGTTCTGGATCGTGGTGTATGAGGGTGGCCTTGCTTGGCCCTCGCTGGTTGAAGTGTGGCCGAAGACCCGAATCAATGGTCCCTCTGACTGTGGGCCATAGCCGGCCAGTTGGATGAAGCGTCGGGTGCAGCGCACTGGGCAACAAGGGTCTGTCGTTGCTGCAATGTGAATCCAAGTGCCATGACCAGCCTGATCGGTCTTGGAGTGTGGTATGAGAATCCACATGACCGCGTCGTCAAATTGGATGTCTTGCCATTTTATGGCTGCCAGGTTAGAATATCGCAGGAATCCTGAGTACATGAGGATGGGGATCAACCCTTTCTGAAACGTCGCGGGATCGTCGGACTGCAAGTAACTCGCGGCCATGTCCCGGACTTGTTGGATCGATACGGGTTCCTTCATACGAGTAGGGCGAGGGCAGCGTCGTTTTGCACAGTCACGGACTTGGGTGGTGAACGGTCCGGTTGTCGGGCATTTGCTCCCAGTCATGCGATGAGCGAAGCTGACTGCCGAGCACGTCAGCTGCACTACAGACAGGGTGGCTTTGCGTCCGATTGCGTATACCAGGTAGAGCGCGAGGGTCATGTCGGATGCCGGAAGAAATGGGAGGTTCACTTTTGTGCAGAAGGCTCGAAACTTGGCCCAGTATGGTTCGTATGTCCGGATCGTAGAATCGGCGCGAGATTGCGCGAGCATGTTGATCATTTGGTCGTGTAACTTTGGGAGCAAATCTGAACACAGGGCGTTGATGTTTTGAATTAGTCAAATGCCATTCTCAGTGCAATAATTGGGTTGTGCGGTAGTCCCATGCCTGAAAAAGCATTGGAATGGGATCCTGCGTCTAGGCATTGGCTTCCGTGTGTCAGAGGTATGTGCGCGTGGATGTGTGGAGCCCAAGTGCATGGGGAGGGTTGCAAAAGTCGCCACCAGCTTGCGCCTGGCCAGTGCGGAACTATCAGTGTGAGTGATGCATGGGTGCGTTGTGCGTGATGGAGGACGGCCGGGACTAGTTGGGGCGGGGGGAAGGCGAAGTTGTTTTCGGGTGTCCACGCGATCGAGAACGCATCAACTGCGATGGCTTCTGGGTGGGGAATCTTTGTGCAGAAGCGCGGCAGTTGGGTGTTGCGGGAGTTTGCGAAGAGGTCGATTGAGTGGGGCCCCCAACGACGTTCCAAGATGCGGAACCACGGCGTTTTCAACGCGTAATCGTCGTGTTCGACCATTTTTGAAAGTTCGTCGGCGTGTGTATTGAGCTCGCGCGGAATCCATTCAATGATCAAGCGCGTGCCAAGCTCCATGCATGTTCGGATGATGCTCTTGCATGCCGTTGCGAGGTCGGGGCTGTGAGAGCCGCCTTTTCGAAGGATGAAGAACACGCCCTAGTTGTCCACCCGCACGAGAACGTGTTTTTGCTTGATCTTGGTCGCGTATGTTTGGAGCGCCCAAAGGACGCCTTCAATCTCCTGTCGCGTGCTGGACGTTCCTCGTAGCGGCTCTGACATGGTTGCGCTGGCTTCTTCGAGGCCGCTTGGAAATGTGGTCAGAGTGGCGCCCCAACCATGAGAGCTGGCATCCACATGGATTACTGCGTCGTAGCTGTTCCTGACGTGAAAAGGTGCGCCGTTGAAACGGTCAAACTCCTCGAGCCAAAATTGGAGCTCCTCTGCTGCAGATGGGGGAATAACGACGCTGCTTTTCCAAGACGGTGCTTCGTTGATCACTTGCAACATAGCGTGGCTGAATGCGCGAGCGGTCGCGCCAAGTGCGACACCCATTGATGCAAGCATGCCAGTGATTCTGGCCATGTGGTGGACCGGGACTAGTCGGCATGCTCTGCTTGCGCTCAGGAGGTTCTGGATGGTTGCATGTAGTGAGGCTCGTCGGTCGGGACCGATGGAGAATCGGCCGGTGTCGGTCTCCAGTTCTACGCCCAGGAATCGGAGATGTTGCGATGGTGACGGTTGTGATTTCTTCGCGTTTATCACAAGGCCTGCCTCTTTGAGGTCCAATATCACATGCTGGGAGATTGCTTGCGCATCGGCTTTCGACTGGCAGAGAAATAAGATGTCATCCACGTAAGGTACGACTCGGATGCCTTGTTCTCGCCAACGCCGAGCTAGTTGCTTGATGAGCTGTGTAAAGACGAATGGAGCCGTCGCGAGGCCGAATGGTAGTGAACGAAATGCGTATGTGCGCCTATCGAATTCGAAGCCAAGGAACTTCCAGCACGATGGGTGGATGTCGATGTGATGGTAACCAGATTTGAGGTCAATGGAGAACATCCAGTCCCCAACGCGCGCCAGGTCGGCGACGTGGCTGAGCCCTTCGTACTTGAACTTGGGGACAATCAAGTTGGCGTTGACCTTTCTCAGAACAAGAATGAGCCTGCATTTGTCTTTTTGCTCAACCACGTTAAGTGGACTTATGCACTTGAGCTCCGTTGCGGCCATCGGAACTGCCGCTCCCGTCTCTATGAGTTCTTGGATGGCGGTACATGTGAACGTGGCATGCGTGTTCGCCCCGACATGATTGCGATCGTGGAAAGGTTGTGGTGGGCCGTGACTCCATGGCAACCAGTAACCCTTGGCGATGACGGAGAGAACGAGGCTGCTGGGGCACCATGAGCTCCACCACGCAAAGGTCGCGCGAAGACGACCACGCATCTGTGTAATAGTTCTGTCTGTAACGGCAAATTCGTACGGGTCATCGTAGCCTGCCGCCTCGCACCGTCGTGCTCCTGTGCATGGGAGGCCAAGTGGTATACGGGTTGAGTATTCCATGTTAAAGCATGTGTGTGCATGTACATGTACGGGCAACCCTTGATCAAATGTGTGAAGAAAATAAAAACCGACGGAAATGTCAACGAATGTGTCGGGTGCGAAACGACGCTTCTTCTTCTCCTCGTTTCCTCCGCTTTTTTTTTTTTTTTTTTTTGCCCATCGTGCACTCGGTAGGATGTGGTTGTGCCTGCCCTTGGTGCCTGGGAGATGATGCCTATGGCCATGGACACACTTGTCCATTGTGTTTCTCTTATTCTCTCTTGTTCTCTCTCTCTCTCTTCCTCTCTCTCTCTCTCCATCTCTCTCCCTCCCTCTCTCTCTCTCTCTCTCTCTCTCTCTCTCTCTCTCTCTCTCTCTCTCTCTCTCTCTCTTGCTCTCTCCCTCTCCCTCTCTCTTTCATGCTCTCTCTTACTCGTAGTTCGTGGGGGCTGGTGCGTGGAATCATGGACATGCGTGCCCACCATGTTGTATCTCGTTCTTTCTCTTTCTCTCTTTCTCTCTTTCTCTCTCTCTCTCTCTCTCTCTCTCTCTCTCGCTCTCTCTCTCACACACACACACACACACTCTCTCTTTCTGATCCTCCTCTTGATTGTTTCAGAGTCTCTTTTCCAAAACAGTAGGCTTTTAAGAAGGTTTTTTTTTTTTTTTTTTTAATCAAATCAACCAACACACATAGCAATGCTCTCCTACCATGCATCATGCTACTGAGTGGTGAACTACATGGGACCGAGGGGGTTGTTGCTCCCCTTCCCTATCCTAGGCCCAAAGCCTATTCCTACCCTTCAATAGGGCTGGCCTCTTGCCATCGCAAACCCCTAGGGTTGCCCACGGTTTTCGCACTCAAGAGTGCACCGTGCCTAGCGCTCAAGCGCCTATTCCCATGGCCCGCTCCTACACCACCGGAGCGGGTCCTTGGCCGCTGTGCCCGTTCCTAGGGCAGGCACTTGCCACGTGGCCCGGCTGTCCGTAGCGGAAGCACGAGCCCCGAAACCCGCGGCAACTGGCCGTGGGCGGGGGGCCCCGCTTGGGTAAAAACGGCAACGACGCGTTGTTTCCGGCGCGGTTGGCACGAGCATATCCGCTTGCCGCACGGTCCATTGCCGCCATGTCTGCGACCGCCTGCTTGAAGGGTCGAGAAGTCAGCAGGCTCTTCTGCTGGTACAACTTGAAGCGCTTCGCCGTGCGGAAGTCGGATGCGTCCTCCACTTGAAGCACCTCGAAACGCCCCGAGATGAGGTTGAGAGCGTGCGAGATGAGTTCGAGTCCGCCCGCTGGGTCTCCGCGCTGCGCCTTATATTCCGCGTGCAGCAGGTACGCGCGTAAGTCCTCCAGCAGCTCTGCTTGCTCTCGCACGGAGTCGTTGACGAATGTTGCCGCCGAGAAGGTGAGGTTAGAAGAAGGGAGGGGGGGAAGGTGTTTCGTGCCATTAAAATTAACATTGTTGACTGGAGCCTCACCGGCGTCATCTTCAGAGTCGTCGGTGTCGTTGTCGACCGCTGGAGCGGGGGGTGCTGCTGCTGCTGCGTCGTTGTAGTGCCGAATGGTCCTTGCTCCTCGCGCGCCTTTTTCCTTTTTCGCATTTTCTTTTTTAGCCGACGCAGATGCAGCGAGTAGTGCAGTTTCCGCGGCTGTAACGCTGACGGGCTGCTGCTGTAGAAGGGACAGCAGCGCGTTGACCTGGTCCGAGGTCAACGCCTGCGTCAACGCAGGGGCGGTCGTCGCGTCAGACGAGGAGACCGCCGTCCGCCTCCTCTGGCGCTGACGCGACGGTCCAGCCGCGGGTGCTGGTGTGTGCTCGGCGTCAGTGGCGTGTGCCACGCCCGCGGCCGTCGCCACTTGCGCCGCAGGTGCCACTAGCGCCACAGGCACCTCAGGCGCCACTGGCGCCACTGGCGCCGAAGGGTGCTGCTGGGCGTTGGCCGAGTTGTTGACCTCGAGCCCGCCCAGCAGCACGTCCACTGCAGTCGGGGTGGGCGGTCCATCTTCTGCCCGTCGCTTGTTACGGCATTCGCCCGCAAAATCGCGGGTGTTACGGTCGTTGTCGGAGGCGGGGTTGGACGAGTTCCCGTTGTTAAGTGTCGGCGTCGGTGCCATCGTTGAGCGATTGAAGTTAAAAATATCGTTGAGTAAGGTCGAAGGTGACTCGCCTCTAGGAAGCGATTTTGTTCTAGCCAGCTTGGACGGAGGGATAAACTACGTGAGCAGAAATGTTGAGTGAGCCGTTGGAAAATCGAGAAACGTGGGTGGAGGGAAATGAACTCCAACCCACGGTTTTTGTAGTTGGAGAAGGGCGTTTAGTGCGCTTCGACGATGCCAATTGTGCAGTACAAGCAGCTTCGCTTTCACAATACACAATTTTAAAAAACACAATGTGTGTTTAAAAATTATAATATTGTGGTGGTTGTGCTGCTATTTAGAAAGCTTGCTTTCTTGTGTTTGCAATGGCAACGAGCTTCGCTTCAAATGGGCATTACATCATTCTCATCCGGGATATATATGGTACCTACATGACACATGACAACATGCAATTTTTGCTAGGGTGGGTGGGTGGGAAATAAGACATTTGAAATTTCAAACGAAAACGTGGGTGGAGGCCAAATGGCCTCCACCCCCTGCTATATAGTTGGCGAAGAGCGTCTAGCACTTTGCCGTTGCCATTGCTGCATTACAAGCAGCTTCGCTTTCAAAATACACATTTTTAGAAAGTGTTACACACTTAAAAAAAAAACATATTTAGAAAGCTTGCTTTCTTGTGTTTGCAATGGCAACGAGCTTCGTTTCAAATGGGTCTTCTGAGACATGAGACGGGGAGATGCTGCGGAGACGGTAAAGGTTGTTGATGGTTTATACGACGACATGTCGGTGGAGTTCCAATCATGCGCGAAGAAGAAGGCTGGCACCGATGTTGATCGAGGTGCAGTATTCTCTGCTGTTGCCTTGGAGTGTCGCCCTAAGTGAGTGTAGCACAGTAGTGGTTACTTATAAGCGTTAGCTCACATGTGAGCTTCGGACGCGAACTCGCAAGCAAGTATGGGAGGACACGGGCAGCGGGTGTTAGTATTCTGAGTAATGATGGATGTGATGCTTGTAGGAGCCCAACCCTTGCTGCGGTCACAACCGTGCTCACATTACGAAGCGTGCATGCAACTTGTATCCGGATACGGTAAATCTGTCAAGGTTTAAGCCTTTGGTATTCGTACTCATCTGCTATAGTTGTGCACCATTTCAAACTCACCAAAATTTTGTTCAACCAGCCAGCTCAAATGTGATCGCGTCTAACCTTGCACTTTGGGCTTTAGCCCTGGTATTTGACCAATATATAACTTAACTCACGAGCCAGAAAGGGACCCACCGGTCCTCCTCCTCCCTGGGGAGCTCGCTGGCCAGCAGCGCACAGGACCCACCGGTCCTCCTCCCCCCTGGGGAACTCGCTGGCCAGCAGCGCACAGGACCCACCGGTCCTCCTCCCCCCTGGGGAGCTCGCTGGCCAGCACCGCACAGGACCCACCGGTCCTCCTCCCCCCTGGGGAGCTCGCTGGCCAGCACCGCACAGGACCCACCGGGCCTCCTCCCCCCTGGTGAGCTCGCTGGCCAGCACCGCACAGGACCCACCGGTCCTCCTCCCCCCTGGGGAGCTCGCTGGCCAGCAGCGCACAGGACCCACCGGTCCTCCTCCCCCCTGGGGAACTCGCTGGCCAGCAGCGCACAGGACCCACCGGTCCTCCTCCCCCCTGGGGAGCTCGCTGGCCAGCACCGCACAGGACCCACCGGTCCTCCTCCCCCCTGGGGAGCTCGCTGGCCAGCACCGCACAGGACCCACCGGGCCTCCTCCCCCCTGGTGAGCTCGCTGGCCAGCACCGCACAGGACCCACCGGTCCTCCTCCCCCCTGGGGAGCTCGCTGGCCAGCACCGCACAGGACCCACCGGGCCTCCTCCCCCCTGGTGAGCTCGCTGGCCAGCACCGCACAGGACCCACCGGTCCTCCTCCCCCCTGGGGAGCTCGCTGGCCAGCACCGCACAGGACCCACCAGGCCTCCTCCCCCCTGGTGAGCTCGCTGGCCAGCACCGCACAGGACCCACCGGTCCTCCTCCCCCCTGGGGAGCTCGCTGGCCAGCACCGCACAGGACCCACCGGTCCTCCTCCCCCCTGGGGAGCTCGCTGGCCAGCACCGCATAGGACCCACCGGTCCTCCTCCTCCCTGGGGAGCTCGCTGGCCAGCACCGCACAGGACCCACTGGTCCGTTTCCGGCTGGCGCGAGGCCCCCGGTCCCAATCTCCCACGGGAGCGCATGGGTTGTGCCAAATGTTTTGCCGCAGTCTTTCTTCGCCGGTAGTCTTTCATGGCGGCCCAAAGGTAGTTGCCTCGCACCGATTTACTGCGATAAAAAATAAGAAATAGCATGAGAGAAAAACGCAGACGAACAAGAATCGAAGATAGGAACGAAGAAGAGGTGGGAACATGTGCAAAGTAATAATTATTCATAGGCAAATTTCAACATCACAAGTGTCAGAATCCCAGTCACTAGACCGCTGGGATAAAAGGGCTTATCAAGTAGCGGGTCAGTGCGCGCATAACCCCCCAGGCCAACGTGCCTGTAACCCTTCCCTAGGATCAATCGGGGATCACTAGTGGACCTCTGACACCCCACCAATCTGGGATGCCCGAAGTGCATACACCGGGATTCGAGCCCGAGACCTTCGCTCTGATACCGTGTCAGAACCCCAGTCACTAGACTACTGGGATAAAAGGGCTTATTAAGTAGCGGGTCAGTGCGCCCATAACCCCCTAGGCCAACGTGCCTGTAACCCTTCCCTAGGATTATTCGGGGATCACCAGTGGACCCCTGACAAGAAGCGCATATGCCGCTAGTTTGTCTCTGGCGCGCCACTGAAATCTTGCCTTCTGGAGATTTCGCCATCATGCCTGCTGGTACCGACTTCCGCTGGACGCGCCCCTGGGTTCTTGCACGCCACTGGCGATTTCGTAGCCACATGCGGCAGTGGCGATGTTGACCATTTCGGCGCCATGAGCGTCACTGGCGCCACTTGCGTTGCTGGCGATTTTGACTCCACGTGCGCCACTAGCGATTTCACCACGCGCGCCTCTGGCGATTTCGTCGCCACGGGCGCGTGTGGTGGTTTCGTCGCCACGCGCGCCTGTGGCGATTTCGTCGCCACGAGCGCCTATGGCGATTTCGTCGCCACGCGTGCCTGTGTAGATTTCGTCGCCACGTGCGCCAGTGGCGCCGTCGCCTTATTAGCCTCGACGTGCGCGCCTATTGTGCGGACGGGTGTACCCGCAAGACATTTCTGAAACGTGTGTTGTGCTATGTCAATCTAGTTAATGCCTACCACTTTAAGAGAGAAGTGAGCGATTGAGGAGAACGGGAAGTCGTCGGATGAGAATGAAATAAGACAATTGAAATTTCAAACGTGTCAGAACATTATAGCTTACTCATTTGTGTAGGCTATAGTGGGGTATCCCATAGGGGGTACAACTCAATTAGGGTTTCCTATTTGTACTCACTTCATTCATAGTTCATTCATTCTCGTTCAATTCTTCTCATGGAATAAGAGCAGGTCCCCTCCTAGGGACTGTTCCTAGGGCCCACCGAAGCGCGCCCCGAGGCGCGCGTTTTTTTTTTAGCGACCCTGCGTGTCGCCCTTTCCTACGCGATCCCGCCGCCCTTTAGTCGCGGCCCCACTTTGCCCCGTCGGCCCCACTACGGCCCCTCTTAGGCCTCGCTACGGCCCCGCTACGGCCCCGCTTAGGCCCCGTCGGCCCCGCTTAGGCCCCGCCACGGCCCCGCGTCGGCCCCGCTTAGGCCCCTTCGACCCCACTACGGCCCCGCGTCAGCCCCGCTTAGGCCCTGTCGGCCCCGCTTAGGCCCCGCTACGGCCCCGCGTCGGCCCCGCTTAGGCCCCGTCGGCCCCGCTTCGGCCCCGTCGGCCCCGCTTAGGCCCCGCTACGGCCCCGCGTCGGCCCCGTCGGCCCCGCCTCCGCCTCGCTACGGCTACGTCGGCCCCGTCGGCCCCGCCGACCCTGCTACGGCCCCGCTACAGCCCCTCGTCGGCCCCGCTACGGCCCCGCTACGGCCCCGCTACGGCCCCGCTGCAGCCCCGCTACGGCCCCCATTACGGCCCCGCCGCCTCTCCAGCTGCAGCCCGCCGCGCCACCCGTGCAGCCGCCCGTGCGCCGCCCGTGCAACCGCCCGTGCAACCGCTCGTGCAGCCGCCCGTGCAGCCGCCCGTGCAGCCGCCCACCGTGCCGCCCGTGAGCCGCCTCATCCACCCGTGAGCCGCCCATGCAGCCGCCCGCGCCGCCCGTGAGCCCCCGCGTCACCCGAGCCGCGCGAGCCGCCCGAGCCGCCCGATCAGTCTACGGTGCCGGGAGCCGGATCCTGTGGGCCTGCTGCTACTGCTGGGCCGGCGGAGTTGCTGAGCTGCTGTGTTGCTGTCCTACTGAGCTGCTCGACCCTTCTTCTCTGGTGAGACTGTCGGCTGCTA
Organism: Closterium sp. NIES-65; assembly: GCA_948144175.1. NCBI lineage: Eukaryota > Viridiplantae > Streptophyta > Zygnematophyceae > Desmidiales > Closteriaceae > Closterium > Closterium sp. NIES-65. The sequence goes on along the minus strand of CANXME010001053.1, from coordinate 6,572,627 downwards.
TCATGGCCACCCCCAGTGTCCTGGCCTTTGACGCTGAGGGTCGCGCCATTGACTTTGCGGTCTAGGTCGAGGACCTGCAGCTGTACTTGCAGTGCGATTCAGTAGATGACATCTCTCTCTTTGACTTTGCCTCTGGCGCTGTCCCTCCCCCTCCTGCTGATGCTGACCCCACTGTTCGCTCCAAGTGGGCCACACGCAATGCTGCTGCACGTCTTGCTGTGCGTCGCCACCTCCCTTCCTCCGAGCGTGCCCACTTTAGTCAGTGCAAGACCGCTCAGGCCTTGTACGACGCTGTAGTTGCGCGCTACTCCTCCCCTTCCACTACTACACTGAGCCGCCTCATGCTACCGTACCTCTTCCCTAACCTTGTTGCCTTTCCCACAGTCGCTGACCTCTTTACCCACCTTCGCGCTAGTGACACTCGCTACCGAGCTGCGCTTCCTGCTGCCTTCCTCGCCGAAAACCCCCCTCCCATGTACATCACCCTCTACTTTCTAGTCACCCGTCTCCCTGAGTCCCTTCGTGCTGTTAGGGACCAGTTTCTCTCTGTCTGTCCCACCACCCTCACTGTCGACCTCCTCGAGAAGTCCCTGCTAGCGGCCGAGAAGAGCATAGTCGCTGTAGGGGCCTCTCGTGGTGACCCGCGCACCCCCATCTTTGAGGGGTGTTCTCCTTCCCCCCTGTTACCCTCTGTCGCCTCTGCTGCTGCGGCCGACCTCGTTGGTTTAGAGTCGGTCGGTGCGGTGTCTGCCCCCAGCGGTAGGCGCCGCTCTGGCAGGAGCAAGGGGGGCAAGGGAGCGGGTAGAGCTAGCGGGGGCGGTGGCGGAGGAGGTGGGGGCGGCGGGGGGAGTGGGGGTGGCGGTGGGGGTGGAGGCGGGAGTGGAGGTACTGGTGGCGGCAGTGGAGGCGGAGGTGGCGGCGGAGGTGGGGGCGGAGGTGGCAGTGGGAGCGGCGGGGGCGAGGGTGGCGGTGGCGGCGGTGGCGGCGGAGGCGGAGGTAGCGGTGGTGGAGGTGGTCAGAGTGGCTCGTCCCAGCGGAGCAGCACTGGGGGTGGTCAGCGCCAGCAGCAGCAGCAGCAGCAGCAGCGCTCTCGCGACATCCCCACCCCTCAGCAGCTCCGTGAGTGGTACTCGCAGCGTCAGCGTGGTGGGGCGTTCGGTCCCTGCACCTACGTCCTTCGCACCGGTGACCGCGCGGGTGAGCAGTGTGGGGGCACCCACACCGCCCGCCGCTGCTTCGCCCGATTGACCGACGCTTGGCGCCAGCAGTTTCCGGAGGCCTCTGAGATCCCCCTGCTGGGGAGAGCTGTCTAGGGCTGGTGTAGCTATCTTTGATCTTGACTTTGATGCTATCCTTGCTGCCATGTATGCTGTGACTGTTAGTGATGAGGGTGACTGTTACCGGTGTTTCCCGCCCGACCCGGGCATTGGTACTGCTGCGTCAGGTGCTAGTGAGGCTGCTGCTCTAGGTGCCAGTGCGTCTGTGCTCTCAGGTACTAGTGAGTCTGCCCTCTCAGGTACTGTGTCGGCTTCGGCCTCTCACACCTTCACCCTTGACTCTGGAGCGTCTCGCTCCTTCTTTCGGGACCGCACCACTCTCACGCCGCTTAGTCGGCCAGTTGCGGTGTCCCTGGCTGACCCCTCTGGGGGTCCTGTCTTGTCTCGTTTCTCCACAGTCCTCCCGTGTCCGGCGGCTCCCTCTGGCACCCTGACTGGTCTCTACCTCCCCTCGTTCTCTACGAACCTGGTGAGTGGTGCTGACCTACAGGATGTGGGTGTTCACCAGTTTACTCCTGCTCGTCAGCGAGGCTAGCACAGGTCGCCACCTGGCTACGTTTACACGTCAGCCAGGGTCGAGCCTGTACACACTGACCACTGCTTCTCCTCCTGGTGCTGAGTCTGGTAGAGTCCCCTCGTCTGGTCACGTGTTTGCTGCAGCGTCCAGGTCTGGTCCTGAGTTTGCCCCCTGTTCGTGTCGCCGTCTGTCTCACGAGATTCTCCTCTGGTACCACCGCCTTGGCCATCCCTCTCTGCTTCGGCTCAGAGGCATGGCCTCCCGTCTTCTTGTGTCTGGTCTCCCCCGGTCCCTCCCTCCCCTTCCTCAGGGCCCTGGCCCTGCCTGCGTCCCCTGTGTCGAGGGGCGCCAGCGTGCTGCCCCTCACTCCTCCCAGTTTCCTCTGACAGAGGCTCCGTTGCAGACGCTTCACATGGACGTGTGGGGCCCTGCCCGCGTCCGTGGACTCGGTCACGAGCGCTACTTCCTGTTGGTGGTTGACGACTACTCGCGTTACACCATAGTCTTCCCCTTGCACAGCAAGGGTGATGTCACTGAGGTGCTGATCGACTGGATCCGCGCAGCTCGTCTCCAGCTCAGGCAGAGCTTTGGCTCGGACTTTCCTGTGTTGCGTCTGCACTCGGACAGAGGCGGAGAGTTCTCCTCTTGCCTTCTGCGTGTCTTCTGTCGTGCGCGAGGCATCCGCAAGACCTTCACGCTTCCGGACTCACCGCAACAAAATGGGATTGCAGAGCGCCGCATTTGCATGGTCATGGACGTCGCTCGTACGTCTATGATGCATGCGGCTGCCCCCCATTTTCTGTGGCCGTTTGCGGTCAGGTACGCGGCGCATCAGATCAACCTCCACCCCAGGGTCTCCAGGCCGGAGACCTCCCCAGCCCTGCTGTGGACGGGGAAGGTTGGCGATGCGACGGCGTTCCGGGTCTGGGGATCTCGGGCGTTTGTCCGCGACTTGTCTGCGGACAAGCTGTCCCCTCGCGCTGCTCCCTGCGTCTTCCTGGGGTTCCCCCCCGACGCCCCTGGGTGGCAGTTCTACCACCCCACCTCTGGACGTGTTCTGTCCTCCCAGGACGTCACGTTCGACGAGTCGGTACCCTACTACCGCCTCTTCCCCTACCGCACTCCGTCCCTCCCCCCGCCCCCGCTCTTCTTGGTACCAGGTCCCCCCCCGGTAGACCCCCTCCCCCCTCAGGGTCCTGCCCCTTCAGGTGTGTCCCAGGTAGACGCGGTCGAGCCTGTCGAGGTCACTAGTGACACTGGTGCTGCTGCGGGAGCTGAGCCTGGGGGTGCTGCGCCTGAGGGTGCTGAGCCTGGGGGTGCTGAGCCTGGGGGTGTGGAGTCTGGAGGTGCTGAGCCTGGGGGTGCTGAGCCTGGGGGTACTGAGTCTGGGGATGCTAAGCCTGGGGGTGCTGGGCCTGGGGGTGCTGAGACTGGGGGTGTTGAGCCTGGGGGTGCTGAGCCTGGGGGTGCTGAGCCTAGGGGTGCTCCACCTGGAGGTGCTTTGCCTGAGGGTGCTGAGCCTGGAGGTTCTACGCCTGGAGGTGCTTCGTCTCGCCGAGAGCCACTCTCCCCACAGGAGCTGCGTGAGTGGTTTGCCCGGCGCTGGAGGCGTGCTACTGGTGCTGGAGGTTCTTCGGCTGCAGAGGGTGCTGCTGCCGCGCGTCTCGGAGGTGCTCGTGCTGTGGGTACTGGAGCTGCTGGGCCTGCGGGTTCTCGTGGAGCTGGTGCTGCTGAGGGTGTTGGCACTGAGACTACCGCTGGCGGTCCGACTGGCAGTGCTCCTGGTGCTGCTGGGGGTTCCGGAGCTGCTGGAGGTGCTGCTGGAGGTTCTGGTGCTGCTGGAGGTGCTGCTCAAGCGGGTACTCCTGCTGGGGGTACTGGTGCTGTCCCTGCTGTTTCTGGCGTCGCCACGCGGCCCCGACCGTACTTCGTTCCGCTCCTGCAGCAGGTTCTAGGTCTTAGACCTTCTCCTGGTCCTCCCTTAGAGGGTCCACAGCCTGTCCAGTCCCAGTCACAGCTACAGCCTGCCTCCCCTTTGCCTGCTCCTTCTCCCTACGCTGGTCCGACTGGAGGTCTTACTGAGCGTCGTGAGCCTGCGTCTCGTCCTGCGTCGCCTGTTCGTACTGCACGCACTAGTGGTCGCGGTTCGCGTCAGCGTCCTCCTCCTGTCCCTGGCACGCACCGGATGTCTCTGCGTCCGTCCACTGCTCCTCTGCGTGCCCCTTTGCCTTCTCCTCGTGCGTCCTCTCTTCCTGCTCTTGCCGACCCGGCGTCGGACTCTCTTCGTGCTGCCAGTCCTACTATTACGCGTCTCCTTGCTACTGCTCTCATTGACCCTTCTTTTGGGTCTTCTGCTGCGTCTGCCCTTGTCACTGAGCTCGTCGACTTTGCTGCGCGCTGTCGTCTAGACTACGCCGCTAGTCTTGTCGCTAAGTCTGAGTCTGCCTATCCCTCCGTCCGTCGGGGGTGAGTGTGCCCTTGGCACGGACGTCCTTGAGGACAGGCAGGAGGAGTTCCAGGGTCTGGCCGCCGCTTCACCTCATCTTGCGTCTGTACTGCTCGCCCCTGAGGGAGACCCGGATGCACTAGACATCCCGACTCCGCGCTCTTACGCGGAGGCGATAGAGGGTCCCTACTCCTCTCTGTGGCAGGCAGCTATGGATGCAGAGATGGCTTCCTGGAAGTCCACAGGCACCTACCTTGACGCTGTTCCCCATCCTGGGGCGAACATAGTCAGTGGCATGTGGATCTTCAGGGTGAAGCGGCCGCCGGGTTCTCCGCCTGTCTTCAAGGCGCATTACGTGGCTCGTGGTTTCAGTCAGCGGCAGGGAGTTGACTACTTTCAGACCTTCTCCCCCACCCCGAAGATGACCACTCTTCGGGTACTGCTGCACGTTGCTGCTCATCGTGACTACGAGCTGCACTCTCTCGACTTCAGCACTGCTTTCTTGCAGGGCAGCCTGCACAAGGAGATCTGGCTGCGTAGCCCACCTGGATTCACTGGGTCTTTCCCTCCTGGTACCCAGTGGAGTCTCCGGCGTCCAGTCTACGGTCTCCGCCAGGCGCCACGTGAGTGGCACGACACACTGAGGACTACGCTGGCGGCACTTGGGTTTGCTCCTTCTACTGCCGACCCGTCGCTGTTTCTGCGCACCGACACCTCTCTGCCGCCGTTCTACATCCTCGTGTACGTCGACGACTTGGTCTTTGCCACAGCTGACACTGCTGGACTCGCCTACGTGAAGTCCGAGCTGCAGAAGAGACACACCTGCACTGACCTGGGTGAACTGCGCAGCTACCTTGGCTTGCAAATCACCCGGGACAGAGCACGCCGCACCATTACCCTGACTCAGTCACACATGGTGCAGCAGGTCTTTCAGCGCTTCGGCTTCACGTACTCCTCGCCTCAGGCCACTCCTCTGCCTACTCGCCACTCGCTCTCAGCTCTGCATTCGGATGAGTCCGTAGAGTCGAGTGGCCCGTATGCAGAGCTTGTTGGCTGCCTCATGTACCTGATGACCTGCACACGACCTGACCTTGCATACCCTCTTAGCATTCTCGCACGCTATGTTGCTCCTGGGAGACACCGACCAGAGCACATGGCTGCCGCGAAGAGGGTGTTGCGCTACTTGTGCAGTACGTCGGGCATGGGGCTAGTGCTTGGAGGGCGGAGTCCAGTGGTCCTCACTGGGCACGCGGACGCTTCTTGGGCTGACGACCAGGCTACGCAGCGGTCGTCACAGGGTTACACCTTCAGCCTTGGTTTTGGCTCTGTTTCGTGGCGGGCTACCCGCTCGTCTTCTGTTCTCGGCTCCAGTTGTGAGGCTGAGATCTACGCCGGAGCTATGGCTGCTCAGGAGCTTCGCTGGCTCACCTACCTGCTGACCGGCCTTGGAGAGCCGCCTCGTTCTCCTCCAGTCCTGTACGTAGATAACAAGGCCATGCTGGCCTTGTGTCGAGAGCAGCGACTGGAGCACAGGACAAAGCACATTGCTCTCCGCTACTTTCTTGCTCGTGAGCTACAGCAGCGTGGTCAGTTGCGACTTGCGTACGTGGCCTCTGAAGCCAACACTGCTGATGTCTTCACCAAGGCACCTGTGCCTTGTGATCATCAGCGTTGCTGCACGCAGCTGGGTCTTGTGCCTGTCTTGCCTCACTTGCTCACTTCTTGACCTTGCTTGTACCTTGACCTATATATACTCTTGCTCTTGCTTGCTTGACTCTTGTATATCTCTATATATGATCTTGCATGTGAACTGGCCTTGTGGCCCTTGAACTTGTGCTCGGAATGTGTGGTGACTTTGTGATCCACCCTGAGCTTTGCTTTGCTTTGCTTGACTGGTCTTGTGACCCCTTGTTCTCCCCCACTTTGCCTATGGGGGTGTGTCAGAACATTATAGCTTACTCATTTGTGTAGGCTATAGTGGGGTATCCCATAGGGGGTACAACTCAATTAGGGTTTCCTATTTGTACTCACTTCATTCATAGTTCATTCATTCTCGTTCAATTCTTCTCAAAACGAAGACGTGGGTGGAGGCCAAATGGCCTCCACCCCATGCTATATAGCTGGCAAAGAGCGTCCAGGACTTCGCCGTTGCCATTGCTGCATTACAAGCAGCTTTGCTTTTAAAAATACACATTTTTAGAAAGTGTTACACACTTTCAAAAAATTTCATATTGCTGCAGCTGGTACTGCAGCTGCTGTGTGACATGACAGACAGCTTATGTCAAATGCCCAGATTTCTGAACCTTCACATGGAGAAAGCAAGAGGGACAGAAGTCACTTTGGATACAAACTGTGCATTGGTGAGGAGGGGTGAATTGTGAAGTGGTGGGGTTTGCTTACCAAAGGAATGTTGTTTCAAATCAGTATAACGAATATTGTATACCACTGTGCTATTCGATTTTGGTGTAGTCCTCGTTATAAGCGTCCAAGGTCTACAATAGTTGTCACAATTATTGTACAGTTACAATTATTGGAGCCTAGCAATATTGGAGGGTAGAGGGTACAATTATTGGTACACCATTATGTCAAGATAGCAAGCACAAAGAGAACCGCAGAATAGGGCTTTAACTTGCAAGCAATGGGATACCCCCATGGGGGGGTATAATAAAACATATTTTTTTAGGGGGGTGGGCTTATAATGAAGTAATTTTTTAAGCGCCGGCGTTTATGTTATGTAAAAAGTGGAATTTGTTTTTTAATATACCAAATCGAAACATACTCAAAGGCGGATTCACTTGAGTTGAGAACGTTCGAAACCGTGCATGGTTTGCGCGTGAAAAGGCCAACAAGGCGTGGCTTCATGCCTTCCACGCCTTGTTGGCCAGGCCAGGTTCATCGAACGTGAACTTGGCCAATGCCAGCGCACACGCACTTTGCATCATGGCTGCCCAATCAAGGTTGCATGCGGTCCAGGGCACGTCGTGGTTCAGCCACGATGTGCCCATCCAGAGCAAGATTCCCTGCCACGGAGGCAACGAGCTGCCTAGCTCAGCTACTCTACTGGTAATCTTGACTATGGCCACGCTTTCCCCGCAGGGGAGGCCGGGCCGCGAAACTGGAGGGGTCTCACGCGAGGGCTTCATACGGCCCTCATTCTCAACTTTCATTTCAGTTTGTTTCATTAGTTTGGCCTGCCATGGCCATGGCAAGCCTTCCTGGCACGCATTTCTTGTTCCGCCGCCAACCTCTTGCTAGAGACACTCGTGACTACTCTCAATGGCAGACGCGCCCAGCGCCCGTCCCTCCAGCACACCCAGTCGTGCCTCCCATTCCTCCCACTCCTCCAACGCCTCCCAACCCTCCCACTCCCCCGGCGCCTCCGGCTCCTCCGGCTCCTCTGTCCCCTCCTGAGCCGCCTGTATTTGGTGCTCCACGTCAGGGGGTTCTGCAGCTTCTCCCTCCTGGCTACTCGGCGTTTGACGCTTACCTGTCCGAGCCCGACCGCACCGGTGGCGCATCGTCTTCCTCTGCACCGTTGCTACGCTGGGGAAACCTGGGTGATTGCCAGTTGGACGAATCCGCGACTGGTGCGGAGGACGATGTGGAGTTATGGGTTGCCGACGGTCTTCCCGAGCACCTGCCTATTCCCACCTTTCCTCCTAATAAAAAACGGCCCCACCCTTCTCGCGAGAATCGCGATGCCCGTCCTCCCTCCCCCAAGCACAAGCCGGTCAAATTATATGCATGTCATATTTTTGTAGGCTGTATTGGGGTAGCTGTTATGTGATGCTATCATTCGCATTCACGTATGTCTGCCTCCCATCATATGTTCGTACGTTGCATGCGTGGTGTGAGCGTTTGCAAGAATTTGTGTTTTGTGCGGTTTGGATTTTGTGAGTGTGTGTGAATGCTATTTGAATTGAGCAGATATCTGAAGTGGCTCATCTGCTCAAGTGGTTTCCGATGAGCCAAGGATCGCTTCAATCGGAGCACGAACAAGAAAGTTACGAACGTTTGAAGTTCGTATGCTTTTGATATTTGATTGTGGTGACTATGGGAAGTTGTGGGGTTGACTCCATATGGGGTACCGACTTTTGGGGGTTGGGAAATTCGTCAACATCACTGTAGATGCTGCCAAGTGGTTTGGAGGAGCCAAACCAGGTTGGCAAGAGTGGCCAAGTTGGGCAAGGTGGATGGCATGGGTTGGGAAAGTGGTAAAAGTGAAAGTGGGGTTGCCTATGAGGAGGGGAATTGTGTGGCATGGGGTTTCCTTGGTTGGGGATTCTCTTGGAACCTTCCCTCTTGTCGTCCTCATCCCCTCCCACCTGGTTATTGCTACTCTAACTCTCTAGTGTGGTAATTGTGAGAACTCTTGTGATCGAGTTAAACTTCTATGACTGCTTACCCCCAAGTGCGCCGAAATTCATAACTCAAGCAATACTTCATCTTATTGTACGATTCAAATTGGGATTTGTAGCCACGGACTAGCACTATAACATAACTGAGATTGGTGAATTTTTGACATTGCACTTCTCGTCGACGACGTTTCTTGTGAACTCGACGGTTTCTGTCCAGAAATTGAGACCAACGATTTTGAGAAATTTAGGCCCATAATCTTCATAGACTCCGTCCCTATTCTCTAACAAGTGGTATCAGAGCTGAATAAGGACCTTGTAGGGAGTCTACAAAAGTGTGAAGACCCTCCTAGACCCACCATGGCCTGTGGGTGTGCCTTAGTGGAGTTGTGGAGGTTGGATATGACTTCCGCTAAGGGGAAACTCTGCCGAAATTTCCTTGGCGCCGTCATTTGTGAAGATCTTCCGAAACAATGTTGTGACCAGCAAAGGGGGGAGCTGAAACTTGTGATTGGGAGCAGAGGAGATGAGTCAAGGGAGTGGAGAAGCAGCTGAGAAGAGGAGTGAGCCGCCACCATCTAAGATTGAGGCATTGGATGGCTCCAACTACGAGGAATGGAGCGGGCGGATGCGGAGTGCCTTCAAGCACTATAAGCTGCTGAAACTGGCAATGAGAGAAGAGAAGATGCTGGAGGAAGGCGATGACCGCGATCGATGGATTGAGAAAAGCGCGGTGCTGTACGACTTGATTCTACAGTCGGTCAACAACGACATGTTCCAGCACATCAAGGATTTGGTGGAGCTCGATGACTTGGGACCAAAGGCGTGGAAGCTGCTACACGACGTGGTTCAGCCCAACACGCTGCCGATGGTGATCGTATTGGAGAAGGAGCTGGCTGCCCTCTCCATGCGATCGGGAGATGATGTGAAGCCGGTCCTGGACAAGATCAAGGACACATATGCGAGGATGGCACCGGCGCGCAGCGAGGTGTCGCAGATGCAGCAATGCACCAAGATCATCTCGGTGCTCGACAACTTGTGGGACAACCTCATCCCCACCCTCAACGTTCAGCAGGACAAGTGGACGCGTGAGTGGCTACGGCAGCAGATCCTGCAGGAGGACTTCCGCAGGCGCCACACGGGAGGTGGTGTTGCCAACAAAACTGCTGAGGGGTATGGAGCTACAGGAGGCAGCAGAGGAAGAGGGGGTGGGAGAGGCCGAGGCCGTGGGAGAGGCTTTGACAGAGGGAGAGGCCGAGGTGACTACAATGAGGGGCATGGGAGCTCTGGTGGCAGGAGGAGCACCCAAATGGAGGGTGCATGCTGGTACTCCAAGAAGGCTGGACACCCGTGGTTTAAGTGTTTCAGCCGGCCTGAGGGATGGGCGCCCCCAGGCATAAAGCCGCCAAGTGGTGAACGTGTAAGAGGAGGCGCTGTGCAAGGTTCAGGTCCACAAGGTGATGGTGCACAAGGTAAAGCCGACCCTGGGATGTTCCTCATGGTTGAGGATGTGCAAGGGAGTGAGGGTGATGTGGGTTCTGTTGGGAAGGTTGTGATGCACCCCCTCACGCATAAGGTGATAGACTCACGTTGCACAAGTCACATGACCCCACGGGCAGACCTGCTTGACGAGCTAAAACCCCCTGGGAAGATCAAGTTTGTGGCTGCCGCTTTAGAGGCTTTGCTCCCTGTAATTGGTGTTGGGAATGCAAAGGTCATGGGAGCCAATGGGGGGCTTGTGGGATTTGGGAATGTCCTGTTGGTTGAAGGTTTATCCGCTAACCTCCTCTCTGTGCGCCGGCTGCAGAAAAGCAAGGCCAAAGTTACGTTCGGCCCAAACAGCTGCCGTGCAAAGCTTGGGAAGTTGCTGCTGTGGGATTTGCAGGAGAAGAGCAGCTGCATCAAGGACCTATGGCAGCTGCCCATCATCCCTTGGAATGGGAAACCACCAGCAACGGCAGCAGCTGCAGCAACGGCTAAGGCATCTGCAGGGGGAGAGGAGACTGCACCAGCTACTGGGGCCCTGGATGCAGTCAAGAAGGTGCAACAGTCATAGCAGCTACATGGTGAGGTGCTTGCTGGTGTGGATGGGAGTGCTGCATGGGCAAAGGCTTCATCTGGGAGTGGTGAGGCCGATTGGGAGACGTGGCACAAGAGGTTGTGTCACATCAACATTCCTATGCTGCAGAAGTTAGTGAAGGATGGGTGCTTAAGGGGCTAGAGGTGAAGGGGGCAGCAAAGGAGATTGGGAGCTGCCTTACATGCCTTGAGACCAAATTCACAAAGTTTCCCTTTAGCAGCAGCATGGGACCAGCCAAGGCTCCACTCGAGCTTGTGCACATGGATGTGGTGGGGCCTACGAGGGCCCTTTCTCTCTTGAGCAGCCGCTACTTCCTGACGATTGTGGACGACCACACGCGTGCGGTGTGGGTGTACCCTCTCAAGACCAAGGGGGAGGTGGCAGCGGCTGTTCTCAAGGAGTGGATGCCGAGAGCTCAAAGGGAGAGTGGACACAAGGTGAAGGTGATCCGCACTGACAACGGGAGAGAATTCATTGGCGCTGATTTTGAGACAGTGCTAAAGAAGAAAGAGATCCAACATCAGCTCACGGTGCCCTATAACCCTCAGCAAAACGGCGTGGCTGAGCGGTTCAACCGGACCCTGCAGAAAGGTGCTCGCACTCTCCTTGGGCGTGCAGGGCTGCCGGATCCGTTTTGGGTGACTGCACTGCGGCAGGTCACCCTTGTGAAGAACAGGGTGCTGGCGACTGCGGGGGACAAGCAGTGGGTCCCCTACACCAAGTGGTATGGGAGTGCACTAGGTGTGAACATGCTGAGAGACTTTGGGTGCATGGTGGTGTTTCATGTGCCTAAAGAGAAGAGGGGAAAACTGGAAGCTTCTGGGAGATGGGGTGTGGGCTTGCTAAGGATCACAAGGGCTGGCTGATTTGGGACTTGACCAGCCAGCAGCTGACTGTGTCAAGGGATGTGAAGTTTTTTGAGTCTTTGTACTATAAGGAGTGGAAGCAGCAGTAGCAGAAGCTCCCTACTACACCGCTGATCATTGAGGCTGATGAGGTGCAGAGGCCTTCGAGGCAATTGCAGGTCACTGTCTCAGAGGAGGAGATTTCTGGGGTGACTGAGGATGGGGGAGAACCTGAGGTGGAAGAGCAGCAGCAGCAGCAGTCGCAGCAGCAGCAGTCGCAGCAGCAGCAGCAGCAAGGTGCTCCACAAGGTGCAGCACGTCCGACTGACCGTCCTAGGAGGGATGTGCGCCCTCCTAACCGGTTGACCTATCCGAGCTTTGGCAAGCCAAAGGTGGTAAGGGCTGGGAGTGTGGCTGAGCAGTGCGATGAGGAAAAGATAGCCTACTGCTACTGGGCAGCCGTCCCTGAGCCCAAGACGCTAGCTGAGGCATTGTGCGGGCCCGATGCTGAAAAATGGAAGCAGAGTGTGAAGAAGGAGTATGACTCTCTGCTGGAGAATGAGACTTGGGAGCTATGTGAGCTGCCTCTTGGGAAGAAGGCCATTTCTTCCAAGCTGATTTTCAGGCACAAGTACGGACCTGATGGGGCGCTGACTCGCTACAAGTTAAGGCTTATGGCTAAGGGGTTTCAGCAGACAAAGGGGAAGGACTTTGACAGGATTTTTGCTCCTGTGGGAAAAGGCACGACACTGCGGGTGTCATTGGCAATGGCAGCAAACCGTGGATGGCGGGTGAAGCAGATGGATATTTCCACCGCCTTCCTCAATGGGATCATTCTGGAGGAGCTGTACATGTTACAGCCTGAGGGATTGGATGATGGGAGCGGCAGGGTGTGCAGGCTGAAGAAAGCCATCTATGGCTTGAAGCAGGCTCCTTGTGCATGGTACCACAAGCTGGAGGAGACACTGCTGGCTGGGGGTTTCAAGAAGAGTGAGTGTGATCACAGCTTGTTCTTGCTGCAAGAGAAGGAGCAGTTTTTCATGCTCTTGGTGTATGTGGACGGCATCCTGCTCTTCTCTGAGTCGTCTGCAATGATTGAGTGTGTGGAGGAGATGCTGGAGATGCAGTTTAAGTGCTCCAAGATGGGAGATGTGAAGTACTATTTGGGCATGCATGTGGAGAGAGACCTTGATAAGGGAGTGTTGAGGTTGCACCAGAGAAAGTATTGTGAGGGGCTGGCTGAGAAGTATGGGCTGCAAGATGTAGGAAAGCCAGCCACCCCACTGCCTTCGGGGTTCACTGTAGAGCCCTGTGCTGATGAAGAGGTGGTGGGTGAGAGTGACAGGAAGCTGTTTCATTCCATGATGGGGGCACTCAATTATGCGGCTAACCACACGCGGCCTGACATTGCCTTTGCTACATCTAGGTTTGCAAGTGTGGTTTCACTCCCCAGTCATGAGCAGCTGGAAGCGGCCAATAGGTTGGTCCGCTATGTGAGCACTACGGCGTGAGTGGGTTTGGAGTATGGTGCCGTGAGACAGAGGCTGCAGAGAGGTGCAGCTGATTTGAGCAAGGGGGAGATGCTTTTGACGTGCTACACCGACTCTAGCTTCAACTCGGTGAAAGTGGATGGCACCAACATTGGAGGCTATGTGTGCCTGTTTGGAGGTGGTGCAGTGAGCTGGCGCAGTAAGAAGCAGAATGAGGTGGGGCAGTCCTCGTGTGAGACAGAGTACATGGCCCTACATCATGGGGCAAAGGAGGTGGTGTGGCTGAGGCGTTTGTTGGAGGAGATTGCAGTTGGTCAGAGGGAGCCGACAATCATGTTCTGTGACAATGAGTCGCCAGTGAAGCTTGCCAAGAACGCCTACCTTCATGGGCGGACAAAGCACATCAGGCCCAAGTGACACTGGGCGAGGAGGCTCCTGGACAAGGAGGTGCGGCTGGAGATTGTGAAGACCCATCAGCAGGCGGCTGACATTCTCACCAAGGGCCTGGCTGAATCTGAGCATTGGAAGGGCATGAAGCTTGCTGGGATAAGTGTGCATTGAGTCTGCATGCTTGAGCTATGGCATGTGGGATGATGGTTGGCAGCCAGAGGGGGAGTTTTTTATGTGATGCTATCATTCGCATTCACGTCTGTCTGCCTCCCATCATATGTTTGTGCGTTGCATGCGTGGTGTGAGCGTTTGCAAGAATTTGTGTTTTGTGCGGTTTGGATTTTGTGAGTGTGTGTGAATGCTATTTGGCTTGAGCAGATATCTGAAGTGACTCATCTGCTCAAGTGCTTTCCGATGAGCCAAGGATCGCTTCAATCGGAGCACGAACAAGAAAGTTACGAACGTTTGAAGTTCGTATGCTTTTGATATTTGGTTGTGGTGACTATGGGAAGTTGTGGGGTTGATTCTATATGAGGTACAGACTTTTGGGGGTTGGGAAATTCGTCAACATCACTGTAGATGCTGCCAAGTGGTTGGGAGAGCACTAGGTCCTTAGGACCGTCTTTTTTTTCTGGGCCCACCTACTGTTGCGGTTCCCCCGCTACCCCACGTGTTGTCCTGCGCCCGCCTTCCCCTACCTTGCCTTGTGACGTGCTGCGTTGCGCGTGCTGTCTTGCAGCCCTCGCTCTGCCTACTGTTGCCCAGGCTACGTGCGCACCGCCCTGCAGACCCGTAGGCCAGCACGCCGCCCCTACAGGCACGTAAGGCCAGCGCGCCGCCCCTGCAAGCCCGTAAGGTCCGTGAGTCGCCCCTGCAGGCTCGTCAGGCTAGAGCGCCACTCCGCCCTACGCCTGACGCGGCCCTGCCCTGCCACTATCGCGGCCCCGCCTTGCCGCCGGCGCGGCCCCGCCGGGTCGCTGTCGCGGCTCTGCCCTGCCGCCGACGCGGCCCCGCCCTGCCGCTGTCGCGGCCCCGCCCTGCCGCCGACGCGGCCCCGCCAGGTCGCAGACGCGGCCCCGCCCTGCCGCTGACGCGGCCCCGCTCTGCCAGTGTCGCGGCCCCGCCTTGCCGCCGACCCGGCCCCGCCGGGTCGCTGTCGCGGCCCCGCCCTGCCGCTGACGTGGCCCCGCCCTGCTGCTGTCGCGGCCCCGCCCTGCCGCCGACGCGGCCCCGCCCTGCCGCTGTCGCGACCCCACCCTGCCGCCGACGCGGCCCCGCCCTGCCGTTGTCGCGGCCGCGCCCTGCCGGCGACGCGGCCCCGCCTGGCCCCGCCCTGCCGCCGACACGCCCCCGCCCTGCAGCAGCTACCGCGGCCCTACCCTGCCGTTGTCGTGGCCCCAGCCCTGCAGCTGACGCGGCCCTACTATGAAGTCGCTGTTGTGGCCCCGCCGCTGCCGCCGTTGTGCGCCTACCTTGCCGCCGCCCGCAAAGCGCCGGCCTTGCTCACCCGGCGAGCGCCTGCCTTTGCCGCCACTGGTGAGCACCTGCCCTACCCGCGCGCCTACCTTGTTAGCGCGCTCCCGCGCTATCTGCCTGCCTGCCAGCCTGCCCTGCCCGCGCTGCTACTGCTGCTACTTCTGAAACTGCTGCTAGGCTGCTGCTGCTACTACTGCTACTACTACAACTGGTGGTGGCCAGATGCAGCTCCGGCGACGTCCGCGCGAGTCTCTCACGCCCCAGCAGCTTGGTGAGTGGTAGGCTAGTTGGGGTTGCGGCGGTAGCCGTCGTGGCTGTCGCCCTGGAGCTGGTTAGTCAGGAGCGTCTGTCATTGGCCAGCTCCAGCTGCAGCGGTGTCGGCGCGAGACACTTACGCCCCAGCACCTTCGTGAGTGGTACGCTCAGAGTAGAGGGTCTTGGAGTACCGTTCGCTGCCCGTACGTCATTCGCACAGGTGATCGGGCTGGTCAGGCTTATGGGACCCTTGGTCACACAGTCCTGCTGCTTCGCCCGTCTGAGCGACGCCTGGCGTACCGAGTTTGGCGACAAGGCTGAGCTCCCCACCTGGCTGGAGCTCCCCAGGTAGACCCTCTCCTCCCTTGACTGCGCCAGTTGAGGTCACTGGTGACTCAGGTCTTGCTGAGGGTGGTCCTGCTCGGGGTGCTGCTTCTCGGGGTGCTGAGCCTTGGGGTGTGGAGCCTGGGGATGGTGAGCCTAGGGGTGCTGAGCCTGGGGGTGCGGAGCCTGGGGGTGCTGAGCCTGAAGATGCGGAGCCTGGGGGTGCTGAGCCTGGGGGTGCGGAGCCTGGAGGTGCTGAGCCTGGGCGTGAGGAGTCTAGGGGTGCTGAGCCTGGGGGTATTGAGTCTTGGGGTGCTGCACATGGGGGCGCTGAGGCGTCTGGTGAGCAGTCTTCCTTGAGCGGCCGACTTCGTAGTTGCTACACTGATGCCTCGCCGCTGCACTCTTGTCGTAGTCTCCCTCTCTCCCCACAACAGCTGCGTGAGTGGTACGTTAGCCGTCAGGGTCGAGCTGCTGAAGCTGGGGGCCCTGTGGGAGGTGCTGGTGTTAGAGGCACTGGAGCCGGCGGTGTCCCTCTCTCCCCACAGCAGCTGCGTGAGTGGTACGTTAGCCGTCAGGGTCGCGCTGCTGGAGCTCGAGGCCTTGCTGCGAGAGGCGCTGGAGCTGGTGACTCTACTACTGAAGTTGTTTCTACTAGAGTTCCTGGAGCAGCTGGTCCTGGAGGTGCTCTTAGTTGAGGTACTGGAGCTGCTGGGACTGGAGGTCGTGCTGGACATGGAGGTGATGCTATCGACTCTGAGGTCGGAGGCCCTGGAGCTGGAGGTGCCGGTTCTGGGGGTGCTACTGCTAGTGGCGCTAGAGCTGGAGGTTCTGGAGCTGCTGCGGGTTCTGGCGCTGGAGGTTCTCGAGCTGTTGGAGGTACTGGCGCTGGTGGCGCCGGAGCTGGAGGTTCTCGAGCTGTTGGAGGTGCTGGCGCTAGTGGCACTGGAGCTGGAGGTTCTTGAGCTACTACGGGTGCTGGCGCTAAAGGTTCTAGAGCTGTTGGAGGTGCTGGCGCTGGTGGCGCCGGAGCTGGAGGTTCTGGAGCTGCTGCGGGTGCTAGCGCTGGGGGTTCTAGAGCTGCAGGAGGTGCTAGAGCTAATGGTGCTAGTGGCACTGCACAACCGCGACTATTCTTCGCTCCGCCGTCACCTTCGTCTCTGCCACCGCCTAGCTCCGTGGTTCACCAGGTTCTTAGCCTCCCGTCTTCTATTGGTCTTCCGTTAGAGCCTGGCTCACCACTGCCTGCTCCTTCTCCTTACACCGAGCTGACAGGCGGTCTTGATGAGCGTCATGAGCCTGCGTCTCGTCCTGTTTGCACTGTCTCGCTTGTTTGCACTGTCCGCAATGGTCGTACTGGTCATCGTGTTCCTCATGAGCGACCGCCTGCTGTCCCCAGCAAACACCTCACGGCCCTGCGTCCTTCCTCTACTCCGCAGCGTGTTCTCTTGCCATCTCCTCTTGCATCTTCTCTACCTGACGTTCACGACCCTCAGTCTGACCTGGTTCGTGCTGCTCACCCTACTGTCACGCGTCTGCTAGCCACTGTTGTCAGTGACCCGTTGTTTGAGTCTGCTGCTGAACTGCCTTAGTCTCTAAGCTCGTTGACTTTACTGCTGCCTGTCATCTCGACTTCGCTGCTAGTCTTGTTGCTGAGTCTGAGTTTGTCTGTCGTCCGTCCGTCGGGGGTGAGTGTGCTCTTGGCACGGACGTCCTTGAGGACAGGCAGGAGGACTTTGAGCGTCTTGCAGCCGCTGCGCCTCATCTCGTAGCCATGCTACTTGCCCCTGAGGGAGACCCGGATGCACCAGACATTCAGACTCCGCGTTCTTACGCTGAGGCGATTGCGGGTCCCTAATCCTCTTAGTGGCAGACATCCATGGACGCAGAGATGGCATCCTAGAAGTCTACATGCACTTACGTCCATGAGGTTCCCCCTCCTGGGGCGAACATCGTCGATGGCATATGGATTTTCAGGGTGAAGCGGCCGCCGAGCTCTCCGCCTGTCTTCAAGACTCGTTACGTTGCACGAGGCTTCAGTCAACAACTGGGAGTTGACTTCTTCCAAACCTTCTCCCCCACCTCGAATATGACCACTCTTCGGGCGCTGTTGCATGTTGCCGCTCAGCGTGACTACGAGCTTCACTCTCTGGACTTCAGCACAGTGTTCTTACAGGGCAGCTCGCACGAGGAGACCTGGCTACGCCGCCCACCTGGCTTCAGTGGGTCATTTCCTCCTGGTACCCACTGGAGCCTCCGTCGACTAGTCTACGGTCTTCATCAGGTGCCTTGTGAGTGTCACGACACGTTGAGTACGACACTTGCGGCTCTTGGGTTCGCCCCTTCCACTGCTGACCCGTCGCTATTTCTGCGCACCGACACTTCGCTGCTACCGTTCTACATCCTTGTGTACGTCGACGACTTGGTCTGTGCCACTGCTGATACTAAGGCTCTCACTCTAGTGAAGTCGGAGCTGCAGTTTAGACACACGTGCACAGACCTGGGTGAACTGCGCAGCTACCTTGGCTTGCAGATCACCCGGGAAAGAGCACGCCGCACCATCACACTGACTCAGTCACACATGGTGCAGCAGGTCCTTCAGTGCTTCGACTTCACCTGGTCCTCGACACAGGCCACTCCTCTGGCTACAAGGCACTCGCTCTCAGCTCCACCTTCGGACGAGTCCGTAGAGCCGAGTGGTCCTTTCCCAGAGCTAGTGGGCTTCCTTATGTACCTGATGACCTGCACTCGTCCTAACCTTGCGTACACTCTTGGCCTTCTGGCTCGCTACGTGGCTCCTGCACGGCACTGAAAGGTGCACATGGATGCTGCTAAGAGGGTACTACGCTACTTGTGCAGTACATCGGGCATGGGGCTCGTGCTTGGAGGACGGAGCGACGTTGTCCTCACTGGGCACGCAGACGCTTCTTGGGTTGACGACCAGTCTACGCACCGGTCGTCACAGGGTTACACCTTCAGCCCTGGCTCTAGTTCAGTTTCTTTGCGTTCTACACGCTCGTCTTCAGCTCTCAGCTCCTGTTGTGAGGCTGAGATCTACGCCACAGCCATTGATGCATAGGAGTTACGCTGGCTCACCTACCTACTGACCGACTTGGGAGAGCGGCCTATTTCTCCTCAAGTGTTGTACGTAGACAACAAGGCTGCCATTGCCTTGTGTCAGGAGCACAGACTAGAGCACAGAACGAAGCACACCGCTCTGTGTTACTTCCTTACTCGAGAGTTGCAGCAACGTGGTCAGCTTCGTCTTGCTCATGTGGCCACCCAGGCACATCCGCGTGGTGATCATCAGCGCTATTGTACTTTGTTGGGTCTTGTGCCTACGTTTCCTCACTTGCTGTAGGCTCTGCCAGGACTGTGATATATATATATATATATATATATATATACGTATCTGCATGCTTGCTCCTGGTAGGTAGAGATCACTGTGCTGTTGTTGTTGCATATATACCTCTCCATGTGAACTGGCCTTGTGGCCCTTTGCTTGTGCTCAGTGTGTGTGGTGACGTTGTGATCCACCCTAAGCTTGCTTTGCTTCTCTTGAATGGTCTTCTAAGCCCTTGCTCTCCCCCACTTTGCCTATGGTGGTGTGTCAAATTATATGCATGTCATATATGTGTAGGCTGTAGTGGGGTAGCCAATGCGGGGTACAACCCCATTAGGGTTTCATATTTGTACCAAACCCTAATATAGTCAATTCATTCCTGCTACTACATTCTAACAAAGCCTACAAGTCACAAGCGGCATTCTTACACATTGCAGGAGAAACTGCAGTGGATTCTCAAGCTTGAATCCAGGCACATGAGCGTGCAGCAGATGGCTCGCGAAATCGGCATCTCCAGAAGGTGTGAGGATCCAAGATCGAGCTCAAAAAAGAGAATGAGAATTGAGTCGAATTGAATTGAAGTGAATGATCACCTAGGTACAACACGAGGCTATATATAGGCTCAACACAAGGCCCCGTAACCAGGTGTTACGAGAAGGTTCCGCGGGCCACGTAGCGTCCCGAAAAGATCCTTACCGAATTCGGTAGAAGGCAATTCGGTGGCAAACGAAAAGGCCAGAATTCGGTGCACGCAACCTAGCTCGGTGCTATAACTATAATAAAATATAGGAAAGCACCTAGCCTAGGAAATCAAGCAATTCATGCATGCATATGATTATCATATGCTAGAAATAGCATGATAAAGTGAAGGCAAGCAAACATAGCTGGCATTAGCCATCGTACTCTCACACGTCCCCCCCTCAAAGCTGGGTGGCGTGAGATACACCCTGCTTGACAAGATAGTCCTTGAGAGCATGACGTGCATTACCCATATAAGCTTCTGCAACCCAACTGTCCTCAGTGGGGTCGTATCCCTTCCAACGTATCAGGAACTCGAGGGTTGTGCCGCCACGGCGCCGATGAGAGAGAACACGCTCAATCTCGTACTCGGGTTCATCCTGCACAAGAACAGGTGGAGGTGGCGGTAGTTGCCATCCCTAAAACTGTTGGTCGGGGGTCCTTGTAGGGTTTCAGTAGTTGCACATGGAAAGCATTAAGACGCTTCCAAGTAGTAGGTAAGCGCAAGCGGAATGGAACTGGTGTCATCTGTGCCTCAACGAGAAAAGGATCACAGAAGCAAGGCCATCGTTTGGATGGGAGGTTAGACAGGTTCAAGTTGCATGTGTCAAGAAGCACCTGATCTCTGACTGCTACTGAGTGATCTCGTCGGTGACGATCGGCATACTGCTTCTGGGAGTTCTGCATCGTGGTGAGACGTTGCTAAGTCTTTTCCCATAACTGCTGCATGGTGGTGACGAAGTCGTGTGCAGCTTGGACGTGTGCCGGTGTGGTTGGCTGCTGTGGTTTGAGTGGTTCCCGTCCGTAACACAGGAAGAAAGGAGTTTTCCCTGTGGCCGCATGTGAGGCATTGTTGTAAGCAAACTCTAGGGCCGGTAACTGTGTGTCCTAGTGGCTGACGTCGTCTTTGCAAGCTGTGCGCAGTAACTGTTCAACCACCTAATTGGTTCTCTCTGTGTGTCCGTCAGTCTGGGGGTGGTATGCTAAAGACATTGCAAGGTTTGTCCCCAATAGTCCCATCAGCTCCTTCCAGAACTTACTCGTGAATTTTGGGTCTCTGTCTGCGATGAGTGTAGCGGGGATGGCGTGGATGGTGATGATGCGGTCGAAGAAGAGGCAAGCAGTTGCTTCAGCTGTAGCTGTGGCGTTGGTCGTTATGAAGTGACCTATTTTGGAGAACTTATCAATTACTATGAGGATGGAATCGTGTCCCCGTGAGGTCGAAGGAAGTCCTGTGATGAAGTCGAGGCTAACGACCTGCCATGGCTGCTCCGGTACGGGTAGAGGCTGAAGTAACCCTGCTTTTTTCTGCTTGCTACTCTTCATCCGCTGGCACGTGTCGCAAGAGGTGACGATCTGCTGCACGTCTGCTGCCATCACATGCCAGTAGTAATACTTCGCTATCCCTGCTAACGTCTTGTTGCTCCCGAAATGTCCCGCATATGGTACGTTGTGAAATTCCTCCAATAGAATCTGCCGTATGAGAAAACTAGAACGAGGAATGAATAAGTGAAAGTTGGGTACAAATATATATCCCTAGAAAGCTGTACCCCATATGAGCTACCCCACTATAGCCTACAATAACTATGTCATAGAAATCTGACACACCCCCATAGGCAAAGTGGGGGAGAACAAGGGGTCACAAGACCAGTCAAGCAAAGCAAAGCAAACCAAGCTCAGGGTGGATCACAACGTCACCACACATTCCGAGCACAAGGTCAAGGCCACAAGGCCAGTTCACATGCAGGAGTACACATATATATAAAAGGCTAGACAAGCAAGAGAAGGCGTATATATATATGTAACAGTACAAGCAGGGTCAAGAGGTGAGCAAGTGAGGCAAGGCAGGCACAAGACCAAGCTGACTACAGAAGCGCTGATGATCACAAGGCACAAGTGCCTTGGTGAAGATATCAGAAGTGTTGGCCGCAGAGGCCACGTACGCAAGAAGCAGCTGACCACGCTTCTATAGCTCACGAGCAAGGAAGTAGCGAAGAGCAATGTGCTTCGTTTTCTGCTCCAGTCTCTGCTCTCGACACAAGGCCAGAATGGCTTTGTTGTCTACGTACAGCACTGGAGGAGAATGAGGAGGCTCTCCGAGGTCAGTCAGCAAGTAGGTGAGCCAGCGAAGCACCTCTGCAGCCATGGCCCCGGCGTAGATCTCAGCCTCACAACTGGAGCCAAGAACATAAGACGAGCGGGGAGCCCGCCATGAAACAGAGGCGGAAGCAACGCTGAAGGTGTAACCCTATGACGACCGCTGCGTAGCCTGGTCGTCAGCCCAAGAAGTGTCTGCGTGCCCAATGAGGACCACTGGACTCCGCCCTCCAAGCACAAGCCCCATGCCCGACGTACAGCACAAGTAGCGCAACACCCTCTTCGCCGCAGCCATGTGCTCTGGTCGGTGTCTCGCAGGAGCAAAATAGCGTGCCGAGATGCTAAGAAGGTATGCAAGGTCAGGTCGTGTGCAGGTCATCAGGTACATGAGGCAGCCAACAACCTCTGGGTACGGGCCACTCAACTCTACGGACTCATCCGAAGGCAGAGCTAAGAGAGAGTGGAGAGTAGGCAGAGGAGTGGCTTGAGGCGAGGAGTACGTGAAGTTGAAGCGCTGAAGGACCTGCTGCACCATGTGTGACTGAGTCAGGGTAATAGTGCGGCTTGCTCTGTCCCAGGTGATCAGCAAGCCGAGGTAGCTACGCAGTTCACCCGAGTCTGTACACGTGTGTCTCTTCTGCAGCTCGGACTTCACGTGGGCGAGTCCAGCAGTGTCCGCTGTGGCAAACACCTAGTCGTCGACGTACACGAGGATGTGGAACGGCGGCAAAGAAGTGTCGGTGCGCAGAAACAGCGACGGGTCGGCAGTAGAGGGAGCAAACCCAAGAGCTGCAAGCGTAGTCCTCAGTGTGTCGTGCCACTCACGCGGTGCCTGGCAGAGAGCGTAGACTGGCAGCCGTAGGCTCCACTGGGTGCCGAGAGGAAAAGTCTCAGTAAAGCAAGGTGGGCGGCGCAGCCAAATCTCCTCGTGCAGGCTACCCTGCAAGAAAGAAGTGCGAAGTCAAGAGAGTGAAGCTCGTAGTCGCGTTGAGCGGCTATGTGCAGTAGCACCCGAAGAGTGGTCATCTTCGGGGTGGGAGAGAAGGTCTGAAAGTAGTCAACTCCCTGCCGCTCACTGAAGCCACGAGCCACGTACCGCGCCTTGAAGACTGGCGGAGAAGCCGGCGGCCGCTTCACCCTGAAGATCCACATGCCACTGACGATGTTCGCCCCAGGCGGGGGAACCTCGTCAACGTAGGTGCCTGTGGACTTCCAAGAAGCCATCTCTGCGTCCATAGCCGCCTGCTACTAAGAGGAGTAGGGACCCTCTATCGCCTCTGTGTAAGAGCGTGGAGTCGGGATGTCAAGTGCATCCGGGTCTCCCTCAGGGGTAAGCAGTACGGACACGAGATGAGGTGAAGCAGCAGCTAGACACTCGAACCCCTCCTGCCTGTCCTCAAAGACGTCCGTGCCAAGGGCACAATCACCCCCGACAGACGGAGGACAGACAGACGTAGACTCAACAACAAGACTAGCAGCGTAGTCGAGACGACAGCGAGTAGCAAAGTCGATGAGCTCAGCAACTAGGGCAGGCGCAGCAGAGGACTCAAAGGAAGGGTCAGTGACGACAGTAGCAAGGAGACGCGTGACAGTAGGACTGGCAGCACGAAGAGAGTCCGACTCCGGGTCGGCAAGAGCAGGAAGAGAGGACTCAGGAGGAGAAGGCAAAGGGGCACGCAGAGGAGCAGTGGACGGACGCAGAGACATCCGGTGCGTGCCAGGGACATGAGGAGGACGCTGACACGAACCGCGACCACTAGTGCGAGGAGCACGGATAGGTGACGCAGGGCGAGACGCAGGCTCACAACGCTCAGCAAGACCTCCAGTAGGACCAGTGTAGGGAGAAGGAGCAGGCAGTGGGGAGGCCGGCTGTAACTGTAAATGGGACGGGACAGGCTGCAGACACTTCAAGGGAGAAGAAGGACCAGTAGAAGGCGGGAGACCGAGAACCTGCTGAAGTAGCGGAACGAAGTACGGACGAGGCCGCGCAGCGACTCTATACACAGCAGGGACAGCACCAGTACCCCCAGCAGCAGCACCAGTGCCAGTAGCACCTCCAGCTCCAGGACGTTCAGCAGTACCAGTAGCATCCCCAGTAGGACCGCCTCCAGGACCGACAGCAGTAGCCTCAGCACCAACACCCTCAGCAGCTCTAGCTCCAGTCGTACCCGCAGGTCCAGCAGCTCCAGTACTCCCAGCACGAGCACCTCCGAGACCCGCGGCACCAGCACCCTTAGCAGCCGAAGAAACTCCAGCTCCAGCAGCACGCCTCCAGTGCCGGGCAAACCACTTGCGCAGCTCCTGTGGAGAGAGTGGCTCCCGCCGAGACGAAGCACCCGGAGAACCTCCAGGTCCAGCACCTCCAGACGCCACACGAGCAGGCCCACTGCCCGCAGGCTCCTCACCCTTAGGCTTAGCAGCTCAAGACGTGGCACCCCCAGGCTCAGCACCTCCAGACGTAGCACCCCCAGGCTCAGCACCCCTAGGCATAGTACCCCTAGGCTCAGCACCCCCAGGCTCAGCACCCCCAGTCGCAGCACCCCCAGGCTCAACACCCCTAGAGTCAGCACCCCAAGGCTCAGCACCCCTAGCAGCACGAGAGTCACTAGTAACCTTGACAGGCTTGATTGCGTCTACTTGGGACACACCTAAAGGGGCAGGACCCTGAGGGGGGAGGGGGTCTACCGTAGGCTCGCAAAAGGCCAGAGGAGAACTCTCCGCCTCTGTCAGAGTGTAGAGGCAAAACAGGAAAGTCCGAGCTGAAACTTTGCCTGAGTTGGAGACGAGCTGCGCGGATCCAATCGATCAACACCTCAGTGACATCACCTTGCTGCGCAAGGGGAAGACTGTGGTGTAACGCGAGTAGTCGTCAACTACCAGCAGGAAATAGCGCTCGTGATCCTGTCCACGGACGCGGGTCGGGCCCCACACGTCCATGTGAAGCGTCTCCAGCAGGGCCTCAGGTGGAGGAAACTGGGAGGAGTGAGGGGCAGCTCGCTGATGCCCCTCGACACAGGGGACGCAGGTAGGGCCAGGCCCCGGAGGAAGGGGAGGGAGGGACCGGGGAAGACCAGAGACAAGGACACGGGAAGCCATGCCTCGGAGATAAAGCAGGGAGGGGTGACCAGGGCGGTGGTGTCACAGGAGAGTCTCGTGAGAAAGGAGGCGACACGAGCAGGGGGCAGACTCAGGACCAGACCTGGAAGTTGCAGCAAACACCTGACCTGACGCCGCTACCTTACCAGACGCAGGGACAGTGGTTAGTGGTTAGTGTGTACAGGCTCGACCCTGGCGGACGTGTAAATGTGGCCAAGTGTCGGCCCGTCCGAGCGTCCGTGAAGTGGGTCACCCGCTGGCTCGCAGGAGTGAACTCGTGAACTCCCCCATCCTGTAGGTCAGCACCACTCACCAAGTTCGTAGAGAACAAGGGGAGGTAGAGACCAGACAGGGTGCCAGTGGGAGCCGTCAAACACGGGAGGATAGTGGAGAAGTGAGCAAGGACGGGACCCCCAGAGGGGTCTCCCAGAGAGACTGCAACTGGCCGACCAAGCGGCGTGAGTGTGGTGCGGTCTCGAAAGAAGGAGCGAGAAGCCCTTGAGTCAAGGGTGAAGGTGAGGGAGGCCGAAGCCGGCGCGGTACCTGAGAACGTAGACTCACCAGCACCTGAGGAAGTAGACGCACTGGCACCTAGAGCAGTAGCCTCGCTAGCACCTAGAGCAGCAGCCTCACCAGTACCTAGAGCAGCAGTCTCAATGCCCGGGTCGGGCTGGAAACACCGGTAGCAGTCACCCTCATCACTAATAGTGACAGCATACATGGCAGTAAGAATAGCATCAAAGTCAAGGTCAAAAATCGCTACTCCCGCCCTAGACAGCTCACCCCAGCGGGGATCTCAGTGGCCTCCGAGAACTGGTGACGTCAAGCGTCTGTCAGGTGGCCAAAGCAGTGCTGGGTGGGGTGCGTACCCCCACACTGCTCACCCGCGAGGTCGCCGGTGTGAAGGACGTAGGTGCACGGACCAGTACCCCCACCACGGTGACGTGCAGTGTACCACTAACGGAGCTGCTGAGGGGGGGGGGATGTCACGAGTGCGATGCTGCTGCTGCTGCTGTTGGCGTGGACCACCACCGGAGCCGACCCTCTGCGCAGCGCCACCCCGACCAGCTCCACCTCCTCCGTCACCGCCTCCTCCACCGCCGCCACCTCCGCCACCTCCGCTCCCACCGCCACCGCCGCCGCCCCCTCCGCCTCCACTGCCGCCACCGACACCTCCACCCCCGCCACCACTCCCACCGCCACCCCCACTCCCTCCACCGCCTTCACCGCCGCCTCCACCACCCCCGCTAGCCCCTCCAGCGCCCCTGCACCCCTTGCCCTTGCCAGGGCGGCGTCTCCCGCTAGGGGTAGACGCTGCACCAACCAACTCAAGCCCAACGAGGTCGGCCGCAGCAGTAGAGGCAACAGAGGGCAAAAGGGGGGAGGGGGAACACCCCTCAAAGATGGGGGTGCGAGGGTCACCACGGGAGGCTCCTACAGCAAGTATGCTCTTCTCTGATGCTAGGAGGGCCTTCTCGAGGAGGTCAACGGTGAGAGTGGTGGGGCAAGCTGAGAGGAAGTGGTCCCGGACTACGCGGAGAAAGTCAGGGAGCCGGGTGACTATGTAGTAGAGGGTGATGTACATGGGGGGGGGGGGGGGTTCTTGGCGCAGAACTCAGCAGGAATAGCGAGTGTCACTAGTGCGGAGGTGCGTAATGAGGTCAGTGACTGTTGGAAAGGCAGCAAGGTCAGGGAAGAGGTACGGTAGCATGAGGCGGCTCCGTGCAGCAGTGGCAGGGGAAGAGTAGCGTGCAACTACAGCGTCGTACAAGGTCTGACCACTCTTGTACTGGCTAAAGTGCGCACGCTCAGAGGTAGGCAGGTGGGGACGTACAGCAAGGCGAGCAGCAGCATCGCGCGTGGCCCACTGTGAGCGAACAGTGGCGTCAACATCAGCAGCAAGGGCAGGAGAGGCACCAGAGGTGAGGTCAAAGAGGGAGAGACCGTCCGCCCTATCGCACTGTAAGAAAAGCTGCAGGTCATCTACCCAGACGTCAAAGTCAATGGCCCGACCCTCAGCGTCAAAAGCGAGGATACTAGGGGTAGCCATGACAGCAGTAGACTAGTAGCGCGAACAGTGGGGTAAGGGCGGTGCAGTGGTAGAGGCGCTGCTCTTACCGGACAGGGCGGCTCGGGCTGCTCGGCGGCTCGGCGGCTCGGCAGGAACTGCAGCTCGGCAGCTCGGCGACTCGGCGGCTCGAGCGGCTCGGGCGGCTCGGCGGCAACTGCGGCTCGGCGACTCGGGGGCTCGGGCGGCTCGGGCGGCTCGGCGGTACGGCAGTACGGCGGCTCGACGCCAACAGCAGCTCGGCGTGCGGCGCCCTGGCGGCTCGGGCGGCTCAGGTGGTGCGGCGGCTTGGGCGGCCCGGGTGGCGCTAGCAACTCGGTGGTGACGGCGGGGCCGGGGCGAGGAAGGGCAGGCAACGGGGCCAGCAGCGGCTGGGCTGGGGCCGGGAAGGGCAGCGCCGGGGCCGAGAAGGGCGGCTCGGGGCCGCAAAGGTAGGCGACGGGGCCAGCAGAGGCTGGGCCGGGGCCGGGAAGGGCAGCGCCGGGGCCGAGAAGGGCGGATCGGGGCCGCAATGGTAGGCGACGGGGCCAGCAGAGGCGGGGCCGGGTAGGGAAAGGCGGCGACGGGGCCGGAAAAGGGCGGTGCCGGGGCCGTGGGGTAGGCGACAGGGCCAGCAGAGGCTGGGCCGGGTCGGGAAGGGCGGCGTCGAGGCCGGGAAAGGGTGGCGTGGGGGCCGCGGGGTAGGCGACGGGGCCGCAGGGCGGCTAATCGGGGCCGGGAAGGGTGGCGCCGGGGCCGCAGGGGTAGACGACGGGGCCAGCAAAGGCTTGGCCGGGTTAGGAAGGGCGGCGTCGGGGCCGGGAAGGGCAGCGCCGGGGCCGCAGGAGTAGGCGACGGGGCCGCTGGGGCGGCGGATCGGGGCCGCTGGGGCGGCGGATCGGGGCCGCGAGGGCGGCGGGACGCAGCCGCTAGGGTGGCACGACACAATGGGGCCGCGAGTGGGACGCGACGGGGCTGCTAGCGCGACGCGACGGGGCCGCTAAGGCGGCGCGACAGGGTCGAGAGAGGGGAGCACGACTTGGGCAGGGGCTGAGCGCGCTCCGGGCAGGAAAAAAAAAATCGAATTGGTGGACCCTAGGAACATTTCCCACGAGGAACCTGCTCGATACCATGAGAAACTAGAACGAGGAATGAATGAGTAAGTGAAAGTTGGGTACAAATATAAATCCCTAGAAAGTTGTACCCCATATGGGCTACCCCACTATAGCCTACAATAACTATGTCATAAAAATCTGACACCGTAGCGGGGCGTAATTCGGTACCCAAATCTTTCCTTACCGCTAGGTCTTTATCCCACTGTAACAGCTTCTGGTTCTGTGCTGCAGTGATTTCTGCGTCCATCGAGTACCCATGTTGGAATAGACCCTTGAGCAGAGGGTTCATCCCGTCGAGCTGGATGCCTGCTACATGTTCGGGGCGATTCAATGCGTCTGCTTTGTTGTGTAGCCCGGGCTTGTACACGATGTTGTAGTGGAAGTGAGTTTCCAAGAAGTCCACCCACCGCACCTGTCGTCGTGAGAGCGTCGGCTGCGACTTCAGGTATTTGAGACTGCAATGGTCAGTCTAGACTGTAGTCTTGGCTCCCTCTAGGTAACACCTCCACGCCTTGAAGGCTATGACTATCGCTAAGGCTTCCTTGTCATGGATGGGGTAGTTCAGTTCTGCTCCATGTAGCTTCTTACTGAGGTAGGCGATGAGCTGCAAACCGCGTCCGTGATCCTGCATGAGTACTGCTCCGACTGCTTGGTCACTAGCGTAGTAGTCTTTGTCTGGTTCTGGTAGGATGAGTACTGGCGCTGTAGTCAGTGCTGTCTGTAGCTGCTCCATGGCTTGCTGGTGAGGGGTATCCCATTTGTAGGGCGTATCCTTTTTCAGTAGGTCAGTCAGTGGCGCTGCTATCTCAGCGTACTGCGGCACGAACCTCTTGTAGTAGTTGGCGAAGCCTAGGAACTGCTGTAACTCCTTCACGTTCTCCGGTACTTTCCATTTCTTGACGGCTTCGATTTTCCGCGGGTCCACGTGTACGCCCTCGGCACTCACCATGTGCCCGAGAAACTGCACCTTCTTCAGGGCGAAGTCGCTCTTCGACAGCTTCACGTAGAACTTGTTTTTCCGCACGAGCTCCACGTGCTCCTTCATGTTCTTGGAGTAGATGAGAATGTCGTCCAGGTACACCACCACGCACTCCTCCAGCAGGGGTCGTAAGATGTGATTCATCTCCGCCTGAAACGTTGCTGGTGCGTTGCAGAGTCCGAACGGCATCACCAAGTATTCGCAGGAGCCATATCTGGTACGGAACGACGTCTTGTGGATCGAGTTGTCCGCCATATTGATCTGCCAGTAGCCCGACCTTAGGTCCAGCTTTGAAAAGACTGTTGCACCACGCAGTTGGTCGAGTAGATCGTTTATGCGCAGTATGGGATATTTGTTTTTGACTGTCTGTTTGTTCAGTGCCCGGTAGTCGATGCACATCCTGTGAAAACAAGTGAACAGGAATGGTAGGTGTGGGGCCTAGGCTTAGTAGCCTAGGCCCACACTAGGAGGTAGGTGAGTTTGCCCTACAACTAGGACTTAGGGTTTACGAAGGAGAATTGAAAGGAAGAATGAGATGCACTAGCAAGCAGCAGGACACACAAATAGAAAACCCTAAGGGGTTGTACTCAGTATTGAGCACCCCACTGCAGGCTAGACAAATAACATTCTGACACATCCGTAAACTGCCGTATGGTTTTGGAGTGAAGAGAACTGGTGCACCGTAGGGAGAGGTGGATGGGCGGATCAGTTGTCTGTCCAGTAGATACTCTATCTGTTTTTTCATGTCTGTCAGTTCAGTCGGACTCAGTCGCTATGGTGCATGTGAGACGGGTTTCGCACCTGGTTCCTCCATGATCTTGTGCTCGTGGGTGCGTGCTGGAGGTACGCCTGCGGGTAGGTCGTCGGGCATTATATCCTTGTACTGCTCCAAGACCTCCTCCTCTGCCGCTGCCATAACCAGTGCTAAGTAGCTTGTGTTACTCTCGTTTACTGTCTGTTCGAACCGTGCCAGTGTCGTTTTAGGAACGCTCCCTGTATCCGTCCAGCTTCGCAGCTCCACTCGTTTCCCGTTATTATAGACGCACGTTTTCCAGTTGACCCAGTCGATCTCGGGGTTGAGCCGCTTCAGAAAATCTCGCCCCAAGATGAAATCTAATCCCTTGATGTTCGTGATCGGCAACGCTGACTTCCACCTCAATGCCCCTATCTGCAGCTGCAGTGTTGACTTGCCATGGATGGGAAGCTTCGTACCGTCCACCATCGTTGCTGTAAATTGGGTTTCTTCTGAGGATTCTCCAATTTTCTTCAACGTCCCGCGGTCGCACACCGAGTGGGATGCACCACTGTCCACTAGGGCCTGGAGGCGACGCTCGTTGCAGATCACCTCGAGTACTAGTGGTTGCTGCTGCTCCGAGTATGCGTAGATGGTACCGCTTATATGATCGTAGGGTACGTCGAATATGTTATCCCTAGGTCATGCGCTCGAAGATACAGCTTCAGTATCACTTTTCAACTGAGAAAGGCTAGAAGGATTTATCTGGGGCCGATTCGGCTTCTCTTGGGCCTGGAACCTTCCACTAAGCCTTTGCAGCTGTGTAGGCTTCATCTGTGGGGAACAAGGAGACTTTAAACAGTGCTGCTGGGAGAGAATGTTAACTCCTCGGAACGCTCGACCCGTATTAGCGCTCTGGAGTAGGGTCCCTATAATACGCGGTACCGGTTTAATTTCTGACTCTCCCTTAATGAAGGCTTGAAACCCACGAGAAGTAATATTCTTACTTGTCGGGGTATACGGGTGGAGTTTCCCGGTCGGTGCAGGGTCTTGTTTCGCGGATCCTCCATTAGTCTTGGCGATTTCCCCTGGTGCCGGCTGGTCGTGACGCTTTAAATTTGCGCCACCATATTCTCTTTTTTTCGCCCTCTCCAAAGTTGCCACGTTGTCCGTTTTCTGCTTTGGGGGTGCCGCACTGTTCTTGTCCTTCAGCTCCGCACACCTTCTCTTCATTTTCCAACATGCCAAGATACGATGTCCTGTAGCGTCGCAAAATTTGCACGTCTCATTTTTTGCTACCCCCTGCTCCACATCGCCCTCGCCGTTCTCCATCGGGTCGGCAGTCGTGGGTGGTGCCAATCGCCCCATGCCACTAGTTGGCTTGTTGCGTCGGAGTTCCGTAGTAGCTACTGTTCAACTTGTCGAACTCTTCGATCAGTGCTGCCGGAAACTGCGCCCACGTCCCCTCGCCTTGGACTATTCTGTTGTTGATCCATTCTAGAGCTGGGCCTCATAACAGTGTTGCTGCGAGCCGTATGCGCATTGCGTCTTTTGTCGAGGTCGTGCATCCAACAGCTTCGAAGTAAATTTCGAGTTCAGCTACAAATCGACGAACATCGTTCCTTTTTACTGTAGGATCGGACGCCTCCGGTAGCCTCGGCTTCACTACTTCAAGGTTAACTGTAGCAGCTGCCATTGTCGCATGTAGAATTGTCGGTGTTGCAGCAGCTGCTGCTGCTGCTGCTACTATTGTCGCTGCTGCTGCTACTACTTTCGCTGCTGCTGTGGCGGTTGCTGATTGGTTTGCAAGGAGTTTTTCGAGTCGTGGGAGCGCCGCATTTATTTGCTTATGCTCAGCACGTAACTCTGCGATTTTCTGTACTGAAATATCTCCTTTTCCCTCCATTTGGCGATTCACAGGAAGATGCGCGACGAAAATGATTGAATTCTAGATGCTGGTCGACTTACACCGAGTCAACTTGACTATAGGATCGACGAGCGCAAATTTTGTAGGTCACGTAAATCTTCCTTAAGCGAAATTCGCGTCCGATCTTGGCCGTTGAGGAGAAAATCAATCTGATGCTAAAAATTCCAACTTCTTTGGGCGAAATTCTCTGGGCCGTTGAGATGAAACTCGATCGAACGGACGTAATTCCAACCTTTCCACTAGTAAATCTGAGGGGTGTTCGAAAACTGAATCGAGGGGGATAGAAAAATTGCGCGGAAGTGGTTTTACATACCCGTATCGGCGCTTTCGTCGTCGCCCCCGCGGTTTTTAAAGGCCGGAACTACAGCAGTTGAAGACATCGCGTGTAAACCCGCTCTGATTACCAAGTTTGAGGATCTAGGATCGAGCTCAGAAAACAGAATGAGAATTGAGTCGAATTGAATTGAATTGAATTGAATGTTCACCTGGGTACAACACGAGGCTATATATAGGCTTGACACAAGGCCCCGTAACCAGGTGTTACGCGAAGGTCCGCGGGCCGCGTAGCGTCCCGAACAGATCCTTACCGAATTCGGTGGCAACCGAAAAGGCCAGAATTCTGTGCACGCAACCTAGCTCGGTTATATAACTATAATAAAATATAGGAAAGCACCTAGCCTAGGAAATCAAGCAATTCATGCATGCATATGATAATCGTATGCTAGAAATAGCATGATAAAGTAAAGGCAAGCAAGCATAGCTGGCATAAGCCGTCGTACTCTCACAGAAGGTCACTTGCCGAATGGAAGACCCGGAAGGCTGAGCTGGAGGGCGAGCATTGTCAGATTTGTATGACATAGCTGTTGTAGGCTGTAGTGGGGTAGCACATATGGGGTACAACTTTCTAGGGTTGTATTTGTACCCAACTTTCACTTAGTCATTCCATTTCTCGTTCTAAGTTTTCTCATGGTATCGAGCTGGTTCCCTCGTGGGAACTGTGCCTAGGGCCCACCACATCGAAGATTTTTTTTTTTCCAGCCCGGAGCGCGCTCCCCTCTCTACCTTCGTCGAGCTGCCCTAGCGGCCTCCCTTGTGGCCCCGCCGCCCTCACTTGCGGCCCCGCCACCCTCACTTGCGGCCCGTCGCCGCCCTCACCTGCGGCCCGTCGACGCCCTCCCTTGCGGCCCCCCCGCCCTCACGTGCGGCCCCGCCACCCTCTGTTGCGGCCCCGCCGCTCTCACCTGCGGCCCCGTCGCCGCCATCAGGTGCGGCCCCGTCGCCGCCCTCACCTGCGGCCCGTCGCCGCCCTCACTTGCGGCCTCGTCGCCGCCCTCATCTGCGACCCCGTCGCCGCCCTCACCTGCGGCCCGTCGCCGCCCTCACCTCCGGCTCGTCGGCGCCCTCACCTGCGGCCTCGACGCCGCCCTCAGCTGCGGCCCCGTCGCCCCCCTTACCTGCGGCCCCGCCGCCCTCACTTGCGGCTCCGCCGCCCTCAGTTGCGGCCCCGTCGCCGCCCTCACCTGCGGCCCCGCCGCCCTCAGTTGTGGCCCCGCCGCCCTCACATGCGGCCCTGCCGCCCTCAGTTGCGGCCACGCCGCCCTCGCTGCGGCCCCGCCGCCCTCAGTTGCGGCCCCGCCGCCCTCACCTGCGGCCCCGCCGCCTTCAGTTGCGACCCGTCCCCGCCCTCACCTGCGGCCCGCCGCACTCAGTTGCGGCCCCGCCGCCTTCAACTACTGCAGCGCCGCCCGCCGCCCGAGCCGCCCGAGCCGCCTCACCCAGCCGAGCCGCCGACCGCCGCGCCGCCCTGCAGCAGCACAACCGAGCCACCCAGCAGCAGAGCAGCCGAGCCGCCGAGCCGCCAGGTCGCCCTGCAGCCGAGCCGCCCAGCCGCCGTGCAGCCGAGCCGCCCAGCATTCGAGCCGCCGTACCGCCCAGCCGCTCTTCCGCCGAGCCGCCCGTGCTGCACTGTCCGGTGAGCACAGCACCTCTGTCACTGCACTGCCCTTTCCCTACAACTTACACTGCTGGTCTACTGTTGTCATGGCTACCCCTAGTGTCCTCGCTTTTGACGCTGAGGGTCGAGCTATTGACTTTGAGGTCTGGGTCGACGACCTCCAGCTCTTCTTACAGTGCGATAGGGCAGACGGTCTCTCTCTTTGACCTCACCTCTGGCGCCTCTCCTGCCCCTGCTGCTGATGCTGACGCCACTGTTCGCTCTTAGTGGGCCACGCGCGATGCTGCTGCACGTCTTGCTGTGCGTCGCCACCTGCCTACCACTGAGCACGCGCAATTTAGCCAGTACAACAGTGGTCAGACCTTGTACGACGCTGTAGTTGCACGCTACTCCTCCCCTGCCACTGTTGCACTGAGCCGCCTCATGCTACCGTACCTCTTCCCTGACCTTGCTGCCTTTCCCACAGTCGCTGACCTCATTACGCACCTCCGCACTAGTGACACTCGCTACCGCGCTGCGCTTCCTGCTGAGTTCTGCGCCAAGAACCCCCCCCCCCCCCATGTACATCACTCTCTATTATATAGTCACCCGCCTCCCTGACTCCCTTCGTGTAGTCAGGGACCACTTCCTCTAAGTCTGTCCCACCACTCTCACTGTTGACCTCCTAGAGAAGGCCCTCCTAGCAGTGGAGAAGAGCATAGTCACTGTAGGAGCCTCTCGTGGTGACCCTCGCACCCCCATCTTTGAGGGGTGTTCCCCTTCCCCCCTTTTGCCCTCTGTCGCCTCTGCTGCTGCGGCCGACCTAATTGGTCTTGAGTCGATCGGTGCAGCGTCTACCCCTAGCGGGAGACGCCGCTCTGGCAAGGGCAAGGGGGGCAAGGGCACGGGTGGAGCTAGCAGGGGTGGCGGAGGTGGCGATGGAGGCGGCGGAGGGAGTGGGGGTGGCGGTGGGAGTGGTGGCGGGGGTGGAGGTGTCGGTGGCGGCAGTGGACGCGGAGGCGGCGGAGGCGGTAGCGGTGGGAGCGGAGGCGGCGGTGGTGGCGGAGGTGGAGGAGGCGGCGGTGGAGGAGGTGGAGCTGGTCGGGGTGGCGCTTCGCAGCGGAGCGGCTCCGGTGGTGGTCTGCGCCAGTAGCAGCAGCAGCAGCAGCAGTCTCAGGACATCCCCCCCCCTCAGCAGCTCCGTGAGTGGTACGCACAGCGTCAGCGTGATAGGGGTTTTGGTCCGTGCACCTACGTCGTTCGCACCGGCGACCGCGCGGGTGAGCAGTGTGGGGGTGCCCACCCCACCCAGCGCTGCTTTGGCCGCCTGACGGACGCTTGGCGTCAGCAGTTCCCGGAGGCTACGGAGATCCCCCGCTGGGAAGAGCTGTCTAGGGCAGGTGTAGCCATCTATGATCTTGACTTAGATGCTATCCTTGCTGGAATGTATGCTGTGACTATTAGTGATGAGGGTGACTGTTACCGGTGTTTCCAGCCTGACCCGGGCATTGAGACTGCTGCTCTAGGTACTGGTGAGGCTGCTGCTCTAGGTGCCAGTGAGGGTGCTGCTCTAGGTGCCAGTGCGTCTGCGTTCTCAGGTGCTGGTGAGACTGCGCTCTCAGGTACCGCATCGGCTTCGGCCTCCCTCACCTTCACACTTGACTCAGGGGCTTCTCGCTGCTTCTTTCGAGACCGCACCACACTCATGCCGCTTGGTCAGCCGGTTGCAGTCTCCCTGGCAGACCCCTCTGGGGGCCCTGTCCTCTCTCACTTCTCTACTGTCCTCCCGTGTCCGGCTACCCCCTCTGGCACCTTGTCTGGTTTTTACCTCCCCTCGTTCTCTACGAACTTGGTGAGTGGTGCTGACCTACAGGATGCGGGGGCTCACCAATATACTCCTTTGAGTCAGTGGGTGACCCACTGCTCGGACGCTCGCACAGGCAGGCACCTGGCCACGTTTACGCGCCGGCCGGGGTCGAGCCTCTACACCCTGACCACTGAGTCTCCTCCTGTCCCTGACTCTGGCCAGGTAGCTGCGTCGGGTCAGGTGTTTGCTGCAGCGTCCAGGTCTGGTCCTTAGTCTGCCCCCTACTTGTGTCGCCTCCTGTCTCACGAGACACTCTTGTGGCACCACCGTCTTGGTCACCCCTCCCAGCCTCGTCTCCATGGCATGGGTTCCTGTGTCTTTGTCTCTGGTCTTCCCCGGTCCCTCCCTCCCCTTCCTCCGAGGCCTGGTCCTTCCTGCGTCCCCTATATCGAGGGGCGGTTCCGGGCTGCCCCGCACTCCTCTCAGTTTCCCCCGACAGAGGCCCCGCTGCAGACGCTTCACATGGACGTGTGGGGCCCGGCCCGCGTCCGTGGACAGGGTCACGAGCGCTACTTCCTGCTGGTGGTTGACGACTACTCGCGTTACACCACAGTCTTCCCCTTGCACAGCAAGGGTGATGTCACTGAGGAATGATCGACTGGATCCGCGCAGCTCGTCTCCAGCTCAGGACGAGCTTTGGCTCGGACTTTCCTGTTCTGCGTCTGCACTCTGACCGAGGCGGAGAGTTCTCCTCTGGCCTTCTACGAGCCTACTGCCGTGCGCGAGGTATCTGCCAGACCTTTACGCTTCCGCACTCTCCACAGCAAAATGGGATTGTTGAGCGCCGCATTGGCATGGTCATGGACGTCGCTCGTACGTCCATGACGCATGCGGCTGCCCCCCATTTTCTGTGGCCGTTTGCGGTTCGTTACGCGACGCATCAGATCAACCTTCACCCTAGGGTCTCCATGCCGGAGACCTCCCCAGCTTTGCTGTGGACGGGGAAGGTTGGCGATGCATCTGTGTTCCGTGTCTGGGGATCTCGGGCGTTTGTCCGCGACCTGTCTGCGGATAAGCTGTCCCCTCGTCCTGCTCCTTGTGTCTTCCTTGGCTTCCCCCCTGACGCACCAGGGTGGCAGTTCTACCACCCGTCGTCTCGTCGTGTTCCGTCCTCCCAGGACGTCACGTTTGACGAGTCGGTCCCCTACTACCGTCTCTTCCCCTACCGCACTCCTTCCCTCCCCCCGCCTCCGCTTTTCCTTGTGCCAGGTCCCCCCCCGGTAGACCCCCTCCCCCCTCAGGGTCTTGCCCCTTCAGGTGTGTCCCAGGTAGACGCAGTCGAGCCGGTCAAGGTTGCTGGTGACTCTGGTACTGCTGCGGGTTCTGAGCCTTGGGGTGCTGACTCTGGGGGTGCTGCGAGGGTGGGTGCTGGGCTTGGGGGTATTGAGCCTGGGGGTGCTGCGACTAGGGGTGCTAAGCCTGGGAGTGCTGAGCGTGGGAGTGCTGAGACTCGGGGTGCTGAGCCTGGGGGTGCTGAGCCTGGGGGTGCTACGTAGGGAGCCGCTGAGCCTGGGGGTGCCACGTCTGGAGCTGCTGAGCCTGGGGGTGCGGAGCCACCGGCCGCTGGACCTGCTAGTGTGACGTGTGGCAGTGCTGGGCCTGGAGGTTCTCCGTGTGCTTCGACTCAGCGGGAGCCACTCTCCCTGCAGGAGCTGCGCGAGTGGTTTGCCCGGCGCTGGAGGCGTCCTGCTGGAGCTGCTGGACCTACGAGTGCGACTGGAGCCGGAACCTCTGAGGATTTTGGCGCTGAGACTACTGCTGTCACTCCTGGCGGCGGTCCTGCTGCGGGTGCTGCTGGTGCTGCTGGAGGTTCTGGAGCGGGAGATGCTGTTGGCGTTGGTGTTGCCTCAGGGGGTGCTGGTGCTGTCCCTACTGTGTCTGGAGTCGCCGCGCGGCCTCGGCCGTACTTTGTTCTGCTCCTTCGGCAGGTTCTTGGTCTTCCTCCTCCCTTCGAGTGTCCACCGCCTGTCCAGTCACAGTTACAGTTACCGCCGGCCTCCCCACTGCCTGCTCCTTCTCCCTACACTGGTCCTACTGGAGGTCTTGCTGAGCGTCGTGAGCCTGCATCTCGTCCCGTGTTGCATGTTCGTGTTACTTGCACTAGTGGTCGCGGTTTGCGTCAGTGTCCTCCTCCTGTCCCTGGCACACACCGGATGTCTTTGCGTCCGTCCACTGCTCCTTTGCATGCCCCTTTGCCTTCTCCTTCTGAGTCCTCTCTTCCTGCTCTTGCCGACCCTAAGTCGGACTCTCTTCGTGCTGCCAGCCCTACTGTCACGCGTCTCCTTGCTACTGTCATCATCGACCCCTCCTTTGAGTCCACTGCTGCGTCTGCTCTAGTTGCTGAGCTCGTCGACTTTGCTGCTCGCTGTCGTCTAGACTACGCTGCTAGTCTTGTTGCTTAGTCTGCGTCTGTCTATCCTCCATCCGTCAGGGGTGAGTGTGCTCTTGGCACGGACGTCCTCGAGGACAAGCAGGAGGAGTTCCAGTGTTTGGTTGCTGCTTCACCTCATCTCGTGTCCGTACTGCCTACCCCTGAGGGAGACCCGGATGTTCTTGACATCCCGACTCCGCGCTCTTACGCGGAGGCCGTAGAGGGTCCCTACTCCTCTCAGTGGCAGGCAGCTATGGATGCAGAGATGGCTTCATGGAAGTCCACAGGCACCTACGTTGACGGAGTTCCCCTCCTGGCGCGAACATTGTCAGTGGCATGTGGATCTTCAGGGTGAAGCGGCCGCCAGGTTCTCCACCTGTCTTCAAGGCACGGTACGTGGCTCGTGGCTTCACTCAGGGGCAGGGAGTTGACTACTTTCAGACCTTCTTTCCCACCCCGAAGATGACCACTCTTTGGGTGCTGCTACTCATAGCCACTAAGCGTAACTACGAGCTTCACTCTCTTGACTTGAGCACTGCTTTCTTGCAGGGTAGCCTGCAAGAGGAGGTCTGGGTGCGCCGTCCACCTGGCTTCACTGGGACTTTCCCTCCTGGCACCCAGTGGAGCCTCGGACGGCCAGTCTACGGTCTCCGCTAGGCACCGCGCAAGTGGCACGACACACTGAGGACTACGCTTGCGGCTCTTGGGTTTGCTCCCTCTACTGCTGACCCATCGCTGTTTCTGCGCACCGACACCTCTCTGCCGCCGTTCTACATCCTCGTGTACGTCGACGACTTGGTCTTTCCCACTGCTCACACTGCTTGACTCGCCCACGTGAAGTCCGAGCTATAGAAGAGACACACGTGCACAGACCTGGGTGAATTGCGCAGCTACCTTGGCTTGCAGATCACCCGGGACAGAGCACGCCGCACCATTACCCTGACTCAGTCACACATGGTGCAGCAGGTCCTTCAGCGCTTCGGCTTCACGTACTCCTCGCTTCAGGCCACTCCTCTGCCTACTCGCCACTCGCTCTCAGCTCTGCCTTCGGATGAGTCCGTAGAGTCGAGTGGCCCGTACCTAGAGCTTGTTGGCTGCCTCATGTACCTGATGACCTGCACACAACCTGACCTTGCATACCCTCTTACCATTCTTGCACGCTATGTTGCTCCTGGGAGACACAGACCAGAGCACATGGCTGCAATGAAGAGGGTGTTGCGCTACCTGTGCAGTACGTCGGGCATGGGGCTAGTGCTTGGAGGGCAGAGTCCAGTGGTCCTCACAGGGCACGCAGACGCTTCTTGGGCTGATGACCAGGCTACTCAGCGGTTGTCACAAGGTTACACCTTCAGCCTTGGTTCCGGCTCTGTTTCGTGGCGGGCTACTCGCTCGTCTTCTGTTCTCGGCTCCAGTTGTGAGGCTGAGATCTGCGCCGGAGCCATGGCTGCTGAAGAGCTTCGCTGGCTCACCTACCTGGTGACTGACCTCGGAGAGCGGCCTCGTTCTCCTCCAGTGCTGTACGTAGACAACAAGGCCATGCTGGCCTTGTGTCAGGAGCAGCGCATGGAGCACAAAACGAA
Source organism: Closterium sp. NIES-65 (assembly GCA_948144175.1). NCBI lineage: Eukaryota > Viridiplantae > Streptophyta > Zygnematophyceae > Desmidiales > Closteriaceae > Closterium > Closterium sp. NIES-65. Next base: position 6,533,346 of record CANXME010001053.1, on the reverse strand, counting down.
GCACATTGCTCTCCGCTACTTTCTTGCTCGTGAGCTGCAGCAGGGTGGTCAGTTGCGACTTGCTTACGTGGCCTCTGAGGCCAACACTACTGATATCTTTACTAAGGCACTTGCGCCTTGTGATCATCAGCGCTTCTGTACTCAGCTTGGTCTTGTGCCTGTCTTGCCTCACTTGCTCACTTCTTGACCTTGTTTGTACTGTCACATATATATACTCGTGCTCTTGCTTGTTTAGCCTTTTATATATATATATATATGTGTGCTCCTGCATGTGAACTGGCCGTCTGGCCTTGAACTTGTGCTCGGAATGTGTGGTGACTTTGTGATCCACCCTGAGCTTTGCTTTGCTTTGCTTGACTGGTCTTGTGACCCCTTGTTCTCCCCCACTTTGCCTATGGGGGTGTGTCAGATTTGTATGACATAGCTGTTGTAGGCTGTAGTGGGGTAGCACATATGGGGTACAGGTTTCTAGGGTTGTATTTGTACCCAACTTTCACTTAGTGATTCCATTTCCCGTTCTAAGTTTTCTCATGCCTGCTGCTCACAAGCATCTTCATGGGCACGGAAGGAGCTTGTGGTATCGCGACATGAAAGCGGAAGTCTATAGGATATTCTTCGCCCACCGTAAAAAATGTCTCGCGGTCTCGATCGCACGCCCTCAGAAGTGGTCGCATAAGGTGATGAAAGAATTGCACCTAGAGGTAAAGTGGTCCGGCTCTCAGCGGTGGACTGAGCGGTTTCGCCGCCACTGGAATCTGACAATCCGAGCGAAGACCAGGGCCGGCCAGAAGCTTGCGGCCTGTGATATATATATATATACATATATATATATGTATATATATTGATTTGTCGTTTACTGTTTACCGTTTTGTGTTGTTTGTCTGTTTATATGTGACGGCTATATCCCAACGAGTCACTAATCATGTGTTTGTTCTCTCTTGTCCTCCCATCCATACTCCCATATTGCAAGATTTATGTTAGGAACTTGTGGAAGTTTGTGCGCCACAACCGCTGCCAATACAAGATCGACCCGCAGTGGATTATAAAAGCGGACCAAATGCCACTGTAGCTCGAGATGCCTACCGAACGCATCGTCGAGGAGGTGGGCTTGCGCTCTGTGCCTATCCGTAGCGGCGACTATCAGAAAGAGCGAGTTACGGTGATGCTCGCCTTCACCGCCAACTGTGAGAAGCTGAAGACGTGAGTCTTTTTCAAACGGAAGACCCTCTGGAAAGGAAATTTCCCTTCAGGTAAGCATTACCACCCAGTGTTGCATGTTTATTGTTTTATTTCATACTAGTACCGCATGTGCGTTTGTGGCTGTTCAGATGTTACGGTGTCCGTCCATCCCAATGGTTGGATGGACACGGACGGTGTCATCGCGTGGCTCGACGGGGCGGTAAAGCCGTATGTCAACGCCAATTTCGGAGTTCAGCCCCGCAAAGCGATGCTCGTACTGGATTCGTACTGCGGGCACCTGATTGCAGAGGTGAAGCAGAAGTTCGGGGAGCTGAATATCATCTCTGCCGTTATCCCAGCTGGCTACACCTTGGAGATTCAACCTCTAGACGTCGCGGTGAATTGCTCCTCTAAGGCAGCCATTTGCCAGCTCTACCATGAGTGGTTCGAGAGTGAGGGGATCGACACCTTGACGAAGAAAGGTGAGACAGGCTGCCCATGTGTGTGTGTGTTATCGTTTTGTAAACCTTACTGACTTAGGTTCTTGAAATTTGTGGCAGGCAACATCAAGAAGCCTCCACCCGAGCTGATGCTCAAGTGGATCTCAGCGGCTTGGAAAGCTGTGCCTAAGGAAATGATTCAATGGGCTTTCCTCACCTACGGCATTAGCAACGCTCTGGATGAGTCCCAGGACGATCTGCTTGCAGCACAGGCGCGACGAGCTCAAAGGCGACGAAATTGACATCGACGATGACATTGCAGCAGATGGCTTCTTCTGCAACAACGTAGAGGAACCTGAGTCGGACTCTAAGGCTGACCTAGATGACCCCACCGTAGCTGATGACTAGAGTAGATTTTAGAAATTGTTGTAGCCTTGGAGGCTCGTAGGTAGACATATGGTCGTGGTACTGCTAATTTCAAGAAACCGTAGATAAAGTATGACACTGTTTAGGTGGGCGTCTAACTTGTTGTACAGGTTAAAAAAACTGTATTAAGAAATAAAACATTCAAACGAGGGTGGCGGTTATAATGTGTAAGGCACATGTATGCGGTTATAATCCGCAAGACTCTAGGGTATGCGCTTATAATTGAGGAGGGGATATAAGCGCCACATGCCAATTAGAAGCGCCAGGCGCTTATCCTAGGGTGGCGCTTATATCCGGGGGGTGACGGTACATATAGCAAACCCTAGTTGGGCTGTACTCACTATAAAGTACCCTACTGCAGACTAGACATGTAACACATTTTGACACACCCCCATAGGCAAAGTGGGGTATGATCAGCACGGCAAGCAGTCGCACAAGAAGTTCACAAGCACAAGCAAAACCAGAGGCAGTCACAGAGGGCAAGTGAGGAGGGACTGTGAGAGGAGTGGAGATAGGAGGGGACGGGTGAAGCCGCAGACACACGGGCAACAGGAGCGGCGCGCACAGGGTACCACACACAAGCAAGGGTATCCGGACTACTAGAGTCACTGGCTCCGCGGCTAAGACGAGCAGCTAGAGCAATGGACTCACGGGCGACTGGCGCAGCACGCTCGCTGGGCTACCGGAGTAAGGGCGACCGCCGGACTACTGGCACTGCTGACGTCACAACGAATACCTCCGTTCAACCTCCCCCAACTGTCCCACACCCCTTTCATACACCCCTTGCTGCACCCCTAGCTCCACTCCCACGACACCCCCCTAGCGCCACTCCCTCGGCTCCCACACACCCACCCCCCTCAGCGGCAGCTGCAGCAGTGGGAGATGGAGGAGGAGTTGAGGACAGTTCACACACCCGCCACCCCCATACCCCAAACGCAAATACGCGGGCCTGGGGTGGCGTGCGAGCGGAAGCGGGGCAGCGTGCGAGCGGAAGCGGGGCGGCGCGTGGGTCCCTGGGGCGCTGCGACGGGCGATGAGCAGGGCGGCGCGCAGGCCCCCAGGGCGCCGCGACGGGCGACGGGAGGGAGGGCGACGCGCGGGCCCCCAGGGCGCCGCGGCAGGCGATGGGCAGGGCGGCACGCGGGCCCCCAGGGCGCCGCGACGAGCGACGGGAGGGGGTGGCACGCGGGCCCCTGGGACGCCGAGGCGGGCGATGGGAGGGGACAACGCTCGGGCCCCCAGGGCGCCTCATTGGGCGATGAAACCGCCGCGCGCCCTGGGCGCGCGTGACGGGCAGCGCGCGGCGGGAAGAAAAAACGCCATGCGCGCAGGGCGTGCGGCAGGCAGAAGACGTCGCGCACCCGAGGCGCGCGACAGGCAGGACAGCAGCGGAAGCAAGTGGGCCCACAGGCCAGGAGCGATCTCGCTTTGTTGGCACGTCAAGATAGCAAGCAGAAAGAGAATCGCAGAAGAGGGCTTTCACTAGCAAGCAATGGGATACATATTGCAAAACCTAGTTGGGCTGTACTCAGTATAGAGTACCCCACTGCAGACTAGACAAATAACACATTCTGACACATTATTCGTATAAATGTGGTCATTATGGAGGGGTAGCTTGGTGCAAACATACTTTGCTGTGTCACTTCATTATTATTGTGTCATCATTCTACTTTTCAATGATCAGTGCAGGAATTATATCTTGTTCTTCCAACAAACACGTTTCCACTACACTGGCACTATGCCTTTCTAGCATGGTATCAGAGCTACTCTAGGGGGCATGTTGCCAAAACAGGTTCAGGAATTTGTTGGAAATATGTAACTTAACACTTCTGATGTGTCGGAACATCAAACTGTAAACGAAGCAAATAACAACGAAGCAACGGCAAGTCAATCAAGGAGGTTGACAAAACGTAACCGCTGGAGGTTACGCGAAGGTCAAAGGTCAGCGACCTTTGACTCGACAAATACAGCGCGACAGCAAGGACAAACAACTGACTCGATATTTAGTAGTTGGCAGAGTCGTCACTGTATCGAACCGCAACCGCAACAGTAAAACAATTATTGCATCCTTTCATATTCCTTGTAATATTATAAAAACCTGTACTACTTCTTTATAATTAATCTATCTTGCCCTCACATACCAGCGCAAGGTGGTTCAACAACTTATCATTAAACGCTTCCGCAACACAATATCCCTATCACAGTCTTAGCCTTGAAAGAACATAAGGGCCTTTCTGATCCCAACATGGTATAAGAGCAGACAAGGCAATACTCCACTTCGTTTAAAATCCTACAACAGTAAATGATATGGCAACACAGAAGGAGAGAATCTCCTCTAATAGCTCTCCCGACACTACTCCTACTCCACCTCCAGCCTCTGGTCTACAGACAGAGGGAGGCACAGCAGCAAGACCAGCTGCTGAGTCTATCGAAACTCCTGCAAACCGGGCAATAGACTTCGACCCAAACATGATGGAGAAGTTCTTCTCCTTCATGTCCTTCTACGAACAACACGAGCAAGCAGCTGACAAAATTAGAAGAAAGGAAGAGGGTTGAACTAGCAAGAATGAGGATACAAATAGCAAACCCTAGAAGGGTTGTACTTGCTATAGAGCATCCCACTACAGGCTAGAACATAAGATAATATTCTGACAGCAGCACCCGCACAGTAAAACAATGGCGACAACAACAACAGTGTCACACCCATGAGTCTTGATGGCTCATCCTACGCACGCAAAAATCACCAGCAACCCACCTTCGCTCCGTAAGAGCCTCAACGTGGCTCCATCAGCTTCATGCCGCATCAGCAGCCTTCACCCGGACAAGAGAAGACATTGGACGCGCTTCAAGTACAATCGCAGTTCGCGCACATTCTAAAACTACAAACATCAAGACCATTCAACGGCCAAGATTTCTATACCTGGTCATTCGAGTTTGAGCTGATGATGGAAGGCGATGAGGATCTAAAATCGAGCTCAGAAAAGAGAATTTGAATTGAATGATGACCTGGGTGCAACACGAGGCTATATGTAGGCTCGACAAAAGGCCTAGTGACCAGGTGTTACGCAAAGGTTCTGAGGGTCATGAGGCATCCCGAACAGACCCTTCCCGAATTTGGTAGAAGGCAATTCGATGGCAACCGAAAAGCCCAGAATTCGGTGCACGCAACCTAGCTCGGTGCTATAACTTCAATAAAATATAGGAGAGCACCTAGCCTAGGAAATCAAGCAATTGATGCATGCATAAATTAAACTTCTGCTAGAAATTGCATAATAAAGTAAAGGCAAGCAAGCATAGCAAACATAAGCCGTCGTACTCTCACACGTCCCCCACTCAAAGCTGGGTGGCGTGAGATACACCTTGCTTGACAAGATAGTCCTTGAGAGCACGGCGTGCGTTGCCCATATTAGCTTCTGCAACCCAACTGTCCTCAGTGGGGTCGTATCCTTTCCAGCGTATCAAGAACTCGAGAGTCTTGCCGCCGCGGCGCCGATGAGTGAGAACGCGCTCCACTTCATACTCGGGTTCATGTATGAGAACAAGTGGTGGTGGCGGTAGCTGCCATCCCTGGAAATGCTGGTTGGTGTCCTTATAGGGCTTCAGTAGCTGAACATGGAAAGCGTTGTAAAGCTTCCACGTAGTAGGTAAGCGCAAGCGGAATGTTACTAGTGTCACCTGTGCCTCAACGAGAAAAGGACCACAGAAGCGAGGCCGGAGTTTGGATGGTAGGTGAGACACGTTCAAGTTGCGCATGTCGAGAAGCACCCGATCTCTGACTGCTACTGAGTGATTACGTCGTTGGCGATCGGCATACTGCTTCTGGGAGTTCTGCATCGTGGTGAGATGTCGCTGAGTCTTCTCGCATAGCTGCATGGTGGTGACGAAGTCGTGTGCAGCTTGGACGTGTGCCGGCGTGGTTGGCTGCTGTGGTGTAAGTGGTTTCTGTTCGTAACACAGGAAGATTGGAGTGTTCCCTGTGGCCGCATGAGATGCGTTGTTGTAAGCAAACTCTAGGGTCGGTAACAGTGCGCCCCAATGGCTGACGTCGTCTCTCCAAGTTGTGCGCAGTAACTGTTCAACCGCTTGATTGAGTCGCTCTGACAGTCAGTCAGTCTAGGGGTGGTATGCTGAAGACATCGCAAGCTTAGTCCCTAAAAATCCCATTAGCTCTTTCCAAAACTTACTCGTGAACTTGGGGTCTCTGTTAGAGATGAGTATAGTGGGGATGCCGTGGATGGTGATGATGCGGTCGAAGAAGAGTCAAGCAGTTGCTTCAGCTGTAGCTGTGGCGTTGGTCGGAATGAAGTGACCCATTTTAAAGAACTTTTCGATCACTACGAGGATGGAATCGTGCCTCTGTGAGGTCAAAGGGAGACCTGTGATGAAGTCAAGGCTAACGACCTGCCATGGCTGCTCCGGTACGGGTAGAGGCTGAAGTAACCCCGTTTTTTTCTGCTTGCTACTCTTCATCAACTGCCATGTGTCGCATGAGGTGACGAACTCCTGTACGTCTGCTGCCATCCTGGGCTAGTAGTAATACTTTGCTATTCCCGCTAACGTCTTGTTGCTCCCGAAATGTCTCGCGTAAGGTACGTCGTAAAACTCCTCCAATAGGATCTGTCGTAGCGGGGCGTAATTCGGTACCCAGCTCTTTCATAAACTCTTCGTTACAGCTAAGTCTTTCTCCCACTGTAACAACTTCTTAGTCTGTGCTGTAGCGATCTCTGCGTCCACGGAGTACCCATGTTGGAATAGACCCTTAAGTAGAGGGTTCATCCCGTCGAGCTGGATGCCTGCTCCATGACCGGGGCGGCTCAATGCATCTGCCTTATTGTGTAGCCCGGGTTTGTAGACGATGTCGTAGTGGAACTAAGTTTCTAGGAAGTCCACCCACCGTACCTGTCGTCGTGAGAGCCTTGGTTGCGACTTCGGGTATTTGAGACTGCAGTGGTAAGTGTAAACTGTGGTCTTGGCTCCCTCTAGGTAACACCTCCATGCCTTGAAGGCTACGACTATCGCTAAGGCTTCCTTGACATGGATGGGGTAGTTTAGTTTTTCTCAGTGTAATTTCATACATAGGTAGGCGATGGGCTGCAAACCGCGTCCGTGATCCTGCATCAGTACTGCTCCGACTGCCCGGTCAGCAGCATCTACTTCCACCACGTAGTCCTTGTCTGGGTCAGGTAAGATAAGTACTGGCGCTGTAGTCAGTGCTTCTGTAGCTGCTCCATGGCTTGTTGATGAGGATTATCCCATTTGTAGGGCGTATCCTTTTTCAGTAGGTCGGTCAGTGGCACTGCTATCTTAGTGTACTGTGACACGAACCTGTTGTAAGATTTGGCAAAGCCAAGGAGCTGCTGCAACTCCTTCCCATTCTTAGGTACTTTCCACCTCTTAACGACTTTAATCTTTCGCGGGTCCACGTGTGCGCCCTCTGAACTCACCTATGCACGAGAAACTGCACCTTCTTTGGTGTGAAGTTCCTCTTCCACAACTTCACGTAGAACTTGTTTTTCCGTAGGATCTCGAACACCTTTCGCAGATGCTCCATGTGCTCGTTCATATTCTTGGAGTAGATGAGAATATCGTCCAGCTACACCACCACGCACTCGTCCAGCAGGGGCCGTAGGGTGTGATTCATCTCTGCTTGAAACGTTGCTGGTGCGTTGCAGAGTCCAAACGGCATCACCAAGTATTCGTAGGAGCCGTATCTGGTTTGGAACGCCGTCTTGTAGATTGAGTTGTCCGCCATCTTGATCTGCTAGTAACTTGACCGTAGGTCCAAGTTCGAAAAGACTGTTGCACCGCGCAGTTGGTCCAGTAGGTTGTCTATGTGGAGTATGGGGTATTTGTTTTTTACTGTCTGTTTGTTCAGTGCGCGGTAGTTGATGCACATCCGTAAACTGCCGTATGGTTTTGGAGTGAAGAAAAATGGTGCACCGTAGGGAGAGGTGGATGGGCGGATCAGTTGTCTGTCCAGTAGATACTCTATCTGCTTCTTCATGTCTGTCAGTTCGGTCGAACTAAGTCGGTATGGTGCACGTGACACAGGTTTCGCACCTGGTTCCTCCACGATCTCGTGCTCGTAGGTGTGTGCTGGAGGTACGCCTACGGGTAGGTCGTCGGGCATTATATCCATGTACTGCTCCAAGACCTCCTTCATTGCTAGAGGTAGCTCTATGTTCGGCTTCTCCTCCTCTGCTACTGCCATAACCAGCGCTAAGTAACCCATGTTAGTCTCGTTCACCATCCGTTCGAACCGTGCCAGTGTCGTTTCACGAACGCTCCCTGTATCCGTCCAGCTTCACAGCTCCACTCGTTTCTTGTTGTTGTAGATGCACGCCTTCCGGTTGACCTAGTCGATCTCGCGGCTGAAACGCTTCAGGAAATGTTGCCCCAAGATGAAATCTAAACCCTTGATGTTCGTGATAGGAAGTTTCGGCTTCCACCTCAGCGCCCCTATGTGCAGCTGCAGTGATGCTTCGCCGTGAATGAGAAGTTTCGTTCCGTCCACCATCGTTGCCGTGAACTTGATCTCCTCTGAAGATTCTCCAATTTTATCCAACGTCCCGCGGTCGCACACCGAGTGAGACGCAACGCTTGAAAACCTCGAGAGGAAATATTCTTACTCTCGGAGGTGTTCGGCTTGAGTTTCCTGGTCGGTGCAGAGTCTTGTATCGCGGAGCCTCCATTTGTCTCAGCGATTTCCCCTGTTACCGGCCGGTCGTGACTTTTAAATTCGCGCCATCATGATCTCCTTGTCTCGCCATCGTGGTTGTCGCACTGTTGTTGCCCTGCAGCTCCGCTTGTGCCTTCTTCATTTTCCAACACGCCCAGAGTCGATGTCCTGCTGCGCCGCAAAATTTGCACTTCTTATATTTTGTCGGCCACTGCGTCGCGTCGACCTTATCGAGATCCATCGGGTCGGCGGTCGTAGGTGGTGCTGATCGCTCCGTGCCGAATGATCTTTTCGGCACGCGTCGTCGTGTCTCGGGTTGATATTGAGTCAGCGCATCGAATCTCTCTGCTGCACACACCATATCGTGGTAGTTGTTGTAGTTACCGCCTATGCAGAATCTGACGTCTTCAAACCGCCTCTGTTCAAAAGACCGTCACGATCAGCTCCGATAACACATGAGGCTGAAACTTGGTGACCATCTGCACAGCGAAGCAAAGGACTGCCAGACCGAAGTTTAGACTAATCAGAGCTCGGTAGACGAGTCAGCAGCCGAAATGGTGAACTCGGGTGTTACCAAAAAGGAGTAACACACACTTCCGGGATGCCATAAGTCTTGAAACATAAAATTTTGTCATGCCTTGATAGCTGCTTCAAAAACTCTGAAACTTTGAGGGTTTAAAGAACACATGTTGAAAATCCTCCCCCCAAAAGTTTAGAAGCTGAGCAGGCTTGTAGGCCGAATGGGAGTGCGATGACCGTGCCACTGTAATGTGTTGGCACAACAAACTCCCCCTCATCGTGCTCTCATTCATCCCTTAGCTGCTCCCTTAAGCTGCCTCCCTTAGTTGAAGGACATGCCACAAAAGATGGCGCAGGTCCAATGCTGATGCTCTGCAAGCCATTTCGTAAAAAGATCTGCAGGTTGCTTGGTAGTGTTGATGTAGTGCAAGGAGACCGTACCCTTCTTCACCTCCTTCCTCACCCAATGCCATTTGATATGCATGTGCTTGTTCAGCCCATTGAGCACAGCATTGCGAGCCATTGAAATTGCTCCTTGGCTGTCACAAAACACAGGTGTAGGACCCTCTTGCTCCTGCCCCAAATCCTCAAGCAACCTCCTCATCCAAACCATCTCCTTCACCCCATGAAACAACGCCATGTACTCGCTCTCCGTTGATGAGTGAGCTATCTCTCCTTGCTTCTTAGACTTCCAGCTCACTGGACTCCCTCTAACACAGCATACATAGCCACCATGGGATGTTGCATCACTGATGTCACTTGCCCTGGTAGCATCGGTGAAGCACGAGAGGTACAAGTGTCCACACCTTGCAGGTGCACCGGTCTTTGTGCTCACCTCCTCCACTCCCTTTTGCTTCAGCTGCCCATGCACTGAATATTGCAGCCCCACCCTCGAGGTTGCCATGCAGTACCTCACCAGCCTCTCTGCTGCATCAAGGTGCTCTTGTAGGGGCCTAGACACCATACGAGCCAGCTGCGAAACCGCGAATGAAATATCGGGGCGAGTGTTGACCGAAGCATACATCAAGCTCCCCACCATTGACTGGAACCGACGCTGCAACTCGGGCTCCAACACCTCACCCTTCTCTTCATCAAGGTGTAGCTGAAACCCTGAGGGTAAAGGAGTCTTCACACTCCTCCCGTCCTCCAGCCCATACCTCTCCCCCATGGCTGCAAGGTACTTGTGTTGGTGAAGCCTCAACCATCCCTTCACCTCGTCCCGTTCCACGTGAAGACCAAGGTAATACCCCACCGGTCCAAGGGCCTTGCATTGAAAGGTCTCCTTCAGCTTCCCTTGCACCTCGTTGATCCTCTCTAGAGATGGAGAGAAGAGGAGAATGTCATCGACATAGACAAGGAGAAACACCTCCTCCTCCCCCTCGGTCATGAAGAGACTCTCGTCGCACCCGCTGACTTTGAAGCCAAGAGCCTCCAACGCCTCCATCAGCCTTGCATACCAGCACCTTGGAGCTTGTTTGAGGCCATAGATGGCCTTGTTGAGCCTGCAAATACGTCCGCTCCCATCGTCGTACCCCTCTGGCTGATTCATGTAGGTCTCCTCATCTACCACGCCATAGAGGAAAGCCGTCTTCACATCCATTTGCTCCACCTTCCAGCCACAAATGGCAGCTTGTGCTAGCAACACCCAGAGCATAGGAGCCTTGGCAACAGGAGCAAACACCTCCTTAAAGTCAACTCCCACCCTCTGCTGGAAGCCCTTGAACACAAGTCTTGTTTTGCGCCTCTCCAACTTCCCCTCGTCTTCACACGTAATATCCACGTGCAGTCCAATGCCTTTCTTCTTGGGGGCAGATTGGTGAGGGTCCACGTTCCATTCTCCATGTGGCTCTGAAAGTCATCCTCCCTTGAAGCCAACCAAGCCTCTCGATCATCTCCAGCAAGTGCTTCCTCCATTGAAGCCGGTTAATGAGGTAAGTTGACACCGAAGAAACAAATCTGCTCCATCTCTCCCTCAGCTCTCTTCTCCTCATCATCTTCCTCCTCCTTAACCAGCAATGCCTTGGGACCACCAAGCCTTTCATACTTGAGGAAATCTCTTGGGTGAGCAGCTCTCTTGGGCCTCTCCTTGGCTGCACCTTCCTTAGCTCCACCATGGACAGCACCACGCTTCCCTTGGGTTGTCCGCCTTGGTGGAAGTATAGGGGATGGTGTACACTGCTGCACCTCCTCCTCGGCATCACCTCTCTCAGCTACAGGGGCCTCCTCTTGCTGCAACACTCCCTCCACCTCTGTTGCCTCCCCTTCAGCACCTCCCAAGTCATGTGACACCTCCGTTACCTCTAAAGATGAAGATAACTCGATGTGAATGAGGAGTGGGTCATTCGTTCCCACCTCTATTCCGAGCGGAATGGTGACCTTGCTCCTCCCTCGCTCCAACCACTCCTTGAACATGAGCCCCTCCATGAACTTGGCATCTCTGGTGGTGAAGATGGTGTTGGCTTTTGGGTCCCACATGAGCCACCCCTTGCTCCCTTGTACAAGTCCCAAATGAACAGCCCACACCGCCGCCGCTTGAAGCTTGTCACGCTTCTCCTTAGGGACGTGCACGAGTCCCATGCACCCGAAGACTCAAAGCATATCCACCAGGGGCTTCTTGCCTCTCCACTTCTCCATAGGGACCAAATTCTTCCCTCCCACATGAGTCAATACTCGGTTATTGATGACGGTGGCATGGCGAATAGCGAGGGGCCAGAATCATAAGGGTAGACCAGAGTCTACCAACATCGCTCTCCCACCCTCCATGATGGTCCGGTTCGCTCTCTCTGCCATGTCATTGGATTGAGGAGTGTAGGCCGTGGTGAGCTGCTGCTTGATGCCATGCCGCTTCAGCCAGCTCCGGAACTGCTCCCAAGAACTCCCCACCACGGTCGCTACGAATCGCCTTCACCCGCTTGCCGCTCTCTCGCTCCACCAAGGGCAGCCACTCTTCAATGATGATCCTTGCAGCATCACTTTTCTTTGCAAGTGGAAAGGGCCAGGTGAGCCTTGTATTGTCATCCACCATGGTCATGGAATACAGGACCCCACCATCTCCTTTCACCTTCATGGGTCCAACGAGATCCACATGCACGAGCTCCACCGGGTCACTTGACTTCCCCTCCACCGAATGGAATGGAAACCGTGAAAACTTGCTGGTCAAGCAAGTCTCACAAGATCCCACCTCCTTGGGCTCCCCCTTTATCCTCAGCCCCTTGACTCTTTCTTCCTTGAACAGCTGCCGCAACTGAGGTAGCTCCATGTGGCCAAAGCGACGGTGTGCGGTGAGCCAATCAGTCTCACCCGTGCTAGGAGTTACACTTGGTAACTCAGCCCCTCCATGCCCAAGGAGCCCACCATCACTATCATCACCACCTCCTCCATTTTCCACGTGGTTGACACACCCTCCTCTCACACCTCCAGCAGCCAAGCGCGCAGCCGCCTCCTTCCATGGCAGCACCGGTATCTCCCACATGGACCGGTGCATGTCCTTGCCGCCTCGGAGGTCCCACAACACGCGCCCATCCAGAGTTGCCTTGAAAACCTTTGTGCCCAACATCTCCATCTTCATCCCTGACTCGCTTAGGGCCTTGGTAGAGAGGAGTTTGGCACACAATCCAGGTGTTATGTGATGATATCATTTGCATTCACGTATGTCTGCCTCCCATCATATGTTCGTGCGTTGCATGTGTGGTGTGAGCGTGTGCAAGAATTTGTGTTTGATGTGGTTTGGTTTTTCTAAGTGTGTGTGAATATTATTTGGCTTGAGCAGATATCTGAAGTGACTCCTCTGCTCAAGAGCTTTCCGACGAACCAAGTATCGCTTCAATCGGAGCACGAACAAGAAAGTTACGAACGTTGGGAGTTCGTATGCTTTTGACATTTGGTTGTGGTGATTATGGGAAGTTGTGGGGTTGACTCAATATGGGGTACAGACTTTTGGGGGTTGGGAAATTTGTCTTTTCTACTGTAGTTGCTGCCAAGTGGTTGGGTGAAACCAAACCAGGTTGGCAAGTGTGGCCAAGTTGGGTTAAGGTGGATGGCATGGGTTGGGAAAGTGACAGAACTGAAAATGGGGTTGCCTATGGAGAGGGGAATTGTGTGGCATGGGGTTTCCTTGGTTGGGGACTCTCTTGGGACCTTCCCTCTTGTCCTCCTCATCCCATCCCACCTGGTTTAGTGCTACTCTAACTCTCTTGTGTAGTTAATTGTGAACTTCTGTGAGAACTTTGTGATTGAGTTAAGATTCTATGGCAGCATACCCCCTAGTGCGCCGAAATTCATAACTCAAGAAATAATTCACCTTATCGTATGATTCAAATTGGAAATTGTAGCCACGGAATACAGATACAACATATATAAGTTTGGTGAAGTTTTAACAGTGCACCTTTCGTCGACGGCGTTTCTTGTGAAGTCGACGTTTCTGTCCAGAATTCTAAGCCAAGGATTTTGAGAATTTTAGGCACCTAATCTTCGTAGACTCCGTCCTTAGTCTCTAACACCAGGAACAAGGAGAACACGCTTCAGCCCCACAAGCCTCCTATCCGCACCCATGAACATGGCTCTCCCCTCGCCACGCACGGGTACAACTTGGCCAGTGGCTGAAACGACGGTGGCTGCCTTTGATGGCCTAACTTCATCCAGTAGATCCTCTCGGTTGGTCATGGTCATGAAGGCTCCCGTGTCGATGACCCAATGGGAGGAGCGGTGAAGAGCAATCTTGCTGGCCGGCACAACCATGTCCTCGGGGCACGCCTCCCCTACATGGTAGAACATGCCGCCGTATCCGCCAGCACCTCCATTGCCCTCCTCACTGCCCATGCCTTCTCCCATAGCTCCATGAACACCCTTGAAGCCCTCAATTGATGGCTGACTAGGCCTCCAACCGTCAGGTAGCTTGCAGCACTTGAACCTTGGGTGCCGTTCCACATGGCAATACCAACACTTGCCGCCACACCGCTTGCCTCCCTTGTTGCCACGCTTCCCTCCCGAATGCTGCTCCCCTCCAGAGCCTTCCTTGGCCTTGCCTTTCTTGCTGCCACGCCCCTTGAAGCCCTTCATGCCATAGGCTGAACCTCCACCTTCACCGGCAGCGGCGGTCAGCTCCTTCCTCCGAAACTCCTCTTGAAGAACTTGCGCGCGAATCCACTCAAGGGACCACGAGTCCTTCATGCCATTAAGGCTGACCACCAAGGGCCCCCACGACTCCGGCAGCAGGGAGAGAGCCTTGTAGCACTTGATTTTCTCAGCGTAGTCCACACCAGCAGCAGAGAGCTTAACATAGAGGTCCCTGAGTTGATCGAACGCTCCTTGTACGGCATCACCCTCGTTGATCTTCACTGCATGGAGTTGTCGCCCGAGCACCACCACCATAGCTTTGCTGCTGTGGGCATGGACATCCTTCAATATCTTCCATGCCTTAGGACCACACTCAACTTCCTTGATGAGATGCTTGATGTGGTGCAGCTGGTTGGATGAGAGGCATTGGGAGAGAAGGAAGAATCCATCATTGGACCGTCGATCCCATTCTTTGGTCGCTCCTTCGCTCACAGGCCTCTTTAATTCTCCATCCATCACTTCAAGCAGCCCATAATGGTTGAAGAGGAGCTCCATCCTGAAGCTCCATGATGCCCAATCCTCCCCAGAGAAATTCTCCAAGTTGAATGTCTTCACATCATCTTAAGCTGATATTGAAACGGAAGCCATTGGTGCAGATTCGCCTGCAACGCCTCTTCCCGCTTCCCCAACGCCTCTCACGCCACCACTGCCACTGGGACCAGCTGGAGCAGAACCTTCAGCCTCCATATTCACCCACGAACAGAGTAGAACAACTCTGATACCACTTGTTATAATCAAGAGTCCACTTAGAGGTCGCGGATGCCCATGAAACCGCCTAAGCAGAATCCGACGTCTTCAAACCGCCTCTGTTCAAAACGCCGTTGCGATCAGCTCTGATAACACATGAGGCTCAAACTTGGTGACCACCTGCACAGCGGAGCAACGGACTGCCAGACTGAAGTTTAGACCAATCAAAGCTCGGTAGACGAGTCAGCAGCCGAAATGGTGAACTCGGATGTTGCCAAAAAGGAGTAACACACACTTTCAGGATGCCATAAGTCTTGAAACATAAAATGTTGTCATGCCTTGGTATCTGCTTCAAAAACTCTGAAACTTTGAGGGTTTGAAGAACACATGTTGAACATCCTCCCCCCAAAAGTTTAGAAGCTGAGCATACTTGTAGGCCGAATGGGAGTGCGATGACCGTGCCACTGTAATGTGTTGGCACAACACTTCCATCTTTAGCCCCTCAACATACGCTTGGATTTTTTCCCCTTTGGTCAGGTCGGTTACTCGGTTGAAGAGGCTCTCTAGGTGCTGCGTATACTGTGTTACACTACCAAACTGTTTATGCCGATGAATCTGTTGCCGCGCCATGTAGCTCGAATTAATCGGGTTGAAATGTTGAATTAAAGCTGCCCGGAACTGCGTCTATGACCCCTCGCCTCGAACCTCGTTGCTATTGTAAATCCACTCGAGCGCCGGCCCTTGCAACAGTGTCGCTGTGAGCCGAATCCACATTGCATCTTGTGTCGGGGTCGTACAGCCAATGACCTCGAAGTAAATTTCGAGGGTCGCAATGAATCGACGGACGTCAGTGTTTCTCACATTCAGATTGAACGTCTCCAGTAGCCTCGGATGTGGCGCCTCAAGATTCTCTGTAGCCGTTGCTGCTGCTGGTGCTGCTGGGTAAAATGTCGGTGTCACCGTTGTTGCTGCTAGCGTCGCTGCTGCATTCGCTGCTACCGTGGCAGCTGCCGACTGGTTCGCGAGAAGCTCCTCTATTCGGTGGAGTGCTGCTCGCGTCTGGTCTACGTCGGTGCGTGACTTCGTATTTTTTTTGTACGGAATTATCACCATTTTCCTCCATTTGGCGATTTACAGGAAGATGTGCAACGAAAATATATGAACTCTATGCGCTGGTCGACTTACTGCGAGTCGAATCGACTGTAGAAATGATGAGCGCTGAATCTGTAAGTCGCCTAATTTGCATCCGATCTCGGCGGTTGAGAAGAAATTCGATCCGACGCTCCAAATTCCAAAATTTTGGGGCGAAATTCTAAGGGCCGTTGAGATTCGAATCGATCTGATGGTCGAAATTCCAACTTTTTCGGCATTGCACCTGAGGAGTATTAAAAAGGGGGGCGTTAGAAAATAGCGCTTTCCATGCGATTTTCACCGAAGCATCACCGCAAGCTTCTACTCTAACCCCGATTTGTACAGGCGTTCACCTGGACATCGCGCCGACGAATCGTTATGGCATCAAGGATTAGGACATCCCAGCAACACATCCGGGAACAACACGATAAAAGCAGGAGCACTTGATAAAGACTCGCTACTCCTACCTGACGGCAGAGAACTTCAACGAGTTCGAGGAACATGCTTCACCTGCCCTGAAGCCGGCTTACCACAACCCAAGCGCGCCGACATACACACCTCTGGAGAAGGTGTACAGCAACATACTGTACAATCGCAAACCCGGACAAGGAGCGTATAACTACGTCATCACGTTCATCGATACCGCCACTCGATACCTCTGGCACCTTGATCTCCCGAGTCACGACATGGCCTTCGAAGCTTTCATCGCCTCACTTCCAGTAGCAGAACGAGAATCAGAAGTGAAACTGAAAAGCTTCCAGTCAGATGGGGGACGGGAATATACGTCACAGAGGTTCACGCAGTACTTGGCAGAGCGAGGCATCAAGCGGACTCATCTCGCTTCCCTACGCTCATCGACAGCAAGGCGTGGCAGAAAGAATGAACAGGACCCTCCATAACACCATGCGCAAGCTGCTACATGGCATGCGGCTACCCAACCACAAGTGGCCCGAGGCGATGGACCATGCTGTCATACGACACAACTTGCTCTCGTCACCATCGCTCCTGAACAATGCATCACCGCATCTGCTGTGGAGAGGAAAATTGGGCAACAAAAAAATGTTACTGTTGTGTGATGCAATCATATGCATTCACGTCTGTCTGCCTCCCATCATATGTTCGTGCATTGCATGCGTGGTGTGAGCGTGTGCAAGAAATTGTGTTTTGTGTGGTTTGAATTTTCTGAGTGTGTGCAAATGTTATTTGGCTTGAGCAGATATCTTAAGTGACTTCTCTACTCAAGAGCTCTCCGACGAACTAAGTATCGCTTCAATCAGGGCCCGATCAAGAAAGTTACGAACGTTGGAGTTCGTATGCCTTTCATATATGATTGTGGCAACTGTGGGAAGTTGTGGGGTTGACTCAATATGGGGTACAGACTTTTGGGGGTTGGGAAATTCGTCTTTTCTACTGTAGCTGCTGCCAATACCAGTAATACGCAGTACCTTCAAGCCCGGCTAATACGCATCGGATTCCTCCAATTCCCGCACGATCAGGGAATGTACCGACTTACGAAAGCTGCTGACTACATCCTACTCATCATCTACGTGGACAACTTACTCTACATCAGCTCGACCGACAGCATCACAACTTGGATCGCAGAGGAGTTGCAGTAAGATCTCACACACACCGTCTCGTCTACCGTCACGCAGTATCTGGGACTCAACATACAAGAAGAAGAGAACGCCATCTATCTCAGCACCGCGAAATACGCCGACACCATCGCCAAGCACTTCGGACTAACTCCAGTGGCCATCACCACGCCCTATCACTACACTGACGGAAATCGTAAGGAAATTTCTGCTCTACTCAAACGCGCCAGCATGCGCGAATATCAACAAAAGCTGGGATGTTTACTTTTTGCAGCCGTTACCTGCCGACCTAACCTATTGTACTCAGCGAGCCAACTCGCCACCTATCTTAAGAAGCCTGAAGCAGATCACATGGCCGAGCTCGACCGCGCTCTTCACTACCTCGTCATTACTTCGATGATCGGCATAACCTACTACAATAACGAAACCTTGACACTTAAGCTAATCGGCGATGTAGACACCGATCACGCCGGCGACACCGACAATAGGCGCTCACGCACCGGCTACATCTACCGACTTGAACCTATCGTGGCTATCTCTTGGCAGTCGAACAAATAGGAACTAATCGCCCTCTCCTCAGCTAAAGCAGAATATATTGCATTCTGCTCAGCTACCAAGGAAGGATTTTACCTTCGCGAACTACTGGAAGAAGCAAAGTTGGCTGAGTTACCCAATTTCTCTCTGTTCTGCGTCAACCAATTTGCAATTCACATAGCGAACAAGAACGGGTTCACGAACCGGACAAAGCACATCACCCTGCGATAATTCTTTGTGAAAGACGAGATTGAGAAGGGGAGACTCGAGCTATCCTACTGGCCCACGTCCGAGATGGCAGCCGATTACTTGACCAAGAAGCTCGGAAAACAAAAGTTTGAGTACTGCATGCTGCTGACTGGACAAAGCCACATCACCAGCAGCGACACTGCAGAAGCAAAGGGGAGTGTTGGAAACAAGTAACTTAATGCTTCTGATGTGTCGGAACATCGAACTGCAAACGGAGCAAAAAATCAACAAGGCAACGACGAGTCAACCGAGGAGGTTGACAAAACGTAACTGCTAGAGGTTACGCGAAGATAAAGGTAAGTGACCTTTGACTCGACAAATACAGTGCGTCAGCAAGGACAAACAATTGACTCGATATTGAGCAGTTGCCCGAGTTGTCACTGTATCGAACCGCAACCGCAACAGTAAAACAGTTATTACATCCTTTCATATTCCTTGTAATCTTATAAAAGCTTGTACTACTTCTTTATAGTCAATCTATCTTGCCCTCACATACCAGCGCAAGGTGGCTCAACAACTTACCATTAAACGCTTTCGCAACACAATATCCCTATCAAAGTCTTAGCCTTGAAAGATCCTAAGGGCCTTTCTCAGCCCAAAAGAATTTACTGGCATTCACTACGAATAGCTACCTACGTACAGACAGAGTACCGCACACCCGATTTACGCTTTCGTACATCTGGTGTTCGCTACTAAGTACAACCGCACGTTTAGCGCACACTTGATAATTGGTTTGATCAAGATCATGGCATACTTCGATGGCGAAGTTGTCAAACTATAATGCTACTTATGTTGTGCAGGCTGTAGTGGGGTAGCCTATATGGGGTACAACCCAATTAGGGTTATACTTGTACTCAGTTTGATGTCAATGCAATCATTCCCTACTCATTAGTTTCTGACATGGTTTCAGAGCAGTAGGTCCGTAGGACCGTTTTCGGGCCCACCATTACCTAGTGACCGGCCGCGGTTACCGCGTTACCCCACGCCCTACCCTGCGCTGCGCCGTCAGCGTGCGCCCTGCCTTGCGATGCGCTCCCCCGCGTACGCCCTGCTCTGCCCCGCGCACGCCCTGCCCTGCCCTGCGTCGTGCTGCCCCGCGCACGCCCTGCCCTGCCCCGTGTCGCGCTGCCATGCGCACGCCCTGCCCTGCCCCGCGTCCTGCTGCAGCTCATGCCCTGCTGCCCTTGCGCGTCGCGCCCTGTTGTAGCCCGCACGTTGCGCCCTGGTGCCTTGCGCGTCGCGCCCTGCTGCCTTGCGTGTCGCGCCCTGCTGCCTTGCGTGTCGCGCCCTACGATTGCCCTGTGCGTCGCACTTTGCTGCAGCCCGCACGTCGCGCCCTGCTGCCCTGCGCGTCGCGCCCTACGGCAGCCCATGCGTCGCGCTCCGCTGCCCCGTGCGTCACGCCCTGCTGCAGCCAGCGCGTTGCGCCCTGCCGCCCTGCACGTCACGCCTTGCTGCAGCCCGCGTGTCGCGTCCTGCTACCCCGCGCGTCGCGCCCTGCTGCAGCCCGCGCGTCGCGCCCTACTGCAGCCCACGCGTCGCGCCCTGCTGCCCCGTGCGTGGCGCCCTGCTGCAGCCCGCGTGCCGCGCCCTGGTGCCCGCGCGTCGCGCCCTGCTGCAGCCCATGCGTCGTGCCCTGCTGCCTTGCACGGTGCGCGCCCTATTGCCCGCGCCCCCAGGCTGAGTCGCGCCGCCCAGCCCGAGCCGCCCTGCCCAACCCGATCCGCCCTGTTGCTGCTGGTGGAGGTGCTGCTACGAGTGCTAGAGGTGCTGCAACCTAGCCTCACCAAGCCGCTCTACTACTCTTACTGCTGCTACTGCCGCTCCCTCTGTACTGCCCTATTGGTCGCGCACCTCCTTGCTTTCCCGCTATGACTTCACTTCGTAGTAGCGGTGGGAGTTGTGACGGCGGTGGTGGCAGCAGTGGGAGTGGTGGCGGCCATAGTAGCAGTCAGTGTGGAGCTGTTCGGTGGGTAGTTTCTGGCGGTGGCCAGATGCATCTGCAGCGGCGTCCGCACGAGACCCTTGTTATGTGATGCTATCACTTGCATTTACGTCTGTCTGCCTCCCATCACATGTTCGTGTGTTGCATGCGTCATGTGAGCGTGTGCAAGAATTTGTGTTTGATGTAGTTTGGATTTTATGAGTGTGTGTGAATGTTATTTGGCTTGAGCAGATATCTGAAGTGACTCCACTGCTCAAGAGCTTTCCGTCGAACCAAGTATCGCTTCAATCGGAGCACGAACAACAAACGTACGAACGTTGGAAGTTCGTATGCTTTTGATATTTGGTTGTGGTGACTATGGGAAGTTGTGGTGTTGACTCCATAAGAGGTATAGAATTTTGGGGGTTGGGAAATTAGTCCCCATTACTGTAGATGCTGCCAAGTGGTTGGGAGAAACCAAATTGGGTTGGCAAGTGTGGCCAACTTGGGTGAGGTGGATTGTGGAGGTTGGAAAATGGACAAAGGTCAAAGTGGGGTTCCAATAGGGAAGGGATTTGGTGTCCTTATGGGCTTTCCTTGGTTGGGGACTCCTTGGGGACCTTTCCTCTCGTCCTTCTCTTCCCCTCCCACCTGGTTTATTGCTACTCAAACTCTCTTGTGTAGTAATTTTGAAATTGTGAGACTCTTATCATTGAGTTAAGTTCTTATGGCAGCATACCCCCCTGTGCGCCAAAATAGTTGAGTCGAGATTTACTTCACTTCTTGATACGATTCAAATTGGGAATTGTAGCCACAAACGAGGGCTACAAGATATCTGAGTTTGGTGAAGTTTTGACAGTGCACTTTTCGTCGACGGCGTTTCGTGTGAACTCGACTATTCTGTCCAGAAATTGAGGCCAACGATTTTGAGATAATTCGGCTCCTAATCTTCGTAGACTCCGTCCTTCGTCTCTAACAACCCTTATGCCCCAGCAGCTTCGTGATTGGTATGCCAGCAGGTGTGGTGGCGGCGGCCGTAGTAACACTCGCAGTAGAGTTGTTCAGTGCGGAGATTCCGGCGGTGGCCAGATGCAGCTGCAGCGGCGTCCGCACGAGAACCTTACGCCCCAGCGGCGTCTGCAGCTTCGTGAGTGGTACGCTCAGAGTGGGGGAACTTGGAGTACTGTCCGCTGCCCGTACGTCATTCGCACAGGTGATCGGGCTGGTTAGACTTGCGGGACAGCTAGTCATACATAGGCTCGCTGCTTTGCCAGTCTGTGCGACGCCTGGCGTGTAGTGTTTGGCGACGAGGCTGAGCTCCCCCACTGGCTAGAGCTGCTTCGGAATAATGTGGATATCTTTGCTCTAGACTACGACACTTTCCTCACGGCCATGTATGCTTCGACTATTAGTCCTCAGGGTGACTGTTACCTGTGTGTGCCACCTGACCCTGGTATAGCGGCTGCTGCTTTAGGTGTTGGTGAGTCTGCTCCAGGTGCTGGTGAGTGTGCTCTAGGTGCTGATGAGTCTGCTCTCTTTGGTACTACACCTGCTGAGGCCTTGCACACCTTCACACTTGACTCATGTGCTTCCCGTTGCTTCTTTTGCAACAGCACCACAGTCACACCACTCGCAGGGCCGGTTGCAATCTCTCTGGCTGATCGCTTTGGGGGACCAGTTCTTGCACGTTCCTTCACTGTTCTCCCGTGCCCGGCGGTTCCGTCTAGCGCACTGTCAGGGCTTCACCTCCCCTCATTCTCTGTTGGTGCAACCCTACGGTTTGCACTCGGCTTGTTGTCCGTGTGCGTGTGCGTGTGCGTGCATGCGTGTGTGCATGGAATGGAATGAGTGCATGAAATAAACATATATTTCATGCTCATAATAGTGTGTGTATGATGGGTCATGATGTCGAGTGTGCGTGTGTCAAGTCTATAGCGAATTATCGCTAGTCGCGAGTAACGCGATCATTTTGTGTGTCGCGCATGGTTTCTATTTTGTCGCTTGTCAAACGTTTGGCGTGTCGCAGGTGTGTGCAGCAAACCCATCAAGAACTCAAGGATGAGTTTGTGATGAAGAACCCAAGCTCTGGTTGCAAGCTTCAAGTGATTTCGAAGCTCGCCAAAAGGGTGCACCTCAAGATATTGAAGATAGTTACATTACTTTGTGTAGTGTAACATTTCAATTGGTGTAGGCCCTTGTGAAAGGCAGTTTCGAGACCCTTCTTGGTTGGGGACAGTGTGGCACTGTTCCACATTACTGTACTTCGGCTCTTGGGGTTTGTAGGAGCTGGGAGTCATTCCCAACTCGTAACTCTTCCTAACTCTTCCTATCTTGTGTTCTAAGACTATGTTGCTGCCATAGTGCCGTTCGTTCAAACCGACGCTGTGTCGTCAGATCTTAATGAAAACGTCTGATCTGCCTATTGTAGGCGACATCAAGACGCTCCAGATCCAAGTTGAAGCAGGTCATTTGAAGCTCTGATCACAACGCTATGATCGTTTGAAGCCGCTGTGCAGAAATCTGACTGTGCAATCTTTCTTTCGTTTCAGGCACATTGGAGCCTATTGTGATTATAACATTCTCTACGAACTTGGTTAGCAACCCCGTCCTTCAGGATGAATGGGTTAATACCTTTACTTCTGGGGGACAACGTTTTGCGATCTGCACGTGTGCACGGACGGGCCGTCATCTGGCCACGTTCACCCGTCGGCCTGGGTCAAGCCTGTACACACTAACTATTGAGCCTCCTCAGGTAGCTGCGTCTCCGTCCGCATCAGGTCAGCTAGCAGCCTCCTGCTCGTGTCGCGCCCTGTCGCACCAGACTCTCCTTTGGCACCACCGCCTTGGTCACCCCTCTCTGCCACGCCTCCGTGGCATGCACTCTCGCCTTCTTGTCTCTAGTCTTCCCGGGTCTCTGCCTCCCCTCCCACCCTCGCCTACCCCTCCCTACCTTCCCTGTGTCAAGGGGCGGCAGCACGCCACTCCTCACTCCTCCTCGTTTCCCCTGACGACAGCTCCCCTGCAAACTCTCCACTTGGACGTGTGGGGCCCAGCCCGCGTCCAGGGACAGAGCCGCGAGTGATACTTTCTGCTGGTTGTTGACGACTACTCGCGTTACACCACGGTCTTCCCCTTACGCAGCAAGGGTGAGGTCCCTGATGTCTTGATCCCTTGGATCTGCGCTAACCGTCTCCAGCTCCGCAAGTGGTTCGACACGGACCCTCTTGTTCTGCGACTGCATTCTGACAGAGGTGGTGAGTTTTCACCCGGCCTCTTGAGGGACTTTTGTCGTGGGGAGGGCATCCTCTAGTCGTTCACGCTTCCGGCCTCTCCGTAGTAGAATGGGGTTGCTGAGCGCCGTATTGGGTTAGTCATGAAGGTCGCTCGTACCTCCATGATCCATGTGGCTACTCCCCATTTTCTGTTTCCGTTTGCGGTCCGGTACGCTGCGCATCAGCTCAACCTCTGGCCCTGTGTCTCCTTGATGGAGACCCCGCTGACACTATGTTGGATAGGAGAGGTTGGCAATGCGTCAGTGTTATAGGTCTGGGGATCTTGTGCCTTGGTTCACGATACCTCCGCGGACAAGCTCTCCGTCCGCGCCGTTCCTTGTGTTTTCGTTGGTCTTCCCCCTGACGCGCCTGGCTGGCAGTTTTACCACCCCACCTTGTTTCGTGTTCTGTCCTCTCAGGACGTCACGTTTGACGAGTCAGTTTCATTTTACCGTCTTTTCCCCTGCCGCACTGCCCCTCCCACTTCCCCGCCGCTCTTCCTTGCTCCAGGTCCCCCTCCATTAGAACCCCTCCCCCCTCAAGCGCCTGCTCCTTCAAGTGTGTTTCAGGTAGACCCACTCCCCTTGGTTGAGCCTGTCAAGGTCACTGATGACTTTGGTGCTGCTCGGGGTGCTGAGCCTACGGGTGCTGAGCCTGAGCGTGCGGAGCCTGGGGGTGCTGAGCCTGTGTGCAAGGAGCCTGGGGTGCTCAGCCTCCGTTTGCGAAGCCTGAGCGTGAGGAGCCTGGAGGTGTTGAGCTTGAGTCTGACCTAGTTCGTGCTAACAGTCCTACTGCTACGTGTCTCTTAGCCACTATTGTCACTCACCTTTTGTTTGAGTCTGCTGCTTCATCTGCCTTAGTCACTGAGCTTGTTAACTTTGTTGCTGCTTGTCGTCTCGACTACGCTGCTAGTCTTGTTACTCAGTATGAGTCTGTCTCTCCTCCGTTCGTCGGGGGTGAGTGAGCTCTTGGCATGGACGTCCTTGACGATGGGCAGGAGGACTTTGAGTGTCTTGCAGCCGTTGTACCTCATCTCGTCGCCATGCTGCTTGCCCTTGAGGGAGACCTGAGGGACATCCCGACCCCGCGGGTGAGTAATCCTCTCAGTGGCAGATAGCCATGGACGCAGAAATGGCATCATGGAAGTCCACATGCACTTACGTCGACGCAGTTCCCCCTCCTAGTTCAAAAATGTTCGATGGCATGTGGATTTTCAGGGTGAAGCGGCCGCCGAGTTCTCCGCCTGTCTTCAAGGCTCGTTACGTTGCACGAGGCTTCAGACAGCGATAGGAAGTTGACTTCTTCCAGACCTTCTCCCCTACACCGAAGATGACCACTCTTCGTGTGCCACTGCACGTTGCCGCTCAGCGTGACTACGACCTTCACTCTCTTGACTTCAGCACAACTTTCTTACTGGGCAGCCTGCACGAGGAGATCTGGATGTGCTGTCCACCTGGCTTCACTCGGTCGTTTTCTGCAGGTACCTTGTGGAGCCTCCGACGGCCAGTCTACGGTCTTTGCCAGGTGCCACGTGATTGGCACGACACACTGAGGATGACACTTGCAGCGCTTGAGTTTGCTCCTTCAACTTCAGACTTGTCGCTGTTTCTCCGCACCGACACTTCGTTGCCGCCGTTCTTCATCCTCGTGTACGTTGATGGCTTGGTTTTTGCCACTGCTGATACTGAGACACTTGCCCTTGTGAAGTCGGAGCTGCAAAAGAGACACACGTGCACAGACCTATGTGAATTGCACAGCTATCTTGGCTTGCAGATCACCCGGGACAGAGCACGGCGCACCATCACCCTAACTCCGTCACACATGGTGCACTAGGTCCTTCAACGCTTCGGCTTCACTTGGTCCTTGCCACAATCCACTTCTCTGGCTACCGGTCACTCGCTCTCAGCTCCACCTTCAAACGAGTCCATAGAGCTGAGTGGCCCGTATCCAGAGCTAGTGGGCCGCCTCATGTACCTGATGACCTGCAATCATCCTGACCTTGCGTACCCTCTTGGCCTTCTGGTACGCTATGTGGCTCTTGGTAGGCACCAAAAGGTGCATTGGGATGTTGCGAAGAGGGTAGTGTGTTACTTGTGCAGTACATTGGGCATGGGGCTCGTGCTTGGATGGTGGGGTCTAGTTGTCCTCACTGGACACTCAGACGCTTCATGGGTTGATGACCTGACTACGCAGTGGTCGTCTCAGGGTTTCTTGTTCATCCTTGGCTCTGGCTCTGGTTCTTGGTGGTATACCCTGTCATCTTCTGTTCTAGGCTCTAGTTGTGAGGCTGAGATCTACGCGCCAGCCATGGCTGCACAGGAGTTACGCTGGCTCACCTACCTGCTGACCGACTTGGGAGAGTGGCCTCGTTCTTCTCTAGTTCTGTACATAGACAACAAGGCTGCAATTGCCTTATGTCAGGAGCATAGACTAGAGCACAGAACGAAGCACATCGCTATGGGTTACTTCCTTGCTCGAGAGTTGCAGTAGCGTGGTGAGCTTTGCTTGCTTACGTGGCCTCTCGGGCCAACACTGCTGACATATTCACCAAGGCACTTCAGCCTTGTGATCATCAGAGCTTCTATATTGTATTGGGCCTTGTGCTTGTTTTGCCTCACTTGCTCACTGCTTGACTTTGCTTGTACTGTGACCTATATGTATACCTCTGCATGCTTAATCTTGCTACGTAGTGATCATTGTAATGTTTGCTGTCTTTTATACAACTCTGCATGTGGACCGACCTTGTGGCCATTTGCTTGTGCTCAGAGTGTGTGTTGACTTTGTAATCTACCTTGAGCTTGCTTTGCTTTTCTTGACTAGTCTTGTGACCCCTTGTTCCCCCCGATTTTGCCTATGGGGGTGTGTCAAAGTATAATGCTACTTATGTTGTGTAGGCTGTAGTGGGGTAGCCTATATGGGGTACAACACAATAAGGGCTATACTTGTACTCAGTTTGATGTTAATGCAATCAGTCCCTGCTCATTAGTTTCTGACAGAAGTGGATGCTGGATGCGGCTTTTGAAGAAGCTATCATGGCTCAGCATGAGCACCTGGAAAGCATGATTGCAAGGGCACCACCAGCACTCCAAGCTTCGTTAATGGACAAGTTTGGAATGCCAATCCAGCCAAGGGCAGCATTCTCTCATGAGTTCAGCTGTTTGTCCACCCGTGGACACTCTCATTCAAGCACTCCACGTACTAACCAAACATGTGCATCAAATGTTCATGCAGAAATTGATGGTGAAGGGGATATGGGCATACCTCAAGGAGGAGAGTCATCCCAAGGGAGGGATGCATCCGTCCAAGGAGAGGACAGCGCCAATCCTGCACCTCGATCATCCATGCAAAGGGAAGCACAGGGGAGGAATGATGAGTATGGGAGTAAAGTGCATGCAATGGAGCATGGTCGAAAGAGAAGTGGACAGATTGGGCAACAGAGTGACGAAAATGGTCAAGTGGCCGTGGAAGGTTTGAGTTTTGCCTCCTACACTATTGGTGCTCCCCCAGTACGACGACTTGCAACTAACTCCCATCCCATTGGAGTTCTTCCCATGCCCAGATCTCACCTTCATGGAGGCAACATCGTACCTCCGCATGCACCATGTCCACCGATTGGCGCACACTATGTGGATAGCATAGGGCGGATGGGATACGAAATGCAGTGAAGTGGTGTCATGCAACGTGATCAAGTAGAACTGCTGGAACGTCATCTTGGTGGACAGAATGGAGACATGCAGCGCACGGTACAGCTACCTCGACCGTCAACTGTGCCTAATCTCTTCGACCTTGCACCACGTGAATATACGGAAGAAGACAAGGAACGGGTATCACGCAAAATGGTAGGAGCAATGGTGGACAAAGCGTTCACCACTATTCCGTTTGATAGCTCGAACTTCTGGGAGTGGGCACTACGGTTTTGTATGAATGCTCGCGTCACAAATCTGTGGGAGTTCTTTGTGACCCTGCAGAATCAGGTTACCATGGGAGATGGTGACATTGATGACGCTATGGGGCGGCTTGAAATGCTAAAGGCGGACTACTCACAGCGTGCGGCACTCGCTTTTTGGGTCCTACTGCACAGCGTGAGCGCTACGATTCAGCTGCAGCTGGATATCTTTCAGGAATCCTACAGCCCGGCATATGAAGCATAGGAGTACTTAATAGATACTTACCAAGCCCTGGCCGGTTGCTGCAGAGCCTGGGGGTGTTCCTACGGGAGGTACTGGAGGCCCCGGGGGTGTCGGTGGTGGAGGTACTGGTTCTGGGGGTGCTGGAGCTGGAGGCACTGGCACTGTGGCGCCTACACCGCGCACTATACGTTTCCTGACCCGTGAGCAGTGTCTCCTCCGGTTGGAGAGGGAGGAGCGTGAGCGGTTTGAGAGGGCACAGCAGCAGCAGCAGTAGCAGGAGGAGAGAGTAGAGGAGGAGTCACAGCAGCAACACGAGAGGGTAGTGCAGGAGTCCCGGTCGCAGCAGCACTCGCAGGAGAGAGTAGAGGAGGAATCATGGCCGCAACAAGAGAGAGTAGAGGAAAATTCACGAGTGCAGCAGCAGGTGTAGTTACAGACCCAGCAGGAGAGAGTAGAGGAAGAGTCACGGCCGCAACAGGAGAGGGTAGCGCAGGAGTCTCGGTCGCAGCGGCGGGTGCAGCTACAGTCGCAGCAGGAGAGGGCAGAGGCGGAGCCACAGGAGCAGCAGCAAGGGCCGGTACAGTTGCAGCAGACGCTAGAGGAGGTGGAGCAGCAGCGATTGCAACTATGCGATCTCCCCGACCCACCACCCGCACGCTTTGTTCGTGGTCCCCTACCGTCCCCTCTTGTTCCCCCTGTTGAGTCCCTTTCCTTGTCCGAGTGGACTCGTCGTTCTCCCCTCAGTCGTTCTGTGTCTCCAGAGCGTCGTTGGCCCGTTACCGTGCAGACGGTCCGTTCCATCTTGTTCTTCGCTCTTGTGCTCCACCTCCTCTTGTCCTTCCACAGCCCACTAAGTCGTCCCTCGCTGTGCTTTACTACCCGTTGTTCGACTACCTTCGTGCCTCCCGTCCTATCGTCTCTCGTGTTTTGTCCACGTTGGTCACCCACCTGACTGCACCTCTGTCATCTGTCTCAGCTCTTGTTACCACTGTCGCTGGCTTTGCCTCTTCCCACCGCCTTGACTACTCCGCTCACGTGGTGAGTGGCCCAGCTCGTTCTCCGTTCTCTGGGGGTGCTCCTGTCTTTCTCTTGGAGGTTCTCGAGGACAAGCAGCTCGAGCTTGGTTTCCTTGCAGCCGCTGTTCCTCATCTGTGCGCCATGCTACTTGCCCCTGAGGGGGATCCAGACACCCTTGACATCCCGATCCCTTGCACTCACGCCGAGGCGGTCTCGGGACCCTGGGCTTTGTACTGGATAGCATCTTATAGGTCCACAAGCACTTACGTCGACGCAGTCCCACCGCCTGGGACGAACGTCGTCAGTGGCCAATGGCTCTACAAGGTGAAGCGGTCGCCTGGATAGCCACCTGTGTTCAAGGCGCGCTATGTGGCGAGAGGCTTCAGTCAGCGAGAGGGGGTGGACTTCTTCCAGACCTTTGCTCCCACCCCAAAGATGAGTACTCTTCGGGTGTTGCTGCATATTGCAGCCCAGCGCGACTACAAGTTGCACTCCTTGGTTTTCTCCACCGCATTCCTTCACAGGAGCCTGCACGAGCAGATCTGGCTGCGTCGCCTGCCTGGATTCACTGGCTCTTTCCCTCCTGGGACCCAGTAGCAGCTGCGTCGACCAGTCTACGGCCTGCGTCAGGCTCCGCGTGAGTGGCACGGCACACTTTACTCGACCCTTGCAGCGCTTGACTTCTTTCTGTCGTCTGCTGACCCGTCACTATTCGTTCGCCGTGGCTTGACCCCGTTCTTTCTCCTGGTCTACGTCGATGACCTGGTGTTCGCCACTCCCGACCGACGTGTGCTGGCCTTCGTGAAAGAGGAATTGCAGAGGAGACACAATTGCATTGACCTTGGTGAGCTGCACCACTACCTTGGCCTGTAGATCACCAGGGACAGGGCAGCTCGCACCATTACGGTGATATAGTCGCATATGGTCGAACAAATCCTCACGCGGTTCCGCTTTCTGTTCTCCAAGGTACAACTCACCCCTCTTGGTGTGGATCATGGGCTCACGGCTCCACCTTCGGATGAGCCATTTGAGTCCAGCGGTCCATATCTTGAACTTGTGGGTTGTCTCATGTACCTGATGACCTGCACTCGCCCAGACCTAGCCTACCCTCTTAGCGTCCTGGCGCGCTTTGTTGCGCCTGGGAGACATCAACCTTCCCACTGGTACGCGGCTAAGAGGGTGGCGAAGTATGTGGCAAGTACATGAGGCATGGGACTTGTCCTTGGATGGAAGCAGCCAGTTACACCAACAGGCTACTCCGACTCATCGTGGGCCGACGACGCGGAGACGCGTCGTTCTACACAGGGGTACTCCTTTAGCCTCGGGGCAGGTGCTGTTTCGTGGCAGTCGGCTCGGGCGTCGTCCGTTGCCAGTTCGAGCTGTGAGGCAAAGGTGTACGCTGCGGCCATGGCCGCTTAGGAGCTTCGCTGGTTCTCTTTCCTTCTCACCAACCTTGGTGAGCGGCCTCGCTCTCCGCCAATCTTGTTCGCCGACAACAGGTCTGCTGTCTTGCTGTGTGAGGAGCCCCGTCTGGTTGGAAAGGCGAAGCACATCCAGCTTTGTTACTTCCTTCTGCGTGAATTGCAGCAGTGCGGCCATGCACTCGTCCGACGTGTGGTCTCTAAGGCCAACACGGCAGATATCTTCACCAAGGCGTTGCCGCCTTGTGACCACCAGTGTTTCTGCACCCAGCTTGGCCTTGTGCCAGCCCGTCCTCACTTGCTTACGTAGAGATGCTTTGTCCTTCTTGTTTTTTACTCTTACATCTCATTGTATTTGCTATATACCTGCGTGTGAATTGGCTTTGTGGCCTTTTTGCTTGCTCTTGAAGTGTGTGGTAACTTTGAGCTCCACTCTGAGATTTGTCTTCTTCATATGGACTGGTCTTGTGACCCTTGCTTGTCTTTGCTGATTGGTCATGTGACCCTTGCTCGCTCTCAGATTCTGTGTGTCCTTGAGACCCACCCTGAGATATGTGTTGTTTTTCCGCAGGATTACCGTCACCTAGACTATGGGGGTGTATCAACATATATTTTATGTGTCTTGTTTAAGTTAGTCTAGGTGTTACATTTCTACTTCCTTGCATGATTAGGGTTTGCTATATCTAGGGTTGTACTTCTTATTTTCTAACAATTCATTGAGTTTCATATCGTAGCACCTTCACCTTGCAGGGGATGATGATTCAGGAGCAGAGATATCACGACCTCATCATGAAAGGTAACCGTGATAGGCGTCCACTGTCAGAATGTTGTATTTGTCTAGCCTGCAGTGGGGTACTCGTGTCGCCAACAGGCTCCATGGCTAAGACACCCACGGGCGACTGGTGCAGCAGACTCTCTGGGCTACCAGCGGCAGAGCCCCGGACTACAGGTGCTGCGGACGACAAGACGGCTGCCTCCACTCGACCTCCCCCAGCTGTCCCACACCCCTTTCACACACCCCCTGCTATACCCCTAGCACTGCTCACACGCCACCCTCCTAGTACCACTCCGACGGCTCCCACACATCCACCCCCCTCAACGGCAGCTGCAGCAGTGGAAGACGGAGGAGGAGGAGGAGCAGGGGACGGCACACACTCCCGCCACCCCCAAACCCGCCACCCCTATACCCCAAACGTAGGCAGCAACCGGGGCGGCGAGCGGGTGGAAGCGGGGCGGCGAGCGGGTCCCTGGGGCGCCTTGACAGGCGATGGTAGGGGGAGACGCACGAGGCCCCGAGGCGCCTCGACGGGCAACGGGAGGGGGCGATGCACAAGCCCCCGGGGCGCCACGACGGTGGACGGGAGGGGGCGATGGAGCAAACCTTGTAGAACAAGACTCGCCTGCAGCAAATGAAGTCAGTGTAGCCGAAGGAAGCGGAGGTACAGCTGATGATTTACCTGCGACAGGTGTCTCCATTTCGAAAGGCGTGGAAAATGATGATGTAGGAAATAAGGTGGACAAGCCAAGCAAGCAGCATCTAAGTGCAATCTGTTGGCTGGTCAAGGCAATCATCAAGGCAAGGGTGCTGGTGTTGTGCTCACCTGTGCAGCCTCCTCGAGCTGTGCTGCACAACATGGCACCACCTAACTCCACACTCACGCATGTGCTTGTAGCTGTGTATGCGGATGTCTACAAGCACATGTGTGAGGGGAGGTGGGGTGTGGAGTGTGTCTGGTGGCAATGGAGTGGTACATGCAGACAAGAAGCATAAGGAGAAGACCTACTTACCAAGGGTTGCCAATAGGCAGAGGGAGCGGGCAGAATGGATGCAGCCGGTCGTCATAGGTCGTACTGCAGCAGTATCGTGGTATTGGTTGCAGCAGATGAACGGCACCACCTGAAGGAGGAGTGGAGAATATACATAGGAGCACTGCGTACCTGGTGTGCACAGTTTTGCATACTTGGAGTGGACTAAATGCTTGGAGTGCACATTACTGCATACTTGGAGTGGACATTTCTGCATACCTGGTGTGCACATTTCTGGATCCTTAGAGTGCACTACATACTTAGAGTGCACATCTTTGCATACTTGGTGCGCACTGCATACTAGGAGTGGACATTTCTGCATACATGAAGTGCAGTTTTCGACATACTTAGAGTGCGTTGACAGGCGCAACCCTCCACCTGATGGAGTTTGGCAACTCTTGCTGCTACCGTGTGTCAGCTGGAGTGTAGGGGGGGCATCACAAGAAAACATGGGTGAAGTCAGAGTGGACTTGGCATCATCGCGACGTCCATGACCATGCCAATGCGGCGCTTAGCAATCCCATTTTGCTGTGGTGAGGCCAGAAGTGTGAAGGTCTGGCAGATGCCCCGTGCGCGACAGAAGGCACGCAGAAGGTCAGAGGAAAACTCTCCGCCTCTGTCGGAGTGCAGACGCAGAACAGGAAAGTCCGAGCCGGAACTGTCTCTGAGCTGGAGACGAGCCGCGTGGATCCAGTCAATCAACACCTCAGCGACCTCACCCTTGCTGCGCAAAGGGAAGACTGTGGAGTAACGCGAGTAGTTTTCAACTACCAGCAGGAAGTAACGCTCGTGACCCTGTCCACGGACGCGGGCGGGGCCCCACACGTCCAGGTGAAGTGTCTGCAGCGGAGCCTCTGTCAGAGGAAACTCGGAGGAGTGAGGAGCGACGCACTGCCGCCCCTTGACGCGGGGAACGCATGTAGGGGCAGACCTCGGGGGAAGGGGAGGGAGGGACCGAGGGAGACCAGAGAAAAGGACACGGGAGGCCATGCCTCGGAGACGAGGCAAGGAGGGGTGACCAAGGCAGTGGTGCCAGAGGAGAGTCTGGTGAGATAGGAGACGACACGAGCAAGGGGCAAACTCAGGACCAGACTTGGACGCTGCAGCAAACACCTGACTTGACGCAGCTACCTGACCAGGCGCAGCAACCGGAGGAGACTCAGTAGTCAGTGTGTACAAGCTCGATCCCGGCTGACGGGTAAACGTGGCAAAGTGTCGGCTTGTCTGAGCACACTTGCAGTGGGTCGCTCGTTGACTCGCAGGAGTGAACTGGCCAACCCCCACATCCTGTAGGTCAGCACCACTCACCAAGTTCGTAGAGAACGAGGGGAGGTAAAGACCTGACAGGGTGCCAGAGGGGGCCGTCGGACACGGCAGGATAGTGGAAAAGTTGGCAAGGACAGGACCCCCAGAGGGGTCTGCTAGGGAGACTGCAACTGGCCGACTAAGCGGCGTGAGTGTGGTGCGGTCTGGAAAGAAGGAGCGGAAAGCACCCGCGTCAAAAGTGAAGGTGTGCAAAACCTGAGTCGACGTGGTACCTGAGAGAGCAGACTCACCAGCACCTGGAGATGCAGACTCACCAGCACCTGGAGCAGCAGACGCACCAGCATCTGGAGCAGCAGACTCAGTAGCACCTAGGGGAGCACCCTCAATGCCCGGGTCAGGCGGCACACACAAGTAACAGTCACCCTCGTCACTTGTAGACACAACATACATGGCATCAAGAATAGCATCATAATCAAGATCAAAGATAGCAACCCCCGACCTAAGCAGCTCACCCCAGCGAGAGATCTCAGTGGCGTCAGGGAACTGGAGACGCCAGGCGTCCGTTAGGCGGCCGAAGCAGCGCTGGGTGGCGTGCGGGCCGCCGCACGGCTCACCAGTGCAGTTGCCGGTACGCAGGACGTAGGTACATGGACCAGCACCCCCACCCCGGTGACGCGCAGCGTACCACTCACGGAGCTGATGGGGGGGCAGGGTCTCACGAGCACACTGCTGCTGCTGACGCTGACCACCACCGAAGCCTCCCCGCTGCACAGAGCCCCCTTGACCAGCTCCACCGCCGCTGCTGCCACCGCCGCATCGCCGCCTCCTCCGCTCGCACCGCCACCGCCGCCTCCGCCTCCGCCTCCATCGCCGCCACCTAAGCCCCCACCCCCGCCCCCACTCCCACCGCCACCCCCACCCTCTTCGCCGCCTCCACCGCCACCACCACCGCCCCCGCCAGCTCCTCCAGTGCCCTTGCCCCCCTTGCCCTTGCCGTTGGGGCGTCTCCTGCTAGGGGCAGACACAGCGCTGACCGACTCGGTGCCAACGAGGTCTACAGCAGCAGCAGAGGCAATAGAGGGCAAAAGGGGAACGGGGGAGCACCCCTCAAAGAAGGGGGTATGAGGGACACCACGAGAGGCTCCTACAGCAACTATACTCTTCTCAGCTGCAATGAGGCGCTCCTCGAGGAGGTCAACGGTGAGTGTGTTGAGGCAAACAGAGAGGAAGTGGTCCTTGACCGAACGAAGGGAGTCAGGGAGCCGGGTGACTAGGTGGTAGAGGGTGATGTACATGGGGGGGGGGGGGGTTCTTGGCGCAGAACTCAGCAGGAAACGTGGCGCGGTAGTGGGTGTCACTAGTGCGGAGGTGCGTAATGAGGTCAGCGACTGTGGGAAAGGCGGCGAGGTCAGCGAACAGGTACGGTAGCATGAGGCGACTAAGAGCAGTAGTGGCAGGGGAAGAGTAGAGTGCAACTACAGCATCGTACAAGGTCTTAGCACTCTTGTACTAACTAAAGTGCGCGCGTTCAGTAGACGGCAGGTGACTACGCACAGCAAGACGGGCAGCAGCATTGCGGGTGGCTCACTGTGAGCGAACAGTACTGTCAGCATCGGCAATACAAACAGCACAAGCGCTAGCCGTGAGATCGAATAATGAGAGACCGTCTTTTCCATCGCACTGCAGGAAAAGCTGTAGATCATGGACCCAGACCTCAAAGTCGACAGCTCGACCCTCAGCATCAAAGGTGAGCACATTGGTGGTAACCATGATAGCACCGGCAGCGCTACTTGGCTAAAGGGGCGCGGCTCGCCAGGGCGCTTACCAGTGGCGAGTGGGTAGGGTGGCCGCGACCGGAGTGGCAGGGCCGAGGTGCGCAGGCAGGGTCGGGGCCGCAACTGGGCCGTAGGGTAGGTTTGCGGCTCGGCTGTAGGTCAGGGCCGGGGCAACAGGGACCGTAGTAGCAGCGGCTGCGCGCGACACCAGTAGGGCCGGCAGCTGCAGTGGCAGCACGGACGGCGACGCCATTTGCTGCAAGGACGGCCGCTGCTGCAGGAATTGGGACGATGGGGCGGGAGGGCCGCTACAGCGGCAGCAAGGGTGACTGCAGCTGCTGGTGAGGCGACGACGATAGGGCGGCAAGGCGGCTACGGCGGGCCGCTAGGAGCCGCGAAGGGGGAGGGGGGGGGGGCGTGAAAGCGCCGCCAAGGAGCCCGAAGGGGCCGCGAAGGGCCGCAGAGGGGCCGAGAAGGGGCCGCGAAGGGCCGAGAGGGGGCCGCGAAGGGCTGCGAAGGGGCCGAGAAGGGGCCGCGAAGGGCCGCGAAGGGGCCGCGAAGGGGCCGCGAAGAGCCGTAAGGGGGGCGCAAAGGGCGGCGAAGAGCCGTAAGGGGGGCGCGAAGGGCCTCGAAGGGGCCGCGAAGGGCCTTCAGAGGGGCCGCGAGGGGCCACAAAGGGGTCCCAACAGGGCTGCGAAGGGGCCGTGAAGAAGGGCCGCAAAGGGGCCGCTAAAGGGGCCGCGAAAGGACCGCTAAGGGGCCGTGAAGGGGTAGGCCACTAAGGGGCCGCAAAATTTTAGGGCAGGACGGGAAGCGCGCTTTGGGCAGACTAAAAACAAAATCGAAGGTGGGCCCTTAGGAAGAAACGGTCCCACTAGGGAACCCGCTCTATACCATGTGAAGAATGAGGAATGAATTGACTAGGAATGTGAAAGGTATGAAACCCTAGAATATCTATACCCCCTATTGTCTACCCCACTACAGCCTACATAGGCTATATCATATATGTATGACAGGCAGCATGCTCTTTCTCCCCCCACGTAAAAGCGACCCCCTTCCGTAATAAGTTCGTCAGCGGCACCGTTAACCGTGCCATGTCGGGGACGAACCGACGCACGTAGTTTACGAACCCCAAAAAACTCTGCAGTTCCGTGATGTTCGTCAAGGGGTGCCACGCTTTCACCGTGTCTAACTTCTTTGGGTCGATTTCGACCCCGGCCTCCAAAATAACGTGCCCCAAAAACTCTTACCTGTACTGAAAGAATTCGCACTTAGAATCCTTTGTCAGTAGCCGATGCTCGTCCAAAATTTTAAACATTGCTTCCAGATCTGCTAAGTGTTGCTGCTTTTCGCGACTGTACACGAGGATGTCGTCGAGATAAACTATCATGCATTTATCTAAATGTGGCCTAAATGCCTCGTTCATGGTCATCTGAAATGTCGCTGGTGCGTTGGTCAGCCCGAAGGGTATCACGGTGTACTCGAATGACCCGTACCTAGTCCAGAAAGTTGTTTTGATGCAGTCCAATGGTTTGACCCTAATCTGATGGTAACCTCCCCGTAAATCTATTTTCGAAAAAAACCGTGTTGTTCACAGTTAGTTGATCAATTCGTCGGCGCGGAGAATAGGGTACCGCGACTTGAGTGTTACCCTGTTGTGTGCTCGGTAATCGATGCACATGTGAAACCCTCCGTCTTTATTGGCGTGAATAGTATCGGTGCGGCGAACGGTGATGAGCCCGATCGGATGAATTTCTTCTCTAACAAGTAATCTAACTACTTCCTCAGTTTGTCGAGCTCGGGTTGTGTCAATCTGAACTGGCGCCGTACAGTTGGCTATGCCCCCGGTTCTAATTCTATTCGGTAGCCATGTGCTCGCTGAGCTGTCAGCCCTTCTGGTAAGTCGTCGGGGAAAATCCCGGGGTATCGTTTCAACAGTTCCTATAGTTCGGGCGATACCACTGCAAGCAGTTTCTTGAAATCACTCGGCTACTCTGCTCCCTCTACTACTGTGTACACGTCAGCTCCAGCACCGACAGGTCGTTTCATGGTGACGGCATTGACGTGTACCGTTGAAGACTCGGGGGACTGCCAGCGAGGTAGCTCGACCTAGTTACCGCTACTTCGCACTGTGCAGCTACCCGTCGTCCAGTCAATTCGCGGGTTATACCATCACAGCCAATCACATCCAAGAAAATGTCATGCCCATCTAGTGTCGTTGCGAGCATTTCCTGTGTAAACCTGAAATTCCCCCCACAGCGGACTCTGAATCTCTCCACCTTTTCCCGTATGGCTAGTGGCATTGTCAGATGATTATATTGCTGATGCATATATTTAGGCTGTAGTGGGGTAGCCCATAGGGGGTACAACCCAATTAGGGTTGGTACTTGTACTTGTTTCATTTCATAGTGCATGATTCCTCGCCTCTATCTCAACATGGTATCGAGCAGGTTCCCTAGTGGGAACTGTTCCTAGGGCCCACCCACTATTTCGTCCTGACCGCAGCGCGCTCTGCCCTAGCCCGAGTCGCGCTGGGCCTTTTTTTCCCTTTGGCGGCCCGATCGCGTCGAGCCGCCCGCCTTTTTTTTTGGCGCGCCACTTCCGCGGCCTCGTCGCGCCGCCCCTAGACGGCCGCGCCGCGTTGCGCGCCGCCCCCCTCTGACTCTCGCGACCCCGCCGTCCCCTTTGGCGGCCCCGCGATCGCCTGCGACGGCCCCGCCGTCCCCCCTATCGGCCCCTTCGCTGCGCTTAACGGCCCCGCCGTCCCCTCTGTCGGCCCCGCCGCTGCACCCGACGGCCCCGCTGTTCCCTTTGCCGGCCCCGCCGCTGCTTCAGACGGCCCCGCCGCTGCACCTGACGGCCCCGCCGTCCCCTCTGACGGCCCCGCCGTCCCCTCTGACGGCCCCGCCGCTGCACCTGACGGCCCCGCTATCCCCTCTGCCGGCCCCTCTGCCGGCCCCGCCGCTGCACCTGACGGCCCCGCCGTCCCCTCTGCCGGCCTCGCCGCTGCACCCGACGGCCCCGCCGTCCCCTCTGCCGGCCCCGCCGCTGCTTCAGACGGCTCCGCCGCTGCACCTGACGGCCCCGCCGTCCCCTCTGACGGCCCCGCCGCTGCACCTGACGGCCCCGCCGTCCCCTCTGACGGCCCCGCCACTGCACCTACCGGCCCCGCCGCTACCCCTGCCGGCCCCGCTGCTGCACCTGCCAGCCCCGCTGCTGCACCTGCCGGCCCCGCTGCCGTTCCTGACGGCCCCGCCGCTGCATCTCACGGCCCGCAGCTGCATCTCCCGGCCCCGCCGCCCCAGCAGCCGAGCCGTCCCAGCGGCCGAGCCGCCCCAGCAGCCGAGCCGCACTAGCAGCGGAGCCGCCCCAGTAGCCGAGCCGCCCCTGCAGCCAAACCGCCCCAGCTGCCGAGCCGCCCCAGCAGTCGTGCCGCCCGAGCCGCCGAGCCGCCCGAGCCGCCCAGCAGCCGAGCCGCCGAGCCGCCTGAGCCGCCCGAGCCGCCTGCACTGCCCTGTCTGGTGAGCACTGAGCTTTACTCTGCGTACTGCCCTCACCCTACTGCTGTCATGGCTACCCCCAGTGTCCTCACCTTTGACGCTGAGGGCAGAGCCATCGACTTTGACGTGTGGGTAGACGACCTACTGCTTTTCCTACAGTGCGACAGAGCTGACGGTCTCTCTCTCTTTGATCTCACTTCTGGTGCCTCTCCCGCCCCTACTGCTACTGAGGATGCCACTGTTCGCTCACAGTGGGCCACACGCGATGCTGCTGCACGTCTTGCTATGCGTCGCCACCTCCCTCCCTCTGAGCGTGCACACTTTGGGTCGTACAAGAGTGCTAAGACCTTGTACGACGCCGTTATTGCACGCTACTCCACCCCTGCCACTGCTGCACTGAGCCGCCTCATGCTACCGTACCTCTTTCCCGACCTTGCTGCTTTTGCCACAGTCGCCGACCTCATTACCCACCTGCGCACTAGTGACGCTCGCTTCCGCGCTGCACTTCCTGCTGAGTTCTGCGCCAAGAACCCCCCCCCCCCAGTACTTCACTCTCTACTACATTGTCACCCGCCTCCCTGACTCCCTTCGCGGAGTCAGGGACGACTTACTCTCAGTCTGCCCCACCACTCTCACTGTTGAGCTCCTCGAGAAGTCCCTCCTAGCAGCCAAGAAGAGCATTCTCGCTGTAGGGGCCTCTCGTGGTGACCCGCGCACCCCCATCTTTGAGGGGTGTTCCCCCTCCCCCCTCCTGCCCTCTGTCGCCTCTGCTGCCACGGCCGACCTCGTTGGTTTTGAGTCGGTCGGTGCGGCGTCTGCCCCCAGCGTGAGACGTTGCTCTGGCAAGGGCAAGGGGGGCAGGGGCGGTGGGGGAGGCGGCGGGGGCGGTGGAGGCGGCGGTGGAGGCAGCGGAGGAGGTGAGGGTGGTAGCGGGAGTGGAGGCGGGAGTGGAGGTGGAGGCGGAGGAGGTGAGGGTGGTAGCGGGAGTGGAGGCGGGAGTGTCGGCGGCGGCAGTGGAGGCGGGGGCGGCAGCGGAGGTGGTGGTGGGAGTGGAGGCGGAGGCGGTGGTGGCGGCGGCGACGGTGGGGGTGGCGGTGGCAGCGGAGGTGGTGGCGGCGGCGGCGGAGGAGGCGGCGGAGGAGGCGGCGGAGGTCGTGGTTCGTCGCGGAGGAGTGGCTCCGGTGGTGGTCAGCGCCAGCAGCAGCAGCGTGGTCAGGAGACCCTCTCCCCGCAGCAGCTCCGTGAGTGGTATGCTGCACGTCAGAGGGGTGGGGGTCCTGGTCCGTGCACCTACGTCCTGCGCACTGGCGACCGTGCGGGTGAGCCGTGTGGTGGTCCACACTCCGCCCAGCGCTGCTTCGGCCGCCTGACTGACGCCTGGCGCCGCCAGTTTCCTGATGCCTCTGAGATCCCTCGCTGGGACCAGCTGTCTAGGGCAGGAGTAGCTATCTTTGATCTTGACTTTGATGCTATTCTTCGTGCCATGTATGCTGTGACTATTAGTGAGGAGGGTGACTGTTACCGATGTTTCCCGCCCGACCCGGGCATTGGTACTGCGGCTCCAGGTGCTGTTGAGGCTGCTGCTCTAGGTGCTGTTGAGACTGCGGCTCTAGGTGCTGTTGAGGCTGCTTCTCTAGGTGCCAGTGAGTCTGTGTCCCGAGGTGCTTGTGAGTCTGCTCTCTCAGGTACTGCGTCGGCTCTGCCCTCTCTCACCTTCACTCTTGACTCAGGAGCGTCTCGCTCCTTCTTTCAAGACCGCACCACACTCACGCCGCTTAGTCGGCTAGTGGCAGTCTCCCTGGCGGACCCTCTAGGGGTCCTGTTCTGGCTCGCTACTCCACTGTCTTTCCGTGCCCTGCGGTCCTGTCTGGCTCCCTGTCCGGTCTCTACCTCCCCTCGTTCTCTACGAACTTGGTGGCGGGTGCTGACCTACAGGATGCAGGGGTTGACCAGTTCACCCCTGCGCGCCGCCGGGACACCCACTGCACGGACGCGGACACGGGTCGACACTTGACCACGTTCACACGTGGGCCGGGGTCGAGCCTGTACACACTCACTGTTCCGTCTCCTCCTCCTGCGTCTGGTCAGGTAGCTGCGTCGGGTCAGGTGTTTGCTGCAGCGTCCAGGTCTGGTCCTGAGTCTGCCCCCTGCTCGTGTCGCCTCCTGTCCCACGAGACCCTCCTGTGGCA
This sequence comes from Closterium sp. NIES-65, assembly GCA_948144175.1. Classification (NCBI taxonomy): domain Eukaryota; kingdom Viridiplantae; phylum Streptophyta; class Zygnematophyceae; order Desmidiales; family Closteriaceae; genus Closterium; species Closterium sp. NIES-65. Next base: position 6,492,495 of record CANXME010001053.1, on the reverse strand, counting down.
CCACCGCATGGGTCACCCCTCCCTGCCTCGTCTCCGGGGAATGGCCTCTCGCCTTCTTGTCTCTGGTCTTTCCCGGTCCCTCCCTCCCCTTCCTCCGGGGCCTGGCCCTCCCTGTGTCCCCTGTGTCGAGGGTCGCCTGCGGGCTACCCCTCACTCCTCCCCGTTTCCTCCGACGGAGGCCCCCATGCAGACGCTTCACATGGACGTGTGGGGCCCAGCCCGCGTCCGTGGACAGGGTCACGAGCGCTACTTCCTCCTGGTGGTTGACGACTACTCGCGTTACACCACAGTCTTCCCCTTGCGCAGCAAGGGTGAGGTCACTGAGGTGTTGATCGACTGGATCCGCGCAGCTCGTCTCTAGCTCAGGAGGAGCTTCGGCTCGGACTTTCCTGTTTTGCGTCTGCACTCGGACACAGTCGGAGAGTTCTCCTCCAGCCTTCTGCGAGCCTACTGTCGCGCACGAGGCATCCGCCAGACCTTCACGCTTCTGGACTCTCCACAGCAGAATGGGATTGTTGAGCGCCGCATCGGCATTGTCATGGACGTCGCCCGTATGTCCATGGTGCATGCGGCTGCCCCCCATTTTCTGTGGCCGTTTGCGGTTCGGCACGCCGCGCATCAGATCAACCTTCAGCCCAGGGTCTCCAGACCGGAGACCTCCCCAGCGTTGCTGTGGACGGGGAAGGTTGGCGATGCGTCGGCGTTCCGTGTCTGGGGATCTCGGGCGTTTGTCCGCGACTTGTCTGCGGACAAGCTGTCCCCTCGTGCTGCTCCTTGCGTCTTCGTGGGTTTCCCCCCTGACGCACCTGGGTGGCAGTTTTACCACCCCACCTCTCGTCGTGTTCTGTCCTCCCAGGACGTCACGTTCGACGAGTCGGTTCCCTTCTACCGGCTCTTCCCCTACCGCACTCCGTCCCTCCCCCCGCCGCCCCTCTTCCTGGTCCCAGGTCCCCCCCCGGTAGACCCCCTCCCCCCTCAGGGTCCTGCCCCTTTAGGTGTGTCTCAGGTAGACGCGGTCGAGCCTGTTGAGGTCACTGGTGACTCTGGTGCTGCTGCGGGTGCGGAGCCTCGGGGTGCTGAGACTGGGGGTGCTGAGCCTGGGGGTGCTGAGACTGGGGGTGCTGAGCCTGGGGGTGCTGCAACTGGGGGTGCTGAGCCCGGGGGTGATGTGCCTGGGGGTGCTGTGCCTGGGGGTGCTGAGCCTGGGGGTGCTGAGCCTGGGGGTGCTGAGCTCGGGGTACTGCGTCTGGGAGTGCTGCGCCTGCTGCTTCTGTTCCTGGTGGTTCTCTAGACCGTTCTTCGCGCCACGAGCCGCTCTCTCCTCTGGAGCTGCGTGAGTGGTTTGCCCGGCGCTGGAGGCGAGCTGCTGGAGCTGAGGGTGCTGCAGAGGGGGCTGGTACCACGGGTCCCGGAGGTGCTCGTGCTGAGAGTACTGGAGCTGCCGGGCCCGGGGGTGCCTCTGGAGCTGGAGCAGCTGCGGGTGCTGGCGCTGGGACTACGACTGTCGGTCCTGCTGAGGGTACTTCTGGCGCTGCCGGAGGTGCTGGAGTTGGAGCTGCTACTGGTGCTGGTGCTGCCTCTGGAGGTGTTGGTGCTGTCCCCGCTGTTTGTGGCGGTGCTGCGCGGCCTCGGCCGTACTTCGTTTCGCTCCTCCAGCAGGTTCTTGGTCTCCCGCCTTCCACTGGTCCTTCTTCTCCCGTAGAGTGTCCACGGCCTGTCCCGTCACAGTCCGAGTTACAGCCCGCCTCTCCCCTGCCTTCTCCTTCTCCCTACGGTGGTCCTACTGGAGGTCTTGCTGAGCGTCGTGAGCCTGCGTCCCGCCCTGCGTCGCCAGTCTGAGCTGCTCGCCCTAGTGGTCGCGGTTCGCGTCAGCGTCCTCCTCCTGTCCCTGGCACACACAGGATGTCTCTGCGTCCGTCCACTACTCCTCTGCGTGCCCCTTTGCCTTCTCCTCCTCAGTCTTCTCTTCCTACACTTGCCGACCCGGAGTCGGACTCTCGCCGTGCTGCCAGTCCTACTGTCACGCGTCTTCTTGCTTCTCTTGTCACTGACCCTTCCTTTGAGTCCGCTGCTGCGTCTGCCCTAGTTGCTGAGCTGATCGACTTTGCTGCTGCGTGTCGTCTAGACTACGCTGCCAGTCTTGTTGCTGAGTCTGCTGAGTCTGCGTCTGCTGCGTATGCGTCTGCCTGTCCTCCGTCCGTTGGGGGTGACTGTGCTCTTGGCACGGACGTCCTTGAGGACAGGTAGGAGGAGTTCCAGTGCTTTGCCGCCGCTGTGCCCCATCTCGTGTCCATGCTTGTTGCCCCTGAGGGAGACCCGGATGCTCTAGACATCCCGACCCCACGCTCTTACGCAGAGGCGATGGCCGGTCCCTACTCCTCTCAGTGGCAGTCAGCCATGGACGCAGACATGGCTTCCTGGAAGTCCACAGGCACCTACGTTGACGCTGTTCCCCCTCCTGGGGCGAACATTGTCAGTGGCATGTGGATTTTCAGGGTGAAGCGGCCGCCTGGTTCTCCGCCTGTCTTTAAGACGCGCTACGTGGCTCGTGGCTTTAGTCAGCGAGAGGGAGTTGACTTCTTTCAGACCTTCTCCCCGACCCCGAAGATGACCACTCTTCGGGTTCTACTGCACGTCGCTGCTCAGCGTGACTACGAGCTACACTCTCTTGACTTCAGCACTGCTTTCCTGCAGGGCCGCCTGCACGAGGAGATCTGGCTGCGCCGCCCTCCTGGCTTCACTGGGTCGTTCCCTCCTGGTACCCAGTGGAGCCTCCGACGGCCAGACTACGGTCTCCGCCAGGCGCCGCGTGAGTGGCACGACACAATGAGGACTACACTTGCGGCTCTTGGGTTTGCTCCGTCTACTGCTGACCCGTCGCTGTTTCTGCGCACCGACATCTCGCTGCCGCCGTTCTACATCCTCGTGTACGTCGACGGCTTGGTCTTTGCCACTGCGGACGCTGCCGCACTCGCCCACGTGAAGTCCGAGCTGCAGAAGAGACACACGTGCACAGACCTGGGTGAACTGACAAGCTATCTTGGCTTGCGGATCACCCGGGACAGAGCACGCCACACCATTACCCTGACTCAGTCACACATGGTGCAGCAGGTCCTTCAGCACTTCGGCTTCACGTACTCCTCGCCTCAGTCCACTCCTCTGCCTACGGGACACTCGCTCTCAGCTCTGCCTTCGGATGAGTCCGTAGAGTCGAGTGGTCCATATCCAGAGCTTGTGGGCTGCCTCATGTACCTGATGACCTGCACTCAACCTGACCTCGCATACCCTCTCAGCAGCTTAGCACGCTATGTTGCTCCCGGCCGTCACCGGAAGGAGCACATGGATGCAGCTAAGAGGGTGTTGCGCTACTTGTGCAGTACGTCGGGCATGGGGCTAGTGCTTGGAGGGCGTGAGCGGCCTATGCTCACTGGGCACTCGGACGCTTCTTGGGCTGACGACCAGGCTACTCAGAGGTCGTCTCAGGGTTACACCTTCAGTCTTGGCTCTGGCTCTGTCTCTTGGCGCTCTACTCGCTCTTCTTCGGTTCTCAGCTCCAGCTGTGAGGCTGAGATCTACGCCACGGCCATGGCTGCCCAGGAGCTTCGCTGGCTCACCTACCTGCTGACCGACCTTGGAGAGCGGCCTCGTTCTCCTCCAGTGCTGTACGTCGACAACAAGGCAACCATTGCCTTGTGTCAGGAGCACAGACTGGAGCACAAGACGAAGCACATTGCTCTGCGCTACTTCCTTGCTCGAGAGCTGCAGCAGCGTGGTCAGCTTCGCCTGCGTTTCGTGGCCACTGAGGCCAACACTGCTGATGTGTTCACCAAGGCACTTCCGCCTCGTGACCATCAGCGCTTTTGCACTTTGCTAGGCCTTGTGCCCACTGGGCCTCACTTGCTTACCTCTTGACCTTGCTTGTACTGCTGCATATATATATCCTTGCTCTTGCTTGTTTAGCACTGTTATATATATATTCTCTGCTGCATGTGAACTGGCCTTGTGGCCTTGACCTTGTGCTCGGAATTTGTGTGGTATCCTTGAGATCCACCCTGAGCTTGCTTTGCTTTGCTTTGCTTTGCTTGACTGGTCTTGTGACCCCTTGCTCTCCCCCACTTTGCCTATGGGGGTGTGTCAGATGATTATATTGCTGATGCATATATTTAGGCTGTAGTGGGGTAGCCCATAGGGGGTACAACCCAATTAGGGTTGGTACTTGTACTTGTTTCATTTCATAGTGCATGATTCCTCGCCTCTATCTCAACAGGCATGCCGTTGACTAAGCGTGCGTCTATCTCAGGTAAACAACGGCTAAGTGCCAGTTGTAGTTTTCATGCAGTTGCGGTATTAACTGAACAGTGACTTGCTCCTCCGTTGATAAAAATCTTCACTGCTGCTCCCTGTATTTTCCCGTGGATCAGTACTAAGCAATCCGTCGTTGTACCCTACTTAATCGTCCGAGTCCGATCGATAGCATGAATCGGTACTGTGACTCGATGAGGGTCGGTGGGGTTGGGCGAGCAAGCAGTCTCGTCAGTAGTTGGCCCGATTCCTACTGACTACTGGCGCTTCCCTGCCTTGGAGACTCCCTCCCCTGCTCTGCTCCGCAGCGCCTTAGCTCCTCAAGGCATTCACTCTTGCGATGGCCCGGCCTATTGCAAGCAAAGCAGCGCCCCTTAAACGGCGTGGCACCCGCATTTGTCGCAACGGCATGTACGGTGGCCTGCTCCATCGGTCCCCGAGGACGATGTCCGTAGTAGGACCCCGGTCTCGGACGGCGTAAAATGTTGATTTTCTCGGCGAGCGTGAGAATCTCGTTGAAGTTCGAGAGCCCGCGTAGCATAAACTTGTGCGAGATGTCCAGCTTCAGCCCTCCGACGTAACGGTCCACCCGCTCTGCTTCATGCATGTAGCCGACTTGCTCGCATAATGCGAGAAAATCACTCGTGTAGTCTTGAACCGACCCGAGTTGCCGCCAAGTACGCAGTCTCTGACGCGCTGAAATAGAAGCCGCGATTGGCTCAAAGCGTGCCCGAAGCCCTGCGCACCACGCATCCCACGTGCTGTATTGGGCTGTCTCGCAGAATGAACTCTAGGTGACAGCTGGACCCGTGGGACCTTCCTCTTGCGACGATGGCTCGTAGGCGCGTGGCGACGTCACGATGACTCGCCACCAGTCCATGCCTGGGCCCTTTAGTAGCAAAACGGCATACCGAATCTTTGCTGCGTCCAACTCGACGTAATTCGCGTCGAAGAAGACGTTCATCGTGAAGACCCACGATTGAACCGTCCGACCTCCACGCTGGCTCAGGTCGAAGCAGGGTGGTCATTGCGGCTTGAGTGGCATTGATGCCATAATGGCCTGTTCGCCACTTGTCGCCGTGAATTCCACGTGTTGACGGGCTTTGCGAGGCTCCCGCGGGCTTGGTGCGACCCTGTTTCCTCCCATGCCAGGCATTGTCTGGGCGGCGCCATCACTGACTGCGCCTAAGCGCTGTCCCACGCCGTCTTGTTGTGTTGGTGTGCTGGACGAAATGACGATCGGCTCGTCCGATTGTGCAGATGCATTTGTCGGTGCGTGTGGTGGCGCTGGAGTGTTCACCGTTGATTGCTGGCGCGCGGAGTCACGTTCCGCCGTGAGCGTTGCAATTTCGAGCGTCGGATCTTCAACTTGGTGCACCAGATGGTCGAGTCGTACCTGCGTCAATGTTGGGAGCGTGAATTCGGACATGGAGGGGGTATCCGGCAAGCTCAGCAAGAGCCTCTGTCGTGGCCGTGTGTGCTTACGAGAGAGCACTACGAGCGGCGGTGATGTGTCGCTGAGAGACGTCTACCCCCCCAAAAATTGAGATAGTGAGGAAGCGAAGGTGTGGGTGCGGTCCGCGAAGAGATCCTAGGCTTTGATACCAAGTGTTACGAGTGCAGTTGAGTGAGTGAGCGAGAATTGCACTATCGAAGCAAGCGTACAATGAGCGAAGGCGTGAGTAAAGAATATATAGCGAAACTACAGTGGTAACGGTAATGGACTGTGGTTGTCGCGTGACGGGCCTGGGACTGAGGTTTGGAAAAATGTCGAAGCGGAGGCCCGGAGCGCGGGTTACCCACCAAGCCGTGAGGTCGGGGTGCGACGTGCGAAGGTGGCGAGAGGATTGTCGATGCGATGGTTGTGAATGGTAACGGTGGTAACTGTGGTGCTACAGTAGTTTACGCACTGAGCGGGGACGCGAAGTAAGGAAAATGAATTTTCCTTACAATTATCATTGTGTCATCATTCTAGTTTTCAATTATCAATGCAAGATTTTTATCTTGTTCTTTCTACAAACACGTTTCCGCTACGCTAGCGCTATGCCTTTGTAGCAGAGAGTACATGTTCGGTCGCGGGAAGACAAAACTGCTACCATAGAAGAAAGAAACAATCAGAGGCATACTGTGTTTTCTGGGTTTTGAATGGCTGACCAGATGCTAAAGAAGCAACATGGTTATGTGGAGGTAAGATGTCTGCTGGGTGGTGAGTTGAAACGTGAAACCTAAAGAATGTCAGAAACTCAAGATTCCCAACTTGTAAATACAAGAAGCTTGTTTGATTATGTTCCTACTATTGGAAACAAGTAACTAACGCTTCTTATGTGTCGAAACATCGAACTCTAAATGAAGCAACGGCGAGTCAACCATCGGAGGTTGACAAACTGCTGGAGGTTATGCGAAGGTCAAAGATCAGCGACCTTTGACTTGACAAATACAGTGTGACAGCAAGGACAAACAACTTATTTGATACTGAGCAGCTGCCCGAGTCGTCACTGTATCAAACCGCAATAGCAACAGTAAAACAATTATTGGGTGCACCCTTTCATAGTCCTTGTAATCTTATAAAAATCTTGTACTAACTTTTCTATAATTAATCTATCTTGCCCTCACACACTAGTGCAAGGTGGTTCAACACTTGTAATTAAACGCTTCCGCAACTACAACACTTCTACTCAGAGTTTAGCCTTGGAAAGATCCTAAGGGCTTTTCTCAGCCCAAAATGGTATGAGAGCGGTCAAGGCAAATTCAACTGCATCCAAATCCCCTACAACATCAGAAAGCATGGCAACGTAGAAGGAGAGAAGCTCCTCCAACGGCTCTCCTGGCACTACTCCTACTCCACCTCCAGACTCCGGCCTGCACACAAAGGGAGGTACAGCAACAAGACCAGAAGCTGAGTCTACTGAGACTCCCGCGAACCAAGCGACAGACTTCGACCCAAGCATGATGGAGAAGTTTTTCTCCTTCATGTCCTTCTACAAACAGCATCAGCAAGCAACACTTGCACAGTCAAACATCAGCAACAACAACGACGACGTTATACCCATGAGTCTTGATGGCTCATCCTATGCGCGTGGAAACCAGCAGCAGCCCACCTTTGCTCCGTATGAGCCTCAACGTGGCTCATCAGCTTCATGCCGCAACAACAGCCTCGACTTGGACTTGAGAAAATACTGGATGCGCTTCAAGTTCAATCGCAGTTCGCGCACATCTTGAAACTACACACATCGACGCCTTTCGATGGCAATGATTTTTATACCTGGTCATTCGAGTTTGAGCTGATGATGGAAGGCGCGCAGATCCCTGGGTTCTTCGACGGATCCCTGCCATACCCAACACACAGGACACAGTACGACGAACAACAATGCACATATCAGTCGATGATGGCGTACACGATCCAGCTGAAGAACATAACTCCAAACCAGCAGCAGAACATCCGGTCTAATCGGGGATACGAAAACTCCGCCGAGCTTGCGTACAACCACTTGAAGAACATGTACCAAGCAACAGACAGCGTCAATCAGAGACGGCTAATGGCACAGCCGACAACAGTGGAAATGACACCTGTCGAAAAGGGGATGTTGTATATCAGAAGTTGTCGTGAATTGTGCGACAAAATTCTTCGATGTGGAGGATCGATATCTGAAGAAACCTTCGTCACAGTCGTCATCTTTGGCCTTGGTCCTTATTGGCACTCCACTCGAGCCATACTCCGAGCTCACGGGAAGATCTCTAAAGCGGCACTCTGCACCGAAGTACACGTTGAACAACAACACATGGACTTGCACGAGGAGCGGCACAAGAGGAAAACGTCAGTACCCGAATTTGCATTCCATACTCAATGGCGCTTCAACAACTCCAATTGACAGAACAAAAAACAACAGCAACAGCACGTACCGCCCTTCTGTCATCTCTGCAAAACGTCAGGACACCCTCGGACCCATTGCCCAAATCAGCAGCAATCAACGACACCACAGCGTCAACTTCGGCCTTCAAGCAGTCAGGTGACGTCCACTCAGGTGCACCCCACCAGTCAACCGCAGTCTTCAACAACATCAACAACGAAATCTGCACAAGGAACAAGAAACATCGTCAGTTGCATGGCGAGATTGTCAGACTCCTGCATCACCGAATCACCACCATACTACTCACCAGAAGAACAACTCGATGAAAGTACCCCTCGCCGCGAGTCACTGAAACCGAACCCGACATATGCAGCCATCGCCCAGAGCGAACCGTCTAGGAAAGACACCTGGTTCTTGAACAGCTGCTGCGGACAGCACATGTGCTCCTTGGGTCGCTTCGTCCAATGGGAACACCAACTTCAACGTGAAGTAGTGATCACCGTCGCCAATCATCAGAATCTGCGCGCACGACGGCAAGGCATCGTTCAACTTCAGTCAAGAGAAACCAACATTATATTACAAATGTCAAAAGTCTTAATCGCGGAGGGACTCGGCTACAACTTACTTAGCGTCAGCCAGTTGATGGCGAAGGGCATCCACCTCGAAGTACATAGCACCACAGAGGAGTTTGAACTGTACCACGGGAAAGGAGGCCTCTACATCGGCAAGGCACTGTTGAAGAACAATGTCTTCGTCCTCGACTTCGTTCCAGATCAAGGTACCGCCGACAGCGACGGAATCGTCACCTTCGCTCCCTGGACACATCCGCCAGATCTCGACCCCAACTTCAGCCCGGTGGCTTCTGGTACTCGAACACCATATATGAGGCAAAAAGAACACGAGCATTAGTGACAATCCAACAAGCAGAGAAAACATCGGGAGCAGTAGAGACAACATCGGCAGCACCAGAGACAACATCGGCAACAGTAGAGACAACAACGGCAGCAGCAGAGACAACATCGACAGCAGAAGAGACAACATGAGGAGCAGCAGAGACAACACCGATCACAGCACCAATCGCGGGTCCTTCAACGGCACCAGCCCAAGTCAACGACGATACTCCACCGACTCCTGCGCAGTTGTTGACTCCCACTCTATGAGAAGTCCACAGAAGCGCCAACTTCACCGCCAGTTTTTACTCCAACTCCGATTTGTACAAATGCTCACCCGGACAACGCGCCGGCGAAGACATCTGGCACGCAAGAATGGGACACCCGAGCAACACGACGTTAAATAACACGATAAGAGCAGGAGTACTTGATAAAGATATGCTACTCCTACCCGACGGCAGAGAACTTCAATGAGTTCGAGGAACATGCCTCACCTGCCTTGAAGCCGACTTACCGCATCAGCCTTTTGTCTCTCATCAAAACCGAAGTGCACCGGCATACACACCTCTGGAGAAAGTATACAACGACATCCTGTACAACCGTGAACTGGGTCAAGGAGCATACAACTACGTCATCACCTTCATCGACGCCGCCACACGATACGTATGGCACCTTAACCTCTCGAGTCGCGACATGGCCTTTGAAGCTTTCGTTGCCTCACTTCCAGTAGCAGAAGGAGAATCAGGAGTGAAGCTGAAAAGCTTCCTGTCAGACGGGGGAGGGGAATATACGTCACAAAGGTTCTCGCAGTACTTGGCAGAGAGAGGCATCAAGCGACTCCTCTCCCTTCCCTACGCTCACCAACAGCAAGGCGTGGCAGAAAGAATGGACGGGACCCTCCAGAACACCATGCGCAAGCTGCTACATGGCATGCGGCTACCCAACCACCAGTGGCCTGAGGCGATGGACCATGTTGTCATGCTGCACAACTTGCTTTCATCATCATCACTCCCAAACAATGCATCACCGCATCTGCTGTGGACAGGAAAATTGGGCAACACAAAAAATTTACGAGTATTCGGCTGTATGGTATAGTACCAACCCCCAGCTGCACGAGTAAGTCACTTCTCCCAACGCGCACAGTGGGGGGTACACCTGGGCATTGAAAAACACTACACGCGTGGAAGTGTCAAACATTATACATGTTATGCTTGTGTAGGCTACAGTGGGTTAGCCTATAGGGGGTACACAATTCTAGGGTTTACTACTTGTACTCATTTCACTTCTAGTTCATCCATTCCTGTTCGCTTATTATCACATGGTATAGAGCGGGTCCTTCTACGGACCGTTTTTTTTGGGCCCACCGAAGCGCCCCCCGAGGCGCGATTTCTTTTTCGCGACCCCTCGGGTCGTCATTTCCCCTGCGGCCCCGCCGCCTTCACTGACGCGGCCCCGCCGCCCTCTCTGACGGGGCCCCGCCGCCGGCCCTTACGCGGCCCCGTCGCCGGCTCTCACGCGGCCCCGCCGCCTGCTCTCACGCGGCCCCGCCCCGGCTCCTTCGCGGCCCCGCCGCCTGCTCTCGCGCGGCCCCGCCCCGGCTTCTACGCGGCCCCGCCCCGGCTTTCACGCGGCCCCGCCGACGGCTCTGTCGCGGCCCCGCCCAGGCCCTTACGCGGCCCCGCCGCCTGCCCCCGTCGCGGCCCGGTCGCCTCCTGACGGCCCCGCCGTCCCTTCGTGACGGCCCCGCCGTCCCTTCCTGACGGCCCCGCCGTCCCCTCCTGACGGCTCCTCCCGTCCCCTTCTACCGGCCCCGCAACTGCACCTGCTGGCCCCGCCACTGGACCTACCGGCCCCCACCACCCCCCCCCCCCCCCCCCCCCCCCCTTTTCCCGTCGCCTGTCGAGGCGACCTGAGAGGCCAGCAGAGGGGTGGCAGGTGTGTGGCCTCCCCTGCTTCTCCTCCTCCTTCATCTCCCACTGCAGCAGCCGAGCCGCCCCACCGCCGAGCCGCCCTGCACCCGAGCCGCCGAGCAGCCGAGCCGCCCTGCCGCCGAGCCGCCGGGTCGCTGAGCTGCTGAGCTGCAGTTGCTGCCGAGCCGCCCTGCCGCCGAGCCGCCGAGTCACCGAGCTGCTGAGCTGCAGTTGCCGCCGAGCCGCCCGAGTCGCCCGAGCCGCCGAGCCGCCGAGCTGCCGAGCCGCTGAGTCGCCGAGCCTACTCTTCCCACCACTGGTGAGCTCTTGCCCTGCTAGCACGCTGCGAGTCGCCTGCTTGCCTGCCTGCCTGCCTTTTGGCTTGCCTGGCTGCCTGCCTTCCTACTGCTAGTCCTGCTCCTGCTTCTACTTGCGGAGCCAGATGCAGCCCCAGCGACGCCTGCGTGAGTCCCTCACGCCCCAGCAGCTGCGTGAGTGGTACGCTGGTTGGGGCTGTAGGGGTGGCGACGCTACTCCTACTACCACTCCTGCTGCTTCTATTCGTGGTGGCGGCCAGATGCAGCTCCCGCGACCCTCTCGCGTGTCTCTCACGCCTCGCCAGCTTCGTGAGTGGTACGCTCAGAGTGGAGGGACTCTCAGTGCTGTTCGCTGCTCTTACGTGATTCGCACTGGTACTCGGACTGGTCAGCCTTGTGGGACACGTAGTCATACACCGTCCCGCTGCTTCGCCCGTCTGAGCGACGCCTGGCGTACCGTGTTCGGCGACGAGGCTGAGCTTCCCGACTGGGTGGAGTTGCTTAGGCAGAGGGTAGATATATATGCTCTTGACTATGATGCTATTCTCACTGCCATGTATGCATTGCCTACTAGTGCTGACCGTGCCGGTCACCTGTGCGTCCCGCCTGACCCAGGTATAGGACCTGCTGCTCTAGCTACTGGTGAGGCTGCTGCTCTGGGTGCTAGTGAGTCTCCTGCTCCAGGTACAGGTGCGGCTGCTGCTCTAGGTGCTAGTGAGTCTACTTCCTCAGGTGCGGGTGAGGCTGCGCTCTCAGGTACCGCGTTGGCTTCGGCCTCCCTCACCTTTACACTTGACTCTGGGGCTTCTCGCTCCTTCTTTCGGGACCGCACCACACTCACGCCGCTTGATCGGCCGGTTGCAGTCTCCCTGGCTGACCCCTCTGGGGGTCCTGTCCTCGCTCACTTCTCCACTGTCCTCCCGTGTCCGGCTGCCCCCTCGGGCACCCTGTCTGGCCTGTACCTCCCCTCGTTCTCGACAAACTTGGTGAGTGGTGCAGACCTACAGGATGCGGGGGTTCACCAGTTCACTCCTGCGAGTCAGCGGGTGACCCACTGCACGGACGCACGCACAGGCCGGCACCTGGCCACGTTCTCGCTTCGGCCGGGGTCGAGCCTCTACACCCTGACCACTGAGTCTCCTCCTGTCCCCGCGTCCGGTCAGGTAGCAGCGTCAGGTCAGGTGTTTGCTGCTGCGTCCAGATCTGGTCCTGAGTCTGCCCCCTGTTCGTGTCGCCTCCTGTCTCACGAGACTCTTCTGTGGCACCACCGTCTAGGCCACCCCTCCTTGCCCCGTCTTCGGGGCATGGCTTCCCGTGTCCTTGTCTCTGGTCTTCCCCAGTCTCTCCCTCCTCTTCCTTCGGGACCAAGACCTTCCTGTGTCCCCTGTGTCGAGGGGCGCCTCAGGGCTGCTCCTCACTCCTCCCAGTTTCCCCCGACAGAGGCTCCTCTGCAGGCGCTTCACATGGACGTGTGGGGCCCGGCCCCCGTCAGTGGGCAGGGTCACAAGCGCTACTTCCTGTTGGTGGTTGACGACTACTCGCGTTACACCTCAGTCTTCCCCTTGCGCAGCAAGGGTGCTGTCACTGAGGTGCTGATCGACTGGATCCGCGAGGCTCGTCTCCAGCTCAGGAGGAGCTTTGGCTCGGACTTTCCTGTTCTGCGTCTGCACTCTGACCGAGGTGGGGAGTTCTCCTCTCGCCTTCTGCGAGACTACTGTCGTGCATAGGGGATCCGCCAGACCTTTACGCTTCCGGACTCTCCACAGCAAAATGGGATTGCTGAGCGCCGCATTGGCATGGTCATGGATGTCGCTCGTACGTCCATGATGCATGCGGCTGCCCCCCATTTTCTGTGGCCGTTTGCGGTTCGGTACGCGGCGCATCAGCTCAACCTTCACCCCAGGGTCTCTCGGCCCGCGATGTCCCCAGTGTTACTGTGGACGGGGAAGGTCGGCGATGCGTCTGCGTTCCGTGTCTGGGGATCTCGGGCGTTTGTCCGCGACCTGTCTGCGGACAAGCTGTCCCCCCGTGCTGCTCCCTGTGTCTTCCTTGGCTTCCCCCCTGACGCTCCAGGGTGGCAGTTCTACCACCCCTCCTCTCGTCGTGTTCTGTCCTCCCAGGAGGTCACGTTCGACGAGTCAGTCCCCTTCTACCGCCTCTTCCCCTACCGTACTCCTTCCCTTCCCCCCCCACCGGACTTCCTGGTACCAGTTCCCCCCCCGGTAGACCCCCTCCCCCCTCAGGTTCCTGCCCCTTCAGGTGTGTCCCAGGTAGACACGGTCGAGCCAGTCGAGGTTGCTGCTGAGTCTGGTCCTGCTGCGGGTGCTGAGCCTGGGGGTGCTGCTGCTGGGGGTGCTGAGCCTGGGGGTGCTGAGCCTGGGGGTGCGAGGCCGGGGGGTGCTGAGTCTGGGGGTGCTGAGCCGGGGGGTGCTGAGCCGGAGGGTGCTACGTCAGGAGCTGCTGAGCCTGGGGGTGCTGGGCCTGGAGGTGCGGAGCCTGCGCCTGCTGGACCTGGGGGCTCTCCGGTTCTTCCGTCTCGGCGGGAGCCGCTCTCTCCACAGGAGCTGCGCGAGTGGTTTGCTCGCCGCTGGAGGCGTGCTGCTGTAGCTGGAGCTTCTTTGCCTGCTGAGGGTGCTGCCGGTCCCGGAGCTGCTGGGCCTGCGGGTCCTACTGGAGCTGGAGCTACTGAGTCTGGGGGTGCTGAGTCTGGAGCTGCTGAGCCTGGTGGTGCTGAGGCTGGAGCTGCTGAGCCTGGGGGTGATACGTCTGGAGCTGCTGTGCCTGGGGGTGCTGAGTCTGGAGCTGCTGAGCCTGGGGTTTCTCCTGCTGCTGCGTCTCGCCGGGAGCCCCTCTCTCCACAGGAGCTGCGCGAGTGGTTTGCTCGCCGCTGGAGGAGTGCTGCTGGAGCTGGAGCTTCGTCGACCGTCGAGGGTGCTGGTGCTGCCGGTCCCGGAGCTGCTGGGCCTGCGGGTCCTACTGAAGCTGGATCTGCTGAGGGTGTTGGTGCTGAGACTACTGCTGTCTGTCCTGGCGGTGGTTCTGCTGCTGGTGCTGCTGGAGGTCCTGCCGCTGGAGGTGTTGGTGGCGCTGGTGCTGTCGCTGAGGGTGCTAGTGCTGTCCCTACTGAGTCTTGAGCTGCCGCGCGGCCTCGGCCGTACTTCGTTCCGCTCCTACAGCAGGTTCTTGGTCTTTCTCCTTCAGTAGAGTGTCCACAGCCTGTCCAGTCGCAGTCACTGTTGGAGCCTTCCTCTCCTCTGCCTGCTCCCTCTCCTTACACTGGTCCTACTGGAGGTCTTGCTGAGCGTCGTGAGCCTGCGTCTCGTCCCGCGTCGCCGGTTCGTGCTGCTCGCGCTAGTGGTCGCGGTTCGCGTCAGCGTCCTCCTCCTGTCCCTGGCACGCACCGGATGTCTCTGCGTCCGTCCACTGCTCCTCTGCGGGCCCCTTTGCCTTCTCCTCCTGAGTCCTCTCTTCCTGCGCTTGCCGACCCTGAGTCGGACTCTCTTCACGCTGCCAGTCCTACTGTCACGCGTAAGCTTGCTACTGTCGTCACTGACCCCTCTTTTGAGTCCACTGCTGCGTCTGCTCTAGTCGCTGAGCTCGTTGACTTTGCTGCTCGCTGTCGTCTTGACTACGCTGCTAGTCTTGTTGCTGAGTCTGCGTCTGTCTGTCCTCCGTCCGTCAGGGGTGAGTGTGCTCTTGGCACGGACGTCCTAGAGGACAGGCAGGAGGAGTTACAGTGTCTAGCGGCTGCTTCACCTCATCTCGCGTCCGTACTGCTTGCCCCTGAGGGAGACCCGGATGCACTAGACATCCCGACTCCGCGTTCTTACGCGGAGGCCGTAGAGGGTCCCTACTCCTCTCAGTGGCAGGCAGCTATGGATGCAGAGATGGCTTCCTGGAAGTCCACAGGCACCTACGTTGACGCGGTTCCCCCTCCTGGGGCGAACATCGTCAGTGGCATGTGGATCTTCAGGGTGAAGCGGCCGCCGGGCTCTCCACCTGTCTACAAGGCGCGATACGTTGCTCGTGGCTTCAGTCAGCGGCAGGGAGTTGACTACTTTCAGACCTTCTCTCCCACCCCGAAGATGACCACTCTTCGGTTGCTGCTGCACATAGCCGCTCAGCGCGACTACGAGCTTCACTCTCTCGACTTCAGCACTGCGTTCCTGCAGGGTAGCCTGCACGAGGAGATCTGGCTGCGCCGCCCACCTGGCTTCACTGGGACTTTCCCTCCTGGCACCCAGTGGAGCCTCCGACGGCCAGTCTACGGTCTCCGCCAGGCATCGCGTGAGTGGCACGACACACTGAGGACTACGCTTGCGACTCTTGGGTTTGCTCCTTCTACTGCTGACCCATCGCTGTTTCTGCGCACCGACACCTCACTGCCGCCGTTCTACATCCTCGTGTACATTGACGACTTGGTCTTTGCCACAGCGGACACTGCTGGACTCGCCTACGTGAAGTCCGAACTGCTGAAGAGACACACGTGCACAAACCTGGGTGAACTGCGCAGCTACCTTGGCTTGCAGATCACTTGGGACAGAGCACGCCGCACCATTACCTTGACTCAGTCACACATGGTGCAGCAGGTCCTTCAGCGCTTCGGCTTCACGTACTCCTCGCCTCAGGCCACTCCTCTGCCTACTCGCCACTCACTCTCAGCTCTGCCTTCGGATGAGTCCGTAGAGTCGAGTGGTCCGTATGCAGAGCTTGTTGGCTGCCTCATGTACCTGATGACCTGCACTCGACCTGACCTTGCATACCCCCTGAGCATCCTTGCACGCTATGTTGCTCGTGGGAGACACCGACCAGAGCACATGGCTGCAGCGAAGAGGGTATTGCGCTACCTGTGCAGTACGTCGGGCATGGGGCTAGTGCTTGGAGGGCGGAGTCCAGTGGTCCTTACAGGCCACGCGGACGCTTCTTGGGCTGACGACAAGGCTACGCAGTGGTCGTCACAGGGTTACACCTTCAGCCTTGGTTCCGGCTCTGTCTCGTGGCGGTCTACTCGCTCGTCTTCAGTTCTCGGCTCCAGTTGTGAGGCTGAGATCTACGCCGGGGCCATGGCTGCACAGGAGCTTCGCTGGCTCACCTACCTGCTGACTGACCTTGGAGAGCCGCCTCGTTCTCCTCCAGTGCTGTACGTAGACAACAAGGCCATGCTGGCCTTGTGTCGAGAGCAGCGCTTGGAGCACAGAACGAAGCACATTGCTCTCCGCTACTTCCTTGCTCGTGAGCTACAGCAGCGTGGACAGTTGCGGCTTGCGTACGTGGCCTCTGAGGCCAACACTGCTGATGTGTTCACCAAGGCACTCGCGCCTTGTGACCATCAGCGCTTTTGCACCCAGCTGGGTCTTGTGCCTGCCTTGCCTCACTTGGTCTCCTCTTGACTTTACTTGTACTGTAACATATATATATACCTGCTCTTGCTTGTCTAGTTTTATATATATATGTCTGTACTCCTGCATGTGAACTGGCCTCTGGCCCTGCTCTTGTGCTCGGACTGTGTGGTGACTTTGTGATCCACCCTGAGCTTGCTTTGCTTTGCTTGACTGGTCTTGTGACCCCTTGTTCTCCCTTACTTTGCCTTTGGGGGTGTGTCAAACATTATACATGTTATGCTTGTGTAGGCTACAGTGGGTTAGCCTATAGGGGGTACACAATTCTAGGGTTTACTACTTGTACTCATTTCACTTCTAGTTCATCCATTCCTGTTCGCTTATTATCACAGGAAGATCTTTGACGTCCACACAAAGGAAACACTAGCAGCACGTGACGTAATCTTCGACAAACGTCTCACTCTTCCGACATACCTGTACAACTTGGAAACCTCACGGGATGTCACAGGCGGATTTTGTGGGGACCGAGCCTTCGCTTCGCCAGTAGATGAAGCTGACTGGGATGAGCACAACGTGGACAGAGCTTCGGAAGAAGCCGGACCTCTTCCCTACTGCTCGGTGGATATCCCAATTGATGATGACAACCCTCATGAAAGTATCAACGCCGAAGTCGTCTACGACTTCGTTGACACCAGTTACGTTACAGCCACGAGAGTCAACACCGACAAAGGACAATGCATAGGACCCAATTTCTTACCTGATCCAGAAGCAGGAGACGAAGCAGCTTATCCAGAGGACGCAAATCTTCCCCGCTACATACAGAGTGGACTCCAGATACTCGGACTCGTCACCGCAGTCCACGGCACGGCGCCACCTAAGGAGCCTGCCACAGTTCAGCAAGCTCTGGGGGGGGGAGCACAAGGAAAAATGGCGCAAAGCCATGGACAAGGAGTTAAAAGCGCTGGAAGAACGTAACACCTGGAAGGCCGTACCTATCGGGGTGGCACAGAACAAGACCATTCTCACCAGAAAACGGGTTTTCCTGGTGAAAACAAAGGCAGGCGGAACCATCGACAAATTCAAGGCATGCTGGGTCGTACGTGGCTTCGACCAAGAACACGGACGAGACTTCACCGAAACATTCGCTCCGTTTAGTCGGCATACCTCACAGCGGATTCTCCTCGCGATAGCCGCCATGAAGTGGAAGAAGCTTCGTCAAATCGACGTCGCTAACGCCTTTCTCTATGCACCCGTCCATACTAAAATCTTTGTCCAGCAACCGCACGGCTCCAACGCAGACCCCAATCAAGTATTTCAGCTACTGAAGTCTCTGTACGGCATCAATCGGGCCCCGAGAATGTGGCAGCAATATCTTCACATGCGGCTAATCCGCAGCGGATTCCAACAACTGCCGCACAATTAAGGAATGTACCGACTCACAAAAGGAACTGACTACATCCTACTGATCATCTACGTGGACGATCTACTCTACATCGGCTCGACCGATGGCGTCACAACCTGGTTTGAAGGGGAGCTGCAGCGGGATTTGACGGTCACCGTCTCATCCGCCGTGACACAATTCCTCGGGCTCAACATACAGGAAGAAGAGAACGCGATCTATCTTAGCGCTACAAAATATGCCGACACCATCGCCAAACACTTTGGATTGACTCCAACTGCTATCTCCACACTATACTGCTACACCTGCGCGAGCCACGAAGAAATCTCCGCACCACTCAAGCCCGCCGGCATACGTGACTATCAACGAAAGCTAAGATGACTACTATTCGCAAGTGTCACCTGCCGATGAGACCTATCATATTCGGCTAGCCAGCTCGCCACCTACCTCAAGAAACCTGAAGCAGAGCACATGGCGGAACTCGACCGCGCACTCCACTACCTCATTAGCACTGTGACTATCAGCCTGACGTACCACAAAAATGGAACCTCGATACCTAAGCTAATCGGCTATGTAGACGCCGACCACGTCGGCGACGCAGACAACAGGAGCTCATGCACAGGCTACATCTACCGGCTCGAACCTATTGGGCCTATCTCGTGGCAGTCGAGCAAGCAGCAACTAATTGCTCTCTCCTCATGAAGCAGAATATATTGCACTCTGCTCAGCCACCAAGGAAGGCTTGTATCTTCGTGAACTGCTAGAAGAAACAAAGTTGGCCCAGTTACCCAACTTCTCTCTGTTCTACGACAACCAATCTGCAATTCACATAGCGAACAAGAACGGGTTCGCAAACTGGTCGAAGCATATCTCCCTGCGATACTTCTTCGTAAAAGACGAGATCGAGAAGGGGAGACTCGAGCTATCCTACTGCCCCACGTCCGATATGGCAGCCGACTATTTGACCAAGAAGCTCGGAAAGCAGAAATTCAAGTACTGCATGCTGCTGACTGGACAAAGCCACGTCACCAGCAGCGACACTACAGAAGTGAAGGGGAGGGTTGGAAACAAGTAACTTGACGCTTCTGATGTGTCAAAACATCGAACTGTAAACGAAGCAAATAGCAATGAAGCAACAGCGAGTCAACAATCGGAGGTTGACAAACTGCTGGAGGTTACGCGAAGGTCAAAGGTCAGCAACCTTTGACTTGACAAATACGGCGCGACAGCAAGGACAAACAACTGATTTGATACTGAGTAGTTGCTCGAGTCGTCACTGTATCGAACCGCAACAGCAACAGTAAAACATATAATTGTTGCACCCTTTCATATTCCTTGTAATTTTATAATTAACTTGTACCGTATCGCCCCGAGTAGTAGCGCCGCCTGATTAAAGGCGCCGACACTTCTATCTGGAGCTAAGCGCTTATGGTCGGTACTCAATTATAAGCGCACCCCGTAGTATGCCTGTACTTTTTATAAGCGCATCCCTTCCCCCCAGGGGGTAGTCTTTCCACTATGTTTTTTTAATCTAAACATTTCTTCCTACACTAACATGATTTCTACACATGTCTCTCTACTAATGGTCGCATTACACATTAAGAATTACACCCCTAACTAGAAATCTACTCGTCGTCAGACTACCGCTCCTCGCAGTTGTTGCCAAACAAGTCATTGGCGACAATCTCGTCATCGACGTCGACCTCGTGGGTCAGCTGGCTCCACCTGTGCGCCATGGCAAGGTTGTCCTCACTACCGTTAAGCGCGTTGCTGATGCCACAGGTGAGGAACGCCTTCTTGATCAGCTCTGGTGGCATGGCCTTCCAGGCCCGTGAGATCCACCTGAGCACCACCGCAGTGGGCTGTTAAAATCTAGAACGAGTTTGGCTTAGGAGCCATAGTAGTTTAGGTGACTTGGTGAAGTTCAAGGGTGTAGGGTGTAAGGAAAATGTCGAGAGAGTCTAGAAGGAGGATGTTGAAACTAGAAAAGGAGGGGGATACAAGTAGTAAGCCCTAAAAGGGTTATATTCACTTTTGAGTACCCCACTACTGACTAGACATGCATTATAATCTGACACACCCCCATAGTCCAAGTGGGGTATAATCAGTACAGCATGCAGGCATAGAGCAAGACTTCACAATAGGTAAGTAAGGCTAGAGCTAATCACTGAGGGCAAGTGAGAAGGAGGAGAGACCGGAGGGGAGAGAAGATGGAAGGCGACTGCTGACGCTGCAGACACACAGACGAGCTGCTGGCTCAGTGGCTACCGAAGCAAAGGCCCGGACTACACAAGTAACTGGCTCCGCGGCTATAGACGAGCGGCAGGAGAAACTGACCGACAGGCGACTGGCGACTACCGGAGATTGTAGCCTCCGGACTGCTGGTGCTGCTGACGACAAGACTGCTGCCTCCACTCAACCTCCCCTAGCTGCCCAACGCCCCTCTCACACACCCCCTGTTCAAACCCTAGCCCTACACCCACAGCACCCCCTTAAACCCTAAACCCCAGACTCCCACACATCCACCCCCCTCAGCGATAGCTGCAGCAGTGGGAGACGAAGGAGGAGGAGAAAGAGGGGACGGCACGCACAACCGACACCCCCACAACCATCACCCCCACACCCACCCCCCCACGGCTGCACCGGGTCCAGGAGTGGCTGCTGCAGGGACCAGGGGCGGCTGCTGCAGCGGCGGCTGCTCCAGGGGCTGCTGCTGCTAGGGCGGCTGCTCCAAGGGCTGCTGCTGCTGGGGCGGTTGCTCCAGGGGCTGCTGCTGGGGCGACTGCTCCAGGGGCTGCTGCTGCTGGGGCGGCTGCTCCAGGGGCGCCTGCCCGGGCGACTGCTCCAGGGGCTGCTACTGCCGAGGCGGCTGCTCCAGGGGCTGCTGCTGCAAGGGCTGGTGCTGCTGGGGCGGCTGCTCCAGGGGCTACTGCTGCTGGGGCGGCTGCTCCAGGGGATGCTGCTGCTGGGGCGGCTGCTCCAGGTGCTGCTGCTACTGGGGCGGCTGCTCCAGGGGCTGATGCTGCTAGGGCGGCTACTCCAGGGGCTGCTGGTGCTGCGGAAATAAGGAGGGAGGGGAGGGGAAGGGCGCGGCCCCCAGGGTGCCCTGACGGGCGACGTGCTAGGGAGCCGCGCAGGCCCCCGAAAGTGCCTCGACGGGCGACGGAAGGGGACCGTGCGCAGGCCCCTAAGGCGCCGCGATGAGGCAACGGGAGGGGCCGGCTCGCGGGCCCCGAAAGTGTCGCGACGAGGCGACGGGAGGGGCCTGCGTGCGGGCCCTCAAAACGCCGTGGCGAGGCAACGGTTGGGGCCAGTGCGCGGGCCCCCGAGACGCCGCGACGAGGTAGGAACCCACCGCGCGCCTCCGGGCGCACGGCGGGCAGAAAACCGCCATGCGTTCCAAGCGCGTGGTGGGAAGAAAAATAGGATGTCGCGCGCCACGGGGCGCGCGACACACAGTAGGGCAGCGGAAGCAAGTGGGCCCACAGGCCAGGAGCTTTAAGCTCTGATAGCATGTTAAAATCTAGAACGAGTTTGGCTTAGGAGCCATAGTAGTTTAGGTGACTTGGTGAAGTTCGAGGGTGTAGAGTGTAAGGAAAATGTCGAGAGAGTTTAGAAGGAGGATTTTGAAACTAGAAAAGGAGGGGGATACAAGTAGTAAGCCCTAAAAGGGTTATACTCACTTTTGAGTACCCCACTACAGACTAGACATGCATTATGATCTGACATGGGCGGCTTCTTAATGTTCCCTGCACCACAAATCGGAGTGTGGGAGATGGTGTTAGCACAAGATACACCGAGAAACCAAGCAGCCAACTAGGGATCAACAGTGGGGTTCTTACCTGCAGGCATCAGCCGCTCCTAGCCCTCCTCTTCAAACCAGGTCTGGTACTGCTGGCGGATGCTTGCTTTGAAGGACTTGTTGATCGAGACGTCGAGGGGCTGTACCTCCGCTGTACATCCCGACGGGATCACCGCGGAACGATGTCGAGGTCGACGAACTTCTGCCTCACTTTGTCCGTGAGATGACCGCGGTAGGAGTTAAGGACGACCATGGCATTCCTCGCCTGCCTGCCAAACCGAGGCCGGATGAAGGGCTTGATGCACTCCTCGAGCCAGCATATGACGCCGTTGGCGTCCATCCAGCCGTTCGGGTGCACTGCCACGACCACATCTGCGATATCACAGACAGCCAAGAAACATGCGTTATTATCACGACTGGAAAACCAAACATCTACTGACCGTGGTGTGTTTTTACTTGGCGGGAAGTCACCCTTCGGCACCGTCTTGCGCTTGAAAAAGACCCACGGCTTGAGCTTCTTGCCGTCCGCCGTGCACGCCAGCATCACGGTTACGCGTTCCTTCTTGTACCCCCACTCTTGATGGGCACTGAGCGAACGCTCGTCTCGTCCACAGTAGTTGTGGCGGGCATCTCCAGCCACAACGGCGTCTGTTCGGCATTGATAATCCAGTGGGTTTTGATGCCGCGCTCACGCTGCTTGTCACGAACGTACTGCTAGAAAGATGGGCACAGCTCCACGACGTCTGCGCATACAGAGACAATGATAAGAGGCAGTGGTTAGTCAACGAATTTGATTGAAAAACACAACAAGCATGTGAATAATGAGAACGAGAATGAATGCAGTATGAATGAACTGAGTACAAGTACTAACCTAATTGGGTTGTACCCCTTATGGGCTACCCCACTATAGCCTACAGAATATGCAAAAGCTATATGTTCTGACACACCCCCATAGGCAAAGTGGGGGAGAACGAGGGGTCACAAGACCTGTCAAGCAAAGCAAAGCAAAGCAAGCTCAGGGTGGATCACAAAGTCACCACACAGTCCGAGCACAAGGTCAAGGCCACAAGGCCAGTTCACATGCAAGAGGAGATATATATATATATATAAGGCTAAACAAGCAAGAGCAGGTATATATATATATATATGCAAGAGTACAAGCAAGGCCAAGAGGTGAGCAAGTGAGGCAAGACTGGGACAAGTCCCAGCTGAGTGCAGAAGCACTGATGATCACAAGGCGGAAGTGCCTTGGTGAAAACATCAGCAGTGTTGGCCTCAGAGGCCACGTACGCAAGTCGCAACTGACCACGCTGCTGCAGCTCACGAGCAAGAAAGTAGCGGAGAGCAATGTGCTTCGTTCTGTGCTCCAGACGCTGCTCTCGACACAAGGCCAGCATGGCCTTGTTGTCTACGTATAGCACTGGAGGAGAACGAGGCGGCTCTCCAAGGTCAGTCAGCAGGTAGGTGAGCCAGCGAAGCTCCTGAGCAGCCATGGCCCCAGCGTAGATCTCAGCCTCACAAGTGGAGCCGAGAACAGAAGACGAGCGAGTAGCCCGCCACGAAACAGAGCCAGAACCAAGACTGAAGGTGTAACCCTGGGACGACGGCTGCGTAGCCTGGTCGTCAGCCCAAGAAGCGTCCGCGTGCCCAGTGAGGACCACTGGACTCCGCCCTCCAAGCACTAGCCCCATGCCCGACGTACTGCACAAGTAGTGCAACACCCTCTTCGCTGCAGCCATGTGCTCTGGTCAGTGTCTCCCAGGAGCAACATAGCGTGCAAGAATGCTAAGAGGGTATGCAAGGTCAGGTCGTGTGCAGGTCATCAGGTACATGTGCCAGCCAACAAGCTCTAGGTACGGGCCACTCGGCTCTACAGACTCATCCGAAGGCAGAGCTGAGAGAGAGTGGCGAGTAGACAGAGGAGTGGCCTGAAGCGAGGAGTACGTGAAGTCGAAGCGCTGAAGGACCTGCTGCACCATGTGTGACTGAGTCAAAGTAATGGTGCGGCGTGCTCTGTCCCGAGTGATCTACAAGCCAAGGTAGCTGCGCAGTTCACCCAAGTCTGTAGCACGGAGCCGCCCCTCGACACAGGGGACACAGGAAGGTCCTGGCCCAGAAGGAAGGGGAGGGAGAGACCAGGGGAGACCAGAGACAAGACACGGGAAGCCATGCCCTGAAGACGAGGCAAGGAGGGGTGGCCAAGACGGTGGTGCCATAAGAGAGTCTCGTGAGACAGGAGGCGACACGAGCAGGGGGCAGACTCAGGACCAGACCTGGACGCAGCAGCAAACACCTAACCCGACGCAGCTACCTGGCCAGATGGAGGGACAGGAGGAGACTCAGTGGTCAGGGTGTAGAGACTCGACCCTGGCCGACGCGAAAACGTGGCCAGGTGTCGGCCTGTGCGGGCGTCCGAGCAGTGGGTCACCCGCTGACTCGCAGGAGTAAACTGGTGAACCCCCGCATCTTGCAGGTCAGCACCACTCACCAAGTTCGTCGAGAACGAGGGGAGGTACAGACCAGACAGGGTGCCCGAGGGGGCAGCCGGACACGGGAGGACAGTGGAGAAGTGAGAGAGGATAGGACCCCCAGAGGGGTCAGCCAGGGAGACTGCAACCGGCCGACCAAGCGGCGTGAGTGTGGTGCGGTCTCGAAAGAAGCAGCGAGAAGCCCCTGAGTCAAGCGTGAAGGTGAGGGAGGCCGAGGACGACGCAGTACCTGAGAGCGCAGCCTCACCAGCACCTGAGAGCGCAGACGCACTGGCACCTAGAGCAGCAGCCTCACAAGCACCTAGCGCAGCAGTACCAATGCCCGGGTCGGGCGGGTAACACCGGTAACAGTCACCCTCCTCACTAATAGTCACAGCATACATGGCAGCAAGGATAGCATCAAAGTCAAGATCAAAGATAGCTACACCAGCCCTAGACAGCTCTCCCCAGCAGGGAATCTCACTAGCCTCGGGGAACTGCTGACGCCAAGCGTCCGTCAGGCGGCCAAAGCAGCGCTGGGTGGGGTGGGCACCCCCACACTGCTCACCCGCGCGGTCGCCAGAACGAAGGACGTAGGTGCACGGACCAAAACCCCCACCCCGCTAACGCTGCGTCTACCACTCACGGAGCTGCTGGGGCGGGGGGGTGTCCCGCGAACGCTGCTGCTGCTGCTGCTGGCGCTGACTACCACCAAAGCCGCTCCGCTGCGGGGCAGCACCCCGACCAGCTCCACCCCCTCCGCCACCGCCGCCTCCACCTCTGCCACCACCGCCGCCTCCGCTCCCACCGCTGCCGCCGCGACCGCCTCCTCCTCCGCTGCTGCCACCACCATCACCGCCCCCGCCACCACTCCCACCGCCACCCCCACTCCCTCCGCCACCTCCACCGCCACCTCCACCGCCCCCGCCAACTCCACCCGCGCCCTTGCCCCCCTTGCTCTTGCCAAGGCGGCGTCTCCCGCTAGGGGCAGATGCCACGCCGACCGACTCAAGACCAAGCAGGTCGGTAGCAGCACCAGAGGCAACAGAGGGCAGCAGGGGGGAAGGAGAACACCCCTCAAAGATGGGGGTGCGAGGGTCACCACGAGAGGCTCCTACAGCGACCATGCTCTTCTCCGCCGCCAGGAGGGCCTTCTCGAGGAGGTCGACAGTGAGAGTGGTGGGACAGACTGAGAGGAAGTGGTCCCTGACTACGCGAAGGGAGTCAGGGAGGCGTGTGACTATGTAATAGAGAGTGATGTACATGGTGGGGGGGGTTCTTGGCGCAGAACTCAGCAGGTAGGGCGGCGCGGTAGCGAGTGTCACTAGTGCGGAGGTGCGTAATGAGGTCAGCGACAGTGGAAAAGGCAGCAAGGTCAGGAAAGAGGTACGGTAGGATGAGGCGGCTCAGTGCAACAGTGGTAGGGGAAGAGTAGTGCGCAACTACAGCGTCGTACAAGGTCTGAGCATTCTTGTACTGACTAAAGTGCGCGCGCTCAGTGGTAGGCAGGTGGCGACGCACAGCAAGACGTGCAGCAACATCGCGGGTGGCCCACTGAGAGCGAACAGTGGGGTCAGCATCAGCAGAAGGGGCAGGAGAGGCACCAGAGGTGAGGTGAAAGAGAGAAAGACCGTCCGCCCTATCGCACTGTAAGAACAGCTGCACGTCGTCGACCCAGACCTCAAAGTCAATGGCTCCACCCTCAGCGTCAAAAGTGAGGACACTAGGGGTAGCCATGACGACGACAGTGTAGCAGTGCAAGCAGTTGGGGAAGGGCACGCAGTAACAGTGGTGCTGTGCTCACCAGGCAGGGCAGGTCGGGCGGCTCGGCAGTAGGGCGGCCCGGCGGCTGGGCGGCTTGGCGGCTCGGCGGCTCGGCTGCTGGGCGGCTCGGCGGCTGGGCGGCTCGGCGGCAGGGCGGCTCGGCTCCCGGGCGGCTCGGCAGCAGGGCGGCTCGGCTGCTGGACGGCTCGGCGGCAGAGCGGCTTGGCGGCAGGGCGGCTCGGCTCCCGGGCGGCTCGGCTGCTGGGTGGCTCGGCGGCAGGGCGGCTCGGCTCCCGGCGGTTCTGCTGCTAGGCGGCTCTGGTGCAGGGCGGCGCGGTGGCGCTGGTTCAGGGTGGCTCGGCGGTCGCAGATAGGGCGGCGGGTGAGCCGCAAGGAGGGCGGCGGGTGGGCCGCAGGTAGGGCGGCGGTAGGGCCGTAGGTAGGGCGGCGGAAGGGCCGCAGGTAGGGCGGCGGTGGGGCCACAGGTAGGGCGGCGATGGGGCCACAGGTAGGGCGGCGGTAGGGCCGCAGGTAGGGCGGCGAAAGGGCCGCAGGTAGGGCGGCGAGTAGGGCCGCAGGGCGGCGGGGCCGCTCGATGGAGCGGTGGGGCCGCGAGGAAGGGCGGCGGGGCCGCGCGATGGAGCAGCAGGGCCGCGAGGAAGAGCGGCGGGGCCGCTCGATGGGGCAGCGGGGCCGCGAGGAAGGGCGGCGGGGCCGCGCGATAGGGCGGCGGGGCCGCTCGAGGAAGGGCGGCGGGGCCGCGCGATAGGGCGGCGGGGCCGCTTGAGGAAGGGCGGCGGGGCCGCTGGAGGAAGGGCGGCGGGGCCGCTCGAGGAAGGGCGGCGGGGCCGCGAGGCAGGGCGGCGCGACAGGCCGCTGCAAGGGTGGCGCGCCGCTGCCGCTAGGGCGGCTCGACGCGACCATAAGGGCGGCGCGACGGGCCGCTAGGGGCGAAACGGCGGGTCGCTAAAAGAAAGGAGAGCGCGACTCGAGGCGCGCTTCGGTGGGCCCAAGGAGCAGTCCCTAGGAGGGGATCTGCTCTGATTCCATGTGAATAATGAGAACGAGAATGAATGCAGTATGAATGAACTGAGTACAAGTACTAACCCTAATTGGGTTGTATCCCTTATGGGCTACCCCACTATAGCCTACAGAATATGCAAAAGCTATATGTTCTGACAAAGCACACTGTACAGTAATTCGACACTTATGTTCAGTGATCTTCTGGGCAATCCTCGTCTTCATGCGCACGCTCAGATTCCACCGTTTTCGAAACCGCTCCGACCACCACTGGCTGCCCTTTCACTTGACGTCGGGGAACAGAACCTTCATGTACTCCTTCGACCACTCCTGTAGGCGACCGACGGAGACGGCAGTTCCTTTGCGGCGCCACTCGAGAAGCCTGGCGTAGACTTTCAGCTCCATCGGCCTGTACCACGATGCCCTCTCATGCCCATGCATCCGCTTCCGTGCTGATTGCGCTTCCTTCAGCATGGCGGCGGCTTTCTTCCACTCCGCGAAACACTTGCGGTAGATTCCTAACTTGCGAGACAACGAGCGCAGCGACACCGCCACATCCATGCACCCAATCCACTACAGCTTCTCCTGCGCTGTATAAGCATTGTGCTTATGCTGCGACGGCTTGTGTCTCAGAGAGGGAGGGCAGGAATCACGGTTCTCAGAAGAGGGGCGGGGGCGCTTGCGGTTAACCAGAGGAAACGTAGGAATAGGGAGCTTCTCGGGAAGTCCATCGCGCGACCAATATTCCACACCGTTGACGTCCTCGCCGCCCGGGGCACCCTCGGGAAACACATCTGCCGCGTTGCCGGCCTCGGCACCAGTGTCGGTGCCATTGTCGGTGCCGGCCTTGGTGCCAACCTCGGTGTCAGGCACATCGTCGTCAGCGCCCACAGCAGATTCATCCCACGCACAATCTTGCGGCTAGCCCCATCGTGGTGCCGGGGCCGGAGCTGAAACCTAAACGTCGGGGGGCTTGTTGTTGTCAGGTTCCAACAGGTACTCGCCGAACGCCGACGGGTGCAAGAGCGTCAGCATGGGAGGATTTGATGGGCCGGCAAACACGGGTGGACTCGGAAGAGCAAGTGGAGCTGGAGGTGCAGGAGGACATGGAGGAGATGGTGGCGCAGGCGGCGCCGGAGGCTACGGTAGCTCTGAGGGCGATGTTGGGATACGGCTATACCAGCCGTGAGCGTCCACCCTAAGCGGGCCTAGGCTTCTTCTTGAAAACGAAGTGGGTGCCGGTGAATTCCGCCATGGCTTTTGCATCCTAGCAGGAGAAGCATGCTAAACTGATTCAAAACTAGCAAGAAAAGTGAAGAAATGTACTTCACACGGGACCCCTGCGGGGAAGCGGCTCGCCCTCCTCGACAATGATAGGCGGGTACCACCACAGCCTGAACCAGCAGAGATGAAAATGGGTGGCACACATGCCGTGGTGGCAGGGAATATTCGATCCCCTTCTAGAGGGATCGGATGAGCTGTCTCTGCCTGGCATCGCATGATAGGGGATTGGGCCGTACTACATCTTCCGAGTCAGCGTTGGCAAATATGTTGCTCCGGGACAGGATTTGTGCAGTGGGAAATCGAGTCGCTGCTGTTTTTGCCTGCATTTCATGCACGAAACCGACGTGAACGTTTGATAGGCGAATTCCCCTTAATGGGAGCTTCAATTTGGTACCCTTACAAACAATTTTTCTTTTTCCATTTTATAAGCACATGCTCTTATGCCCTTTCCCCAATTACAAGCGCACCCCCTAAAAAAATCGATTAATTATAATCGCATATGCGCTACTATCCGGGGTGATACGGTACTAAATTTTCTATCATTATTCTATCTTGCCCTCACACTTGTCATTAAACATTTCCGTAACTACAATCCTCGTGCCCTCACTACAGTACCTCCGCGCACAGCCCTACCTCAACCCACGATAGATTCGCTGGCTCGATTTTCTCGAGGAAGGGCGGTTCCTCGTGCTGGGCAGGCGCCACCAGTAACACACCTGGGCAGGCGCCACCAGTAACACCTGGGCAGGCGCCCCACAGATTTACTGTAGTGCGCCGTCTATCCGTACTGTCACGTCTGCGCCGGTCAAGTAACAGCACCACACTTTGAACGCGTGCACGATCGCAAACATTTCGCGGTCATGTATCAGGTAATTTTTCTCGGGCGGATGCAGTTTTCATGACTCGTATGCGATGGGCTATAGGTCGTTGCCGAAGTCTTGTAGCAACACGGCTCCGATGGCGATGTCGCTTGCGTCGGTAACGACTTCAAATGGGCGGTGTGGGTCAGCGATGCGCAGGACGAGTGGTGAACAGAGAACATTTTTCAGGGCAGAGAAGGCAGCATGCTCTTTCTCCCCCCACGTAAAAGCGACCCCTTTCCGTAGCAAATCCATGAGTCGGGCCGTTAAGCGGGCCATGTCGGGGACAAACCGATGGACGTAATGAACGAAACCCAAAAAACTTTGCAGCTCCGTGATGTTTGTCTGGGGGTGCCAGGCTTTGACCGTGTCCAGCTTCTTTTGGTCAATCTCAACCCCAGCCTCCGAAATAACGTGGCCCAAAAACTCTAGCCTGTCCTGGAAGAACTCGCACTTGGAACCCTTTGTCAGTAGCCGGTGCTCGTCCAAAATCTTAAACACTGCTTCCGAATCTGCTAAGTGCTGCTGCTTGTCGCGACTGTAGACGAGGATGTCGTCAAGGTAAACTATCACGCATTTATCTAAAAGCAGCATAAACGCCGTCAGAATGTTATTATCTAGCCTGTAGTGGGGTGCTCTATAGCGAGTACAACCCTGTTAGGGCTTGCTATATGTATCCCAACTGCTGCTAGTGAAACCCCTCATTTGTTCATTTCTCTCTTGCCTAGCTAGCTAAACCCTAGCTATGGCTCCTCACTGTGCTTACTATTCTGACATGGTTTCAGAGCAGATCGACCCCCTTGGGTTGATCCTGTGGGTGGGCCCACCACCTAACTGCTTCCGCTGCTACTCTGTCTATTGCACGCCCCGTGGCGTGCGATGCCTTCTTCCTGCCGTGCGCCGTGCGCTCGGGGCGCCGCGGCGGTTTTGTGTCCGCCGTGCGCCCCGAGGCGCGCGGAGGTTTCCTACTGTGGGGGACCCGCGCGCAGCCCTCCGCCCTTCCCGTCGCGTTGCCCTGCCGGCCGTGCGCGGCTCGTCTGCCCGTCGCGCGGCCTTGAGGACCCGCGCGCGGCCCCTGCCCTGCTCGTCGCGGCGCCCTAGGGAGCACGCGTGGCCCCCCGCCCTTCTTGTCGCGGCGCCCTGGGGAGCCACGTGCGCCCACCGCCTATCCGGCGCGGCGCCCTGAGGAGCCGCGCGCGCCCCCTCGCCCGTTTTTTTTGGCGCCCTGAGGAGAGACGCGCGGCCCCTCCTGTATCTTCCCCCCCCCCCCCCAGGTGTGTTACTGGTGGCGCCTGCCCAGGTGTGTTACTGGTGGCGCCTGCCCAGGTGTGTTACTGGTGGCGCCTGCCCAGGTGTGTTACTGGTGGCGCCTGCCCAGGTGTGTTACTGGTGGCGTCTGCCCAGGTGTGTTACTGGTGGCGCCTGCCCAGGTGTGTTACTGGTAGCGCCTGCCCAGGTGTGTTACTGGTGGCGCCTGCCCAGGTGTGTTACTGGTGGCGCCTGCCCAGGTGTGTTACTGGTGGCGCCTGCCCAGGTGTGTTACAGGTGGCGCCTGCCGGCCGTGCGCGGGCCTGCAGGCCGCGCGCGGCTCGTCTGCCCGTCGCGCGGCCTTGAGGACCCGCGCGCGGCCCCTGCCCTGCTCGTCGCGGCGCCCTAGGGAGCACGCGTGGCCCCCCGCCCTTCTTGTCGCGGCGCCCTGGGGAGCCACGTGCGCCCACCGCCTATCCGGCGCGGCGCCCTGAGGAGCCGCGCGCGCCCCCTCGCCCGTTTTTTTTGGCGCCCTGAGGAGAGACGCGCGGCCCCTCCTGTATCTTCCCCCCCCCCCCGTGCTGCCCATTCCTCCCGTGCCGTCGTGCGTTCCGCGGTGGTGGGGGGTGTGGGGTGGCGAGGATGGGGGTGCGCGGTGTGGGTACTCCCCTTCCCTCTCCCCACCTCCTTGTTCGTCTCCCACTGCTGCAGCTACTGCTGAGGGGGGTGGAGGTGTGGGAGCCGAGGGGAATGGCGCTAGGGGGGTGACGTGGGAGTGGAGTTAGGGGTTCAGCAGGGGGTGTGTGTTAAGGTTGTGGGTCAGTTGGAGGAGGTTGTGTGGAGATAGCTGTCGTGTCGCCTGAAGCGCCTGTAGTCCATCGCCCTTGCTTCGGTAGCCAGTGAGCCTGTTGCACCAGTCGCCAGTGGGTCCGTTGCTCCTGCCGCTTGATTTAGCCGCGGAGCCAATCACTCCAGTAGTCCGTCGCCCTTGCTTCGGTAGCCATTGAGTCAGCCGCTCATATGCCCGTGCCTCTGCAGCTTTAGTCGTTGCCTCCCATCTTCTCTACTTCCACAGTTCCTCCTCCTCCTGACTTGCCCGCTGTGATTACCTCGAGCTTTGCTTATTTTTGTGAACTTGTGCTATGCCTGCTCATTGAGCTGATTACACCCCACTTTGGCTATGGGGGTGTGTCTGAATGTTATTATCTAGCATGTAGTGGGGTGCTCTATAGCGGGTAGAACCCAGTTAGGGTTTGCTCTATGTATCCCAACTGCTGCTAGTGAAACCTCTCTTTCTGTTCCTAAACTTTGTACTGCTACTTGTAACATGGTTTCAGAGCATTTACGCTCCTGGCCTGTGGGCCCACCTAACTGCTTCCGCTGCTACTCTGTGTGTTGCACGCCCCGTGGCGTGCGACGGATTTTTCTTCCTGCCGTGCACTCGGAGCGTGCGGCGGTTTTCTGCCCGCCGTGCGCCCCGGGGTGTGCGGCGGTTCTCTATGTTAGAATAGAGGCGAAGGATGATGCACTATGAAATGAAACAAGTACAAGTACAACCCTAATTGGGTTGTACCCCATATAGGCTACCCCACTACAGCCTACAATACATGCATCAGCTAAATATAATATGACACACCCCCATAGGCAAAGTGGGGGAGAGCAAGGGGTCACAAGACCAGTCAAGCAAGACAAGCAAAGAAAAGCAAAGCAAGCTCAGGGTGGATCTCAAGGATACCACACAAATTCCGAGCACAAGGTCAAGGCCACAAGGCCAGTTCACATGCAGCAGAGCATATATATATAACAGTGCTAAACAAGCAAGAGCAAGGATATATATATGCAGCAGTACAAGCAAGGTCAAGAGGTAAGCAAGTGAGGCCCACTAGGCACAAGGCCTAGCAGAGTGCAAAAGCGCTGATGGTCACGAGGCGGAAGTGCCTTGGTGAACACATCAGCAGTGTTGGCCTCAGTGGCCACGAAACGCAGGCGAAGCTGACCACGCTGCTGCAGCTCTCAAGCAAGGAAGTAGCGCAGAGCAATGTGCTTCGTCTTGTGCTCCAGTCTGTGCTCCTGACACAAGGCAATGGTTGCCTTGTTGTCAACGTACAGCACTGGAGGAGAACGAGGCCGCTCTCCAAGGTCAGTCAGCAGGTAGGTGAGCCAGCGAAGCTCCTGGGCAGCCATGGCCGTGGCGTAGATCTCAGCCTCACAACTGGAGCTGAGAACCGAAGAAGAGCGAGTAGAGCGCCAAGAGACAGAGCCAGAGCCAAGACTGAAGGTGTAACCCTGAGACGACCTCTGAGTAGCCTGGTCGTCAGCCCAAGAAGCGTCTGAGTGCCCAGTGAGCACAGGCCACTCATGCCCTCCAAGCACTAGCCCCATGCCCGACGTACTGCACAAGTAGCGCAACACCCTCTTAGCTGCATCCATGTGCTCCTTCCGGTGACGGCCGGGAGCAACATAGCGTGCTAAGATGCTGAGAGGGTATGCGAGGTCAGATCGAGTGCAGGTCATCAGGTACATGAGGCAGCCCACAAGCTCTGGATACGGACCACTCGACTCTACGGACTCATCCGAAGGCAGAGCTGAGAGCGAGTGTCCCGTAGGCAGAGGAGTGGACTGAGGCGAGGAGTACGTGAAGCCGAAGCGCTGAAGGACCTGCTGCACCATGTGTGACTGAGTCAGGGTAATGGTGCGGCGTGCTCTGTCCCGGGTGATCCACAAGCCAAGATAGCTTGTCTATTCGCCCAGGTCTGAGCACGTGTGTCTCTTCTGCAGCTCGGACTTCACGTGGGCGAGTGCGGCAGTGTCCGCAGTGGCAAAGACCAAGTCGTCGACGTACACGAGGATGTAGAACGGCGGCAGCGAGATGTCGGTGCGCAGAAACAGCGACGGGTCAGCAGTAGACGGAGCAAACCCAAGAGCCGCAAGTGTAGTCCTCATTGTGTCGTGCCACTCACGCGGCGCCTGGCGGAGACCGTAGTCTGGCCGTCGGAGGCTCCACTGGGTACCAGGAGGGAACGACCCAGTGAAGCCAGGAGGGCGGCGCAGCCAGATCTCCTCGTGCAGGCGGCCCTGCAGGAAAGCAGTGCTGAAGTCAAGAGAGTGTAGCTCGTAGTCACGCTGAGCAGCGACGTGCAGTAGAACCCGAAGAGTGGTCATCTTCGGGGTCGGGGAGAAGGTCTGAAAGAAGTCAACTCCCTGTCGCTGACTGAAGCCACGAGCCACGTAGCGCGCCTTGAAGACAGGCGGAGAACCCGGCGGCCGCTTCACCCTGAAGATCCACATGCCACTGACAATGTTCGCCCCAGGAGGGGGAACAGCGTCAACGTAGGTGCCTGTGGACTTCCAGGAAGCCATCTCTGCGTCCATGGCTGACTGCCACCGAGAGGAGTAGGGACCGGCCATCGCCTCTGCGTAAGAGCGTGGGGTCGGGATGTCTAGAGCATCCGGGTCTCCCTCAGGGGCATAAAGCATGGACACGAGATGGGGCAAAGCGGCGGCAAAGCACTGGAACTCCTCCTACCTGTCCTCAAGGACGTCCGTGCCAAGAGCACAGTCACCCCCGACGGACGGAGGACAGGCAGACGCAGACACAGCAGACGCAGACTCAGCAGACTCAGCAACAAGACTGGCAGCGTAGTCTAGACGACACGCAGCAGCAAAGTCGACCAGCTCAGCAACAGGGCAGACGCAGCAGCGGACTCAAAGGAAGGGTCAGTGACAAGAGAAGCAAGAAGACGCGTGACAGTAGGACTGGCAGCACGGCGAGAGTCCGACTCCGGGTCGGCAAGTGTAGGAAGAGAAGACTGAGGAGGAGAAGGCAAAGGGGCACGCAGAGGAGTAGTGGACGGACGCAGAGACATCTTGTGTGTGCCAGGGACAGGAGGAGGACGCTGATGTGAACCGCGACCACTAGGGCGAGCAGCTCGGACTGGCGACGCAGGGCGGGACGCAGGCTCACGACGCTCAGCAAGACCTCCAATAGGACCAGTGTAGGGAGAAGGAGAAGGCAGGGGAGAGGCGGGCTGTATCTGGGACTGCGACGGGACAGGCTGTGGACACTCTACGGGAGGAGAAGGACCAGTGGAAGGCGGGAGACCAAGAACCTGCTGAAGGAGCGGAACGAAGTACGGCCGAGGCCGCGCAGCACCGCCAGAGACAGCAAGGACAGCACCAACACCTCCAGGGGCAGCACCAACACCAGTAGCAGCCCCAACTCCAGCACCCCCAGCAGCGCCAGAAGTACCCTCAGTAGGATCTACAGTCGTAGTCTCAGCGTCAGCACCTGCAGCAGCTCCAGCTCCAGAAGCAACCCCGGGCCCGACAGCTCCAGTAC
The DNA here is from genome assembly GCA_948144175.1 of Closterium sp. NIES-65. NCBI lineage: Eukaryota > Viridiplantae > Streptophyta > Zygnematophyceae > Desmidiales > Closteriaceae > Closterium > Closterium sp. NIES-65. The sequence continues at coordinate 6,457,705 of CANXME010001053.1, read as the reverse complement.
TCTCAGTACGAGCACCTCCAGGACCCGTGGTACCAGCTCCCTCGGCAGCAACAGGACCTCCAGCACCCGCAGCACCCCCAGCTCCAGCAGCTCGCCTCCAGCGCCGGGCAAACCACTCACGCAGCTCCAGAGGAGAGAGCGGCTCGCGGCACGAAGAACGGTCCGGAGAACCACCAGGATCAGAAGCAGCAGGTGCAGCACTCCCAGACGCAGTACCCCCAGGCTTAGCACCCCCAGGCTCAGCACCCCCAGGCTCAGCACCCCCAGGCTCAGCACCCCCAGTCTCAGCACCCCCAGGCTCAGCACCCCTAGTCCCAGCACCCCCAGGCTCAGCACCCCCAGTCGCAGCACCCCCAAGCTCAGCACCCCCAGGCACAGCACCCCCAGTCTCAGCACCCCTAGGCTCCGCACCCGCAGCAGCACCAGAGTCACCAGTGACCTCGACAGGCTCGACCGCGTCTACCTGAGACACACCTGAAGGGGCAGGACCCTGAGGGGGGAGGGGGTCTACCGGGGGGGGACCTGGGACCAGGAAGAGGGGCGGCGGGGGGAGGGACGGAGTGCGGTAGGGGAAGAGCCGGTAGAAGGGAACCGACTCGTCGAACATGACGTCCTGGGAGGACAGAACACGACGAGAGGTGGGGTGGTAAAACTGCCACCCAGGTGCGTCAGGGGGGAAACCCACGAAGACGCAAGGAGCAGCACGAGGGGACAGCTTGTCCGCAGACAAGTCGCGGACAAACGCCCGAGATCCCCAGACACGGAACGCCGACGCATCGCCAACCTTCCCCGTCCACAGCAAATCTGGGGAGGTCTCCGGTCTGGAGACCCTGGGGTGAAGGTTGATCTGATGCGCCGCGTACCGAACCGCAAACGGCCACAGAAAATGGGGGGCAGCCGCATGCACCATGGACGTACGGGCGACGTCCATGACAATGCCGATGCGGCGCTCAGCAATCCCATTCTGCTGTGGAGAGCCCGGAAGCGCGAAGGTCTGGCGGATGCCTCGTGCCCGACAGTAGGCTCGCAGAAGGCCGGAGGAGAACTCTCCGCCTCTGTCCGAGTGCAGACGCAAAACAGGAAAGTCCGAGCCGAAGCTCCGCCTGAGCTAGAGACGAGCTGCGTGGATCTAGTCGATCAACACCTCAGTGACCTCACCCTTGCTGCGCAAGGGGAAGACTGTGGTGTAACGCGAGTAGTCGTCAACCACCAGGAGGAAGTAGCGCTCGTGACCCTGTCCACGGACGCGGGCTGGGCCCCACACGTCCATGTGAAGCGTCTGCATGGGGGCCTCCGTCGGAGGAAACGGGGAGGAGTGAGGGGTAGCCCGCAGGCGACCCTCGACACAGGGGACACAGGGAGGGCCAGGCCCCGGAGGAAGGGGAGGGAGGGACCGGGAAAGACCAGAGACAAGAAGGCGAGAGGCCATTCCCCGGAGACGAGGCAGGGAGGGGTGACCCATGCGGTGGTGCCACAGGAGGGTCTCGTGGGACAGGAGGCGACACGAGCAGGGGGCAGACTCAGGACCAGACCTGGACGCTGCAGCAAACACCTGACCCGACGCAGCTACCTGACCAGACGCAGGAGGAGGAGACGGAACAGTGAGTGTGTACAGGCTCGACCCCGGCCCACGTGTGAACGTGGTCAAGTGTCGACCCGTGTCCGCGTCCGTGCAGTGGGTGTCCCGGCGGCGCGCAGGGGTGAACTGGTCAACCCCTGCATCCTGTAGGTCAGCACCCGCCACCAAGTTCGTAGAGAACGAGGGGAGGTAGAGACCGGACAGGGAGCCAGACAGGACCGCAGGGCACGGAAAGACAGTGGAGTAGCGAGCCAGAACAGGACCCCTAGAGGGTCCGCCAGGGAGACTGCCACTAGCCGACTAAGCGGCGTGAGTGTGGTGCGGTCTTGAAAGAAGGAGCGAGACGCTCCTGAGTCAAGAGTGAAGGTGAGAGAGGGCAGAGCCGACGCAGTACCTGAGAGAGCAGACTCACAAGCACCTCGGGACACAGACTCACTGGCACCTAGAGCAGCAGCCTCAACAACACCTAGAGCCGCAGCCTCAGCAGCACCTGGAGCAGCAGCCTCAACAGCACCTAGAGCCGCAGTACCAATGCCCGGGTCGGGCGGGAAACACCGGTAACAGTCACCCTCCTCACTAATAGTCACAGCATACATGGCACGAAGAATAGCATCAAAGTCAAGATCAAAGATAGCTACCCCTGCCCTAGACAGCTGGTCCCAGCGAGGGATCCCAGAGGCGTCAGGAAACTGGCGGCGCCAAGCGTCAGTCAGGCGGCCGAAGCAGCGCTGGGTGGAGTGTGGACCACCACACGGCTCACCCGCACGGTCGCCAGTGCGCAGGACGTAGGTGCACGGACCAGTACCCCCACCCCTCTGACGTGCAGCGTACCACTCACGGAGCTGCTGCGGGGAGAGGGTCTCCTGACCACGCTGCTGCTGCTGGCGCTGACCACCACCGGAGCCACTCCTCCGCGACGAGCCACGACCTCCGCCGCCGCCTCCTCCGCCGCCGCCGCCGCCACCACCTCCGCTGCCACCGGCACTCCCTCGGTCGCCGCCGCCACCGCCGCCTCCGCCTCCACTCCCACCACCACCGCCGCTGCCGCTCCCGCCGCCACTGCCGCCGCTGACACCTCCACTCCCGCCACCACTCCCGCTACCACCCTCACCTCCTCCGCTGCCCCCACCTCCGCCTCCACCGCCCCCGCCACCTCCACCACCGCCCCTGCCCCCTTTGCCCTTGCCAGAGCGACGTCTCCCACTAGGGGCAGACGCCGCACCGACCGACTCAAAACCAACTAGGTCGGCCGTAGCAGCAGAGGCGACAGAGGGCAGGAGGGGGGAGGGGGAACACCCCTCAAAGATGGGGGTGCGCGGGTCACCACGAGAGGCCCCTACAGCGAGAATGCTCTTCTCGGCTGCTAGGAGGGACTTCTCGAGGAGCTCAACAGTGAGAGTGGTGGGGCAGACTGAGAGTAAGTCGTCCTTGACTCCGCGAAGGGAGTCAGGGAGGCGGGTGACAATGTAGTAGAGAGTGAAGTACTTGGGGGGGGGGGTTCTTGGCACAGAACTCAGCAGGAAGCGCAGCGCGGAAGCGAGCGTCACTAGTGCGCAGGTGGGTAATGAGGTCGGCGACTGTGGCAAAAGAAGTAAGGTCGGGAAAGAGGTACGGTAGCATGAGGCGGCTCAGTGCAGCAGTGGCAGGGGTGGAGTAGCGTGCAATAACAGCGTCGTACAAGGTCTGAGCAGTCTTGTACGACCCAAAGTGTGCACGCTCAGAGGGAGGGAGGTGGCGACGCACAGCAAGACGTGCAGCAGCATTGCGTGTGGCCCACTGTGAGCGAACAGTGGCATCCTTAGTAGCACCAGGGGCGGGAGAGGCACCAGAAGTGAGATCAAAGAGAGAGAGGCCGTCAGCTCTGTCGCATTGTAGGAAAAGCAGCAGGTCGTCTACCCACACGTCAAAGTCTATGGCTCTGCCCTCAGCGTCAAAGGTGAGGACACTGGGGGTAGCCATAACAGCAGTAGGGGTAGGGCAGTGCGCAGAGTAAAGCTCAGTGCTCACCAGACAGGGCAGTGCAGGCGGCTCGGGCGGTGCGGGCGGCTCGACGGCTCGGCGGCTCGGGCGGCTCGGCGGCTCGGGCGGCTCGGGCTGCTCAGCTGCTGGGGCGGCTCGGCTGCTGGGGCAGCTCGGCTGCTGGGGCGGCTCGGCTGCTGGGGCGGCTCGGCTGCTGGGGCGGCTCGGCTGCTAGGGCGGCACAGTTGCTGGGGCGGCGGGGCCGGGAGATGCAGCTGCGGGGCCGGAAGATGCAGTGGCGGGGCCGTCAGGTGAGACGGCGGGGCCACAGGTGCAGCACCGGGGCCGTCAGGGGTAGCGGCGGGGCCGGTAGGTGCCGCGGCGGAGCCGTCGAAGGTGACGGCGGGGCCGTCAGGTGCAGCGGCGGGGCCGCCTGAAGCAGCGGCGGGGCCGCCTGAAGCAGCGGCGGGGCCATCAGGTGCAGCGGCGGGGCCGGCAGGTGCAGCCGCGGGGCCGTCAGGTGCAGCGGCGGGGCCGCCTGAAGCAGAGGCGGGGCCGGCAGGCGCAGCGGCGAGGCCGTCAGGTGCAGCGGCGGGGCCGGCAGGCGCAGCGGCGGGGCCGTCGAAGGGGACGGTGGGGACGTCGAAGGGGACGGCGGGGCCGTCGAAGGGGACGGCGGGGCCGTCAGGCGCAGGGGCGGGGCCGTCGAAGGGGACGGCGGGGCCGTCGAAGGGGACGGCGGGGCCGTCGAAGGGGACGACGGGGCCGTCAGGTGCAGGGGCGGGGCCGCCTGAAGTAGAGGCGGGGCCGGCAGGCGCAACGGCGGGGCCGTCAGGTGCAGTGGCGGGGCCGGCAGAGAGGACGGCGGGGCTGTCACAGGCGACGGTGGGGTCGCGAGGGTCAGAGGGGGGCGGCGGCGCGCGACGCGGAGCAGCCGCCAGGGGCGGCGCGACGAGGCCGCGGAAGTGGCGCGCCAAAACAAAAGCGGGCGGCTCGACGCGATCGGGCCGCCAAAGGAAAAACAAGGCCCAGCGCGACTCGGGCTAGGGCAGAGCGCGCTCCGGGCAGGACGAAATAGTGGGTGGGCCCTAGGAACAGTTCCCACTAGGGAACCTGCTCGGTACCATGTTAGAATAGAGGCGAAGGATGATGCACTATGAAATGAAACAAGTACAAGTACAACCCTAATTGGGTTGTACCCCATATGGGCTACCCCACTACAGCCTACAATACATGCATCAGCTAAATATAATCTGACACTCTACCCACCGTGCGCCCCTAGGCGCGCGGCGGCTTTCTGCCCCGTCGGTCCGCGCGTCGCCCCGAGGGGCGCTTCGACGGGCGACGGGGACCAGCCCGTCGTCCCCCGTCGCTCGTCCCGGCCAGCGCGGGCTGCGCTAGCCCCGAGCGCTGCCCGTACGGGCTGCGCCCGGCCCGCGCGCGGCCTGCACGGGCTGCGCCAGGCCCGCGCGCGGCCCGTATGGGCTGCGCCAGGCCCGCGCGCGGCTCAGGCCGCCTGTGCGCGGTTCGTCTGGCTGTGCCAGGCCCGTGGGCGGCCCGTTCCTCTTTGCCCCTGAGCTGCCCGCTGTCCCCCGTGCTTCTGACGGTGCCCCACCCCTGCTGCTGCCCGTTCTCCTTAATTAGGGTTTGGGGGTGGGGGTATGGGGGTGCAGTTTTTGTGCGCCGTTCCACTACTCCTCCTCCTCCTCCATCTCCCGCTGCTGCAGCTGCCGCTTAGGGGGGTGGGTGTGTGGGAGCCGAAGGAGTGGTGCTAGGGGGGTGTCATGGGAGTGGAGCTAGGGGTGCAGCAGGGGGCGTGGGGCTGCTGGGGGAAGTTGAGTGGAGGCAGCCGTCGTATCGTCAGCAGCACCAGTAGTCCGGAGGCTACAATCTCCGGTAGTCGCCAGTCGCCTTTGGGTCAGTTGCTCCAGTCAGGAGGCTACAATCTCCGCTGAGCAGCCGCCCTAGTAGCAGCAGCCCCTGGAGCAGCCGCCCCAGTAGTAGCAGTACCTGGAGCAGCCGCCCCAGCAGCAGCATCCCCTGGAGCAGCCGCCTCAGCAGCAGCAGCCCCTGGAGCAGCAGCCCCAGCAGCAGCAGCCCCTGGAGCAGCCGCCCCAGCAGCAGCAGCCCCTGCAGCAGCCGCCCCAGCAACAGCAGCCCCTGCAGCAGCCGCCCCAGCAGCAGCAGCCCCTGGAGCAGCCGCCCCAGTAGCAGCAGCCCCTGGAGGAGTCGCCCCAGCAGCAGCCCCTAGAGCAGCGGCCCCAGCAGCAGAAGCCCATGGAGCAGCTTCCCCAGCACTAGCAGCCCCTGGAGCAGCCGCCGCTGCAGCAGCCGCCCCTGGCCCTTGCAGCAGCCGCTCCTAGACCCGGTGCAGCCGTGGGGGGGTGGGTGTGGGGGTGATGGTTGTGGGGGTGTCGGTTATGCGTGCCGTCCCCTCCTCCTCCTCCTCCTTTGTCTCCCACTGCTGCAGCTATCGCTGAGGGGGGTGGATGTATGGGAGTCTAGGGTTTAGGGTTTAAGGGGGTGCTGTGGGTGTAGGGCTAGGGTTTGAACAAGGGGTGTGTGAGAGGGGCGTTGGGCAGCTGGGGGAGGTTGAGTGGAGGCAGCAGTCTTGTCGTTAGTAGCACCAGCAGTCCAGAGGCTACAATCTCCGGTAGTCGCCAGTCGCTTATGGGTCAGTTGATCCTGCCGCTCGTCTATAGCCGCGGAGCCAGTTACTCCTGTAGTCCGGGCCCTTGCTTTGATAGCCACTTAGCCAGCAGCTTCTGTCTGTCTGTAGCTTCAGCAGTCGCCTCCCATCTTCTCGCCCCCACAGTCTCTCCTCCTCCTCACTTGCCCTCTGTGATAGCCTCTAGCTTTGCTTGCAATTGTGCACCTGCTCTATGATTGTGTGCTCTGCTGATTACACCCCACTTTGGCTATGGGGGTGTGTCAAAATGTTGTTATCTAGCTTGTAGTGGGGTGCTCTATAGTGAGTACAACCCTGTTAGGGTTTGCTATATGTATCCCAACTGCTGCCAGTGAAACCCCTCCTTCGTTCATTTCTCTCTTGCCTAGCTAGCTAAACCCTAGCTCTGGCTCCTCACTGTGCTTACTATTGTAACAAACGCCTCGTTCATGGTCATGTGAAATGTCACTGGTGTGTTGGTCAGTCCGAAAGGCATCACGGTGTACTCGAATGACCCGAACCTAGTCCGAAAAAAGCTGTTTTGGCACAGTCCGATGGTTTGACCCTAATCTGATGGTAACCTCCCCGCAAATCTATTTTCGAAAAAAACCCGTGCTGTTCGCGGTTGGTCGATCAGTTCGTCGGCGCGGGGAATGGGGTACCGTGACTTGACTGTTACCCTATTTAGCGCTCGGTAATCGATGCACATGCGAAACCCTCCGTCTTTTTTTGGCGTGAACCGGTGCGGCGAACGGTGACGAGCTCGGTTGGATTAGTTTCTTCTCTAACATGTATTCTAACTGCTTCCTTTGTTCGCCGAGCTCGGGCTGTATCAGTCTAACCTGGCACTGTACAGTTGGCTATGCCCTCGGTTCTAAATTTATTCGGTGGTCATGTGCTCGCTGAGTTGGCAGTCCTTCCGGTAAGTCGTCGGGAAAAATCCCAGAGTATCGTTTCAACAGTTCCTGTAATTCGGGCGGCAATACTGCTAACAGTTTCTGAAAATCGCTCGGCTGCTCTGCTTCTTCTACTACGGCAATGTCCACTGCGTACACGTAAGCTCCAGCGGCAACTGCCCGTTTCATTGTGATGGTGTTGACATGGACCGTTAAAGACTCAGGCGGCTGCTAGCGGGGTAGTTCGATCCAATTACCATTACTTCCCACAGTGCAGCTTCCTGTCGTCCATCTAATTCTCGGGTTATATTATCGCAGCCAATCACGTCCCAGTAAAATGTCATGCCCATCCAGTGTCGTCGCGAGCATTTCCTGTGTAAACCCAAAGTTTCCCCTTCAGCAAACTTTTACTCTTTCCGCCTTCTCCCGTATGGCCAGTGTGAAAGAAAGAACGAGGATGAATGAAAAATGAATGAAGTGAGTACATATAGGAAACCCTAATTGGGTCGTACCCCCTATGGGATACCCCACTATAGCCTACACAAATAAGTAAGCTATAATGTTCTGACACACCCCCATAGGCAAAGTGGGGGAGAACAAGGGGTCACAAGACCAGTCAAGCAGAGCAAAGCAAAGCTCAGGGTGGATCACAAAGTCACCACACAGTCCGAGCACAAGGTCAAGGCCACAAGGCCAGTTCACATGCAAGAGGAGACACATATATATATAAGGCTAAACAAGCAAGAGCAGGTATATATATATGCAAGAGTACAAGCAAGGTCAAGAGGTGAGCAAGTGAAGTAAGACAGGTACAAGTCCCAGCTTAGTGCGGAAGCGCTGATGATCACAAGGCGGAAGTGCCTTGGTGAAAACATCAGCAATGTTGGCCTCAGAGGCCACGTACGCAAGTCGCAACTGACCACGCTGCTGCAGCTCACGAGCAAGGAAGTAGCGGAGAGCAATGTGCTTCGTTCTGTGCTCCAAGCGCTGCTCTCGACACAAGGCCAGCATGGCCTTGTTGTCTACGTACAGCACTTGAGGAGAACAAGGCACCTCTCCAAGGTCAGTCAGCAGGTAGGTGAGCCAGCGAAGCTCCTGTGCAGCCATGGCCCCGGCGTAGATCTCAGCCTCACAACTGGAGCCGAGAACAGAAGACGAGCGAGTAGCCCGCCAAGAGACAGAGCCAGAACCAAGACTGAAGGTGTACCCCTGCGACGACCGCTGCGTAGCCTGGTCGTCAGCCCAAGAAGTGTCAAAATATTATTCTTATGTTCTAGCCTGTAGTGGGGTGCTCTATAGCGAGTACAACCCTTCTAGGGTTTGCTATTTGTATCCCCATTTCTGCTAGTTCATTCCTCTTTCTTTCTTCCAACTTTTGTCATGCTATCAGAGCAGGTCGATCCCCCTGGATCGATTCTGTGGGTGGGCTTACCACCGCTTAGCTTCCGCTGCTACTACTGCTACTACTCTCCGAGCCGCACGCCCCGTGGCGTGCGGCATTTTTTCATCCCACCGTGCGCCTCGAGGCGCGCGGCGGTTTTCTGCCCGCCGTGCACCCCGAGGCGCGCGGCCGTTCATTGCCCGCTGTGCGCCCCGGGGCGCGCGGCGGGCTTCTCCCCTACGTCGCGGCCCCGCCCCGATCGTCGCGGCCCCGCCCCTCGACGCGGCCCCGCTCTACGTCGCGGCCCCGCCCCGGCCCGTCGCCGCCCGTGCGCCTGCCCGGCTCGGCCCCGCCCTTCGTCGCGGCCCCGCCCCGGCCCGTCGCCGCCCGTGCGCCTGCCCGGCTCGGCCCCGCCCTACCTTTGCGGCCCCGCCCTATGTTGCGGCCCCGCCCTATGTCGCGGCCCCGCCCTACGTCGCGGCCCCGTCCTATGTCGCGGCCCCGCCCCGACCGTCGCGGCCCCGCCCCTCGTCGCGGCACCGGGCCCCCCCCCCCCCCTTTTCTCCCATCCCCCCCATTTCCCGTGGGGTGGCGGGTATGGGGGTGCTCGGTGTGCCTTCCTCCCTTTGCTCCTCCTCCTCCTTCGTCTCCCACTGCTGCAGCTAACGCTGAGGGGGGTGGTTGTGTGGGAGACTCGGGTTTAGGGTTTAACGGGGGTGCGTGGGAGTGCAGCTAGCGGTGTAGCAGTGGGTGTGCATCAGGGGGGTGGGACTGTGTGCGGGAGGTTGAGTGGAGGTTGTCAGTTTGTCGTTCGCAGCACCTGTAGTCTGGGGCGCTGTCCCGGTAGCCCAGTCGTAGCCAGCTGTGCCAGCCGCCCGTGGGTCCGTTGCCCGTCCGCCGCTATTTGAGCCGCGGGGCCTGTTACTCCTGTAGTCCGGGCGCTGTCCGGTAGCCGCTGTGCCAGTGTGCCTCCTGTTGCCCGTGTGCCTGCAGCTTCAGCCGTCGCCTCCTATCTCCTCTCCCCTCACTCTCTCTCCTCCTCCTCACTTGCCCGTTGTGACTACCACTAGCTCTGCTCATAATTGTGAACTCTAAACTATCTCTTCTTGAACTTGTGCTCAGAATGTGTGGTGACATTGTGATCCACCCTGAGCTTGTACTGCTTTGCCTGCTCTGCTGATTACACCCCACTTTGGCTATGGGGGTGTGTCAGAATATTATTCTTATGTTCTAGCCTGTAGTGGGGTGCTCTATAGCGAGTACAACCCTTCTAGGGTTTGCTATTTGTATCCCCATTTCTGCTAGTTCATTCCTCTTTCTTTCTTCCAACTTTTGTCAAGAAGCGTCCGCGTGACCAGTGAGGACCACTGGACTACGCCCTCCAAGCACTAGCCCCATGCCCGATGTACTGCACAAGTAGCACAACACCCTCTTCGCTGCAGCCATGTGCTCTGGTCGGTATCTCCCAGGAGCAACATAGCGTGCAAGAATGCTAAGAGGGTAAGCAAGGTCAGGTAGTGTGCAGGTCATCAGGTACATGAGGCAGCCAACAAGCTCCGGGTACGGGCCACTCGACTCTACGGACTCATCCGAAGGCAGAGCTGAGAGCGAGTGGCGAGTAGCCAGAGGAGTGGCCTGAGGCGAGGAGTACGTGAAGCCGAAGCGCTGAAGGACCTGCTGCACCATGTGTGACTGAGTCAAGGTAATAGTGCGGCGTGCTCAGTCCCGGGTGATCTGCAAGCCATGGTAGCTACGTAGTTCACCCAAGTCAGTGCACGTGTGTCTCTTCTGCAGCTCGGACTTCACGTAGGCAAGTCCAGTAGTGTCAGCAGTGGCAAAGATCAAGTTGTCGACGTACACGAGGATGTAGAACGGCGGCAGAGAGGTGTCGGTGCGCAGAAACAACGACGGGTCAGTAGTAGAGGGAGCAAACCCAAGAGCCGAAAGCGTAGTCCTCAGTGTGTCGTGCCACTCACGCGGTGCCTGGCGGAGACCGTAGACCGGCCGTCGGAGGCTCCACTGGGTGCCAGGAGGGAAATTCCCAGTGAAGCCAGGTGGACGGCGCAGCCAGATCTCCTCGTGCATGCTACCCTGCAAGAAAGCAGTGCTCAAGTCAAGAGAGTGAAGCTCATAGTCGCGCTGAGCGGCTATGTGTAGCAGCACCCGAAGAGTGGTCATCTTCGGGGTGGGAGAGAAGGTCTGAAAGTGGTCAACTCCATGCCGCTGACTGAAGCCACGAGCGACGTACCGCGCCTTGAAGACAGGTGGAGAGCCCTGCGGCCGCTTCACCCTGAAGATCCACATGCCACTGACGATGTTCGCCCCAAGAGGGGGAACCGCGTCAACGTAGGTGCCTGTGGACTTCCAGGAAGCCATCTCTGCATCCATAGCTGACTGCCACTGAGAGGGGTAGGGACCCTCTACGGCCTCCACGTAAGAACGCGGAGTCGGGATGTCTAGTGCATCCGGGTCTCCCTCAGGGGCAAGCAGTACAGACGCGAGATGAGGTGAAGCAGCAGCCGGACACTGGAACTCCTCCCGCCTGTCCTCAAGGACGTCCGTGCCAAGAGCACAATCACCCCCGACGGACGGAGGACAGACAGACGCAGACTCAGCAACAAGACTAGCAGCGTAGTCTAGACGACAGTGAGCAGCAAAGTCAACGAGCTCAGCGAAAAGAGCAGACGCAGCAGTGGACTCGAAAGAGGGGTCAGTGACAATAGTAGCAAGAAGACGCGTGACAGTAGGACTGGCAGTATGAAGAGAGTCCGACTCCGGGTCGGAAAGCGCAGGAAGAGAGGACTCAGGAGGAGAAGGCAAAGGGGCACGCAGAGGAGCAGTGGACGGACGCAGAGACATCCGGTGCGTGCCAGGGACAGGAGGAGGACGTTGACGCGAACCGCGACCACTAGCGCGACCAGCACGAACAGGCGACGTGGGACGAGACGCAAGCTCACGACGCTCAGCGAGACCTCCAGTAGGACCAGTGTAAGGAGAGGGAGCAGGCAGTGGGGAGGCCGGCTCCAGCAGTGACGGCGACTGGACAGACGGCGGATACTCTATAGAAGGAGGAAGACCAAGAACCTGCTGTAGGAGCGGAACGAATTACGGCCGAGGCCGCGCGAGGACTCCAGGCACAGCAGGGACAGCACCAGAACCCTCAGCGGCAGCACCAGCGCCAACAGCACCTCCAGCCGCAGGACCACCTCCAGGAGAGACAGCTGCAGTCTCAGCACCAACACCCTCAGCAGCTCCAGCTCCAGCAGTACGCCTCCATCGCCGAGCAAACCACTCGCGCAGCTCCTGTGGAGAGAGGGGCTCCCGCCAAGACGGAACACCCGGAGAAACTCCAGGCCCAGCACCGCTAGACGCCACAAGGGGAGGTCCAGTGGCCGTAGGCTCCGCACCTCCCGGCTCAGCAGCTTCAGACGCAGTACCTCCAGGCTCAACACCCTCCGGAGCAGCACCCTCAGACTCAGCAACCTCAGGCTCGTCACCCCCAAGCTCAGCACCCCCAGGCTCGTCACCCCCAGGCTCAGCACCCACGCTCACAACACCCCCAGGCTCAGCACCCCCAGGCTTGTCACTCCCAGGCTCAGCACCCACGCGCACAGCACCCCCAGAGTCAGCACCCCCAGGCTCAGCACCCTCAGCAGGACCAGAGTCACTATCAACCTCGACCGGCTCGACGGCGTCTACCTAAGACACACCTGAAGGGGCAGGAACCTGAGGGGGGGGGGGGTCTACCGGGGGGGGACCTGGCACAAGGAAGTCTGGTGGCGGGGGGAGGGAAGGAGTGCGGTAGGGGAAGAGGCGGTAGAAGGGGACTAACTCGTCGAACGTGACGTCCTGGGAGGACAGAACACGACGAGAGGAGGGGTGGTAGAACTGCCACCCTGGAGCGTCAGGGGGGAAGCCAAGGAAGACACAGGGAGACGCACGGGGGGACAGCTTGTCCGCAGACAAGTCACGGACAAACGCCCGAGATCCCCAGACACGGAACGCCGACGCATCGCCGACCTTCCCAGTCCACAGGAGGGCCGGGGAGGTACGGACCTTCCCCGGCCGGGAAACCCCGGGGTGAAGGTTGATCTGATGCGCCGCGTACCTCACTGCAAACGGCCACAGAAAATGGGGGGCAGCCGCATGCATCATGGACGTACGGGCGACGTCCATGACCATGCCAATGCGGCGCTCGGCAATCCCATTTTGCTGTCGAGAGTCCGGAAGCGTAAAGGTCTGGCGGATGCCCTGTGCACGACAGTAGGCTCGCAGAAGGCCAGAGGAAAACTCTCCGCCTCTGTCAGAGTGCAGACGCAGAACAGGAAAGTCTGAGCCGAAGCTCCTCCTGAGCTGGAGATGAGCTGCGCGGATCCAGTCGATCAACACCTCAGTGACATCACCCTTGCTGCGCAAGGGGAAGACTGTGGTGAAACGCGAGTAGTCGTCAACCACCAGCAGGAAGTAGCGCTCGTGACCCTGTCCACGGACGCGGGCCGGGCCCCACACATCCATGTGAAGCCTCTGCAGAGGAGCCTCTGTCGGAGGAAACTAGGAGGAGTGGGGGGCAGCCCAGAGGCGCCCCTCGACACAAGGGACACAGGAAGGTCCTAGCCCCGAAGGAAGGGGAGGGAGAGACCGGGGAAGACCAGAGACAAGGACACGGGAAGCCATGTCCCTGAGACGAGACAAGGAGAGGTGGCCAAGACGGTGGTGCCACAGGAGAGTCTCGTGAGACAGGGGGCGACACGAGCAGGGGGCAGACTCAGGACCAGACCTGGACGCAGCAACAAACACCTGACCTGACGCAGCTACCCGGCCGGACACAGGGACAGGAGGAGACGCAGTGGTCAGGGTGTAGAGGCTCGACCCCGGCCGGCGGGAGAACGTGGCCAGGTGCCGACCTGTGCGCGCGTCCGTGCAGTGGGTCACCCGCTGACTCGCAGGAGTAAACTGGTGAACCCCCGCATCCTGTAGGGCAGCACCACTCACCAAGTTCGTCGAGAACAAGGGGAGGTACAGGCCTGACAGGGCGCTCGAGGGGTCAGCTGGACACGGTAGAACAGTGGAGAAGTCAAAGAGGACAGGACCCCCAGAGGGGTCATCCAGGGAGACCGCAACCGGCCGGCCAAGCGGCGTGAGTGTGGTGCGGTCCCGACAGAAGGAGCGAGAAGCCCCAGAGTCAAGTGTAAAGGTGAGGGAGGCCGAAGCCGACGCGGTACCTGAGAGCGCAGCCTCACCAGTACCTGAGAGCGCAGCCTCACCAGCACTTGAGAGCGCAGCACTGTCACAGGCACCTAGCGCAGCCGTACCAATGCCCGTGTCGGGCGGGAAACACCGGTAACAGTCACCCTCATCACTAATAGACACTGCATACATGGCAGCAAGGATAGCATCAAAGTCTAGCTCAAAGATCGCTACACCGGCTCTAGAAAGGTCTCCCCAGCGGGGGATCTCAGAGGCGTTAGGGAACTGCTGACGCCAAGCGTCCGTCAGGCGGCCAAAGCAGCGCCGGGTGGCGTGTGCACCCCCACACTGCTCACCCGCGAGGTCGCCACTGCGAAGAACGTAGGTGCACGGGCCAAACCCTCCACCACGCTGACTCTGCGCGTACCACTCACGGAGCTGCTGAGGCGGGGGGATGTCCTGAGAACGCTGCTGCTGCTGCTGCTGCTGCTGGTGGTGCCGCGGACCACCACCAGAGCCCTCCGCCGCGGGGTACCACCCCGACCAGCTCCACCTCCCCCGCCACCACCGCCACCACCGCCGCCACCACCACCGCCTCCGCTCCCACCGCCTCCGCCGCCACCGCCTCCGCCGCCGCTGCCGCCACCGCCGCCGCTGCCGCCACCACCTCCACCACCCCCGCCACCACTCCCACCGCCACCCCCACTCCCTCCGCCGCCTCCACCGCCGCCTCCACCGCCACCTCCACCGCCCCCGCTAGCTCCACCCGCGCCCTTGCCCTCCTTGCCCTTGCCACGGCGTCTCCCGCTAGGGGCAGACGCCGCGCCGACCGACTCAAGACCAAGCAGGTCGGCAGCAGCAGCAGAGGCAACAGAGGGCAGCAGGGGGGAAGGAGAACACCCCTCAAAGATGGGGGTGCGCGGGTCTCCACGAGAGGCTCCTACAGCGACTATACTCTTCTCCGCCGCTAGGAGGGCCTTCTCGAGGAGGTCGACAGTGAGGGTAGTGGGACAGACTGAGAGGAATTGGTCCCTGACTACGCAAAGGGAGTCAGGGAGAGGAGTGACTATGTAATAGAGAGCGATGTACATGGGCGGGGGGGGGGGGTTCTTGGCGCAGAACTAAGCAGGAAGGGCGCCGCGGTAGCGAGTGTCACTAGTGCGGAGGTGCGTAATGAGGTCAGCGACAGTGGGAAAGGCAATGAGATCAGGAAAGAGGTACGGTAGCATGAGACGGCTCAGTGCAGCAGTGGCAGGGGAAGAGTAGCGTGCAACGACAGCGTCGTACAAGGTCTGAGCACTCTTGTACTGACTAAAGTGCGCGCGCTCAGTGGTGGGCAAGTGGCGACGCACAGCAAGACGTGCAGCAGCATCGCGGGTGGCCCACTCAGAGCGAGCTGTGGGGTCAGCATCAGCAGAAGGGGCAGGAGAGGCGCCAGAGGTGAGGTCAAAGAGGGAAAGGCCGTCAGCTCAATCGCACTGAAAAAACAGCTGTAGGTCGTCGACCCAGACCTCAAAGTCAATGGCTCGACCCTCAGCGTCAAAAGCGAGGAGATTGGGGGTAGCCATGACGACGACAGTGGAGCAGTGCAAGCAGTAGGGGAAGGGCACGCAGTGACAGCGGTACGGTGCTCACCGGGCAGGGCAGGTCGGGCGCTCAGCTGCTGCTGGGCGGCTCGGCAGCTCCTGGGCGGCTCGGCTGCTGCTGGGCGGCTCGGCTGCTGCTGGGCGGCTCGGCTGCTCCAGGAAGGTTGCCCGGCGGCTCGGCGGCTCCTGGGCGGCTCGGCTGCTGCTGGGCGGCTCGGCGGCTCATGAGCGGCTCGGCTGCTGCTGGGCGGCTCGGCTGCTGCTGGGCTGCTCGGCGGCTCCTGGGCGGCTCGGCTTCCGCTGGGCGGCTCGGCTGCGGCTGGGCGGCTCGGCTGATGCTGGGCGGCTCGGCCGCTGGTAGGGCGGCGGGTGGGCCGCTGGTAGGGCGGCGGGGCCGCGCAGGAAGGGCGGCGGGGCCGCGAAGGAAGGGCGGCGGGGCCGCTCAGGAAGGGCGGCGGGGACGCGGAGTGGTGAGGGCGGCGAGGCTGCGAGAGCAGGGCGGCGGGGCCGCGAAGGAAGGGCGGCGGGGGCCGCTTAGCAGAGGGCGGCGGGGCCGCGTGAGCAGAGCGACGGGGCCGCGAAGGAAGGGCGGCGGGGTCGCGTAGCAGAGGGCGGCGGGGCCGCGATGTAAGGGCGGCGGGGCCGCTTAGCAGAGGGCGGCGGGGCCGCTTAGCAGAGGGCGGCGAGGCCGCGTAGCAGAGGGCGGCGGGGCCGCGTAGCAGAGGGCGGCGGGGCCGCGTGAGCAGAGCGGCGGGGCCGCGAAGGAAGGGCGGCGGGGCCGCTTAGCAGAGGGCGCCGGGGCCGCGATGGAAGGGCGGCGGGGCCGCGATGGAAGGGCGGCGGGGCCGCTTAGCAGAGGGCGGCGGGGCCGCGTAGCAGAGGGCGGCGGGGCCGCGTAGCAGAGAGCGGCAGTGCCGCGATGCAATGGCGGTGGGGCCGCGATGCAGGGGCGGCGGGGCCGCTAAGGAAGGGCGGCGGAGCCGCGTTCGAAGGCCGGCGGGGCCGTGATTGTAGGGCGGCGGGGCCGCGAAGGGAAGGGCGGCGCGACGGGCCGCTAGGGGCGACACGAAAGGTCGCTAAAAAAAAGGGAAAAGCGCGCCTCGGGGCGCGCTTCGGTGGGCCCTAGAAGCAGTCCCTAGGAGGGAACCTGCTCTGATTCCATGTGAAAGAAAGAACGAGGATGAATGAACTATGAATGAAGTGAGTACATATAGGAAACCCTAATTGGGTTGTACCCCCTATGGGATACCCCACTATAGCCTACACAAATAAGTAAGCTATAATGTTCTGACAGCCAGCGGCATGGCGTGCCGTCGATCTCTGGTAAGCACCGGCTAAGTGTCAGTTGCAGTTTCAGTGGGATTGCGGTATTAATTAAACCATGGCATGCTCCTCCGTCGATAAAAATCTTCACTACTGCTCCTTCAATTTTCCCATGTATCAGTACTGGGCAATCCGTCGCTGTACCCTCCTTATTCATCCGAGCCCGATCGATGGCGTGAATTGGTACTGTGACTCATTGAGGGTCGGTGCGGTTGGGCGAGCAAGCTATTGTCAAACATTATATATGTTGTGTTAGTTTAGGCTACAGTGGGTTAGCCTATAGGGGGTACGCAATTCTAGGGTTAGGTTTTGACCTATTTGTACCCAACTTCCATTCTAGTCAATCATTCCTGTTTCATTATTCTGAGATGGTTTCAGAGCAGGTCCTTCGCTAGGACCGAATTTTTTGAAGGGCCCACCACTACCTATCTCACTACCTGCGCCTAGGGCGCCTCGTGCTTACGGCCCCTTGAGGCCCTCGCGCTAGCCTCTTAAGGCCCCTCACGGCCGCGTCGCCCCTTAGCGACCTCGTCGGCCCCACGCTAGCCTCTTACGCCCCCCCCCCCCTTCAGGCCCCGCGCTAGCCCCTTAAGGCCCCGCACGGCCCCGCGCTAGCCTCTCACGGCCCCTTAAGGCCCCGCGCTAGCCTCTAACGGCCCCCGAACGGCCCCGCGCTAGCCCCGAACGGCCCCGTGCGGCCCCGCGCTAGCCCCGAACGGCCCCGTGCGGCCCCGCGCTAGCCCCGAACGGCCCCTTCAGGCCCCGCGCTAGCCCCTTAAGGCCCCCCGTCAGCCCCGCGCTAGCCTCTCACGGCCCCCGAACGGCCCCGCGCTAGCCCAAACCAGGCCCCGTGCGGCCCCGCGCTAGCCTCTCACGGCCCCTTCAGGCCCCGCGCTAGCCCCTTAAGGCCCCCCTCGTCGGCCCCGCGCTAGCCTCTCACAGCGCGACCCGGGCGAACCGCGCGACCCGAGCCGAGCCGCGCGACCCGAACCGAGCCGCGCCGCACTCACCGAGCCGCGCCGCCCCATCCAGCCGAGCCGCGACCCGAGCTGCACCGAGCCGCGCCGCCCTGCCCTATCTGGTTCGTCCTCCTACTTCTGCTACTGCTGCTGCTACTGCTACTGCTACTGCTACTGCTACTGCTAGTCTACTGTTCCTATAGCTAGCCCACAGGTTCTTGTGTTCGATGCTGAGGGCCGCCCTGTGAAGTTTGACACCTGGCTCGATGACCTGCACCTCTACCTACAGCTCACAGCCAAGGATGACATCTCACTGTACGATCACGCCCTCGGCAATGTCACTGCCCCTGCTGCTACTGCTGACAGCACTGCTCGATCACAGTGACAGACTCGTGATGCCCACGCTCGCTTCGCCATTCGCAACTCCCTGCCGATAGACGAACACGAGCACTTTGGCCAGCACAAGACTGCACAGGCACTGTACACAGCTGTCGTTGCTCGTTACTCCTCACCTGCCTCTGCCGCACTAGGCCGTCTCTCCCTCCCCTACCTGTTTCCCGACTTGTCCTCCTTTCACACAGTCGCTGACCTCATCACGCACCTCCGCACTAGTGAGGCCCGCTTCCGTGCCGCCATGCCTGCTGAGTTCCTTGCCACGCACCCCCCTCCACACTGGCTCACTCTCTACCACCTAGTCACCCGCCTCCCTGACACTCTGCGTGCTGTCAGGGACCACTTCCTAGCTCGTTGCCCCACTGAGCTCACCATTGCCCTCCTCGAGAAGGAGCTCCTTGCAGGTGAGACTAGCATAGTCGCTGTAGGTGCCTCTCGTGGCGACCCCCGTACCCCGTTCTTTGAGGGGTGTTCTCCTTCCCCCCTTCTTCCCTCTGTCGCCTCTGCTGCTGCTATCGACCTTCTCGGTGCTGAGAAGGTCGGCGCTGCGTCCGCCTCGAGCGGGCGCCGCAGCGGCAAGGGCAAGGGGGGCAAGGGTGGTAGCGGTGACGGCGGGGGAGGCGGTGGTGGGGGCGGTGGAGGCAGTGGGGGTGGTGGCACGGCTGGAGCGGCGAGTGGCAGCGGTGGGGGTGGTGGCGGCGGCGGCGCGGGAGGTGGCAGGAGTGGAGGCGGCGGTTGGGGTGGCGGTGGATGAGGCGGTGGCAGGGGTTGGGGTGGTCGTGGAGGTGGCAGCGGTGGTGGGGGCCGTGGAGGCACTGGCGGTGGCCAGGGCCAGCAGCACACTCCCTCGCCCCAGGAGGTCCGTGAGTGGTACTCTCAGCACGGGGGTGGGGGTGGTCTTTGCTGCACGTACGTCATTCGCACTGGTGACTGCACTGGTCAGCACTGTGGACGACCGCACGCCACACAGCGCTGTTTCTCTCGTCTTGACGACGCTTGGCGTGTTCAGTTCCCTCAGGCCACTGAGCTGCCCCGCTGGCTTGATCTCCTGAAGAAGGGGATTGATATCTATGCTCTAGACTTTGATGCTATTCTATCTGCCATGTATGTGATGTCTACTAGTGGAGAGGGTGCCGAGTACTTGTGTGTGCCGCCCGACCCGGGCATTAGGGCCAGTGCGTCTGCAGCTCCAGGTACTCGCGTGTCGGCTACCCCAGGTGCTGGTGAGGCTGCCGCTCTAGGTGCTCGTGTGTCTCCCCCCCTTGGTGCTGTGTCGACTGCCGCACTGCACACCTTCACACTGGACTCAGGTGCTTCTCGCTGCTTCTTTCGTGACCGCACTGCCCTTGAGCCGCTTACTCGGCCAGTTGCTGTCTCGCTTGCTGACCCCTCTGGGGGTCCGGTCATTGCGACCTCTTCCACTGTCCTTCCCTGCCCTGCGGTCCCGTCGGGCACACTGTCAGGTCTCCACCTCCCCTCGTTCTCTACGAACTTGGTGGCAGGATGTGCTCTCCAGGACGGGGGTGTTCACCAGTTCACCCCTGCCTACGAGCGCGTGACCCACTGCACGTGTGCGCGTACGGGCCGTCACTTGGCTACCTTCACTCGGCAGCCGGGGTCGGACCTGTACACACTGACTACTGCCTCCGCTCAGGTCGCTGCGTCTGCGTCTCCGTTTGCGTCCGCGTCAGGTCAGCTGTCTGCCCCCTGCTCGTGTCGCTCTCTAGCGCACGACACTGTCCTCTGGCACCACCGACTTGGCCACCCGTCTGTGCAGCGCCTTCATGCCATGCACTCCCGGTACCTTGTCTCTTGTCTTCCCAGGGTCCTCCCTCCCCTCCCACCCTTGCCTGCTCCTCCCTGCCTTCCCTGTGTCGAGGGACGGCATCGCGCCGCTCCCCGCTCCTCCTCGTTTCCCCCGACGACTGCTCCGTTGCAGACGCTCCACATGGACGTGTGGGGCCCAGCCCGCGTCCGTTGTCAGGGTCAGGAGAGGTACTTCCTGATTGTTGTTGACGACTACTCGCGCTACACCACGGTCTTCCCCTTGCGCACCAAGGGTGAGGTCCCTGATGTCTTGATCCCTTGGGTCCGCAGAGCCCATCTTCAGCTCAGCGAGCGTTTCCGCTCGGACTTTCCTGTCGTGCGCTTGCACTCCGACAGAGGTGGTGAGTTCTCCTCCGACCTCTTGGCAGCCTTCTGTGCTGAGCACGGCATTGAGCAGTCGTTCACGCTTCCGGCCTCTCCACAGCAGAATGGGGTTGCAGAGCGCCGCATTGGCCTGGTCATGGAGGTCGCCCGTACCTCCTTGATCCATGCGGCTGCCCCCCACTTTCTGTGGCCGTTTGCGGTCCGGTACGCTGCGCACCAGCTCAACCTCTGGCCCCGTGTCTCCTTGCCAGAGACCTCGCCCACGCTGCTGTGGACGGGGGAGGTTGACGATGCGTCACGTTTCCGGGTCTGGGGGTCTAGAGCTTTTGTCCGCGATACGTCTGCGGACAAGCTCTCCTCCCGTGCTGTTCCCTGCGTCTTCCTCGGCTTTGTCCCGGACGCGTCCGGTTGGCAGTTTTACCACGCCACCTCGCGCCAAGTCTTGCCCTCCCAGGAGGTCACTTTTGACGAGTCCGTCCCCTACTACCGCCTCTTCCCCTACCACACTGCCCCGCTTCCCCCCCCGCCTCTCTTCCTCGCGCTAGGTGCTGCTGTTGCAGACCCCCTCCCCCCTCAGTGTGCCGCTCCCTCAGGTGTGTCCGAGGTAGACTCGGTTGAGCCTGTTGAGGTAGCTCTCGACTCTCGTCTTGCTAGGGGTGCTGCGCCTGGGGTTGCTGAGCCTGGGGGTGTGGAGCCTGGGGGTGTGGAGCCTGGAGGTGTTGAGCCTGGGGGTGCTGAGCCTGGGGGTGTGGAGCCTGGGGGCGCTGAGCCTGAGGGTGTGGAGCCTGGGGGTGTGGAGCCTCGTGGTACTGAGCCGCAAAGTCCGGAGTCTGGGGGTTCTGGGTCTGGAGGTACTGGCCCTGTGAGTCCTACTCCTGGAGGAGCCCTCTCCTCGGAGCAGCTGCGTACGTGGTACTTAGAGTACTACAACCTCCGGAGAGGTTCCACTCGTCCAGGATGTACTGCTGGGACTGGTACTAGTGCTTCTTCTCCCGTTAGGGAGCTCCCCTCCCGCGAGCGGATCCGTGAGTGGTACGAGCGACGCTGCACTCTTCGGAGTGGCGTACCTCGTGTTGCGGACCCCACTGGCGCTGGAGCTGCCGCTGGTGCTGCGGACCCAGGCGTTGGAGCTGCCGTTGGTGCTGAGGACCCGTGCGTTGGAGTTGTCGCTGGTGCTGCGGACCCGGGCGTTGGAGCTGCCGTTGGTGCTGAGGACCCGGGCGTTGGAGACGTTGCTGGTGCTGCGGACCCGGGCGTTGGAGCTGCTACTGGTGCCGCAGACCTGGGCGTTGGAGCTGTTGCTGGTGCTGAGGACCCGGGCGTTGGAGCTACCGCTGGTGCTGAGGACCCGGGTGGTGGAGCTGCCGCTGCTACTGCGGACCCTGGGACGGGTGTTCCTGCTGACTCTGGTGTCGCTGCTCGGTCTTGGCCGTACTTTGTTCCGCTCCTGCAGCAGGTTCTTGGTCAGCTCCCTCCTCCTTGTCCTACTCTCTCCTTAGCGTGTCCTCCGTCTGTCCAGTTGCAGTCGCAGCTACCATCTGCCTCCTCTCTCCCTGGTCCTCCTCCTTACACTGGTCCGACTGGAGGTCTTACTGAGCGTCGTGAGCCTGAGTCTCGCCCTGCGTCACCTGTCCGCACTGCTCTCTCTAGCAGTCGTGTCCAGCGTCAGAGTCTTCCTGTTGTCCCAGGCACTCACCGGATGGCGCTTCGTCCGTCCACTGCTCCACAGCGTGTCCCACTGCCGTCTCCTCCTACTTCTTCTCTTCCTGCTCTTGCTGACCCTGAGTCAGACTCTCTTCGTACTGCCAGTCCTTCTGTCACGCGTCTCCTAGCTACTGCTGTCACTGACCCTTCCTTTGAGTCTGCTACTGCGTCCGCCTTAGTTGCTGAGCTTGTCGACTTTGCTGCTCGCTGTCGTCTAGACTACGCTGCTAGCCTAGTTGCTGAGTCTGAGTCTGTCTGTCCTCCGTCCGTCGGGGGTGAGTGTGCTCTTGGCACTGACGTCCTTGAGGACAGGCAGGAGGAGTTTGAGTGCTTTGCTGCCGCTTTGCCCCATCTCGTGTCCATGCTTGTTGCCCCTGAGGGAGACCCGGATGCACCAGACATCCCGACCCGACGCTCTTACGCAGAGGCGATGGCCGGTCCCTACTCCTCTCAGTGGCAGTCAGCCATGGACACAGAGATGGCTTCCTGGAAGTCCACAGGCACCTACGTCGACGAGGTTCCCCCACCTGGGGCGAACATCGTCAGTGGCATGTGGATTTTCAGGGTGAAGCGGCCGCCGGGTTCTCCGCCTGTCTTCAAGGCGCGTTACGTTGCTCGAGGCTTCAGTCAGCGAGAGGGAGTTGACTTCTTCCAAACCTTCTCCCCGACCCCGAAGATGACCACTCTTCGGGTTCTGCTGCACGTCGCCGCTCAGCGTGACTACGAGCTCCACTCGCTTGACTTCAGCACTGCTTTCCTGCAGGGCAGCCTGCACGAGGAGATCTGGCTGCGCCGTCCACCTGGCTTCACTGGGTCGTTCCCTCCTGGTACTCAGTGGAGCCTCCGACGGCCAGTCTACGGTCTCCGCCAGGCGCCTCGTGAGTGGCACGACACAATGAGGACTACGCTTGCGGCTCTTGGGTTCGCGCCTTCTACTGCTGACTCGTCGCTGTTTCTACGCACCGACACCTCACTGCCGCCGTTCTACGTCCTTGTGTACGTCGACGACTTGGTCTTTGCTACTGCTGACACTGTGGCACTCGCCCACGTGAAGTCGGAGCTACAGAAGAGACACACGTGCACAGACCTGGGTGAACTGACAAGCTATCTTGGCTTGCGGATCACCCGGGACAGAGCACGCCGCACCATCACCTTGACTCAGTCACACATGGTGCAGCAGGTCCTTCAGCGCTTCCGCTTCACGTACTCCTCGCCTCAGCCCACTCCTCTACCTACCGGTCACTCGCTCTCAGCTCTGCCTTCGGATGAGTCCGTAGAGCCGACTGGCCCGTATCCAGAGCTTGTGGGTTGCCTCATGTACCTGATGACCTGCACTCGACCAGACCTTGCATACCCTCTCAGCATTCTTGCACGCTATGTCGCTCCCGGCCGTCACCGGAAGGAGCACATGGATGCAGCTAAGAGGGTGTTGCGCTACTTGTGCAGTACGTCGGGCATGGGGCTAGTGCTTGGAGGGCGAGTCCCAGTTGTTCTCACTGGGCACTCAGACGCTTCTTGGGCAGACGACCAGGCTACTCAGCGGTCGTCTCAGGGTTACTCCTTCAGTCTTGGCTCTGGTTCTGTTTCTTGGCGTTCTACTTGCTCTTCTTCTGTTCTCAGCTCCAGTTGTGAGGCTGAGATCTACGCCACAGCCATGGCTGCCCAGGAGCTACGCTCGCTTACCTACTTGCTGACCGACCTTGGAGAGCAGCCTCGTTCTCCTCCAGTGCTGTACGTCGACAACAAGGCAGCCATTGCCTTGTGTGAGGAGCACGGACTGGAGCACAGAACGAAGCACATTGCTCTGCGTTAATTCCTTGCTCGAGAGCTGCAGCAGCGTGGTCAGCTTCGCCTGCGTTACGTGGCCTCTGAGGCCAACACTGCTGATGTGTTCACCAAGGCGCTTCAGCCTTGTGACCATCAGCGCTTTTGCACTCTTCTAGGCCTTGTGCCTACTGGACCTCACTTGCTTACTTCTTGAGACTGTTTGTACTGTGATCTCTATATATATACCTGCATGTTTTCTCTTGTTAGGTTGTGATCATTGTACCTTTTGCTCTATTATAAACCTGCATGTGAACTGGTCTTGTGACCACTTGCTTGTGCTTGGAATTTGTGTGGTATCCTTGAGATCCACCGTGAGCTTGTTTTGCCTTGCTTTGCCTTGACTGGTCTTGTGACCCCTAGATCTCCCCCACTTTGCCTATGGGGGTGTGTCAAACATTATATATGTTGTGTTAGTTTAGGCTACAGTGGGTTAGCCTATAGGGGGTACGCAATTCTAGGGTTAGGTTTTGACCTATTTGTACCCAACTGCCATTCTAGTCAATCATTCCTGTTTCATTATTCTTAGAGCTGTCTCATCAGTAGTTGGCCCGGCTCCTACTGACTGCTGGCGTTTCCCTGCCTCTGAGACTCCCCCCCCTGCTCTGCTCCGCGGCGCCTCAGCTCCTCTGGGCATTCGCTCTTGCGATGGCCCGGCCTATTGCAAGCAAAGCAGCGCCCCTTAAACGGTGCGGCAACCGCATTCATCGCAACGGCGTGAACGGTGGCGTGCTCGATCGGTCCCTGAGGACGATGTTCGTATTAGGACCCCGGTGTTAGAAACAAGAAGTGATTGAACTAAGAACATTGGTGGTACAAGTAGGAAACCCTAGAGTATCGTACCCACTAAAGGCTAACCCAATATAGCCTACACAGTAATAGCATATATAATGTTTGACACACCCCCATAGGCTAAGTGGGGTAGAGCAACAAGTCACAAGACCAGTCAAGAAAGAAAACGCAAGCTCAGGGTAGATCACAAAGTCACCACACATACTGAGCACAAGCTAAAGGCCACAAGCCCAGTTCACATGCAGAGAGGCATATATGCAACACAAACATCACAGTGATCTCTACCTAGAAATGCAGGTCTATATCTATAGATCACAGTACAGACAATGTCTACAATAAGTGAGGAAAAGTGGGCACAAGCCCTAACAAAGTGCAGAAACGCTGATGATCACCAGACTGAGGTGCCTTAGTGGATATATCAGCAGTGTTGGCCTGGGTGGCCACGTAACGCAGACAAAGCTGACCACGCTCCTGCAACTCTCAAGCCAGGAAGTAACCTAGAGCGATGTGCTTCGTTCTGTGCTCCACTCTGTGCTCCTCACACAAAGCAATGGCAGCCTTGTTGTCGACGTACACCACTGGAGGAGAACGAGGCCGCTCTCCTAGGTTGGTCAGCAGGTAGGTGAGCAAGCGTAACTCCTGTGCAGCCATGGCTGTAGCTTAGATCTCAGCCTCACAACTGGAGCTGAGAACTGAAGACAAACGCGTAGAATGTTACGAAACTGAGCCAGAGCCAAGACTGAAGATGTAACCCTGTGACGACCGGTGAGTAGCCTCGTCCTCAACCCAAGAAGCGTCTGAGTGCCCGATGAGAACAACTGAGCTCCTCCCTCCAAGCACGAGACCCATGCCTGATGTACTGCAAAATTAGCGCAATACCCTCTTTGCAGGATCCCAGTGCACCTCGGTGCCTACCTGGAGCCACGTAGCGGGACGGAAGGCCAAGAGGGTACGAGTGAGGATCTAGGATCGAGCTCAGAAAAGAGAATTGTAATTGAATTGAATTGAATGATCACCTGGGTACAACACGAGGCTATATATAGGCTCGACACAAGGCCCCGTAACCAGGTGTTTCGCGAAGGTTCCGCGGGCCACGAAGCGTCCCAAACAGATCCTTACCGAATTCGGTAGAAGGCAATTCGGTGGCAGCCGAAAAGCCAGAATTCGGTGCACGCAACCTAGCTCGGTGCTAAAACTATAATAAAATATAGGAAAGCACCTAGCCTATGAAATCAAACAATTCATGCATGCATATAATTATCCTATGCTAGCAATAGCATAAAAAGGTAAGCCAAGCAAGCATGGCTGGCATAAGCCGTCGTACTCTCACACGTCCCCCCCTCAAAGCTGGGTGGCGTAAGATACACCCTGCTTGACAAGATAGTCCTTGAGAGCATGGCGTGCGTTGCCCATATCAGCTTCTGCAACCCAACTGGCCTAAGTGGGGTCGTATCCCTTCCAACGTATCAGGAACTCGAGGGTCTTGCCGCCACGGCGCCGATGAGAGAGAACGCGCTCAATCTCGTACTCGGCTTCATCCTGCACAAGAACAGGTGGAGGTGGCGGTAGCTGCCGTCCCTGGAACTGTTGGTTAGGGTCCTTGTAGGTTTTCAGTAGCTGCACATGGAAAGCATTGAGAAGCTTCCAAGTAGTAGGTAAGCGCAAGCGGAATGTAACTAGTGTCATCTGTGCCTCAACGAGAAAAGGACCACAGAAGCAAGGCCGGAGTTTGGATGGGAGGTGAGACAGGTTCAAGTTGCGTGTATCAAGAAGCACCTGATCTCTGACTGCTATTGAGTGGTTTCTTCGCTGACGATCGGCATACTGCTTCTGGGAGTTCTGCATCGTGGTGAGTCGTCGCTGAGTCTTCTCCCATAGCTGCTGCATGGTGGTGACAAAGTCATGTGCGGCTTGGACGTGTGCCGGTGTGGTTGGCTGCTGTGGTGTGAGTGGTTCCAGTCCGTAACACAGGAAGAAAGGAGTTTTCCCTGTGGCCGCATGTGAGGCATTGTTGTAAGCAAAATCTAGGGTCGGGAACTGTGTGCCCCAGTGGCTGATGTCGTCCTTGCAAGCTGTGCGCAGTAACTGTTCAACCACTTGATTGAGTCGCTCTATTTATCCGTCAGTCTTGGGGTGGTATGCTGAAGACATTGCAAGCTTTGTCCCCAACAATCCCATGAGCTCCTTCCAAAACTTACTCGTGAATTTTGGGTCTTTTTCTGAGATGAGTGTAGCGGGGATGCCGTGGATGGTGATGATGTGGTCAAAGAAGAGGTGAGCAATTGCTTAAGCTGTAGCTGTGGCGTTGGTCGGTATGAAGTGACCCATTTTGGAGAAATTATCAATGACTACGAGGATGCAATCGTGCCCCCGTGAGGTCGAAGGAAGTTCTATAATGAAGTCGAGGCTAACGACCTGCCATGGCTGCTCCTGTATGGGTAGAGGCTAAAGTAACCCTGCTTTTTTCTGCTTGCTACTCTTCATCCGCTGGCACGTGTCGCAAGAGGTGACAACTGCTGCACGTCTGCTGCCATTTCGGGCCAGTAGTAATACTTCGTTATCCCTGCTAACATCTTTTTACTCCCGAAATGTCCCGCGTAAGGTACGTTGTAAAACTCCTCCAATAGGATCTGCCGTAGCGGGGCGTAATTCGGTACCCAAATCTTTCCTGAACCCTTCCTTACAGCTAAGTCTTTCTCCCACGTTAACAACTTCTTGGTCTGTATTGTAGCGATTTCTGTGTCCACGGAGTACCCATGTTGGAATAGACCCTTGAGCAGAAGGTTCATCCCGTCGAGCTGGATGCCTACTACATGTCCGGGGCGGCTCAACGCGTCTGCCTTGTTGTGTAGCCCTGGCTTGTAGACGATGCTGTAGTGGAAGTTAGTTTCTAGGAAGTCCACCCACCACACCTCTCGTCGTGAGAGCGTCGGCTGCGACTTCAGGTATTTGAGACTGCAGTGGTCAGTATAGACTGTGGTCTTGGCTCCCTCTAGGTGACACCTCCATGCCTTGAAGGCTATGACTATCGCTAAGGCTTCCTTGTCGTGGATGGGGTAGTATAATTCTGCTCCGTGTAGCTTATTACTGAGGTAGGCGATGGGCTGCAAACTGCGTTCGTGATGCTGCATCAGTACTGCTCCGACTGCTTGGTCACTAGCGTCTGCTTCCACCATGTAGTCTCTGTCTGGATCTGGTAGGATGAGTACTGGCGCTGTAGTCAGTGCTGTCTGTTTGTTCAGTGCGCGGTAGTCGATGCACATCCGTAAGCTAGCGTCTGGCTTTGGAGTAAGGAGAACTGGTGCACCGTAGGGAGAGGTGGATGGGCGGATCAGTTGTCTGTCCAATATATACTCTATCTGTTTTTTCATGTCTGTCTGTTCAGTCGGATTGAGTCGCTATGGTGCACGTGAGTCGGGTTTCGCACCTGGTTCCTCCACGATCTCGTGCTCGTGGGTGCGTGCTGGAGGTACGCCAGCGGGTAGGTCGTCGGGCATTATATCCTTGTACTGCTCCAAGACCTCCTCCTCTGCTGCTGCCATAACCAGTGCTAAGTAGCTTGTATTCCTCTCGTTTACTGTCTGTTCGAACTGTGCCAGTGTCGTTTTAGGAATGCTCCCTGTATTCGTCCAGCTTCGCAGCTCCACTTGTTTCCCGTTATTATGGATGCACGTTTTCGAGTTGACCCACTCGATCTCGGGGTTGAACCGCTTCAGAAAATCTCGCCCCAAGATGAAATCTAATCCCTTGATGTTCGTGATCGGCGACGCCGGCTTCCACCTCAATGCCCCTATCTGCAGCTGCAGTGTTGACTTGCCGTGGATGGGAAGCTTCGTACCGTCCACCATCGTTGCTGTAAACTGGGTTTCTTCTGACGATTCTCCAATTTTCTTCAACGTCACGCGGTCGCACACCGAGTGGGATGCACCACTGTCCACCAGGGCCTGGAGGCGACGCTCGTTGCTGATCACCTTGAGTACTAGTGGTTGCTGCTGCTCCGAGTATGCGTAGATGGTACCGCTTATAGGATCGTAGGGTACGTCAAATATGTTATCCCTAGGTCTTGCGCTCGAAGATGCAGCTTCAGTATCACTTTTCTGAGAAGAATTGAACGAGAATGGAATGAGTATGAACGAAGTGAGTACAAATAGGAAACCCTAATTGTGTTGTACCCCCTATGGGATACCCCACTATAGCCTACACAAACAAGTAAGCTATATGTTCTGACACACCCCCATAGGCAAAGTGGGGGAGAACAAGGGGTCACAAGACCAGTCAAGCAAAGCAAAGCAAAGCTCAGGGTGGATCACAAAGTCACCACGCATTCCGAGCACAAGTTCAAAGGCCACAAGGCCAGTTCACATGCAAGATCATATATAGAGGTATACAAGAGTCAAGCAAGCAAGAGCAAGAGTATATATATGCGAAGGTACAAGCAAGGTTAAGAGGAGAGCAAGTGAGGCAAGACAGGCACAAGACCCAACTGCGTGCAGCAACGCTGATGATCACAAGGCGCAAGTGCCTTGGTGAAGACATCAGCAGTGTTGGCCTCAGAGGCCACGTACGCAAGTCGCAGCTGTCCACGCTGCTGTAGCTCACGAGCAAGAAAGTAGCGAAGAGCAATGTGCTTCGTTCTGTGCTCCAGTCGCTGCTCTCGACACAAGGCCAGCATGGCCTTGTTGTCTACGTACAGGACTGGAGGAGAACGAGGCTGCTCTCCAAGGTCGGTCAGCAGGTAGGTGAGCCAGCGTAACTCCTGTGCAGCCATAGCCCCAGCGTAGATCTCAGCCTCACAACTGGAGCCGAGAACAGAAGACGAGCGGGTAGCCCGCCACGAGACAGAGCCGGAACCAAGGCTGAAGGTGTAACCCTGTGACGACCGCTGCGTAGCCTGGTCGTCAGCCCAAGAAGCGTCTGCGTGCCCAGTGAGGACCACTGGACTGCGCCCTCCAAGCACTAGCCCCATGCCCGACGTACTGCACAAGTAGCGCAACACCCTCTTCGCTGCAGCCATGTGCTCTGGTCGGTGTCTCCCAGGAGCAACAAAGCGTGCGAGAATGCTAAGAGGGTATGCGAGGTCAGGTCGTGTGCAGGTCATCAGGTACATGAGGCAGCCAACAAGCTCTGCAAACGGGCCACTCGACTCTACGGACTCATCCGAAGGCAGAGCTGAGAGCGAGTGGCGAGTAGGCAGAGGAGTGGCCTGAGGCGAGGAGTACGTGAAGCCGAAGCGCTGAAGGACCTGCTGCACCATGTGTGACTGAGTCAGGGTAATGGTGCGGCGTGCTCTGTCCCGGGTGATCTGCAAGCCAAGGTAGCTGCGCAGTTCACCCAGGTCTGTGCACGTGTGTCTCTTCTGCAGCTCGGACTTCACGTAGGCGAGTCCAGCAGTGTCCGCTGTGGCAAAGACCAAGTCGTCGACGTACACGAGGATGTAGAACGGCGGCAAAGAGGTGTCGGTGCGCAGAAACAGCGACGGGTCGGCAGTGGAAGGAGCAAACCCAAGAGCCGCGAGCGTAGTCCTCAGTGTGTCGTGCCACTCACGTGGCGCCTGGCGGAGACCGTAGACTGGACGCCGGAGACTCCACTGGGTACCAGGAGGGAAAGACCCAGTGAAGCCAGGTGGGCGACGCAGCCAGATCTCCTCGTGCAGGCTGCCCTGCAAGAAAGCTGTGCTGAAGTCGAGAGAGTGCAGCTCGTAGTCACGGTGAGCAGCAACGTGCAGCAGAACCCGAAGAGTGGTCATCTTCGGGGTGGGGGAGAAGGTCTGAAAGTAGTCAACCCCCTGCCGCTGACTGAAGCCACGAGCCACGTAACGCGCCTTGAAGACAGGCGGAGAACCCGGCGGCCGCTTCACCCTGAAAATCCACATGCCACTGACGATGTTCGCCCCAGGAGGGGGAACAGCGTCAACGTAGGTGCCTGTGGACTTCCAGGAAGCCATCTCTGCATCCATAGCTGCCTGCCACTGAGAGGAGTAGGGACCCTCTATCGCCTCCGCGTAAGAGCGCGGAGTCGGGATGTCTGGTGCATCCGGGTCTCCCTCAGGGGCTAGCAGTACAGACGCGAGACGAGGTGAAGCGGCGGCCAGACACTGGAACTCCTCCTGCCTGTCCTCAAGGACGTCCGTGCCAAGGGCACACTCACCCCCGACGGACGGAGGACAGGCGGACTCAGACTCAGTGACAAGACGAGCAGCGTAGTCTAGACGACAGCGCGCAGCAAAGTCGACAAGCTCAGTGACAAGGGCAGACGCAGCAGACGACTCGAAGGAGGGGTCAGTGACAGCAGTAGCCAAGAGACGCGTGACAGTAGGACAGGCAGCACGAAGAGAGTCCGACTCCGGGTCGGCAAGAGCAGGAAGAGAGGAAGCAGGAGGAGAAGGCAAAGGGGCACGCAGAGGAGCAGTGGACGGACGCAGTGACATCCGGTGCGTGCCAGGGACAGGAGGAGGACGCTGACGCGACCCGCGACCACTAGTGCGCTCAGTACGAACAGGCGACACAGGACGAGACGCAGGCTCACGACGCTCAGTAAGACCTCCAGTCGGACCAGTGTAGGGAGAAGGAGCAGGCAAAGGGGAGGCAGGCTGTAGCTGTGACTGTGACCGGACAGGCTGCGGACCCTCTAAGGGAGGAGGAGGAGGTGTAAGACCAAGAACCTGCTGCAGGAGCGGAACGAAGTACGGTCGGGGCCGCGCGGCAACGCTAGAAACAGCAGGAACAGCACCAGTAGCCCCGGCAGGAGCACCAACTCCAGCAGCACCTCTAGCAGCACCAGAACCTCCAGCCGCAGCACCAGGAGCACTGTCAGTCGGACCGCCAACGGCAGGCTCAGCGCCAACACCCTCAGCAGCACCAGCTCCAGGAGGACTCTCAGACCCAGCAGCTCCAGCACCCACAGTACAAGCACCGGCGGGACGCGTGGTAGCAGTACCCTCTGCAGCCGAAGAACCACCAGCACCAGCAGCACGCCTCCAGCGTCTGGCAAACCACTCACGCAGCTCCTGTGGGGAGAGTGGCTCCCGGCGAGACGAAGCACCCCCAGGCATAGCACCTCCAGGCTCAGCACCCCTAGACACAGCACCCCCAGGCCCAGCACCCCCAGGCTCAGCAACCCCAGGCACAGCACCCCCAGGCGCAGCACCTCCAGGCTCAGCACCCCCAGGCACAACACCCCCAGACTCGGCACCTCCAGGCTCAGCACCCCCAGGCACAGCACCCCCAGGCTCAGCACCCCCAGACTCGGCACCTCCAGGCTCAGCACCCCCAGACTCCGCACCCCCAGGCTCAGCACCCGCAGCAACACCAGAGTCACCAGTGACCTCGACAGGCTCGACCGCGTCTACCTGGGACACACCTGAAGGGGCAGGACCCTGAGGGGGGAGGGGGAATACCGGGGGGGGACCTGGTACCAAGAAGAGTGGGGGTGGGGGGAGGGACGGAGTGCGGTAGGGGAAGAGGCGGTAGTAGGGTACCGACTCGTCGAACGTGACGTCCTGGGAGGACAGAACACGTCGAGAGGTGGGGTGGTAAAACTGCCACCCACGGGCGTCGGGGGGGAACCCCAGGAAGACGCAGGGACAAGCACGAGGGGACAGCTTCTCCGCAGACAGGTCGCGAACAAACGCCCGAGATCCCCAGACCCGGAACGCCGACGCATCGCCAACCTTCCCCGTCCACAGCAGGGGTGGGGAGGTCTCCGGTCGAGAGACCCTGGGGTGGAGGTTGATCTGGTGCGCAGCGTAACTGACCGCAAACGGCCACAGAAAATGGGGAGCAGCCGCATGCATCATGGACGTACGAGCGACATCCATGACCATGCCAATGCGGCGCTCAGCAATCCCATTCTGCTGTGGTGAGTCCGGAAGCGTGAAGGTCTGACGGATGCCTCGCGCACGACAGTAGGCACTCAAGAGGCCAGAAGAGAACTCTCCGCCTCTGTCCGAGTGCAGACGTAAAACAGGGAAGTCAGAGCCAAAGCTCCTCCGAAGCTGGAGACGAGCTGCGCGGATCCAGTCGATCAACACCTCAGTGACCTCACCCTTGCTGCGCAAGGGGAAGACTGTGGTGTAACGCGAGTAGTCGTCAACCACCAGCAGGAAGTAGCGCTCCTGACCCTGTCCACGGACGCGGGCTGGGCCCCACACGTCCATGTGAAGCGTCTGCAACGGGGCCTCTGTCGGAGAAAACTTGGAGGAGTGAGGGGCAGCACGCTGGCGCCCCTCGACACAGGGGACACAGGTGGGGCCAGGGCCCGGAGGAAGGGGAGGGAGAGACCGGGGAAGACCAGACACAAGGACCCGCGAGGCCATGCCTCTGAGCCGAAGCAGAGAGGGGTGGCCAAGGCGGTGGTGCCAGAGGAGGGTCTCGTGAGACAGACGACGACACGAACAGGGGGCAGACTCAGGACCAGACCTGGACGCTGCAGCAAACACCTGACCAGACGAAGGGACCCTACCAGACTCAGCACCTGGAGGAGAAGCAGTGGTCAGTGTGTAGAGGCTCGACCCTGGCCGACGTGTAAACGTAGCCAGGTGGCGACCTGTATCCGCCTCCGTGCAGTGGGTCACCCGCTGAGGAGCAGGGGTGAACTGGTGGACACCCGCATCCTGGAGGTCAGCACCACTCACCAAGTTCGTCGAGAACAAGGGGAGGTAGAGACCAGTCAGGGTGCCAGAGGGGGCCGCCGGACACGGGAGGACAGTGGAGAAGCGAGATAGGACAGGCCCCCCAGAGGGGTCAGCCAGGGACACCGCAACCGGTCGACTTAGCGGCGTGAGAGTGGTGCGGTCCCTAAAGAAGGAGCGAGACGCTCCAGAGTCAAGGGTGAAGGTGTGAGAGGCCGAAGCCGACACAGTACCTGAGAGGGCAGACTCACCAGTACCTGAGAGCACAGACGCACTGGCACCTAGAGCAGCAGCCTCACTAGTACCTGACGCGGCAGTACCAATGCCCGGGTCGGGCGGGAAACACCGGTAACAGTCATCCTCATCACTACCAGTCACAGCATACATAGCAGAGAGAATAGCATCAAAATCAAGATCATAAATAGCTACACCAGCCCTAGACAGTTCTTCCCAGCGGGGGATCTCAGCGGCCTCCGGAAACTGCTGACGCCAGGCATCGGTCAGGCGGCCAAAGCAGCGGCGGGCCGTGTGGGCGCCTCCACACCTCTCCCCTGCACGGTCACCTGTTCGAAGAACGTAGGGGCAGGGACCAAGCGCACCACCACGCTGACGCTGCAAGTACCACTCACGGAGCTGCTGAGGGCCGGGGACGGTGCGAGAGCGCTGCTGCTGCTGTGGCTGCTGCTGCGGCTGCTGCTGCTGCTGCTGCTGCTGCTGGCGCTGACCACCCCCAGAGCTGCTCCGCTGGGACGAGCCACTCCGACCCCCGCCTCCACCGCCACCCCCGCCTCCACCGCCACCTCCGTCTCCACCGCCACCTCCCCCACTAGGACCATCGCTCCCACCGCTCCCACCGCCTCCTCCGCTACCACCTCCGCCGCCACCTCCGCCTCCACCGCCGCCACCAGTACCTCCACTCCCGCCACCACCCCCACCGCCACCCCCACTCCCCCCGCCACCCCCACCGCCTCCTCCACCGCCCCCTCTAGCTCCACCCGCTCCCTTGCCCCCTTTGCCCTTGCCAGAGCGGCGTCTGCCGCTGGGGGCAGACGCCGCTCCGACCGACTCAAAACCAGTGAGGTCGGCCGCAGCGGCAGAGGCGACAGAGGGCAGTAGGGGGGAAGGACCACACCCCTCAAAGATGGGGGTGCGAGGGTCACCCCGAGAGGCCCCTACAGCGACAACACTCTTCTCAGCCGCTAGCAGGGACTCCTCAAGGAGATCGACAGTGAGAGTGGTGGGACAGACAGAGAGAAACTGGTCCCTAACGGCACGAAGGGACTCAGGGAGACGGGTGACGAGAAAGTAGAGAGTGATGTACATGGGAGGAGGGTTCGCAGCGCGGAACTCAGCAGGAAGGGCAGCGCGGTAGCGGGTGTCACTAGCACGGAGGTGGGTAACGAGGTCAGCAACAGTGGGAAAGGAGGCGAGGTCAGGGAAGAGAAACGGTAGCATGAGGCGGCTAAGGGTAGCGGAGGAAGGGGAGGAGTAGCGTGCAACTACAGCGTCGTACAAGGCCTGAGCGGTCTTGCACTGACTAAAGTGGGCACGCTCAGAGGAAGGGAGGTGGCGACGCACAGCAAGACGTGCAGCAGCATCGCGGGTCGCCCACTTGGAGCGAACGGCAGAGTCAGCATCAGCAGGTGGGGCAGGGACAGCGCCAGAGACAAAGTCAAAGAGAGAGACCTCATCTATCGCATCACACTGTAAGTACAGCTGCAGGTCTTCAATCCAGACGGCAAAGTCAATGGCCCTCCCCTCAGCGTCAAAAGTAAGGACATTGGGGGTGGCCATGGCAGCAGCTGAAAGTCTCACCGGGCTGGGAGAGTCGGGTAGTGCAGCAGCAGAAGAACACAGCTCAGGAACAGCGGCACGGCTCGGGCGGCTCGGGTTGCTGGGGCGGCGCGGGCGGCTCGGGCGGCTCGGGCGGCTCGGGCGGCTGGGGCGGCTCGGGCGGCTCGCGCGGCTCGGGCCGCTCGGGCGGCTTGCGCGGCTCGGGCCGCTCGGGCGGCTCGGGCGGCTCGGGTTGCTGGGGCGGCGCGGGCGGCTCGGGCGGCTCGGGCTGCTGGACTGTACGGGCGGCTCGTGCGGCGCTGGTGTCGCGACGGGCGGTTCACTGGCGGCTCGCGGGCGGCTGCACAG
Source organism: Closterium sp. NIES-65 (assembly GCA_948144175.1). NCBI lineage: Eukaryota > Viridiplantae > Streptophyta > Zygnematophyceae > Desmidiales > Closteriaceae > Closterium > Closterium sp. NIES-65. The sequence continues at coordinate 6,422,532 of CANXME010001053.1, read as the reverse complement.
GCGGCTCAGGGACGGCGGCGCGGGCGGCTCAGGGAGCTCACGGGCGGCTGCGACGGGCGGCTCGCGGGCGTCGGGCGCGAGGGCGTTGGGGCGACGGCGGGCGGCGCTCAGGCGTTCGGGCGGGCGGCCGTAAGGGTGAAAGGGCGGGCGGCGCTCGGGCGCTAGGGCGGGCGGCCGGCCGTCAGGGCGCTCGGGCGAGTGGCGCACGGGCGCTAGGGCAGGCGGCCGTCAGGGCGCTAGGGCGAGCGGCGCTCGGGCGCTAGGGCGGGCGGCCGTCAGGGCTCTAGGGCGGGCGGCCGTCAGGGCGCTAGGGCGAGCGGCGCTCGGGCGCTAGGGCGGGCGGCCGTCAGGGCGCTAGGGCGGGCGGCCGTCAGGGCTCTAGGGCGGGCGGCGCTCGGGCGCTAGGGCGGGCGGCGCTCGGGCGCTAGGGCGGGCGGCGCTCGGTCGCTAGGGCGGGCGGCGCTCGGGCGCTGGGGCGGGCGGCCGTCAGGGCGCTAGGGCGGGCGGCCGTCAGGGCGCTAGGGCGGTTGGCGCTCGGGCGCTAGGGCGGACGGCCGTCAGGGCGCTAGGGCGGGCGGCCGTCAGGGCGCTAGGGCGGGCGGCCGTCAGGGCACTAGGGCGGGCGGCCGTAAGAGGAGGGAGCAGCGGGAGCGCGACGGTAGGGGCGACACGCAGGGTCGCTAAAAAAAAAGGACGCGCGCCTCGGGGCGCGCTTCGGTGGGCCCTAGGAACAGTCCCTAGGAGGGGACCTGCTCTGATTCCATGAGAAGAATTGAACGAGAATGGAATGAGTATGAACGAATTGAGTACAAATAGGAAACCCTAATTGTGTTGTACCCCCTATGGGATACCCCACTATAGCCTACACAAACAAGTAAGCTATATGTTCTGACATTTTCAACTGAGAAAGGTTAGAAGGATTTATCCGAGGCCAATTCGGCTTCTCTTGGGCATGGAACCTTCCACTAAGCCTTTGCAGCTGTGTAGGCTTCATCTGTGGGGAACAAGGAGCCTTTAAGCAGTGCGGCTGGGAGAGAATGTTAACTCCTCAGAACGCTCGACCCGTATTAGCGCTCTGGAGTAGGGTCCCCATAATACCCGGTACCGGTTTAATTTCTGACTCTCCCTTAATAAAGGCTTGAAACCCACGAGAAGTAATATTCTTACTTGTCAGGGTATACGGCTGGAGTTTCCCGGTCGGTGCAGGGTCTTGTTTCGCGGATCCTCCATTAGTCTCGGCGATTTCCCCTGGTGCCGGCTGGTCGTGACGCTTTAAATTTGCGCCACCATATTCTCCTTTTTTTGCCCTCTCCGAAGTTGCCACGTTGTCCGTTTTCTGCTTTGGGGGTGCCGCACTGTTCATTTCCTTCAGCTCCGCACACCTCTTCATTTTCCAACACGCCAAGATACGATGTCCTGTAGCACCGCAAAATTTGCACGTCTCATTATTTGCTAGCCGCTGCTCCACATCGCCCTCATCGTTCTCCATCGGGTCGGCAGTCGTGGGTGGTGCCAATCGCCCCATGCCACTAGTTGGCTTGTTGCGTCGTGTTCCATAGTAGCTACTCTTCAACGTGTCGAACTGTCCAATTAGTGCTGCCGGAAATTGCGCCCACGTCCCCTTTCCTTGGACTATTCTGTTGTTGATCCACTCTAGAGCTGGGCCTCGTAACAGTGTTGTTGCGAGCCGTGTGCGCATTGCGTCTTTTGTCGAGGTCGTGCATCGAACGGCTTCGAAGTAAATTTCAAGTTCAGCTACAAATCGACGAACGTCGTTCCTTTTTACTGTAGGATCGAACGCCTCCGGTAGCCTCGGCTTCTGGGCTTCGAGGTTAACTATAGCTGCTGCCGTTGTCGCATGTAGAATTGTCGGTGTTGCCGCTGCTGCTGCTGCTACTGTTGTCGCTACTGCTGTGGTGGTTTCCGACTGGTTCGCAAGGAGTTTTTTGAGTCGTGGGAGCGTCGCATGCATTTGCTTATGCTCAGCACGTAGCTCCGCAATTTTCTGTGCTAAAATATCTCCTTTTCCCTCCATTTGGCGATTTACAGGAAGATGCGCGAGGAAAATAATCGAATTCTAGGTGGTGGTTGGCTTACTGCGAGTCAAGCTGACTACTCCAGCTCCAGCACTGTTAGAGACTGAGGACGGAGTCTATGAAGATTAGTAGCCAAAATATCTCAACATCGTTGGGCCTAGTTTCTGAACAGAAAAGTCGAGTTCACAAGAAACGCCGTCGACAAAAAGTTCACAGTCAAAACTTCATCAATCTCGAATATGTTGTAGCTCTACTCCGTGGCTACAATTCCCAATTTGAATCATGCGAAAAGGTGAAGTATTTCTTGAGCTATCAATTTCGGCGCACTAGGGGGTATGCTGCCATAGAATCTTAACTCAATCACAAAGTTCACACAAGTTCACACAAGAGAATTGGAGTAGCACTAAACCAGGTGGAAGGGATGAGGAGGACGAGAGGGAAGGTCCCAAGAGAGTCCCCAACCAAGGAAACCCCATGCCATACAATTCCCTTCCCCATAGGCAACCCAACTTTGACCTTTGTCACTATCCCAACCTCCACAATCCACCTCAACCCAACTTGGCCACACTTGCCAGCCTGGTTTGGTTTCTCCCAACCATTTGGCAGCAAATACAGTAGAAAAGACGAATTTCCCAACCCTCAAAAGTCTGTACCCCATATTGAGTCAACCCCACAACTTCCCATAGTCACCACAACCAAATATCAAAAGCATACGAACTCCAACGTTCGTAACTTTCTTGTTCGTGCTCCGATTAAAGCGATACTTGGTTCCTCGGAAAGCTCTTGAGCAGAGGAGTCACTTCAGATATCTGCTCAAGCCAAATAACATTCACACACACACACACACTCAGAAAAACCAAACCGCACAAAACACAAATTTCTGCACACACTCACAACACGCATGCAACGCACGAACATATGATGGGAGGCAGACAGACGTGAATGCGAATGGTAGCATCAATCAACAAGCACCAGCAGCACCTCCAGTAGCACCAGCTCCAGCAGCTCCGGCTCCAGCGGAACCCCCATTCCCAGCAGCTCCAGTACCTCCAGCCGCACAAGGGCCTCCAGCGAGCGGCACCCTAGTGCTAAGAGCGCCGCTCCGGAGGCTGCAGCGGCGAGCGTACCACTCACGCAGTCGCTGTGGGGAGGGAGGCGCCGGCTGCGACACAGTGCCCGAAGCACCACCAGCTCCAACACCGGTAGAACCTGCAGCTCTAGCAGCCCCATACCGAAGGTTGTAATGCTGAGAGTACCACTCACGCAGCTGCTATGAAGAGGGAGCGTCACGACGCGCAGGACGATCAGTGTCAGCTGTCGCAAGCTCAGCACCCCAAGGCTCAGCACCCCGAGGCTCAGCACCCCTAGTCTCAGTACCCCCAGGCTCAGCACCCCCAGGCTCAGCACCCTCTGTCTTAGCACCCCGAGGCTCAGCACCCCCAGTCTCAGTACCCCCACGCTCAGCACCCCCAGGCTCAGCACCCTCAGTCTCAGCACCCCCAGGCTCAGCGCCCCCAGACGTTGTACCCCTTACAGGACCAGAATCGACAGCTACTTCGACAGGCTCAACCGGGTCTACCTGGGAAACACGTGAGGGAGCAGGACCCTGGGGAGGGAGGGGGTCTACCGAAGTAGCACCTTGCGTGAGGAAGAGCGGCGGTGGGGGAAGCGGCGCAGTGCGGTAGCGGAACAGATGGTAGAAGGGTACCGACTCGTCAAAAGTGACGTCCTGAGAGGGGAAGACACGGCGTGAGGTGGGGTGGTAAAACTGCCAGCCAGGCGCGTCAGGGTCAAAGCCAAGAAAGACGCAGGGAACGGCACGGAAGGAGAGCTTGTCCGCGGATGTAACGTGGACAAAGGCTCGACATCCCCAGACTCGGAACACTGACGCATCGCCAACCTTCCCCGTCCAATGCAGTGTGGGCGAGGTCTCCGGAGCAGAGACACGGGGCCAGAGGTTGAGTTGCTGCGCAATGTACTGAACTATAAAAGACCACAGAAAATGGGGGGCAGCCGCATGGATCATGGAGGTACGAGAGACCTCCATGACTAAGCCGATGCGACGCTCAGCAATCCCATTCTGCTGTGGAGAGGCCGGAAGAGTGAACGTCTGGCGGATGCCGTGCTCCACAAAGTAGGCTGCCAAGAGGTCGGAGGAAAACTCACCACCCCGGTCATAGTGCAGACGCAGGACTGGAAAGTCCGAATGGAACCGCTCGCGGAGCTGGAGACGAGCAGCGCGGATCCTAGGGATCAAAACATCAGGGACCTCTCCCTTGGTACACAAGGGGAAGACCGTGGTGTAGCGCGTGTAGTCGTCGACGACCAGCAGGAAGTACCGCTCGTGCCCCTGTCCACGAACGCGGGCTGGGCCCCACACGTCCATGTGGAGATTCTGCAGAGGAGCCTCTATGGGAGGAAACGAGGAGTGAGGAGTGGCGCGCTGCTGCCCCTCGACACAGGGAAGACAGGGAGGAGCAGGCAAGGGTGGGAGAGGAGGGAGAACCCTGGGAAGACCAGAGACAAGGTACCGTGAGTGCATGCCGCAAAGGCGCTGCACGGAAGGGTGACCAAGGCGGTGGTGCCAGAGGACGGTCTGGTACGACAGGGTGCGACACGAGCAAGGGGCTGACAACTGATCTGACATTGACGCTGACGCAGCTACCTGAGGGGACTGAGTGGTCAGTATGTACAGGTCCGACCCCAGCTGCCGAGTAAAGTTAGCCAGGTGGTGACCCGTCCGAGCACACGTACAGTGGGTCACACGCTCATAGGCAGGGGTGAACTGGTGAACACCCCCGTCCTGGAGAGCAAAACCCGCCACCAAGTTCATCAAGAACGATGGGAGGTAAGGACCTCACAGGGTGCTGGCCGGAACCGCTAGACAAGGGAGGACAGTGGAGGAGGTCGCAAGGACTGGGCCCCCAGAGGGGTCAGCGAGAGAGACAGCAACTAGCCAAGCTAGCTGCTCAAGAAGAGTGCGGTCACGAAAGAAACAACGGGAAGCACCCGAGTCCAGTGTGAAGGTGTGTAGTGCCTCAGTACACGCAGTAGCACCTAGAGCAGCAGACTCACTAGCACCTAGAGCAGTAGCCTCACCAGGACCTAGGGCAGCAGACGCACTAGCACCTAGAGCAGCTGTCTTACTGGTCCCAATGCCCGGGTCGGGCGGTACACTCAGGTAGCAGTCACCCTCAACACTAATAGTCAATGCATACATAGCAGCAAGGATAGCATCAAAATCAAGAGCACATATATCAATTCCCTTCTTAAGCAGATTAGTCGACTGGGACAGCTCAAAGGCGTCAGGGAACAACTCGCGCCAGGCGTCATCGAGGCGAAAGAAACAGCGCTGCGCCGTGTGAAACCTCCCACAGGTCTGGCTAGTGCGGTCACCTGTGCGGATGACGTACGGGCACGTACCTCCAACCCCGGGACCCCCACGCTGAAATTACCACTCACGAAGCTGCTGGGACGACGGGGTCTCGCTGGGACGCTGCTGCTGCTGCCTCTAGCCACCTCTAATCCCCCCACGCAGCACCGCTCCACCACGCCCGCCACTGGCTCCACTGCCGCCACCACTGCCACCACCACCCACGCCACCCCCGCCACCACCCCCGGCTCCGCCACTGACCCCCCCACCACCAGCACCACTCCCACGACCGCCACCACCCCCGCCGCCTCCACCCCCTCCACCACCGCCGCCCCCACCGCCACCACCGCCACCCCTGTCCCCCTTACCCCTTCCGCCCTTGCGCCTCCCACTAGGAGCAGACGCAGCCCCGACCCCCTCAGCACCGAGGTAATCGACAGCAGCAGCAGATGCAATGGAGGGGAGGAGGGGGACGGGGGAGCACCCCTCAGAGAAGGGAGTGCGAGGGTCGCCACGAGAGGCACCTACAACTACAATGCTCTTCTCAGCGGCTAGGAGTTCCTTCTCGAGCAGGTCGACAGTGAGGTCGGTAAGGGAGAGGGCGAGAAAGTGGTCCCATACAATGGAAAGGGAGTCAGAGAGGCGGATGACTAGGTGATAGAGTGTGAGGTACATCGGGGGAGGGTTCTTGGCTAGGAAATCGGGGGGAAGCGCGGCTCGGTAGCGAAGATCACTAGTACGGAGGTGCGTGATGAAGTCAACTACAGTGGCAAAAACAGACCGATCAGGGAAGAGATAGGGCAGTGAGAGACGGCCAATCACAGCAGTAGCAGGGGAGGAGTAGCGTGCAACTACAGCGTCATACAGCCCCTTAGCGGTTTTATGCTAGCCAAAGTGCTCGCGCTCATATAACGGTAGGTGGCTACGAACGACTAGGCGAGCATTGTGAAGATAAGGAATGGATCAACTGATAAAGAGGTGGATACAAGTAGAAAAACCTAGAAATGTTGTACCCCATATAGTCTACCCCACTACAGCCTACACAAAGTATAGCATATAAGTTTGACACACCCACATAGGCAAAGTGGGGGAGAACAAGAGGTCACAAGACCAATCAAGCAAAGCAAAGCAAGCTCAGGGTGGATCACAACGTCACCACACAATCCGAGCACAAGAGCAAGGCTACAAGGCCAGTTCACATGCAAGATCATATATAAAGGTAAACAAGCAAGTGCAGGTATAGAAAGATCACAGTACAAGCAAGGTTAAGAAGTGAGCAAGTGAGGCTAAGTAGGCACAAGACCTAGCATCGTACAGAAGCGCTGATGATCACCACGCGGAAGTGCCTTGGTAAAGATATCAGCAGTGTTGGCCTCAGAGGCCACGTAAGTAAGGCGCAGCTGACCACGCTGCTGCTGCTCACGAGCAAGGAAGTAGCGAAGTGCAATGTGCTTCGTTCTATGCTCCAGTCTGTGCTCCCCACACAAGGCCAGCATGGCCTTGTTGTCTACGTACAGAACTGGAGGAGAACGAGGCGGCTCTCCTAGGTCAGTCAGCAGGTAGGTGATCCGACGTAACTCCTATGCAGCCATGGCCCTTGCGTAGATCTCAGCCTCACAACTGGAGCCGAGAACAAAAGACGAGCAGGTAGACTGCCACAAAACAGAGTCGGGACCAAGGCTGAAGGTGCAACCCTGTGACGACCGCTGCAAAGCCTGGTCGTCAGCCCAAGAAGCGTCTGCGTGACCTGTGAGGACTACTCAACGTCGTCCTCCAAGCACTAGCCCCATGCCCGACGTACTGCACAAGTAGCACAACACCCTCTTCGCTGCAGCCATGTGGTCTGGTCGGTGTCTCCCACGAGCAACATAGCGTGCCAAGATGCTAAGAGGGAATGCAAGGTCAGGTCGTGTGCAGGTCATTAGGTACATGAGGCAGCCAACAAGCTCTGGGTACGGGCCACTCGGCTCTACGGACTCATCCGAAGGCAGAGCTGAGAGCGAGTGGGGAGTAGACAGAGGAGTGGCCTGAGGCAATGAGTATGTGAAGTCGAAGCGCTGAAGGACCTGCTGCACCAAGTGTGACTGGGTCGGGGTAATGGTGCGCTGTGCTCTGTCCCGGGTGATCTGCAATCCAAGATAGCTGCGCAGTTTACCCAGGTATGTGCACGTGTGTCTCTTCTGCACCTAGGACTTCACGTGGGCGAATCTAGCAGTGTCAGTAGTCGCAAAGACCAAGTCCTCGACGTACACAAGGATGTAGAACGGCGGCTAAGAGGTGTCGGTGCGTAGAAACAACAACGGATCGGCTGTAGAAGGAGCAAACCCAAGAGCCGCAAGTGTAGTCCTCAGTGTGTCGTGCCACTCATGGGGCGCCTGGCGGAGATTGTAGAGTGGCCGCCAGAGGCTCCACTGGGTACCAGGAGGAAACGACCCAGTGAAGCCAGGTGGGTGGCGCAGCCAGATCTCCTCGTGAAGGCTGCCCTGCAGGAAAGCTGTGCTGAAGTCAAGAGAGTGAAGCTCGTAGTCGCGCTGAGCAACTATGTGCAGCAGCACCCAAAGAGTGGTCATCTTCGGGGTGGGAGAGAAGGTCTAAAATTAGTCAACTCCTTGCCACTCACTGAAGCCTCGAGCTACGTAACGCGCCTTGAAGACTGGCGGAGAACCCGGCGGCCGCTTCACCCTGAAAATCCACATGCCACTGACGATGTTCACCCCAGGTGAGGGAACCTCGTCGACGAAGGTGCGTGTGGACTTCCAGGAAGTCATCTCTACATCCATGGCTACCTGCCGCTGAGAGGAGTAGGGACCCTCGATCGCCTCAGCGTACGATCGAGGAGTTGGGATGTCAGGTGCATCTGGGTCTCCCTCAGGGGCAATCAGCGTGGACACGAGATGAGGGAAAGCAGCAGCAAAACAGTGGAACTCCTCCAGCCTGTCCTCAAGGACGTCCGTGCTAAGAGCACACTCACCCCCGACGGACGGAGGACAGATAGACTCACACTCAGCAACAAGACTAGTAGCGTAGTCCAGACGACAACGAGCAGCAAAGTCGACAAGCTCAGCAACTAGGGCCGACGCAGAAGTGGACTCAAAGGAAGGGTCAGTGACAATAGTAGCCATGAGACGCGTGACAGTAGGACTAGCCGCACGAAGAGAGTCAGACTGCCGATCAGCAAGAAAAGGAAGAGAGGACTTTTGAGCAGACGGCAACGGGAGACGGAGAGGAGCAGTGGAAGGACGCAATGCCATCTAGTGTGTGCCTTGGACCACAGGAGGACGCGGACGCGGAGCATGACTACTAGTGCGAGCAGCATGAACAGGCGACACAGGACGAGACGCAGGCTCACGACGCTCAGCAAGACCTCCAATAAGACCAGTGTAGGGAGAAGGAGCAGGCAGGGGGGAGGCGGGCTGTAACTGTGACTGCGACTGGACAGGTTGTGGACACTCTAAGGGAGAAGCAGGACCTGTAGAAGGTGGGAGACCAAGAACCTGCTCAAGGAGCGGAACGAAGCACGGCCGCGGCCGCGGAGCGCCTCCAGAAATAGCAGGGACAGCACAAGTTCCCCCAGCAGCACCACCAGCGCGAGCAGCACCTCGAGCTCCAGCACCTTCAGAAGCACCAGCGTCGACATCCCCTGCAGCTCTAGCTCCAGTAGCTCCAGCAGCACCTACTCCAGTTGGATCCACAGCTCCAGTTCCGCAAGCAGCTCCAGCAATACGTCCAGCAGGACCAACTCTAGCAGCCCCAGCAGCACCCTTAGTCTCAATAGCTCCAGTACCGTTCGTACGAGCACCTTCAGGACCAGCAGCAACAGTAGCACCTCCAGCTCCAGCAGCAACAGTAGCACCTCCAGCTCTAACAGCACGGCTCCAGCGCCGGGTAAACCATTCTCGCAGCTCCTGTAGAGAGATTAGCTCCCGCCTCAACGAAGCACGGTGAGAGGCCACACGAGCAGAACCACCACCCCCAGGCTCTGCACCCCCGGGCTCAGCACCCCAAGACCCAACACCCCCAGGCTCAGCACCCCTAGACTCAGCACCCCCAGGCTCTGCACCTCCAGTCTCAGCACCTTTAGACCCGGCACCCGCAGGCTGAGCACATCTAGCAGCACCAGAGTCAACAGCTACCTCGACATGCTCGACTGCGTCTACCTGGGACACACCTGACGGGGCGTGACCCTGAGGGGGGAGGGGGTCTACCAGGGAAGGACCTGGTGCATGGAAGAGCGGCGGCATGGGGAGGGGCGCAGTGCGGTAGGGGATGAGTCGGTAGTAAGGCACCGACTCGTCAAAGGTGACGTCCTAGGAGGACAGAACATGGCGCGAGGTGGGGTGGTAAAACTTCCACCCAAGCGCGTCAGGGGGGAAGCCAAGGAAGACACAGGGAACAGCACGGGGGGACAGCTTGTCCGAAGACAAGTCTCGGACAAACGCCCGAGATCCCCAAACCCGATACGCAGACGCATCGCTAACCTTCCTCGTCCACCGCAAGGTGGGGGAGGTCTCTTCCAAGGAGACCCGGAGCTGAAGGTTGAGCTGATGCGCTGCGTACTGAACCGCAAACGGCCACAGAAAATGGAGGGCAGCCGCATGCATCATGGACGTACGAGCGACGTCCATGACCATGCCAATGCGGCGCTCAGCAATCCCATTTAGCTGTGGAGAGGCCGGAAGCGTGAAGGTATGGCGGATGCCCTGTGCACGATAGAAGGCTCCCAGACGGGTAGAGGAAAACTCCCCGCCTCTGTCAGAGTGCAGACGCAGGACAGGAAAGTCGGAGCCAAAACTCTCTCTCAGATGGAGACGAGCTGCGCGGATCCAGTCGATCAACATTTAGTGACGTCACCCTTCCTGCGCAAGGGGAACATCGTGGTGTAACGCGAGTAGTCGTCAACCACCAACAGGAACTAACGCCCGTGACCCTGGCCACGGACGTGGGCGGGGCCCCACATGTCCATGTGAATAGTCTGTAGCGGAGCCTCTGCTGGAGGAAACGCGGAGGAGTGAGGGGCGGCACGGTGCCGCCTCTCGACGCAGAGAACGCAGGTAGGGGCAGGCCCCGGAGGTATGGGAGGGAGGGACTGGGGGAGACTAGAGACAAGGACACGGGAGGCCATGCCTTGGAGACGAGGCAGCTTCCTGTCACTCTCACCCACCAGCTCCTCATCAGCATAGGGATCCACAATGAGCCCCGAAGGCAGTGGGATGGCTGGCTTTCCTCCATCTTGCAGCCCATACTTCTCAGCCAGCCCCTCACAGTACTTCCTCGTGTGCAACCTCAAAAGGAGAGTCTGGTGGGACGGGAGACGCGACAAGCAGGGAGCAGAGTTAGGACTAGACCTGGACGCTGCAGCAGACACCTGACTCAACGTAGCTACCTGACCAGACTCAGCAACGGGAGGAGACTCGGTAGTTAGTGTGTACAGCCTCGACCCCGGCCGACGGGTAAACGTGGCCAAGTGTCGGCCTGTCCGAGCACACGTACCGTGGGCCACGTGCTGACTCGCAGAAGTGAACTGGTCAACCCCCCCATCCTGTAGATCAGCTCCACTCACCAAGTTGGTAGAGAACGAGGGGAGGTAGAGACCTGACAGGGTGCCAGAGGGGGCTGCCAGACACAGTAAGATAGTGGAGAAGCAAGCAAGGATAGGACCCCCAGAGGGGTTCGCCAGGGAGACTGCAACCGGCCGACTAAGCGGCGTAAGCGTAGTGCGGTCTCGAAAGAAGGAGCGAGAAGCACCCGAGTCAGGTGTGAAGGTGTGTAAAGCCTGAGTCGACGTGGAAACTGAGAAAGCAGACTCACCAGCACCTGGGGCAGCAGACGCACTAGCACCTACAACAGCAGCCTCACCAACACCTAGAGCAGCAGCCTCAATGTCCGGGTCACGCGGAACAGACAGGTAACAGTCACCCTCATCACTAGTAGACACCGCATACATGGCAGCAAGAATAGCATCATAGTCAAGGTCAAAGATAGCAACCCCCACCCTGGACAGCTCTTCCTAGCGAGGGATCTCAGTGGCGTCAGGGAACTGGTGACGCCACGCGTCCGTTAGGCGGCCGAAGCAGCGCTGGGTGGAGTGCGGGCCCCCGCACTGCTCACCAGCGTGGTCACCGGTGCGGAGGATGTAGGTGCAGGGACCAATACCCCCACCTTGCTGACGCCCAGCGTACCACTCACAAAGCTGCTGGGGAAATGGGGTCTCACGACTGCGCTGTTGCTACTGGCGCGGACCACCACTAGAACCACTCCTCTGCGTAGAGCCGCGACCAGCTCCACCACCGCTGCCGCTGCCTCCGCCACCTCCGCCGCCTCCGCCACCACCGCTGCCTCCGCTCCCTCCGCCACCGCCACCGCCTCCTCCGCCTCCACTGCTGCCACCGACACCTCCACCCCCGCCACCACTCCCATCACTACCCCCACCCCCTCCACTGCCTCCACCACCACCTCCACCGCCCCCTCCAGCCCCTCCAGCGCCCTTGCCCCCCTTGCCCTTGACGGTGCGGCGTCTCTTGCTAGGGGCAGACGCAGCGCCGACCGACTCAAAGCCAGCGAGGTTGGCCGTAGCAGCAGAAGCAACAGAGGGCAAGAGGGGGGAGGGGGAACACCCCTCAAAGACGGGGGTGCGAGGGTCACGACGAGAGGCTCCTACAAGGACTATGCTCTTCTCTGTTGCTAGGAGGCGCTCCTTGAGGAGGTCAACGGTGAGTGTGGTGGGGCAAACTGAGAGGAAGTGGTCCCTGACTAAGCGAAGGGAGTCAGGGAGCCGGGTGACTATGTAGTAGAGGGTGATGTAGATGGGGGGGGGGTTCTTGGCACAGAACTTAGCAGGAAGCGCAGCGCGGTAGCGAGTGTCGCTAGTGGGAAGGTGTGTAATAAGGTCAGCGATTGTGGGAAAGGCAGTAAGGTCAGGGAACAGGTACGGTAGCATGAGGCGGCTAAGAGCAGCAGTGGCAGGGGAAGAGTGGCGTGCAACTACAGCGTCGTACAAGGTCTTAGCACTCTTGTACTGACTAAAGTGCGCACGCTCAGCGGAGAGTAAGTGGCGACGCACACCAAGATGGGCAGCAGCATCGCGAGTGGCCCACTATGAGCGAATAGTGCTGTCACCGGTAGAAGGCGGGGCAGCAGAAGCAACAGAGGTGAGATCAAACAAGGAGAGTCTGTCTGCCCTATCACACTGTAGGAAGAGCTGGAGGTCATCGACCCATACCTCAAAGTCAACAGCACGACCCTAAGCATCAAAGGTAAGGACACTGGGGGTAGCCATGGCAGCAGTAGTCTAGCAGGGAGTGCTCTCACCAGTCCGGGCGGGTAGGGCCGGTGCTCGCTAGTAAGAACAGTGGTGGCTCGACGGCTCGGCTGCTGGGCGGCTTGGTGGCGGGGCAGCTCGGCTGCTGGGCGGCTGAAGGGGCCGAGAAGGGCGGCGAGGGGGCCGCTAGAGGGCAGTGACGGGGCCGCTAGAAGCGGCCACGGGGCCGCGAAGGGCGGCGACAGGGCCGCTAGGGGCGGCGTGGTGGCCGCGAAGGGCAGCAACGGAGCTGCTAGGGGCGACGAGGTGGCCACGAAGGGCGGCGACGGGGCCGCTAGGGGCGGCGGCGGGGCCGCTAAGGGGGGGGGCACGAGGGGCCGTGACGTGGGGCCGCTAAGGGAGCGCGACGTGAGGGTGGCCTACGGGGCGCGCCTCGCACTGGAGAAAAAATCGAGTTCAGTGGTGGGCTCTGAGAAGCGTTCCCACGAGGGAACCTGCTCTATACCTTGTGAAGAATGAGGAATGGATCAACTAGGAAAGAGGTGGGTACAAGTAGAAAAACCTAGAAATGTTGCACCCCATATAGTCTACCCCACTATAGCCTACACAGACTATAGCATATAAGTTTGACAAGCATGAGCATCACGCGTCTGCCACTGTGAGCGAGCAGTGCTGTCAGCAGTAGCAGCAGGTGCGGGAGCGGCAACAGACATGTGGTGAATTAGGGAAACATCATCCTTAGCAGTGATCTGGAGGAACAGGTGTAGGTCATTGAGCCAAACGTCAAACTTAATCGGACGGTCCTCTGCGTCAAACGTGAGAACGGTAGGACTAGCCATAGTGGCAGTAGCACTAGCAGCAGTAGCAGTAGCAGTCGTAGCAGTAGCAGAAGTAACAGAAGCAGTAGCAGTAGCAGTAGGAGTAGTAAGAGCAGTTGCTGCAGTGAGAAGAGTTGAACGAGAATGGAATCACTAAGTGAAAGTTGGGTACAAATGCAAACCCTAGAAAACTGTACCCCATATGTGCTACCCCACTATAGCCTACAATAGCTATGTCATATATATCTGACACACCCCCATAGGCAAAGTGGGGGAGAACAAGGGGTCACAAGACCAGTCAAGCAAAGCAAAGCAAAGCAAGCTCAGGGTGGATCACAAAGTCACCACACAGTCCGAGCACAAGGTCAAGGCCACAAGGCCAGTTCACATGCAGGAGTGCACATATATATATAACACTAAACAAGCAAGAGCAGGTGTATATATATATATGCAAGAGTACAAGCAAGATCAAGAGGTGAGCAAGTGAGGTAAGACAGGTACAAGTCCCAGCTGAGTGCAGAAGCGCTGATGATCACAAGGCGGAAGTGCCTTGGTGAAAACATCAGCAGTGTTGGCCTCAGAGGCCACGTACGCAAGTCGCAACTGGCCACGCTGCTGCAACTCACGAGCAAGAAAGTAGCGGAGAGCAATGTGCTTCGTTCTGTGCTCCAGGCGCTGCTCTCGACACAAGGCCAGCATGGCCTTGTTGTCTATGTACAGCACTGGAGAAGAACGAGGCGTCTCTCCAAGGTCAGTCAGCAGGTAGGTGAGCCAGCAAAGCTCCTGAGCAGCCATGGCCCCGGCGTAGATCTCAGCCTCACAACTGGAGCCGAGAACAGAAGACGAGCGAGTAGCCCGCCACGAAACAAAGCCGGAACCAAGACCGAAGGTGTAACCCTGTGACGACTGCTGAGTAGCCTGGTCGTCAGCCTAAGAAGCGTCCGCGTGCCCAGTGAGGACCACTGGACTCCGCCCTCCAAGCACTAGCCCCATGCCCGACGTACTGCACAAGTAGCGCAACACCCTCTTCGCTGCAGCCATGTGCTCTGGTCGGTGTCTCCCAGGAGCAACATAGCGTGCAAGAATGCTAAGAGGGTATGCAAGGTCAGGTCGTGTGCAGGTCATCAGGTACATGAGGCAGCCAACAAGCTCTGGGTACGGGCCACTCGGCTCTACGGACTCATCCGAAGGCAGAGCTGAGAGCGAGTGGCGAGTAGACAAAGGAGTGGCCTGAGGCGAGGAGTACGTGAAGCCGAAGCGCTGAAGGACCTGCTGCACCATGTGTGAATGAGTCAAGGTAATGGTGCGGCGTGCTCTGTCCCGAGTGATCTGCAAGCCAAGGTAGCTGCGCAGTTCACCCAGGTCAGTGCACGTGTGTCTCTTCTGCAGCTTGGACTTCACGTGGGCGAGTCCAGCAGTGTTCGCTGTGGCAAAGACCAAGTCGTCGACGTACACGAGGATGTAGAACGGCGGCAAAGAGAGGTCTCGGTGCGCAGAAACAACGACGGGTCAGCAGTAGAGGGAGCAAACCTAAGAGCCGCAAGTGTAGTCCTCAGTGTGTCGTGCCACTCACGCGGTGCCTGGCGGAGACCGTAGACTGGCCGTCGGAGGCTCCACTGGGTGCCAGGAGGGAAAGTCCCAGTGAAGCCAGGTGGACGGCGCAGCCAGATCTCCTCGTGCAGGCTACCCTGCAAGAAAGCAGTGCTGAAGTCAAGAGAGTGGAGCTCGTAGTCGCGCTGAGCGGCTATGTGCAGCAGCACCCGAAGAGTGGTCATCTTCGGGGTGGGAGAGAAGGTCTGAAAGTAGTCAACTCCCTGCCGCTGACTGAAGCCACGAGCCACGTACCGCGCCTTGAAGACAGGTGGAGAGCCCGGCGGCCGCTTCACCCTGAAGATCCACATGCCACTGACGATGTTCGCCCCAGGAGGGGGAACCGCGTCAACGTAGGTGCCTGTGGATTTCCAGGAAGCCATCTCTGCATCCATAGCTGCCTGCCACTGAGAGGAGTAGGGACCCTCTACGGCCTCCGCGTAAGAGCGCGGAGTCGGGATGTCTAGTGCATAAGGGTCTCCCTCAGGGGCAAGCAGTACGGACGCGAGATGAGGTGAAGCAGCAGCCAGACACTGGAACTCCTCCTGCCTGTCCTCAAGGACGTCCGTGCCAAGAGCACACTCACCCCCGACGGACGGAGGACACACAGACGCAGACTCAGCAACAAGACTGGCAGCGTAGTCTAGACGACAGCGAGTAGCAAAGTCGACGAGCTCAGCAACAAGCGCAGACGCAGCAGTGGACTCAAAAGAGGGGTCAGTGACGACAGTAGCAAGGAGACGTGTGACAGTAGGACTGGCAGCACGAAGAGAGTCCGACTTTGGGTCGGCAAGTGCAGGAAGAGAGGACTCAGGAGGAGAAGGCAAAGGGGCACGCAGAGGAGCAGTGGACGGACGCAGAGACATCCGGTGCGTGCCAGGGACAGGAGGAGGACGCTGACGCGAACCGCGACCACTAGCGCGAGCAGTACGAACAGGCGACGCGGGACGAGACGCAGGCTCACGACGCTCAGCAAGACCTCCAGTAGGACCAGTGTAAGGAGAGGGAGCAGGAAGTGGAAGGCGGGCTCTAACTGTGACTGTGACTGGACAGGCGGTGGACACTCTACAAGAGGAGAAAGACCAAGAACCTGCTGCAGGAGCGGAACGAAGTACGGCCGAGGCCGCGAGGCAACTCCACACACAGCAGGGACAGCACCAGCACCCTCAGCGGCAGCACCAGGGCCAACAGCACCTCCAGCTGGAGGACCTCCAGCAGCACCAGCAGCACCCGCAGCAGGACCACCGCCAGGAAAGGACAGTAGCAGTCTCAGCACCAACACCCCCAGCAGCTCCGGGACCAGCGGCACAAGTACCCTCAGCGGCCGAAGAAGCTCCAGCTCCAGCAGTACGTCTCCAGCGACGAGAAAGCCACTCGCGCAGCTCCAGTGGAGAGAGTGGCTCCCGCCGAGACGAAGCATCCGGAGAACCTCCAGGCCCCGCATCGCCAAACGCCACAAGGGGAGGTCTAGTGGCCGCAGGCTCCGCAACTCCAGGCTCAGCAGCACCCCCTGGCTCAGCAGCTCCTGACGTAGCACCCCCAGGCTCAGCACCCCCAGTCGCAACACCCCCAGGCTCAGCACCCCCAGACTCAGCACCCCTAGGCTCAGCACCCCTCGGCTCAGCACCCCCAGACGCAGTACCCCCAGGCTCAACACCCCCAGGCTCAGCGCCCACGCGCGAAGCACCCCCAGAGTCAGCACCCCCAGGCTCAGCACCCGCAGCAGTACCAGAGTCACCAGCAACCTCGACCGGCTCGACTGCGCCTACCTGGGACACACCTGATGGGGTAGGACCCTGAGGGGGAAGGGGGTCTATCGGGGGGGGACCTGGCACAAGGAAGTGCGGTGGCGGGGGGAGGGAAGGAGTGCGGTAAGGGAAGAGGCGGTAGAAGGGGACTAACTCGTCGAACGTGACGTCCTGGGAGGACAGAACACGACGAGAGGAGGGGTGGTAGAAATGCCACCCTGGGGCGTCAGGGGGGAAGCCTAGGAAGACACAGGGAGCAGCACGAGGGGACAGCTTGTCCGCAGACAAGTCACGGACAAACGCTCGAGATCCCCAGACACGGAACGCAGACGCATCGCCGACCTTCCCCGTCCACAGCAGAGCTGGGGAGGTCTCCGGCCGGGAGACCCTGGGGTGAAGGTTGATCTGATGCGCCGCGTACCGAACCGCAAACGGCCACAGAAAATGGGGGGCAGCCGCATGCATCATTGACATATGAGCGACGTCCATGACCATGCCAATGCGGCGCTCAGCAATCCCATTTTGCTGTGGAGAGTCAGGAAGCGTAAAGGTCTGGCGGATGCCTCGTGCACGACAGTAGGCTCGCAGAAGGCCAGAGGAGAACTCTCCACCTTGGTCAGAGTGTAGACGCAAAACAGGAAAGTCCGAGCCGAAGCTCCTCCTGAGCTGGAGACGAGCTGCGCGGATCCAGTCGATCAACACCTCAGTGACATCACCCTTGCTGCGCAAGGGGAAGACTGTGGTGTAACGCGAGTAGTCGTCAACCACCAACAGGAAGTAGCGCTCGAGACCGTGTCCACGGACGCGGGCCGGGCCCCACACGTCCATGTGAAGCGTCTGCAGAGGAGCCTCTGTCGGGGGAAACAAGGAGGAGTGAGGGGCAGCCCGGAGCCCCCCCTCGACATAGGGGACACAGGAAGGTCCTGGCCCCGAAGGAAGGGGAGGGAGAGACCGGGGGAGACCAGAGACAAGGACACGGGAAGCCATGCCCCGAAGACGAGGCAAGGAGGGGTGGCCAAGACGGTGGTGCCACAGGAGAGTCTCGTGAGACAGGAGGCGACACGAGCAGGGGGCAGACTCAGGACCAGACCTGGACGCAGCATTAAACACCTGACCCGACGCAGCTACCTGGCCAGACGCAGGGACAGGAGGAGACACAGTGGTCAGGGTGTAGAGACTCGACCCCGGCCGACGCGAAAACGTGGCCAGGTGTCGGCCTGTGCGGGCGTCCGAGCAGTGGGTCACTCGCTGACTCGCAGGAGTAAACTGGTGAACCCCCGCATCCTGCAGGTCAGCACCACTCACCAAGTTCGTCGAGAACGAAGGGAGGTAGAGACCAGATAGGGTGCCCGAGGGGTCAGCCGGACACGGGAGGACAGTGGAGAAGTGAGAGAGGACAGGACCCCCTGAGGGGTCAGCCAAGGAGACTGCAACCGGCCGACCAAGCGGCGTGAGTGTGGTGCGGTCTCGAAAGAAGGAGCGAGAAGCCCCTGAGTCAAGTGTGAAGGTGAGGGAGGCCGAAGCCGACGCAGTACCTGAGAGCGCAGCCTCACCAGCACCTGAGAGCGCAGACGCACTGGCACCTAGAGCAGCAGCCTCACACGCACCTAGCGCAGCAGTACCAATGCTCGCGCCGGGCGGAAACACCGGTAACAGGCACCCTCATCACTAATAGTCACAGCATACATGGCAGCAAGGATAGCATCAAAGTCAAGATCAAAGATAGCTACACCTGCCCTAGACAGCTCTCCCCAGCGGGGAATCTCACTAGCCTCGGGGAACTGCTGACGCCAAGCATCCGTCAGGCGGCCAAAGCAGCGCCGGGTGGGGTGGGCACCCCCACACTGCTCACCCGCACGGTCGCCGGAACGAAGGACGTAGGTGCACGGACCAAAGCCCCCACCACGCTGACGCTGCGTGTACCACTCACGGAGCTGCTGAGGCGGGGGGATGTCCCAAGAACGCTGCTGCTGCTGCTGCTGCTGCTGGCGCTGACCACCACCAGAGCCGCTCCGCTGCGGGGCACCACCCCAACCAGCTCCACCCCCTCTGCCACCGCCGCCTCCACCTCCGCCACCACCGCCGCCTCCGCTCAAACCGCTGCCGCCGCCACCGCCTCCGCCTCCGCTGCCGCCACCACCACTACCACCCCCGCCACCACTCCCACCGCCACCCCCACTCCCTCCGCCGCCTCCACCGCCACCTCCACCGCCCCCGCCAGCTCCACCCGCGCCCTTGCCCCCCTTGCCCTTGCCAGGTTGGCATCTCCCGCCAGGGGCAGACGCCGCGCCGACCGACTCAAGACGAAGCAGGTCGGCAGCAGCAGCAGAGGCAACAGAGGGCACCAGGGGGGAAGGAGAACACCCCACAAAGATGGGGGTGCGAGGGTCACCCCGAGAGGCTCCTACAGCGACGATGCTCTTCTCCACCTCCAGGAGGGCATTCTCGAGGAGGTCAACAGTGAGAGTGGTGGGACAGACTGAGAGGAAGTGGTCCCTGACTACGCGAAGAGAGTCAGGGAGGCGTGTGACTATGTAATAGAGAGTGATG
This sequence comes from Closterium sp. NIES-65, assembly GCA_948144175.1. Classification (NCBI taxonomy): domain Eukaryota; kingdom Viridiplantae; phylum Streptophyta; class Zygnematophyceae; order Desmidiales; family Closteriaceae; genus Closterium; species Closterium sp. NIES-65. The sequence continues at coordinate 6,403,159 of CANXME010001053.1, read as the reverse complement.
TACATGGGGGGAGGGTTCTTGGCGCAGAACTCAGCAGGAAGCGCGGCGCGGTAGCGAGTGTCACTAGTGCAGAGGTGCGTAATGAGATCAGCGACAGTGGGAAAGGCAGCAAGGTCAGGAAAGAGGTACGGTATTATGAGGCGGCTCAGTGTAGCAGTGGCAGGGGAAGAGTAGCACGCAACTACATCATCGTACAAGGTCTGAGCACTCTTGTACTGACTAAAGTGCACGCGCTCAATGGTAGGCAGGTGGCGACGCACAGCAAGACGGGCAGCAGCATCGCGGATGGCCCACTGAGAGCGAACAGTGGGGTCAGCATCAGCAGCAGGGGCAGGAGAGGCGCCAGAGGTGAGGTCAAAGAGAGAAAGGTCGTCCGCCCTATCGCACTGTAAGAACAGCTGCAAGTCGTCGACCCAGACCTCAAAGTCAATGGCTCGACCCTCAGCGTCAAAAGTGAGGACACTAGGCGTAGCCATGACGACGAAAGACTAGCACTGCAAGAAGTAGGGGAAGGGCACGCAGTGACAGTGGGGCTGTGCTTACCGGACAGGGCAGGTCGGGCGGCTCGGCAGTAGGGCGGCCCGGCTGCTGGGCGGCTCGGCGGCTGGGTGGCTCGGCGGCTTGGCGGCTCGGCTGCTGGGCGGCTCGGCTGCTGGGCGGCTCGGCTGCGCGGCGGTTCGGCTGATGGGCGGCCGGGCGGCTCGGCAGCTGGGCGGCTCAGCTCCTCCGGTACTCGGCGGCGCGGCGGTCGGCTGCTCGGGTGCACGCTGCTGGGTGGTGCGGCGGTCGGCGGCTCGGGTGGCGCGGTAGGAGAGGAGAGCGGCAGGGCCGCAGCAGACGGGCGGCGGGGCCCCAGGTGCAGGGTGGCGGGGCCGCAGCAGAAGGGCGGCGGGGCCGGTAGAGTCGGTCGGGGGGGCCGCGAAGTCGGGTGGCGGGGCCGCGAAGTGGGGCAGCGGGGCCGGTAGAGTCGGGCGGCGGGGCCGCGAAGTGGGGCGGCGGGGCCGCTAAAGTAGGGCGGCGGGGCCGCTAAGGAAGGGCGGCGGGGCCGCTAAAGCAGGGCGGCGGGGCCGCGAGGTGTAGGGCGGCGGGGCCGCTAAAGCAGGGCGGCGGGGCCGCGAAGTGTATGGCGGCGGGGCCGCTAAAGCAGGGCGGCGGGGCCGTGAAGTGTAGGGCGGCGGGGCCGCTAAAGCAGGGCGGCGGGGCCGCTAAAGCAGGGCGGCGGGGCCGCGAAGTGTAGGGCGGCTGGGGCCGCGAACGTAGGGCAGCGGGGCCGCGAGAGCAGGGCGACGGGGCTGCTAAAGCAGTGCGGCGGGGCCGCGAAGTGTAGGGCGGCTGGGGCCGCGAAAGCAGGGCGGCGGGGCCCGGAGAGCAGGGCGGCGGGGCCGCTAAAGCAGGGCGGTGAGGCTGCGAATCAGGGGCGGCGGGGCCGCGTCAGTAGGGCGGTAGGGCCGCTAGGGGAGGGAAGGCCGCTAGGGCGGCTCGTCGAGTTAATAGCCCGAGGCGCGACTCGGGATGAACGCGCTTCGGGCAGTAAAAAAAAATCGAAGTGGTGGGCCCTAGGCGCAGTTCCCACAGGGGAACCTGCTCGATACCATGAGAAGAGTTGAACGAGAATGGAATCACTAAGTGAAAGCTGGGTACAAATGCAAACCCTAGAGAACTGTACCCCATATGTGCTACCCCACTATAGCCTACAATAGCTATGTCATATATATCTGACATGCAGGTGGGGCGGCGCGACTCGGGCCGGGCGACTCGGGCGGCGCGGCTCGAGCGGCGCGGCTCGGGTAGGTAGGGCGGCGCGACGGCGGGCCTATGCTCGGTGCACGGCGGCGCCTAGGGTGCGGCTGCGCGGGGTCCGCAGCTGCGTTCGTGCGGCGGCTAAGCGCTAGTTGCAGCAGCCGGCGCGCGATCGCCGCTGCGCGCGGGCTGCGACCTGCGGGCAGGCGGCGGTGGGTCGAGCGTCGGCCTAGGGGCGAGCAGGGCCTATGGGCGACGGCCTACTGGCGCGCGGGCGAAAAAATCGGGCCGCCCTAGGCGGCTGACGGGATACTTGCGCTAATAATGTGGGGCCGCGCTCGGGCTGCTAGCGGGTTGCAAACGAGCAGCGTGAGAGGAGAGCGCGCGAGGGCGCACTAGGAGAGAGGCGCACGAGAGCGCTGAAAAAAAGGTGCACGAGGGCACCTCGAGCAGAACGGTGGGCCCTTAGATAAGGGGTCCTAGGTCTAGAACCTAAGCTCTTAATACCATATCAGAAACAATAAGTGATTGAACTAGGAACATTGGTGGTACGAGTAGGAAACCCTAGAGTATCGTACCCCCTAAAGGCTAACCCACTATAGCCTACACAGCAATAATATATATAATGTTTGACACCCAGTCTCGGACAGCGTAAATGTCGATTTTCTCAGCGAGCGCGAGAATCTTGTTGAAGTTTGAGAGCCCGCATAGTATAATTTCGTGCGAGATGTCCGGCTTCAGCACTCCGACGTAACGATCCACCCGCTCTACTTCGTGCATGTAACCGACTTGCTCGCATAATGCAAGAAAACCAGTCGTATAGTCTTGAACCGATCCGAGCTGCCGCCAAGTACGCAGTCTCTAACGCGCCGAAATAGAAGCCGCAATTGGCTCAAAGCGCACCCGAAGCCCTGCGCACCACGCATCCCACGTGCTGTACTGGGCGGTCTCGCGGAACGATTTCCAGGTGACAGCTGGACTCGTGGGCCCTTCCTCTTGCGATAGTGGCTCGTAGGCGCGTGGCGACGTCACGATGACTCGCCACTAGTCCATGGCGGGGCCTTTCAGCAGCGAAACGGCATGCCGAATCTTTGCTGCGTCCGACTCGACGTAATTCGCGTCGAAGAAGACGTTCATCGTGAAGACCCACGATTGAACCGTCGGACCTCCACGTTGGCTTCGGTCGAAGCAGGGCGGGCGTTGCGGCTTGAGTGGCATTGGTGCCATGATGGCCTTTTCGCCACTTGTCGTCGCAAACTCCACGTGTCGACGGGCTTCACGAGGCTCCCGCGGGCTTGGTGCGACCCTGTTCCCTTCCATGCCAGGCATCGGCTGGGCGGCACCATCACTGGCTGCGCTTGTCCCACGCTGTCATGTTGTGTTGGTGTGCCGGACGAAATGACGATCGGCTCGTCCGATTGTGCAGATGCATTTGTTGGTGCCCGTGGTGGCGCGGGAGTGTTCACGGTTGATTGCTGACTAGCGGAGTCACGTTCCGCAGTGAGCGTCGCAATTTCGAGCGCCGAATCTTCAAGTTGGCGCACCAGACGATCGAGTCGTACCTGCGTCGATGTTGCGAGCGTGAATTCGGCTATGGCGGGGGTGTCAGGCGGGCTCAGCCAGAGCCTCTGTCGTGGCCGTGCATGCTTACGAGAGAGCACTACGAGCGGCGGTGCTGTGTCGCTAAGAGACGTCTACCCCCCCAAAAATTGGAGATAGTGAGGAGGCGAAGGTGTGGGTGCGGTCCGAGAAGAGATTGTAGGCTATGAATACCAAGTGTTATGAGTGCAATTGAGTGAGCGAGCGAGAATTGCACTATCAAGGCAAAAAGTACAAATGAGCGAAGGCATGAGCAAAGAATATATAGCGAAAATACAGTGGTAACGGTAATGGACTGTGGTTGTAGCGTGACGGGCCTGGGGCTGAGGTTGGGAAAAGTGTCGAAGCGGAGGCCCGTAGCGCGGGTTACCCGCCGAGCCGTGAGGTCGGGGTGCGACGTGCGAAGGTGGCGGGAGGATTGTCGATGCGAGAGTTGCGAGTGGTGACGGTGCTGACTGTGGTGCTACAGTGGTGTACGCGCTAAGCGGGGACGCTAAGGAAAAGGAATTTCCTTAGAGAATCCTACATCTGATTCCTCTGCTAAACCATACCTTAACCATTATAATGCGTAAATGTGCAAGGGTGTTATGATCTGCGTGGTCCCGCAGTTGCTCCACCGGCCACCATGGCCTTTCAATTGCGCAATCGAAGGCTACGGTTCGCCCTATATTTCGAGGCGCGGCAGCAACGAGAGTCCTTGCAACCGTCGATTCCCTAAATATCTGCAGATCTCTGCGCCATCTTGAGGGAACATTTTTGTTTTCGTCGAATCGGAGCTTTACTCGTGGCGCAGAACGTGAGTCAAAAGCCCACAGTCCACAAGGCATCATGGAATATACACGTGGCAGACTCACTGAATCAAGGGGACCTCGGCACTACAGCCGCTCCCTTTCGGTCATGACTTCCCGGTATGTCTTCACACCCATCGTCACCGTACATTACCTTTTAATAACCTTTTTTTACCAGCTTCTGTGCGCTGCCTACCCCATGTGTCTGTGTGTGTCATGTGACGTGTCATCCAACAACACGGATCCCACCGAAAGCGGATTCGCCGAAACTAGTTATCCAAAATCCATGGAGGTTTCTGCCGGGAATCCTCCAAAAACGGCTGGCGAACAAGGCCATTCTGTAATACCAGTCAATCGACTCTTCTATATTCCATGGGCTGCTGTTGAAAATATCACCGTGTTGTTCATTTCCTCCAAGCTAGCAGTCGGTTTATTGCATTGCGCTGCGGACTTTTGCACTTTCATGTTTTCCCTCCACCTCCACCTTCTCACCAGTACTTCGGTTCTTGAATTCAGGCAGAGGCAATAGTATATTATAGACGAATGCAGTCCGTCCGTCTTCTGTCAGTCGAGCAGTTCGTTCCGGAAATGCCTTCCGTGGTCCAAGCTCTTGAAAGCTCTGAAGTCAGATAGATCCTGGTCGTGGCTAGGTGCGAAAGCGCCACGCGCGCATATAGTAATAAAAAAACGCATATCGTTTCAGACACGACGCTACGCGACGTGATGGGCCCCTGCAACGTCTCGTCCACGTCACCAAGTGCCGTTACCAATGGTTTCGGCATCATGTCCGAGATCCTTCAAGGCCGCAGCTCGACCGGCGACACGTCAGCACCGCCATGCACGCCAGCAGAATCAACTTCGTCAGTCATGCTCATTTCGGTAACAGTTGCGGGATTCGTCATTATCATATTCGTTACAGGCCTCATCGTTTACATCTTTCGCAAGCTGGGGTGGTTCTACGTCACAGATCCTGCGACCGAACGGTTACGGGAACTTCGCGCAAGCGTCGCAAAGGCTTCGCAGGGTCTGGATCCAGAAGACATTCGGGCGTTCCCAGTTTACACGTTTCGCGGCGACAACACCTTCAGTCGCGAGGTTACCACTGAGACACCTGGGCTGGCTTCATTTCGCATGTTCACCCGCGAAATTTCGCGATCGTTCAGCTCCTCCCGTCCAACCACCAGAGACGTTACGATCTCCCGCTGCTCTACAAGGGAAGAAAACAGCAGCAGCGGCGAAGATTTGTCGAAAGACAGTCCTGGCGAAACTGGTTCCAAGCGAAGCGAGTTCGTGGTTACCATCGAGGGCGACGACAACGGCAAGCTTTCGCAAAACGACGACGAGGCTCTCATTGCGAGACTGACGTGGGCGTGTCGGCGCGAGTGCGCGGTGTGCCTGGGCGAGTACGCGGCGGGCGAGCGCATCAAGATGGTGCCGGCGTGCGCTCACGGCTTCCACGCTGACTGCATCGACCTCTGGCTCGCCGCCAAAACCACCTGCCCCATCTGCCGCCGAGACCTCTCGCCTGGTAAAGCCCCAAGTAATCCCTCCGACTCCACCACCCCCATCTCTCCCATCACCCAACAAGGGGGCCCAGTATCTGACGCCTCTGTTTCCAACGGAACGGTGACATTAGAAGCAGGGGCCGAAGTAACAGGGACAGTACCTGTATCGTTACCAGCAGCAGAAGCGGCTGGCTGGGGGGCTGGAGGAGTAGTCCTTGTTGTTGCAAGAAGAACAGGGGAGGCAGAGGCAGATTGAGTGACGATGCAACAGCAGAAGGGCTAGAATGAGATTGGCAGGGTTTAGTTCACCATAGAACCCTGGCGATGACACAAGGCCTGAACATCTTCAGGGAGATTGAGTATTGCCCTTTTCCGCTCATGTGAAGCCGAAGCTGACGATTATATTTGGAAATTTGCATTTAGTGAGTCCCACGACTGGGGATATGCAGTGCACACGTACAGCATGGATGCAGTCACTGCTGATGCCGCAAGAACCCATCACTGTTGCACTGCCGTTGGGGCTATGTCAACGGATGATGGAGGGGCGAAATTTCTTGCTGACTTGGAGGGAGGAAAACATGGTAACTGAAAACTTGCAGGGTTATTTCATGATTGACAGAAGGGGATGTCCATGCTGGTTGTATGATATTTTCATTAAGTTATTGTCTCGTAAGGTATCGTATTGTGTAAACAAAGGAAATTAGTACGGTATGTCAAACTATATTGCTGCTTATGTTGTGTTGGTTGTAGTGCGGTAGCCTATATGGCGTACAATCCAATGAAGGTTAGTACTTGTACTGCGTTACCCCACGCCCTGCCCTGCACTGCGCCGTCAGCGCACACCCTGCCCTGCCCTGCCTTGCGTCACACTGCCCGTGTACGCCCTGCCCTGCCCCGCGTCGCACTGCCCCGCGCATGCCCTGCCCTGCCTCGCGTCGCGCTGCCCCGCGCACGCCTTGCCCTGCCCCGTGTCGCGCTGCCCCGCGCACACCCTGCCCTGCCCCGCGTCGCGCTGCCCCGCGCACGCTTTGCCCTGCCCCACGTCGCGCTGCCCTGCGCACACCCTGCCTTGCCCCGCGCCGCCCTGCCCCGCGCACACCCTGCCCTGCTCGTCATGCCCTGCTGCAGCCCGCGCGTTGCGCTCTACAGCTTCGCGCGTCGCGCCCTCTGAAGCCCGCATGTCGCGCCCTGCTGCAGCCCGCACGTCGCGCCCTGCTGCCCTGCGCGTCGCGCCCTACGGCAGCCCGCGCGTCGCGCTCTGCTGCCCCGCACGTCGCGCTCTGCTGCAGCCCGCGCGTCGCGCCCTACTACAACCCATGCGTCGTGCCTTGCTGCCCTGCGCGTCGCGCCCTGCTGCAGCTCGCGCGTCGCGCTCTGCTGTCCTGCGCTCTGCTGTCCTGCACAGCGCGCGCCCTGCTACTCGCGCCGCCCAGCCTGAGCCGCCCTGCCCAACCCGATCCGCCCTGCTACTCGTGCTACTGCTGCTGCTGGTGGAGGTGCTGCTAGGAGTGCTGGAGGTGCTGCAGCCTAGCCTCATCGAACCGCTCTACTAATCTTACTGCTGCTACTGTTGCTCGTGCTATTGCCTTCCCTCCGTACTGCCCTACTGGTCGCGCGCCTCCCTGCTTTCCCGCTATGACTTCACCTCGTAGTAGCGGTGGGGGTGGTGACGACGGTGGTGGCAGCAGTGGGAGTGGTGGCGGCCGTAGTAGCAGTCGCTGTGGAGTTGTTCGGTAGGTAGATTCTGGCAGTGGCCAGATGCATCTGCAGCGGCGTACGCGCGAGACCCTTACGCCCCAGCAGCTTTGGGAGTGGTACGCGAGTAGGTGTGGTGGCGACGGCCGTAGTAGCAGTCGCGGTGGAGCTGTTCAGTGCGGAGTTTCTGGCGGTGGCCAGATGCAGTTGAAGCGGCGTCCGCGTGAGACCCTTACGCCCCAGCGACGTCTGTAGCTTCGTGAGTGGTACGCTCAGAGTGGGGGGACTTGGAGTACTGTCCGCTGCCCGTACGTCATTTGCATATGTGATCGGGCTAGTCAGGCTTGCGGGACAGTTGATCACATACAGGCTCGCTGCTTCGCCTATCTGAGCGATGCCTTGCGTGTAGTGTTTGGTGACGAGGCCGAGCTCCCCCGCTGGCTAGAGCTATTTCGGAACAGGGTGGATATCTTTGCTCTAGACAATGACACTTTCCTCACGGCCATGTATGCTTTGACTAATAGTCCTCAGGGTGACTGTTACCTCTGTGTGCCGCCTGAGCCTGGTATAACGGCTGCTGCTTTAGGTGCTGGTCAGTCTACTCTAGGTGTTGGTGAGTCTGCTCTAGGTGCTGGTGAGTCTGCTCTCTTTGGTACTACGCTTGCTGAGGCCTTGCACACCTTCACGCTTGACTCAGATGCCTCCCGCTGCTTCTTTCGAGACAGCATCACAGTCACACCACTCGCAGCACCGGTTGTAGTCTCTCTGGCAGACCCCTCTGGGGGACCTGTTCTTGCACGTTCCACCACTGTTCTCGCGTGTCCGGCGGTTCCGTCTGGCTCGCTGTCGGGTCTTCACCTCCCCTCGTTCTCCACGAACTTCGTGAGCAACGCCGTCCTTCAGGTTGAATGGGTTAATACCTTTACTCCTGGAGGACAGCGTGTGGTGATCTGCACGTGTGCACGGACGGGCCGTCACCTGGCCATGTTCACCCGTCGGCCTGGGTTGAGCCTGAACCCACTGACTACTGAGCCTCCTCAGGTAGCTACGTCTGCGTCCGCGTCAGGTCAGCTAGCAGCCTCCTGTGTGTGTCGCCACCTGTCGTACCAGACTCTCCTTTGGCACCACCGCCTAGGTCACCCCTCCCTGCCACGCCTCCGTGGCATGCACTCCTGCCTCCTCGTCTCTGGTCTTCCCAGGTCTCTGCCTCCCCTCCCACCCTCGCCTGCCCCTCCCTGCCTTCCCTATGTTGAGGGGCGGCAGCGCACCGCTCCTCACTCCTCATTCCCCCCGACGACTTCTCCCCTGCAGACTCTCCACATTGAGGTGTTGGGCCCAGCCTGCGTCCAGGGACAGGGCTGCGAGCGATACGTTCTGCTGGTTGTTGACGACTACTCGCGTCACACGACGGTCTTACCCTTGCGCAGCAAGGGGGAGGTCCGTGATGTTTTGATCTCTTGGATCTGCGCTGTCCGTCTCCAGCTCCGGGAGCGGTTCGACACAGACTTTCCTGTCGTGCGTCTGCACTGTGACAGAGGTGGTGATTTCTCCTCCGACCTCTTGCGGGAATTTTGTCATGGGGAGGGCATCCTCCAATCGTTCACGCTTCCGACCTCTCCCAGCAAAATGGGGTTGCTGAGCGCCGCATTAGGTTAGTCACGGAGGTCGCTCGTACCTCCATGGTCCATGCGGCTACCCCCCATTTTCTGTGGCCGTTTGCGGTCCGGTACGCTGCGCATCAGCTCAACCTTAGGCCTCGTGTCTCCTTGTCGGAGACCTCGCCTACACTGCGTTGGACGGGAGAGGTTGGCGATGCGTCGGTGTTCCGGGTCTGGGGCTGTCGTGCCTTTGTCCACGATACCTCCGCGGATAAGCTCTCCTCGCGTGCCGTTCTCTGCGTCTTCCTTGGCTTTCCCCCTGACGCGCCTGGCTGGCAGTGCTGCGTCTGGGGGTGCTGAGCCTGTGGTTGCGGAGTCTGAGCCAGTGTTTGCGGAGTCTGAGCGTGCGGAGCCTAGAGGTGCTGAGCCTAAGCGTGCAGAGCTTGGGGGTGCTGAGCCTGCGAGTGCGGAGCCCGGGGGTGCTGTGTCTGAGCATGCAGAGCCTGGGGGTGCTGAGCCTGAGTGTGCGGAGCCTGGGGGTGCGGAGTCTGGGGGTCCTGCGTCTACACTACGGGAGCCTCTCTTACCACAGCAGTTGTGCGAGTGGTACGCTTGGCACTGTAGCCTTCGAAGTGGCTCTACTAGAGCTGGAGGCCCTGGAGCTGCTAGTCCTAGAGGTGCTTGAGGTACTGCTAATCTGGAGGTACTGGAGGTGCTGGAGTTTCTAGTCCTGGAATTCCCACTAGTGCCTCGCGCTAGCGGTCTAGCCGGCGGGAGCCTCTCTCACCACAGCAGTTGTGCGAGTGGTACGCTCGGCGCTGTAGCCTTTGGAGTGGCACTACTGGGGCTGGAGGCCCTGGAGCTGCTAGTGCTAGAGGTATCTGGTGGTGCTGGCACTGCTGGTCCCGGGGGTGCTCGTGCTGGTGGCGCTGGAGCTGCTGGAGCTGGTGGTGCTACTAGTGCTGGAGGTGCTGGAAGTTGTGGAGTTTCTAGAGCTGCTGGACCTAGTGGTGGTGGTGCTGCTCGAGGTGCTGGAGCTGCTAGTCCCGGAGGTGCTCGTACTGGTGGTACTAGAGCTGCGGGAGTTGTTGTTGTTGCTGCTACTGCTACTGGAGGTGCTGGAGCTACAGGTCCCGCGGGTGCTCGTACTAAAGGCACTGGAGCTGCCGGAGCTGGTGGTAATATTGCTACTGGAGGTACTGGAGGTGCTGGAGCTGCTGGCCATGGAGGTGCTCGTACTGGAGGCAATGGAGCGGCCGGAGATTGTGGTGGTGCTGCTATTAGAGGTACTGGAGGTGCTGGAGTTGCTGGTCCCGTAGGTGCTCGTGCTGGAGGTACTGCAGGTGCTGGAGCTGCTCATCCTGGAGGCATTGAAGCTGCCGGAGCTTGTGGTACTGCTGGTGCGGGAGGTACTGGAGCTGCTTGAGTTGGTGGTGATGCTGGTGCTGGAGGTCTGCTCGTCCTGGACGTTCTGGATGCGGAGATAACTACTACAACGGGAGCTAGGCTACGGGCTATACACGGGTGCTCGTGTGATTGCTGTGTTCTTTGGTCCTTAGTCGTTTTCCTAATGCACACATTGCTTGCTAGTTCACAGGGCAAATTGGCAAGAGTTTCACTAGAGAAAGTTGACAACAATGGTACAATGAAGTTGGCATGGCTAGACTACATCAGAGCTAGCATTCAGGTCGGTCGACTGCCAGCGCAGCACGGTTGACCGCGTTCCAGCACGACTTGGTCGAGCGCGCTCTAGCAGTGCGAAGTCGACGGCGTGCCAACGTCGCAGTTTCACGGCGTGCCAGCGCTGCTCACGCACAAATGTAGCGCACCCGCTTCACGGATGCTCGTAGATGATTGGCGGGCTGAGCCTCGTCACCTGCACAACGCACACACCAAGTCAACCTGGCGCTGATGACTGCTTCTGATCAGCCACGTCGACCTCGGGATACCACCACCGAGGTCGGGCTCGCCAACTTCGCCTGGGCGACCATCGCACTCTTTCGCAGAACCTTGTCACCCAGGTAACCTGGTCGACCGGGCAACCACGTCGACCAGCTGCTCCCGTATGTGCCCATCGACCTCCCGCGTCGACGACCACCTCAAGTCGACCTCGCTAGGTCGACCACACCCTCAGTCGACCAGCTCCAGGTCGACGTCACTTCTGGTCAACCAACTCCTTGTCGACAAGCAGTCGTGGTCAACCAATTTCATGTCGACCAGCGAAGTTGTCGGCTGACCACCCAAGTCGACTACCCGAAGTCGGCGTCAAGAAGTTGATGCCCTGCTACTCGACGCCCAACTGCTCAACGTCCTCAATCGAGGTCAACGTAGGCCCCTCCTTCGTCGACCACCGGGTCAGGTCAACCACCAGCAGGTCGACCAGCAGGCCTGGTCGACCAACCACGAGGTCGACCAGCAGTCCGTCAGCCGACCACCCAAGTCGGCTGCCCCAAGTTGACGTCACCAAGTTGACGTCCTTTGCAGGTCGACTTCCCGGTCGAACTACCGGAAGTCAGTGCCTCCCTACAGTCGGCGCCCGTGCAGTGGCCTCCGTACAGGTCGACCTCCTCGTCAACCCGCTCACCCACTGCTGCAGGTTGGCTGCTCCTCTCACAACCGACCACGAGGTCGGCTCCGCCCAAGCGAGGACGGGGCCAACACACAACTCCCGTTGACACTGGAGGTACTGTCTCGCCCCAGCAGCTACGCGAGTGGTACACTTAGCACGGCCGCCTTCGGCGTTTTACTGCTGGGGTTGGAGGCACTGCGTCTGGAGACGCGGAAGCTGGAGGTACTAGAGCGGCTGGAGCTGGTGGTGCTGCGGACACTAGAGCTGTAGGCGTTGGAGGTGGTCACGCGGGAGCTGGATGTGCTGGAGCTGGAGGCGCTAAAGCTGAAGTTTCTGGCGCTGTTGGAGGCCCTGGAACTGCTGGTACCAGTACTGGAGGTGCTGTTGCTGGAGGATCTGGTGCTGGTGGTGCTGCACAGCTGCGACTGTTCTTCGCTCCGCCGTCATCGTTGTCTCTACTGCCGCGTGGCTCGGTGCTTCGCCAGGTTCTTAGCCTCCCGTCCTCTACTGGTCTCCTATTACAGCCAGGCTCCCCACTGCCTGCTCCCTCTCCTTACACTGAGCAGGCCGACTCGCTTACATAGCGCCGTGAGCCTGCGTCTCGTCCCACCTTGCCTGTTCGCGTTGTTCACACTGGTCTTCGTGTTTCGCGTCGACGTCCTCCTCCTGTCACCTGCATACACCATATGGCACTTTGTCCTTCCTCATTCCACAGCGTTTCCCTATGCTGTCTCCTCCTGTGTCCTCTCTTGCTGACGGACCCGACCCTAAGTCTGAACTGGTTCGTGTTGCCAGTCCTACTGTTACGCGTCTCTTAGCCACTGTTGTCACTGACCCTTCGTTTGAGTCCACCGCTGCGTCTGCCTTAGTCGCTGAGCTTTTTGAATTTGCTGCTGCTTGTCGTCTCGACTACGCTGCTAGTCTTGTTACTGAGTTTGACGTTATGTGTCCTCCGTCCGTCCGAGGTGAGTCTGCTCTTGGTACGGACGTCCTTGAGGATAGGTAGGAGGAATTTGAGTGTCTTGCAGCCGTTGTACCTCATCTCGTGGCCATGCTGCTTGCCCCTGAGGGAGACCCAGATGCACCAGACATCCCGACCCCGCTCTTTTACGTTGAGGCGATCGCGGGTGAGTACTCCTATCAGTGGCAGATAACCATGGATGCAGAGACAGCATCCTAGAAGTCCACAGGCACTTACGTCGACGCAGTTCCCCCTCTTAGGGCGAACATAGTCGATGGCATGTGGATTTTCAGGGTAAAGCGGCCGCCAGGTTCTCCGTCTGTCTTCAAGGCTCGTTACGTTGCACGAGGCTTCTGTCAGCGATAGGGAGTTGACTTCTTCTAGACCTTCTCCCCTACCCCAAAGATGACCACTCTTTGGGTGCTGATGCACGTTGCCGCTCAGCGTGACTACGAGCTTCACTCCCTTGAATTTAGCACGAGGAGATCTAGCTGCGCCGCTCACCTGGCTTCACTGGGTCATTTCCTGCAGGTACCCAGTGGAGCCTCTGGCGGCCAGTCTACGGTCTCCGCTAGGCACCTTGCGAGTGGCATGACACACTGAGGTCGATGCTTGCGGTTTTTGGGTTTGCTCCTTCGACAGCTGAACCGTTGCTATTGCTAAGCAACGTCACTTCGTTGCGGCCGTTCTACATCCTCGTGTACGTCAACGACTTGGTCTTTGCCGTTGCTGACACTGAGGGACTAGCCCTTGTGAAGTTGGAGTTGCAGAAAAGACACACGTGTACAGACCTGGGTGAGTCACACAGCTATCTTGGCTTGCAGATCACCCGGGAGAGAGCACGGCGCACCATTATCTTGACTTGGTCACATATGGTGTAGCAGGTCCTTCAGCGCTTCCGCTTCCAGTACTCCTCGCCACATTCCACTCCTATGCCTTCCGGTCACTCGCTCTCAGCTCCACTTTCAGACGAGTCCATAGAGCCGAGTGGCCTGTATCCACAACTTGTGGGGTGCCTCATGTACCTGATGACCTGCACTTGACCTGAAATTGCTTACCCTCTTTGCATCCTGGCACGCTACGTTGCGTTCGGGAGACACCGACTAGAGCACTGGGCCGCTAAGAGGTTGTTGCGCTACTTGTGCAGTACATCAGGCATGGGGCTCGTGCTTGGAGGACGGGCTTGAGTTGTCCTCATTAGACATGCAGACATGTCTTGGGTTGAAGATTTGGCTACGCAGCGGTCGTCACAGGGTTACACTCTCAGCCTTGGCTCCAGCTCTGTTTCTTGGCGGTCTACCCGCTCTTCTTCTGTTCTCAGTTCCAGTTGTGAGGCTGAGATCTACGCAAGGGCCATGGCTGCACAGGAGTTACGCTGGCTCACCTACCTGCTGATCGACTTGGGAGAGCGGCCTTGTTCTCCTCTTGTTTTGTACGTAGACAACAAGGCTGCAATTGCCTTGTGTCAAGAGCACAGACTGTAGCACAGAACGAAGCACATCGCTCTGCGTTACTTCCTTGCTTGAGGTTTGCAGCCGCTTGGTCAGCTTCGTCTTGCTTATGTGGCCACTCGGCCAACATTGCTGATATATTCAGCAAGGCACTTCTGCTTGTAACCAGCGTTGATTGTGGTAGTAATTTTTTTGTCACGGCGTTGATTTTAGAGAGGATTTGGCTAAATGTTGTGATCGAGGATAACGCCAACGATGATCACGGCGACCAGATTTTCGTGCAGTGTTTCCGTTGGGACCGCGTTAGGTGGGTTGGTCAAAGTGTCGTGTAGCGGAATTTTGCACGATCCTCGTCTAATGTGCACCGTTCATTTGTGTCACGCCCTTGTTTCAGTGTGTCGCCTTTCACAACTGCCGTTTCTCCCCCACCCCTCAATCCATAGAGGTTCTCTCGGAGCTGGTCATTCTATCTTCAGTTTCCCGCTCCTCCCGCGTGTTACTCCAATCTCCTTCCCAACTCCAATCTCGACTTAACCCTACTTCCAGATGAAGATCTGGTTTCAATGTCACCTCTAGCCATGTTGGCCATGGCTGCTGCTACCCAAACCTTTCAACATGACCTGTAGTAACAAGGTGATTAGTTTTTGCTATAGCATCATGACTCAAGATTCATGTCGCGCGAGTACTGCAAATGTCGCGTGACTGTTTTTCATGGCGCGCAACTGCTTCAGTGGCACAGGGACGACCTGTACCAGTGTCTAGCGCATGCGATGTCGCAGCTGTACGGTGACAGCAGCGTGTGTGACGGCCTACTGCTGCATGCGACGAGCGGCTGGACTTTGCCAACTACCATGAGTGCCACTGCTTCTCTGGCACGTGGTCGCGGGATCTGCAGCTGCGTGTGCATCGTAGCAGCAGCAACTGGCGATAGCGGCAGTTGATGATGATGGCAGTCAAGCTGCAATAGCAGCGTGCACCCGCTATTAGAAGCTGCGGTCAGCAGACGCACGGCAGTTGCAGCAGGTGCAAACGACAGCTGCAATGAATGGCGCACAGCAGCTTCTCCTGCTGGCGCACGAGTGCTGCTCCTGGTGGCACAGCGGCTGATTGCGCTTGGTGGCTGCAGCGGATGGTGCACGACTGCAGCGGATGGCGCACGGCTGCAGCAGATAGCGCACGGCTGGTAAGGCGACTGGCGGAAGGTGTTAACAACTTCTCCTCCTGATGTTCACAACTTCTCCTACAGAAGAGAGTCACCT
Organism: Closterium sp. NIES-65; assembly: GCA_948144175.1. Taxonomy (NCBI): domain Eukaryota; kingdom Viridiplantae; phylum Streptophyta; class Zygnematophyceae; order Desmidiales; family Closteriaceae; genus Closterium; species Closterium sp. NIES-65. Next base: position 6,387,994 of record CANXME010001053.1, on the reverse strand, counting down.
TCCACTCGCTTTGACTCTCTCCATTTTGATTAATACCCTCGATCTGTTACTTCACAACAGATAGCGTGCGGCAGTAGGAGCTGTTTACAGCGCTTTGCAGAAGCATAGCCTAACAACCCGCAGCTGCATCTAGCGGCAGACGCAGCAGCTGCAGCATTGGCGGTTGGCTTCACGCACCGCTGCAACTCTTGGTGCACGGCTACAGTTCCTGGCACACGGGTTTCTCCTTCCTGCCGAGGTGAGGATGCTTAGTCAAACTTGACTGTCTCGCCCAGGTTACCCCGTGTTCCATCGCAAAAACAACGGGGGTGGAGGGGTAGCGTTTAGTTCAGCTGCGTCAAAGCTGCTTGGCGTAAACTGACTAAAGGGTTACTGTAACAGTGCAGCCGAGTGCTGCCAACTGCAATGCAGGTGGGCAGAAGACAATTGTAACAGTGTAGCAGCACGGCGCCAAGAACAGTGCAGGTGGGCGGAAGTCAAGCGCCACCTCACCTGCAGTTCGGATTGGTCGAACGCCCCAACCTGCAGCTGGGCGACCAGATTCCGACACGCAGCCCAAGTCAATCCCACGCACGAAAATTACAAAACGCAGGACTCCGAAGTTCCGACCGCTCGCCGACTTCGCCAACAACACCGACGAAATTACAGCCCCGTAACCAAGCTCGCCGTCCAATCCCGTACCGCAATAATTCTCTGAATTTCACGGCAGGTTCATTTCAAAGGGTTGGGTTACCATTGAGAAATTCAGAGAGAGTCGCGACTTGGGAGTGCGACTCGATGTTTGAATGTGCTCTATAAAATTGTACTGTCAAATTTGTGAAGAGATAGTGCAAATTCCAGAGAACTCCAGAGAGCACTCTATCCTCGTTTTCCTAGCCTACTAAGGCTGCTACTTCCCTGCCCAGCAACGTTTCACTGGTAATCAGAGCCTGGTTACTCACTTCCCACGCTCCCGCCATATTCTAGACCCTATGGCTGGACCGTCGGATATGACTCCGGAACTCTGGAACGAGTTTGTAGCCAATATGCGCCGAGAAATTGAACGCGAGGTGCGTGACCGGATCCTCGGCGAACTCCAGGAACGTGGACTCCTGGGCACACAGGTGCCAGCGCCAGCACCTGCTGTGGTCTCTGCACGTCTGAAAGCACCGGAACCTGAGCCGTTTGTCCCTGGAAAACGAGACCTACCTGTGCGAAGGTGGCTTTTCCAAGTGGAGGAATACCTCTCCCTTTGTCATGTCAACCGGGCGGAGTGGGCTCGGCACGCCGGCATGATGCTGCAGGGAGCTGCTGCTACTTGGTGGCAGAGCTGCCACGCTATAATTTCAACATGGGAAGAATTTTCTGCATCGCTCTTAATGAACTTCGAACCGGTCAACGCCATCGAGCTCGCGCGTGACAACCTTGCTGATTTACGCCAACACCGCTCGGTCGCTGAGTACATCAATCGCTTCCGCGAGCTTGTGCTTGAGATTCCTGACATCCCTGCTGCTGAACAGATGGACAAGTTCAAGCGTGGGCTGAAGCCGAAAATCCGCACCGAGGTTGAACTTCGTGGCGCTGCGACGTTGGATGAGATGATTCGTGTCGCCGAGCGTTTTGACACCATCAACTTTGCAGCGTACCAGCGATTCCAAGGGCGAACCAGGCAGCACGCAGTGGCTGGTCCTACTATCCGCACCAATGGTCCTACTCCCATGGAGCTCGGTGTGGTGGACCAGCGCACACGCAACCAATCCACGCTCACGTGCTACTCGTGCGGGAAAGTCGGCCACATCAAGCGACACTGCCCGAACCGCCGCAATTTCGAAAGGTCTCCGGGAAACGAACAGCGCCAGTAGCAGTGGGGCAGACCTCTGGCGCATCGCATGCCCCGCTTCTCCCGACCCCATTATTCATTGGCACCTCTGAACTCTACACCACGTCAAACGCTCCATACCCCGCCATCATCCTATGGGCTAAAATCAAAGATCGCTACGTCGATTTTCTGCTTGATACCGGTGCCTCCGCTAACTTCCTCTCTCCTTCCATTGCTGCTGAACTTTCTCTCCCCGAAGATCCCAACAGCAACCCGCAAGACGTGATCATGGCAGATGGTACTCGACGGCGCTGCGGACCTACCCTCCTCCCCGTGCACTGCATGTTTGGAAGCCTCGAGGTGACGGTTACGTTCGAGCAGATGCACCTCGGCGGCTACGAAGGCGTTCTCGGTCGACCGTGGCTGTACCAGTTGGGACCGCGAATCTATTGGCGTAACGCAACCGTCACCGTCGGCAACTACGACCTCCCATCCCGCTCCTACCGCCGCCCATGGTCATCCCCAACAACTTCAGCCTCATAAACTCATCCACCCCAACCTGCCCCACCTCCAGCCTCCCATATCCCCCCTCTCCCTCCTCCTCTCATAGCCCCCGCGCAGCAGCCAACACCACCAGGCTCCCCCGAAGTCATCAACACACCTCCTCCTTCCCCTCCCCACCTAACCCAGCAGCCATGTCGTTACCTCTTCCGCCCTTTCTCTGAAGTTGTCAACCCACCAGCCCCCACCCCTCCTTCACCACCTCCTCCTCATCATCTCCTCGTCATCTTCACGGCTCCCGAATCTGCAGCATCAGCTACCCCTCCGCCATCAACCATTCAGAATCTGCTCAACGGTTATAAGGACGTGTTTCCCGATGATCTACCCGCCAAACTTCCACCCGAGCGTGCTCTTGACCATAGCATCCGCCTCATTCCAGGTTCTACACCGCCCGTGCGGCCAACCTATCGCATGAGCACCGCTGAACTTTTGGAGCTTCGACGCCAACTCGATGACCTTCTTACGAAGGGTTTCATCCGCCCCAGCACCTCACCATACGCTGCCCCCGTACTTTTCACCCGCAAGAAGGAAGGTGACTTACGCCTTTGCATCGACTACCGCGCCCTCAATGCCATCACGATCAAGAATAAGTACCCGCTGCCCCGTGTCGAGGAGTTGTTCGACATGCTTGGGGAAGCGATGGTTTTCAGCAAGCTCGACCTACGCTCCGGTTACCACCAGATCCGCCTCGCCGAAGACGACATCAATAAGACGGCGTTTCGCACCCGCTACGGCCACTTCGAGTTCCAAGTCCTTCCGTTCGGCCTCACCAACGCACCAGCCACGTTCATGGGACTCATGAACGATATTTTTCGGCCCTTCCTCGACCGCTTTGTCATCGTGTTCCTCGATGACATCCTCATCTTCAGCAAGTCTCTTGAAGAACATGCTCAGCACCTACGCATCGTCCTCGACACGCTCCGCCAACACCGCCTCTACGCCAAGCTCTCCAAGTGCACCTTCGCCCGTTCAAGCATCGGCTTTCTTGGCCACGTCATCAGCTCCAAAGGCATTGCTATGGACCCCGCAAAGGTCCAGTGCCTTGCTGATTGGCCAGCACCACGCACGGTAGCGGAGCTGCAAAGTTTCATCGGCCTCGCCAAGTATTACCGGAAATTCATCTTCAACTTCTCCCACATCTGCGCTCCTTTGACCGATCTCTTTCGTCAAGGAGCTGCCTTTCAATGGGGACTACAGCAGCAGACCGCTTTCACCGCAATCAAATCAGCACTCACCTCTGCACCGGTCCTCACCGTCGCTGACCCATCACGGCCGTACTTCATATGGACCGATGCCTCTGATGTCGCTATTGGTGCCATTCTTTGCCAAGACCATGGCCATGGGATGCAGCCACTTGCATTCGAGTCACGAAAACTTCAACCGGCAGAGCGGAATTATGCAACACACGATCGGGAGCTCCTTGCCATTGTCCACGCAATCAAGACATGGCGCTGTTACGTGGAGCTGCAGCCCGTCACCGTCTACACCGACCATCGCCCACTTCAACACCTGAAAACACAGCCCGTGCTCAGCCGCCGCCAAGCCCGATGGGTTGAGTTTTTGGAGCAGTTTGTCCCCTCACTCCAGATCATCTACCGCCCCGGAAAGCTCAATCCAGCCGACGTCTTGTCCCGACCACCACCGCCAGCCCCACCACCCACCAACCAGCCCCAACACTCCCCAACCAGCCCCACCTCATCACCTCCACCTCGAATTCCGAACCCACCCTTGCAACTCCATGGAACCAGCAGCATCACATGGGATGATGCCTTCATCACGAAGTTTCAGCGCGCCTACAAACGTGACCTGTTTTTTGTCAAGCAAGCACCTGAGGACCCGGCCTACTCATTTGAAGACCCATTTTGGTACAACGCTGTCACCAAGACCATTTGTGTCCCTACGGATCGTTCCTTACGGCAGCTGCTACTCTCCGAATACCACGACACCGGCAGCCACTTTGGTGTTGAGAAGACATACGCACGCCTCTCCAACGACTACCATTGGCCACGCATGCATGCTGATGTGCGCGACTTCATACGCACATGCCGAACCTGCCAACAACTCAAAGCACGCACCACCAACCGCTACGGACTCCTTCAGCCCATCCCTCCACCTACCAAAGTGTGGGATGAAGTCACCATGGACTTCATCATGGACCTGCCCCGAACACCCCGCAACTACAACGCCATCCTAGTTGTCGTCGACCGACTCTCCAAAATGACTCACTTCATCCCTACCCACACAACCGTCACCGCACCCGAAACAGCCCGGCTTTTCTTCGATCACATAGTACGTTTACACGGCCTCCCATCCGCCATCATTTCAGACCGTGACCCTCGCTTCTTGAGCAACTTTTGGCAAAGCCTCTTCAAGCTTCATGGCACCCGGCTGAAGTTTTCTACCGCATATCACCCTGAAACGGACGGACAAACCGAACGGATGAACCGCACGCTGGAAGACGCCCTTCGTGCACAAGTTAACGCTCGCCAAACGGATTGGGACCTCCACCTCACCGCCATCGAACTTGCATACAACAGCACACCCCACCTTTCCACTGGCCAGCCACCCTTCTACCTCGCAACCGGACAGCACCCACGCCTCCCCACAACCCCACCCTCCCACCTCTCCCACGCACCAGCAGCCTTTGAGTTCCTCACCTCCCTCGAATCAGCCATCGACGCCGCTCGCACCTCCATCCTTAAAGCACAAGCCAAACAGACCCACTATGCCAACTCCCACCGCAAGGATATCCGCTTCAAGGTTGGCGATCAAGTGTTACTCTCCACTGACCACCTACCCCTCCTACGCAAAGGCACAACCAGAAAACTTGCCCCTCGCTTCATTGGCCCATTCACCGTCACCCGAGTCCTCTCACCAGTCAACTACCGCCTCCAACTGCCCAGCTATATGAAGATACACCCCGTCTTCCATGTCCAGTGCCTCCGCCCTTTCCGTGCACCTTCACACGACCGTCCAGCCACACGCCAACTGCCACCGATGTTCGAAGGCAGCCCCGGCCTGTTTGAAGTTGCATCTATCACTGCTCACCGCGACACACCCCACGGTCGTGAGTTTCTTGTTCGTTGGAAGGATCAGCCTGCTAGTGAGGACTCATGGGAACCTGAGAGCCACCTTGACCGTGCTGCAACTGCCGTGAACCGTTATTTGACCAGCCATGGTTTGGCGCCGTGGACGGCGCCACTTGGAGGGGGAAGTAATGTAACAGTGCAGCCGAGTGCTGCCAACTGCAATGCAGGTGGGCAGAAGACAATTGTAACAGTGCAGCAGCACGGCGCCAAGAACAGTGCAGGTGGGCGGAAGTCAAGCGCCACCTCACCTGCAGTTCGGATTGGTCGAACGCCCCAACCTGCAGCTGGGCGACCAGATTCCGACACGCAGCCCAAGTCAATCCCACGCACGAAAATTACGAAACGCAGGACTCCGAAGTTCCGACCGCTCGCCGACTTCGCCAACAACACCGACGAAATTACAGCCCCGTAACCAAGCTCGCCGTCCAATCCCGTACCGCAATAATTCTCTGAATTTCACGGCAGGTTCATTTCAAAGGGTTGGGTTACCATTGAGAAATTCAGAGAGAGTCGCGACTTGGGAGTGCGACTCGATGTTTGAATGTGCTCTATAAAATTGTACTGTCAAATTTGTGAAGAGATAGTGCAAATTCCAGAGAACTCCAGAGAGCACTCTATCCTCGTTTTCCTAGCCTACTAAGGCTGCTACTTCCCTGCCCAGCAACGTTTCAGTTACGCCATACCTACCGTGGAGCTACTTTCAAGGTTGGCGCTTCGGGATTTAGCTGTAAGTCAGAAACGTGATGAGGGATTGAGATTGCGTGCCGGAGATTCATTGGCTATCGATTCAAAGCTACGGAAAAGCTGCTCCTATCGAATTGCTTGTGCTTCATGGATTTTGTGTTTTTGGGTTCGCCCATTTCGCCCAAGATGGGGTCACTGCAGGAATTCTCTCATGTTCTAATCCTCGTTGAGAAATCTCGCGTTCTGCTGTGCAGGGTTTTTATTTTTGTAAATTAAACGGCTATGTCTGTAATCTATAAACGGTAAAATAGGTACAAATTTGACAAATTCGATAACTGAGTTTTGTTGTTCGGAATGTACAATACTAACTACGAATGCTACCCTTGTTATAGTGCATTTATTGTCAGCACTGCACGCAAAATTATTTCACTGCTTCATCCTACATATAATTGGATTCGTTAGCAGGCCCTCATATATCAACATAAAACACGCTGATTACGCTGAATTTGTAGCTCTGATTTTCGTTTTCACTGTGAAATCAGCATATGCTTCAATTTTCCACTGAAATTTCAGTATACCATAACCTCATTTGCAACACTGACCATTTTGTGTGTTTCTGTACAAGTTACACTGACGAATTAGTATAGTTCAGTGAGGCACACTGAATCGGACTTGACCGCGTGGGGGGGGGTGGGGGGGGGGGTAAGCGACTTACAGACTGTACCTTCCCGTGATTCACGAAAACCCACCCCGCCCACACACTTGGAATTTTATCACATGCGCTGTACTTACAGCTTGTGCGCGCCGAACTGTTCTGCAGCGCTGGAAGCCATCACAACGAAACAGCTCTAGTATAATTCGCGACTGCCCAATCAGCATACAGACAACACACCACTGGAGGCAGGGTCGACGCCAACACGCCATACAGGATGGCAGTGGGATGGGGGTCTCGTCATCTTGCCACGAAAGACAGACAGGGGTAGTCCAAGATGCCTCTCCATGGCGGCTTGGTAGTGTTGGAAACAATCGGTCCTAAGCGCCTCTTTCGTGTCGAAACACTAAGGCACAAGCGAAACAGAGCATATCGAGGCACCAGCGAGTCAACCCGCGGAGGTCGAAGTAACCGCTGGAGGTTACGGGAAAGTCAAAGGTCAGCGATATTTGACTTGACAAATACAGCGCGACAGCAAGGGCACACAACCGACTCGACATTGAGCAGTTGCCCGAGTCGCACAGTATCGCGCCACAACAGTAAAACAGTTGCATTATATCTCTTCGTATTCCTTGTACTCTTATATAAACCTTTGTACTTGCTTGTTTTAATCAACTTACTGAGAAAACTGAAACGAGAATGAATGAACTATAAATGAGTTGCGTACAAGTACTAACCCTAATTGGGTTGTACCCCTTATGGGCTACCCCACTATAGCCTACACAATATGCATAAGCTATATGTTCTTACACACACCCATAAGCAAAGTGGGGAGAACAAGGGGTCACAAGACCAGTCAAGCAAAGCAAAGCAAAGCAAGCTCAGGGTGTATCATAAAGTCACCACACATTCTGAGCACAAGTTCAAGGCCACAAGGCCAGTTCACATGCAGGAGTACATATATATAAAAGACTAGACAAGCAAGAGCATGTGTATATATATATGTAACAGTACAAGCAAGGTCAAGAGGTGAGCAAGTGAGGCAAGGCAGACACAAGACCCAGCTGAGTACAGAAGCGCTGATGATCACAAGGCGCAAGTGCCTTGGTGAAGATATCAGCATTGTTGGCCTCAGAGGCCACGTACGCAAGACGCAGCTGACCACGCTGCTGCAGCTCACGAGCAAGAAAGTAGCGGAGAGCAATGTGCTTCGTTCTGTGCTCCAGTCTCTGCTCCCGACACAAGGCCAGCATGGCCTTGTTGTCGACGTACAGCACTGGAGGAGAACGAGGCGGCTCTCCGAGGTCAGTCAGCAGGTAGGTGAGCCAGCGAAGCTTCTGTGCAGCCATGGCTCCTGCGTAGATCTCAGCCTCACAACTGGAGCCGAGAACAGAAGACGAGCGAGTAGCCCACCAAGAGACAGAGCCGGAACCAAGGCTGAAGGTGTAACCCTGTGACGATAGTTGCATAGCTTGGTTGTCAGCCCAAGAAGCGTCCGCGTGCCCAGTGAGAACCACTGGACTCTGCCCTCCAAGCACAAGCCCCATGCCCGACGTACTGCACAAGTAGCGCAACACCCTCTTTGCTGCAGCCATGTGCTCCGGTCTGTATCTCCCAGGAGCAACATGGCGTGCGAGAATGCTAAGAGGGTATGCAAGGTCAGGTCGTGTGCAGGTTATCAGGTACATGAGGCAGCCAACAAGCTCTGGGTACGGGCCACTCGACTCTACGGACTCATCCGAAGGCAGAGCTGAGAGCGAGTGGCGAGTAGGCAGAGGAGTGGCCTTGGGCGAGGAGTACGTGAAGCCGAAGCGCTGGAGGACCTACTGCACCATGTGTGACTGAGTCAGGGTAATGGTGCGGCGTGCTCTGTCCCGAGTGATCTGCGCGCCAAGGTAGCTGCGCAGTTCACCCAGGTCAGTGCACGTGTGTCTCTTCTGCAGCTCGGACTTCACGTGGGCGAGTCCAGCAGTGTCAGCTGTGGCAAAGACCAAGTCGTCGACGTACACGAGGATGTAGAACGGCGGCAAAGAAGTGTCGGTGAGCAGAAACAACGACGGGTCGGCAGTAGAGGAAGCAAACCCAAGAGCCGCAAGTGTAGTCCTCAGTGTGTCGTGCCACTCACGCGGTGCCTAGCGGAGACCGTAGACTGGCCGCCGGAGGCTCCACTGGGTGCCAGGAGGAACATTCCCAGTAAAGCCAAGTGGGCGGCGCAGCCAGATCTCCTCGTGCAGGCTGCCCTGCAAGAAAACAGTGCTGAAGTCAAGAGAGTGTATCTCGTAGTCATGGTGAGCAGCTACGTGCAGCAGTACCCGAAGAGTGGTCATCTTTGGGGTGGGAGAGAAGGTCTGAAAGTAGTCAACTCCCTGCCGCTGACTGAAGCCACGAGCCACGTAACGCGCCTTGAAGACAGGTGGAGAACCCAGCGGCCGCTTCACCCTGAAAATCCACATGCCACTGACGATGTTCGCCACGGGAGGGGGAACGGCGTCAATGTAGGTGCCTGTGGACTTCCAGAAAGCCAGCTCTGTGTCCATAGCTGCCTGCCACTGAGAGGAGTAGGGACCCTCTATCGCCTCCGCGTAAGAGCGCGGAGTCGGGATGTCAAGTGCATCCGGGTCTCCCTCAGGGGTAAGCAGTACGGACACGAGATGAGGTGAAGCAGCGGCCAAGCAGTGGAACTCTTCCTGCCTGTCCTCTAGGACGTCCGTGCCAAGGGCACACTCACCCCCGACTGACGGAGGACAGACAGACTCAGACTCAGCAACAAGACTGGCAGCGTAGTCTAGATGACAGCGAGCAGCAAAGTCGACGAGCTCAGCAACTAGGGCAGACGCAGTAGTGGACTCAAAGGAAGGGTCAGTGACAACAGTAGCAAGGAGACGCGTGACAGTAGGACTGGCGGCACGAAGAGAGTCCGACTCTGGGTCGGCAAGAGCAGGAAGAGAAGACTCTGGAGGAGAAGGCAAAGGGGCACGCAGAGGAGCAGTGGACGGACGAAGAGACGTCCGGTGCGTGCCAGGGACAGGAGGAGGACGCTGACGAGAACCACGACCACTAGCGCGAGCAGCACGGACAGGCGACGCAGGGCGAGACGCAGGCTCACGACGCTCAGCAAGACCTCTAGTAGGACCAGTGTAGGGAGACGGAGCAAGCAGTGGGGAGGCCGGCTGTAACCGTAACTGTGACAGGACAGGCTGTGGACACTCTAAGGGAGGAGGAGGACCAGTAGAAGGCGGGAGACCAAGAACCTGCCGAAGGAGCGGAACGAAGTACGGCCGAGGCCGCGCGGCGAATCCAGACACAGCAGGGACAGCACCAGTACCCCCAGCGGCAGCACCAACACCAGCAGCACCTCCAGCTCCAGTACCTCCAGCAGCACTAGTAGCACCTTCAGCAGGTCCGCCTCCAGGACCGACAGCAGTAGCCTCCGCACCAACACCCGAAGCAGCTCTCGCTCCAAAAGTACCCGCACGCCCAGCAACTCCAGTACTCCGAGTACGAGCACCTCCGGGACCCGCGGCAAAAGCACCCACAGCAGCAGCAGAACCTCCAGTACCCGCAGCACCTCCAGCTCCAGCAGCTCGCCTCCAGCGCCGGGCAAACCACTCACGAAGCTCCTGTGGAGAGAGTGGCTCCCGGCGAGACGAAGCACCCGGAGAACCGCCAGGCTCAGCACCGCCACACGCCCCACGAGCAGGCCCAGCTCCCTCAGGCTCAGTACCCCCAGGCTCAGCACCCCCAGGCTCAGCAGCCCCAGGCTCAGCACCCCCAGAATCAGCACCCCCAGGCTCAACACCCCCAGTTGTACTACCCTCAGGCTCAGCACCCCGAGGCGTAGCACCCATACGCTCAGCACCCCCAAAGTCAGCACCCTCAGGCTCAGCACCCTCAGCAGCACCAGAGTCACCAGCGACCTTGACAGGCTCGACAACGTCTACGTGGGACACACTTGAAGGGTCAGGACCCTGAGGGGGGAGGGGGTCTACTTGGGGGGCTCCTGGCACAAGGAAGAGCCGTGGCGGGGGGACGGACGGAGTGCGGTAGGGGAAGAGACGGTAGTAGGGGACCGACTCGTCGAACGTGACGTCCTGGGAGGACAGAACACGGTGAGAGGTGGGGTGGTAGAACTGCCACCCTGGCGCGTCAGGGGGGAAACCCAGGAAGACGCAAGGAGCAGCACGAGGGGACAGCTTGTCCGCAGACAAGTCGCGAACAAACGCCCGAGATCCCCAGACACGGAACGCAAACGCAGCGCCAACAAAATCAGTATACACAGAACCACGAATGCTGACTTGGACACCTGTTTGGCACGGGCAAACTGATCCATCAGCATACCCTTAAACCAATCTGAGGGCCTGTTCATTAGCAATATGCAAACAAGCTAGAGATATATGCGTATAAGCACGGATGTGAACGACGAGTGGGTTGGGAGCCACATATAAACTATTATTTACATGACTTGTCACACAGGTTGAAGCTCCTCTACCATGTAGCCATGGCTATCATCTTGGATTATAAGCTCAAAATTGTTGTTGTGGTAGATAATAGATGGCATGAACGGGAGATTTGGTACTGAAGGACCAGTCAAACTAAATCATGTGCATATGCATTTGAGCGTGGTATCAACCATTACCTCAATGCACACCACAATTATCATGCTCGCATTTGCAAGGGAGTCGTTAAGGTCCGAAAGAAACTTGGCTATACATGTATTCTCACATTACACGACGATGCCAATGTTGGTTGAACCGCACCACTACGTTAGGAACCCACTATCACACATGAACACTAAGTACTATGGGCCATGATCAGCTCGTCTCCAACAAGATGAGAAATGCATGACTTGGCATAGCCTAACAGTAAGCATACGGGTTGAGAAGCTTCAATGTCGGACGTGTGAACGAGGTGATGATGTGCTCTGCTCGATTGATATCTGTCAGGTTGATGACCTTGTACGTGGCAACGTGGCGACCCACACCCATTTTGGTCGAGAACGTTTCATCATCCACACCGCGCTCCTCAAAAATGGGCACGAATGCCAGCGGAACCTTTTGCGGGCTTTCGTCGCACCCATGAATCATAACATGAAATAACATCAGCAGCTGGGCGTAGGTGGGGGTGGTTGTGCTGGTGGCTGAAACATTCGTACGTGGTTTCAAGGACACGTAGGAGAACCAGGGGGAACCATAGAACATGGGGCTTGCACGGGTATAATGAACTTCAACACCTGTTTGTGGAGGTAATGCTACAGCAGAGTGCACCTGCAAGGTGATGGGAAGGGGGATGAGTTTTATGGCTTCGCAAAGGGTCTGGGAAGCCCAGTTGAATTGTTGACGACTGAATATGCCAACAACGCTAGCACTTCCAAAAATTGTGTTGTTTGAGTACCCCACATAAGTGAGTGCCTGCCCGATAAGGTCGATGTTGTTCCCATGAAGTGCCCGGTAGTTGTTCCACAGATCGTCCCCACGTCTTGCCTCAACGATGTGGGGCAAAGTCACTACCGTGGATGTGCTGGTCAACACAGCATGGCCAAGTGCTGCATCCTGTGGTTTAGGGAGAATCGGTAACTTGGAGAGGACTGAATGGTCTGAGTGATGATGGGAGATGAGTGGCACATGCTAGAAAGGATGCCATGTGTGTGAGGGTTAGGGGAAGATACGAGGATGTGGGTGAGAGGCCAAAGAGGAGTTGGGGATGTGGGTTGAACGGGTATGGGGGTGTGAGCCAGAGATCAAAATGAGGATGTGAGTGAGAGGCAGAGGTGAGGTTGAGGATGTGGGTTCAAGCATGTAAGAATGAGAATGGGGGTAAGATGCAGAGGTGGGACTGAGTAAGGCTGTGTGATGCAAAGGAGGGAATGAGTAAGTGGGTGTGAGGCTAATGTGGGAATGGGGAAAGGTGTGTGAGGCAGAGGTGGGAAAGAGGAGGTAGGTGTGAGGCAGAAGTTTGAATGAGTAGGTGGGTGTGAGGCAGAGGTTAGAATGAGTATGGGGGTAAGATGTAGAGGTGAGAGTGAGTATGGTTGTGTGAGGCAGAGGTGGGAATGAGTAAGTGGGTGTGAGGCTAAGGTGGGAATGGGGAAGGGTGTGTGAGGCAGTGGTTGGAAAGAGGAGGTGGGTGTGAGGCAGAAGTTAGAATGAGTATGAGGGTGTGAGGCAGAGGTTAGAATGAGTATGAGGGTGTGAAGCAGAAGTTAGAGGGTGAGCAGAGGGTGGATAAATGGGATGTAGCAATGCAACATCAAGAGGTGAGGGCTATAAGCATATATCGATGCATTGACAGGCCATCTAACACTTATAAACATAGGGTTTCATATGCATTCAACCAAAACATAAACAAAGAGCTATGGATCACCTAAGACGAACGGGAAGGTAAGTAGAACAAGATGGGATGAATATGGGGATAGGGCGCAAGCGAGTGGGTTAAGCGTGCTTATATTACCTTGGCAGCGGCTGTTTGTTTTGGTCTGGGGGCAGATAATGCACTTTGAATACTCAAAATGGCGCTGCGCACAACACATGTATGCATGATGGCATCTTCAAAGTCCCGATAGTTCGACGCTCGGAATGAACGCTTGCACGTAGCGGCATGTGCATGCTCAAACGGCTGGGTTGAGAACTCGGCCGGAATACCCCGACTTCTGATTGCTTCAGGGAAATGCAGCAGGGCATGCACTTTCACAAGCTTGTACCCGTAGCCATCCCGGGGAAGACACGTTTTCAGCAACCGTACGAGCCTGGAACGGGCCATCAGATGAGCAACAGAGCAAAACGGCATCCGTCAACATAGTGGACAGCCAACATAGCACCCTTAGATTAACCCCTTGTAGTTCCATCCTATTGGATGTATGATGGGATGTGGAGGGTATGGAGAGTATGGCTTGACAAACATCACTCACTCTTTGGTGTCGACCAAATATTGACGCAGAAGCGACTCGGTGTACTTCAAGACACGACAGTAGTTGTGGTACCATTTCACAAAGAAACGAAGCGCCTCCATTTTCACGTTTGGTATTTGTAAACCCTCCATAATGAGAAGGACCACCTGCATCATTACAGTGTACACATCACTGAGGTGACAACCAAATATTTGCATCAGATTTTGGCACTTGAAAGATTGCCAAAAAGAAGTCACTAAAACTAGTGCAAGTCAAAATCTGCGCCTAACAGTCCATCATACCCGGATCATGTTGTCATGCTCGGCAGCGGAGAAGTTTGCCCCCGGTCTGAAATAGCGCCCATCCGGTGGTACATGGAACCTCCAAAATCTGTCATCTCGACGAAGGACTCCTACCCGCCTGCCCATGTACACGCTAGCTCGATGAGTATTTGAATGGACAAAAAGGAAACCAAGACCACTGAGATCATGATTAATACGCACCTGTTCATCTCGCGAACGTTCTCTCCCTTCACGAGGCCCTCGAGGACGTACATCCACAAGCCGATTAGTATGGCGTGCAACACATCCGGTGGTACAGCTAGGTATGGATTACACCATGGCTCATGTACCTCCTTCCCACGACCAAACTTTCAAAGAATGGACTGCCAATATCAAATGAGCGATGAATATGCAATAACGAGATTGTTAAGTCCCCAATAGTTTGGAACCCCGCTTCCCATCACCTGGTAGCGTTGCAATCACCACCTATCCTGTTCAACCCATGACAATCCATTCTCTAGCATGGCATTATCCATCCCTACTCTTGCTGGCCTAGTCGAGTCTCGAGAAGGCACCTTCACCCTAGCCCAACTCCCCCTTTCCCCCTTCTGCCCTCCCTCATTCCGCCCCCAACCCCTCCTTCTCACGCACTGTTTCCATATTTCCCCAACCACCTCGCCCGTGTCGGAGTTCCTCCACTCCCACACCAGACACGCCGTCCATTTCCACTCTTACCATCCTACCCCATGAGTATTTTGACCAGCCATACTTTCCATGACGAATAAGCCACCTACACCCCTTGTAATCCCTCATCTGCCCTTTCAAATATTCTGCCACTTGCCAATCTCTTCCCACCACCTATCTCACGACTCCCACCATACCCATTACCCCAGCCCCAAAATCATTGTTGCCCAGAATCCCTCCAAGCCACCAACTCACTGGTGATTTGTGGGTCGAGTAGTCTTCTCTTGTTTTTTCACCGGCCTCCTGAGCTAGCCAGGTTTGCGTCTTCACATCTCTCGGATGGTTTAGAGTAGGGTCCATCACATCCAAGTTGTCCTTGTGCACATAGCACTGTGAGCACGGACTGTTTGAGAAGTGTTGCATTGTAGAAGTCACCCGAGAGCCCTCGGGGTAATCGGTGATCCACGAGAAGAGCTTAGGCCACACGGTGAATACGTTGCCGTATGGATCCGTCAAGGGCACGGACCTGGATGAATAGAAAGGGAGTACATATCGAATAAGACGGTTAATATACCTGGATATATGTTACAATGCCATTTAGCCACACACCGTAAAATACCATGCCATGGAAGGATTTTCAACCTACCCGTTGCATGCAGCAATGATCTTTTCAAGAACAATGTCGACACATTTTTGGTAGAGCTCCACCTTCTGTGCGGGTTCCATATCTGAGTCGCCGATTGGGAGAAGGGCCACCAAAGCCCTCCCATGTTCGGTCCACCGTAGGTGAAGTGGTATGTTGGTGCAGCCCAAGTACAATGGCCATGCCTTCAACCGCTCATTTCCACTCAAGAGTGTCTCGTCGCTTGCCACGATGAGGGGGCAAACCAGCTCGTCATATGATAATCCCTTCTACAATTCATCAGCACATTAACACTGTTAGCGCTAACAAAAACATGTCCCCACCATCGCTGCCACCTCCTCATCTCCCCATTGCATCACACACACCTCCTCATCTCCCCACTGACTCACACACACACCCTCATCTCCCCACTGACTCACACACACCTCCTCATCCACATCTCTGCCTCACACCCACCTCCTAATCTACATCACTGCCTCACACCCACCTCCTCATCTACATCACTGCCTCACACCCACCTCCTCATCTACATCTCTGCCTCACACCCACCTCCTCATCTACATCTCTGCCTCACACCCACCTCCTCATCTACATCTCTGCCTCACACCCACCTCCTCATCTACATCTCTGTCTCACACCCACCTCCTCATCTACATCTCTGCCTCACACCCACCTCCTCATCTACATCTCTGCCTCACACCCACCTCCTCATCTACATCTCTGCCTCACACCCACCTCCTCATCTACATCTCTGCCTCATGCAAATGGACTGTGCCACTGTGTCTTCCATTCTCGACATACATACCTGCGCCTCCTCCCATAACGTTCCTGTCTCTGCCGCCCCATAAACCCTGTCCTCTCCTTCATATGTTGGTGCTGCTCTGTGTACGAAACCTTTAGCATTCCTCGGGTCTGCCCACAGCCGCCGTAGCGCCTGCAGTGGCAGTATGAGAGCCTTAATACTTTGCAACAAAAGCTTATGAAATGGGCTCATGTACGCTGCCTGGAAGCATGAACATTGTACCTCCAGAGGGTCAATGAACTTCAGAATGAAGACAGTGGGCCACCCATCCACACGAACTTCCACTGTGATGTACTTGCGCTTCTCTATACCCAAGATCTCCAACGCATACTTGTCAATCGCGTATTTCCCATTCCAGTCCCATAGTGCGTTGGGATCGAAGCCCTTGTTCTTCACGAGGCGGAAGAAGTATGCAATGTCACTCTCGCACATCCCCATTCCCTTGTTGCACTGAGCCATGAAGCGGTATGTCTCGCGGCGCGTGTCAAACACTGGTACGGTTTCGTCCTCGTTCAAGTCCGCAAAAAACTGACTTCCAGCGAATTCTCTCGTCACGCCAGGGGTGTTGTCATTGACGAATATCGGTGGAGCATTTTGCTCACCTTGAGAAGAATTGAACGAGAATGGAATGAGTATGAACGAAGTGAGTACAAATAGGAAACCCTAATTGTGTTGTACCCCCTATGGGATACCCCACTATAGCCTACACAAACAAGTAAGCTATATGTTCTGACACACCCCCATAGGCAAAGTGGGGGAGAACAAGGGGTCACAAGACCAGTCAAGCAAAGCAAAGCAAAGCTCAGGGTGGATCACAAAGTCACCACGCATTCCGAGCACAAGTTCAAAGGCCACAAGGCCAGTTCACATGCAAGATCATATATAGAGGTATACAAGAGTCAAGCAAGCAAGAGCAAGAGTATATATATGCGAAGGTACAAGCAAGGTCAAGAGGAGAGCAAGTGAGGCAAGACAGGCACAAGACCCAACTGCGTGCAGCAACGCTGATGATCACAAGGCGCAAGTGCCTTGGTGAAGACATCAGCAGTGTTGGCCTCAGAGGCCACGTACGCAAGTCGCAGCTGTCCACGCTGCTGTAGCTCACGAGCAAGAAAGTAGCGAAGAGCAATGTGCTTCGTTCTGTGCTCCAGTCGCTGCTCTCGACACAAGGCCAGCATGGCCTTGTTGTCTACGTACAGGACTGGAGGAGAACGAGGCTGCTCTCCAAGGTCGGTCAGCAGGTAGGTGAGCCAGCGTAACTCCTGTGCAGCCATAGCCCCAGCGTAGATCTCAGCCTCACAACTGGAGCCGAGAACAGAAGACGAGCGGGTAGCCCGCCACGAGACAGAGCCGGAACCAAGGCTGAAGGTGTAACCCTGTGACGACCGCTGCGTAGCCTGGTCGTCAGCCCAAGAAGCGTCTGCGTGCCCAGTGAGGACCACTGGACTGCGCCCTCCAAGCACTAGCCCCATGCCCGACGTACTGCACAAGTAGCGCAACACCCTCTTCGCTGCAGCCATGTGCTCTGGTCGGTGTCTCCCAGGAGCAACAAAGCGTGCGAGAATGCTAAGAGGGTATGCGAGGTCAGGTCGTGTGCAGGTCATCAGGTACATGAGGCAGCCAACAAGCTCTGCAAACGGGCCACTCGACTCTACGGACTCATCCGAAGGCAGAGCTGAGAGCGAGTGGCGAGTAGGCAGAGGAGTGGCCTGAGGCGAGGAGTACGTGAAGCCGAAGCGCTGAAGGACCTGCTGCACCATGTGTGACTGAGTCAGGGTAATGGTGCGGCGTGCTCTGTCCCGGGTGATCTGCAAGCCAAGGTAGCTGCGCAGTTCACCTAGGTCAGTGCACGTGTGTCTCTTCTGCAGCTCGGACTTCACGTAGGCGAGTCCAGCAGTGTCAGCTGTGGCAAAGACCAAGTCGTCGACGTACACGAGGATGTAGAACGGCGGCAGAGAGGTGTCGGTGCGCAGAAACAGCGACGGGTCGGCAGTGGAAGGAGCAAACCCAAGTGTCGCGAGCGTAGTCCTCAGTGTGTCGTGCCACTCACGTGGCGCCTGGCGGAGACCGTAGACTGGACGCCGGAGACTCCACTGGGTACCAGGAGGGAAAGACCCAGTGAAGCCAGGTGGGCGACGCAGCCAGATCTCCTCGTGCAGGCTGCCCTGCAAGAAAGCTGTGCTGAAGTCGAGAGAGTGCAGCTCGTAGTCACGGTGAGCAGCAACGTGCAGCAGAACCCGAAGATTGGTCATCTTCGGGGTGGGGGAGAAGGTCTGAAAGTAGTCAACCCCCTGCCGCTGACTGAAGCCACGAGCCACGTAACGCGCCTTGAAGACAGGCGGAGAACCCGGCGGCCGCTTCACCCTGAAACTCCCACATCGCCCGCGCTCCCCGGAGCGTTTAGTGGTGGATGGGCATGCTGCACTGTAGACGGTGGCGGGACCAGCACACTGGGTCGCGGAAAGTTAATCGTACCGAACCGTGCGCGCTTTCGGATACATTCTTCGTTGCCACGTTCATGGTTTGAAACGCCGCCCTCTGTGTCAAACGTCGCTTCACAGAACATGCATCCGTAGTGAGACATTTCCCGCATGCAAAACAAAACGACATGTCGGTAACATGAGAATTGGACGTGCACTAGAATGTACTTCCCGTACTTCACTAGAAGTGCCTTACGTACTTCACTCCTTACTAGCGTCGAACCTCAACACGTTACACCAGTGTGTGTTGTTTTACGGTTGTTAGACCAAGTATTTGTAAACTCACCGTGATTGTCGTGATTACTAGACTGATATGTAGCAGGATGTGAAACAACCTAGCCATCATGCTGGCTGAGGCAACATTTGAGTGGTGTGAAGCTGCCTTTGTTGCTAGTTAGCACGGATTTGGTCAGAGCCTTTATAATCCGTCGAGCAGAGGTGAGTCGGTCAGGCGGATTGGGTGGGAGGGGGGTTTGTTCTGGCAATCAGGAGATGAACAGCGTCTGTAGCGCTCAAATTGCCACGCTCCCCAATTTCCGAATTTGAATGTACGCTACATCGGGAGTATGCAGCGCGATGTTACGACTCGGTGGTTTGAGAATACCTTGTTGAACAGAAATTTGATGAAAAATATGTACACCGTCAAATGGGAGTTTTTGTCAGGCAATACAAGAGTGTAAATGTGGCTTAAACTATAACCCTCTTCTACATACGATGTAGCATGTGGCTTCACATAAACTGGTATATTGTGTCCTGCTCATAAAATATAGATTAGAAAGATTTGCACCACCTGCCAATATCCATGCAAGCAAGCCATCTGTGGACGCGTATTCACATTCAACGACGCAGGGACATATGATTGTTTCCCCCACACAGAAGTCCTCTGTAGCATATGATCCCTCGGCATTTACGGAATCCGTGCAAACAGGGAGTAAGGGCAAGTAACGGCCATCCACTCTCACAAATGAGAGGTACCTAAGAGCACCCGTGCGGATAGGGGTCTGAAAGCCTCAACAATGCCTGTATATTGTGGGCATTAACAGAGATTTGATCCAGGGTTGCATGTTGTAACAAGAAACAGTGTAAGTATTGACGGCAGACACAATCAGGCTTACGAATGGAAAGCAATGCGTCACATATCTCCTCCAGCTGGCCTATAATCCCGCCTCCTTGCTATGCAATTGGCCATGCCGCTCAGTCACACTGAATTCGTGGCCACTCCTTCATCCTATTAATCAGCCCATAGGCTACGTCCATGTGGTCGGGTTTCCAACGGGTGACACAAGCGTGCAGCAGGGCGCTTATCTATCTCACGAGTGTGCGAGCAACCCATGTTGGCCTACTACAAGCCTGAGAACCGATTGCCATTAGAGGTCACGGCGCAGTGGCTTTCTGGGCTTTACTTCCTGTGGATGTTGCCGTGGTGTGTACTGATGATTCTAGGCCGGATGGTGGGTTACAATAAGAGAGTAAGCGGGAGGTGAACATGTAATGCTAACTACAAGCTGAGTGATTACGTTGTTGAATTATGAGAAGCTAAGGAAGAATCTATAGATGAAGCTGAGAGATAGAGCTGTCGAAAAATGGGAATAAAGGAGGGGGTTGCTGAGTGTGAAGCACAGCGGGGTGTGTGAGGTGAACCATGAGAGTGAAATTGTGGATCTGAACCCATGCCAACCAACGAAATGTGCCAGGTGGGCTCGACTTGCGGGATTTCAAGCAGCATCTGCTTCGAACACGTGTCGACTCGAAAGTGTGTTGGGCGTTTTTGGGCCAATAGACGACCGTTCGTCGCGACCATCCAACCCCTTGAATGCACATATACGAACCTCAAGATTACAAGCTGAGGTGGATCGTTTCCCCGTTGTCGAGTGCCTCTCAAAGTCGACATGACGTGCCAAAGTGTGTTACATGGTGGCATGGCAGGCGTAAATCAGATGAGAGATTTAGATTCTGCAAATTTCAGACAAGCCCCTGACGAAAACATGATGCGACAGCAGAGTGTCGTTTCGAACACCAGGCGTTGGTTTGCAAGCCATCGCCTGGGTATGCCGGAGAAAGAGAGGAAAGCACGTGTGACTGAATAAATCCTTCACAGAATCGAGCAAACATATGCGAGGCCAATCATGTGAATACCTTCCATGTACGTTCTTGTAGTTGGCGCGGCGCAGAAACTCTATCCATGGGAAAGGCTAAGGTGAATGTGAAAATGCATCGCGGAGAAACGGACGACTTTTGTCTTCCCCATTTTCCCCTTCCCGTCGTCCCCATTTTCCCCTTCCCGTCGTCCCCATCTTCCCCTTCCTATCGTGGCCATTTTCCCCTTCCAATCGTCCCCATTTTCACCTTCCAGTAGTCCCCACGTTCCCTTCCGGCCGTCCCCGCTTTCCCATTCCCGTCGCCCCCACCTTCAGCTCCCCGTCGTCCCACCTTCCCCTTCCCGTCGTCCCACCTTCCCCTTCCCGTCGTCCCACCTTCCCCTTCCCGTCGTCCCACCTTCCCCTTCCCGTCGCACCTATTTTCCCCTTCCCATCGTCCACATTTTCCCCTTCCAATCGTCCACATTTTCCCCTTCCAATCATCCCCATTTTCCCCTTCCAATCGTCCCCATTTTCCCCTTCCAATCGTCCCCATTTTCCCCTTTCCAATCGTCCCCATTTTCCCCTTCCAATCGTCCCCATTTTCCCCTTCCAATCGTCCCCATTTTCCCCTTCCAATCGTCCCCATTTTCCCCTTCCAATCGTCCCCAATTTCCCCTTCCAGTAGTCCCCACGTTCCCTTCCCGTCGCACCTTCCCCGTCCCGTCATCCCACCTTTCCCCTTCCCGTCGTCATGAATAAGGTAAGTGCGAGGCACAACGAACCTTCTCCATTCGGCTCCTCAACGCACTCAGCTCTTCTTCTCCCTAAGGATACTATTTGTTATGCACATACACACGCCCATCTCCACTTCCCTCCATTCCGCTACCCCCAACTCAGTTCCCACGTCTCCCTTTTCCGTCCACACCCCCGGTCCACTTACTCCCAACTCACAGCTCACTTTTCCTCCTTCTACCACTTACTCTTAGCTCACATCTATGGCTCCCACACCTAAACCCACCTCACTTCTCCATCACCACTTACTCTCATCTCACCTCCCCAACCACCATTCTCCCGTTCTTCGATCCTCATCAACTCCCGCCCACACATCCTCATCCCTCCCCCCCCCCCCCCCCCCCCCCAATTCTCCATTACCCATCTCCTCCCGTCCACTTGATGTCATCTCTATCCGTTCCCCCGGTGTCACCCCCTCCAACCCCAAACTCGTCTTCCCCTCTGCCTCCCCTCGCTGTCCCTTTCGGATCCTCCCATCATCTCCCCCTTTGCCTCACCTCAATTCTCCCTCTGCCTCCCATCATCTCCCCCTTTGCCTCCCCTCAATTCTCCCTCTGCCTCCACTAATCCTCCCCTCTGCCTCTACTCATCCTCCCCTCTGCCTCCACTCATCCTCCCCTCTGCTTCCACTCATCTGCCCCTTTGCCTCAGATCATCTAACCCTGAGTATCTCCTCAAATACGAACCGCGCTTGGGTGAATAGTGCTGACGGCGCGGCAAGGAACATAGGCGACAACAATGTGGAAGGCACGCCAACCACCGTGGTTTGCAAACGTGGCACCTTGGTTATATGTGGAAAATATATGAGTTCTTTGAAGTCAGCCAAAACTATTCTAAACATTACCGCACCCATCGTGACTCCCTGCACTCACACTCCATACACCCATCAAGACTCGCTGCGTCGAACATCTCCCTCTCCTCTCCCCTGCTCCTCCCCCTCCCATTCCCCCCCCGGTCCACCGTACGATTCTGGAACATCCATGCACTGACAGGCGACACCGGCGCGCACAAAACCCACTCTCCTGTCGTGGGCAGGTTGATTGGAGGCAATCGCAACACCTCCACTATCCCTGACACCGTCACCACCCTCAACTCTATGCTCGCTCTGTACGCTCCATGCTTGAGAGCCTTAGTCGACACCATGTACGGGAGCACTCTGACAAAGCTGGTTGTACTAGCGAATAATCATATTTTCTTCTCATCTACCCCGGTGCACTGAACCTCTCCGCTTCCACTCTGAACCTCTCGTGATTTCCTCTTCCCTTCCACTCTGAGCCTCTCGTGATTTCCTCTTCCCTTCCACTCTGAACCTCTCGTGATTTCCTCTTCCCTTCCACTCTCAACCACTTGTGATTTCCTCTTCCCTTCCACTCTGAACCTCTCGTGATTTCCTCTTCCTTTCCACTCTGAACCTCTCGTGATTTCCTCTTCCCTTCCACTATGAGCCTCTCGTGATTTCCTCTTCCCTTCCACTCTGAACCTCTGTGATTTCCTCTTCCCTTCCACTCTCAGCCACTCGTGATTTCCTCTTCCCTTCCACTCTGAACCTCTCGTGATTTCCTCTTCCCTTCCACTCTGAACCTCTCGTGATTTCCTCTTCCCTTCCACTCTGAACCTCTCGTGATTTCCTCTTCCCTTCCACTCTCAACCACTCGTGATTTCCTCTTCCCTTCCACTCTGAACCTCTCGTGATTTCCTCTTCCCTTCCACTCTGAACCTCTCGTGATTTCCCTGCCCTTACCCTCCTCGCATCCCTGTTGTGCCCCTGCTCTGCTCCCCGCCCATGTGGTATCCCCGGCCCCATCTCTCCTCTGCACTCTTCTCCCTCGATTGCAAGATAGCAGACCCTTCTGGAACTCACTTGTCTGCTGTGCCCTTCCTCTCTCCTTCCCCCCGCCCAGCACAGATGTGAGATAGAGATTGTTTATGGGGCCGCTCCCGTAGCCTTCACATTGCCAACCCACCGTCACAACCTCCTCTTGACCTATCCGGCAACTTCCTCTACTCCCCCACCACTTCCTACTCTGCTCAAACCACCACAACTACCCCCCCAACATAGTCAATCAACAGCACAGCAACACCAATGCCTCGTGGATCCTCATCGAGTGTGTTCCCCTGTCCTGCCCCTGCTCTGCTCACATACCTCCTTTCCTCTCCTGCCTTTACACCCTCTTGCGCCTCTCTGCCTCCAAGCGCTTCCACCTCCCATGGACAACACCAACGTGCACAAAAGATGTGAGCCGCTGCCTGCCTTCCCTCCTGCCCTCCCCCCAACTTCCCCTTTGCCTCCCCTTATCTTCCCCCCTATCTTCATCCATCCTCACCTCCGCCTCCCCTCATCCTCCCCTTTGCCTCTCCTCATCTCCCCTCCGCCACCCCTCATCTGTGAAGCGCACCTGGGGTGATAGAGATGACAGCGCAGCTAAAAATAGAGGCGACATCGATGCAGGGGACGATGGGGAAGTGAAACCATGGAGACCCTGAGCATAGCACAAGAATAGGCCTGGCTAGATACGTGATGTGGAATTCTGAAACAAAGTTTATGTTCGGAGTTTCCGTAAGGCCCCAAAGTGAAGGAAAATATGCTACACACCACCATCTCAACGTTGAAACCGCACCATGCCGTCCGCATGCCAATCCTCATATGCCTTTTCACGTGCTATTGGTCAGATACATTTATATACCAGTAAGGAGTCTGGACCGCACCATAATGACACTACTTTGAACTTTTGAAAAAACTTACATATTGCAGCCACAAGCCACGAGAAACAGTGCGGAGCTGAAAGTAGACAACGCTTGAGATATGGATTGTCGTTTCAGCTCCGGACTGTCCTAACACGAACCCTCTAACACACTTGCTTTAACCCTATTTTAAACGCCCATGACTTTCTCGACGTTGTGTTCTTTCATTTGCCTGTTCGTGCAACACATTCTCCAACAGAAAGTCATGAAGGTTATTTTTATAACCAATTCAATATAAACCCTTTCTACAAAAGAGAATGAAACCCTGATAGCACTCCAAAGGTGTACATACAGACACCTAATCCCAGCGTGCGGTCTGTGTTTCTGCTGGAGCGCACTGAAACTTGCGCTCCTGGCAAGCCGCTCTGTCTAGGCGTTTCGGAAGCGCAACCCGTTTCCCCGCAACGCCCAATCTGACGGGGCTTGTGCAGGTTCTGAAACTGGCGGAATGTTTTGCTCCCCGGCTGCCTGTCTAAACAGTCACTTCCGTTAACCTTAAGTAACGCGATCGAGTTCCTAGTAACCCTAACAACTTGAGAGTTCCTGTTTCACGATACTCTGGCTGGACGCTCGGGGGAGGGATAACACAACCTCATTCGTCGCTTAGAACTTAGAAACCTGTTAGACATGAATAGTAAGGGTCTCCATAGACCACGCCTTCAACAAACCCGTGTATCTTCCCGTTTTTTGCACGTTCAGCAATCCTAAGCAAGGAAACCATGAATCCAGCGGTATGTTCCGTGGGTCCTGGACGACGACCTCGCATATGGACCGTCGGATCTGACAACCGTGCATGATTGACGGTGGTAAAACTATCAGGTGTGACTGTAATGTATGAACACCCACAAGGCCACTGTGCTTCCACCGATATGCAGGACGATGTGGCTTGAGTGGTCAATTTTCACACCCCTCCACCCACCTCTACATGACGCCCTTCATTCAATTGTTGATGGCAGCACTCCTCCCCATCAGTTTCTTGCATTAGGGTTTCAAGTGCAAATTGTACTGCTCTGAACGATACCCTTTCTTAGCTTGCTGCTATTCATCCGTCAAACAATCATGGTGACTTACAATAGCATGAAGTAGCAGGAAATATGTTTTATTTTTGGTGTCTTAAAGAGCTGCTGCACAACTGATCTCTAAGCCATAACGACGCTGCTCATTGTGGTTTCGCCACTATGATGCAAGTGGCTGCTGGAAACGTCATTACATCAAATGGTCGCGGCCGTGGTGGACGTAGAGGCGGAAGCCAGGGAGGGCGGGGTGGAAAAGGACCGCCGGAACCCCTCCCAGAAGGTGTGGCTAATCAATGAGTGTGCCTTTTGTTGCCTTCGAAATGCCCAGTTACACCTTTGCAACGACTATGAGTAGTCCGCGTGATAAGCATAGTTTCTAACACGTTACATTGCTTGTGTGAACATTGCTTTTTGCACATTGCTTGCAAGAAGCCGTGGATGGAAGCCCTTGGACTACGTGATGGAGAATGCCAAGAACACCACGTCCCAATCGGACCCAGAGGACACAAGTGGACATGCTCCAGTGATGGCGACGACCGAGACACAACAACCACGTGTGCAAAATGCAGCCAAAAGCCACGTGTACAAGACTCGTAGTAACAAGCCATCTGTTGGCGCCACTGCCTTCACTTCTGGCCAGCAGCTGCACTCTACTGCTGCTCCCGCAACTGCTGGCGCCACCAACTTCACTTCTGGCCAGCAGCTGCACTCTACTGCTGCTCCCGCAACTGCTGGCGTCACCTCCTTCACTTCTGGCCAGCAGCTGCACTCTACTGCTGCTCCCGCAATTGCTGGCGCCACTGCCTTCACTTCTGGCCAGCAGCTGCACTCTACTGCTGCACCCGCAACTGCTGGCGCCACCGCCTTCACTTCTGGCCAGCAGCTGCACTCTACTGCTGCTCACGCAACTGCTAGCGCCACCGCCTTCACTTCTGGCCAGCAGCTGCACTCTACTGCTGCTCCCACAACTGCTGGCTCCACCGCCTTCACTTCTTGCCAGCAGCTGCACTCTAATGCTGCTCCCGCAACTGCTGGCGCCACCGCCTTCACTTCTGTCCAGCAGCTGCACTCTACTGCTGCTCCCGCAACTGCTGGCGCCACCGCCTTCACTTCTGGCCAGCAGCTGCACTCTACTGCTGCTCCCGCAACTGCTGGTGCCACCGCCTTCACTTCTGGCCAGCAGCTGCACTCTACTGCTGCTCACGCAACTGCTGGCGCCACCGCCTTCACTTCTGGCCAGCAGCTGCACTCTACTGCTGCTCCCACAACTGCTGGCTCCACCGCCTTCACTTCTTGCCAGCAGCTGCACTCTAATGCTGCTCCCGCAACTGCTGGCGCCACCGCCTTCACTTCTGTCCAGCAGCTGCACTCTACTGCTGCTCCCGCAACTGCTGGCGCCACCGCCTTCACTTCTGGCCAGCAGCTGCACTCTACTGCTGCTCCCACAACTGCTGGCGCCACCGCCTTCACTTCTGGCCAGCAGCTGCACTCTACTGCTGCTCCCGCAACTGCTGGCGCCACCAACCTCAATTCTGGCCAGCAGCTGCACTCTACTGCTGCTCCCACAACTGCTGGCGCCACCGCCTTCACTTCTTGCCAGCAGCTGCACTCTACTGCTGGTCCCGCAACTGCTGGCACCACCAACGTCACTTCTGGCCAGCAGCTGCACTCTACTGCTGCTCCCGCAACTGCTGGCGCCACCAACTTCGCTACTGGCCAGCAGCTGCACTCTACTGCTGCTCCCGCAACTGCTGGCGCCACCAACTTCACTTCTGGCCAGCAGCTGCACTCTACTGCTGCTCCCGCAACTGCTGGCGCCACCAACTTCACTTCTGGCCAGCAGCTGCACTCTACTGCTGCTCCCGCAACTGCTGGCACCACCGCCTTCGCTTCTGGCCAGCAGCTGCACTCTACTGCTGCTCCCGCAACTGCTGGCGCCACCGCCTTTGCTTCTGGCCAGCAGCTGCACTCTACTGCTGCTCCCGCAACTGCTGGCGCCACCGCCTTCACTTCTGGCCAGCAGCTGCACTCTACTGCTGCTCCCGCAACTGCCGGCGCCACCGCCTTCACTTCTGGCCATCAGCTGCACTCTACTGCTGCTCCCGCAACTGCTGGCGCCACCGCCTTCACTTCTGGCCAGCGGCTGCACTCTACTGCTGCTCCCGCAACTGCTGGCGCCACCGCCTTCACTTCTGGCCAGCGGCTGCACTCTACTGCTGCTCCCGCAACTGCTTGCGCCACCGCCTTCACTTCTGGCCAGCAGCTGCACTCTACTGCTGCTCCCGCAACTGCTGGCGCCACCAACTTCGCTACTGGCCAGCGGCTGCCTACCCCAGTTGCTCCTCAAAATGACAGCCTCCCCTACTCAGGATTTGCCAGCCCTTCACAGCAGGTCTTCGTGCAATGTGACGTAGATTCCGAATCTGAGGAGTACGGAGAGGGTGCCGACGAATTCGACGAGATCTTCAACAACGTGACAGCAGGAACTGCATCTCCGGCTGTTGCTGCCAGCGGGTCTGCTGCGGCATTCACCCATGCTGGGGTGGCACGTACGCCTGAGGGGATTAACAACGCTACAGTGCTTGCTGCAGGTGATCTCATCTCGCGGGCAGAGTCTGAGGCGCTGTCGGCCCAATTCCGGAAGGTGGAGCGCGAAAACGTGGCTCTAAGCAACCAAGTCAACTACCTCCGCCGCTTAAACCAGTCAGTTTTTGCCCGATCTGGTAGCCCCGCAGGTGATGAGACCACGCCCAACGAAGGAGCATCAGCCGGAGCATTGGCTATGGATCCTGAAATTGTGCCGCAGGTCTACTTGTCTTCACGCCTGGCCGTTGGTCGCGCCATCGCCAATGCGTACCAGAACGGCGGCATTGTGTGCGGTGACAACGTGGCGCCCGAGTACGAGTCATTTGCGGCTCAGCTTGCTGACGCTATGAAGAAGGTTCCGCCTCACAAAGGTGGACTTACTGTAAGCGTGATGTTAATGTGCCATTGAAACTTGACTTGATTCAAGTTTTCAGCAAACCCTTAACCCCAGTCATTGAATCTTGCCTTGATAAATGTTTCCAGCAAACCTTCATCCCTTGTCATTGAAACTTGCCTTGATTTGAGTTAACCCGAACCTTAAACCCCAGTCATTGAAATTTCCCTTGTTTCTATACTGCTCAAACCCTGAACCCTTGTCTATGTAGTACGTAATCTACTACCATGCACCCTATATCGCAGATTGTGATAAAAAAAACCGTGGACATCCTCATGTTCCAAACCCCGAACGACCGAGTCGACTATTGGCCGCCCCGAAGTAGTCTTCTCGGGGCTATGGAAGTTGCATTGGAGTACACCACGCAACAGCAGAAGTGGAATCTGATCCACGTCTACGAGTTCGATCTCGTTCGGCGCGGTTACATCCGAGACCAGCTCCAAGAGTTTCGAAACGACTGCTTGACGACTGGACGCTGTTCGGTCATTAATGCGTTCGATTTATGCATTTCTCGACCGGACAAGCAACGGGCGGTGATGGGAACCGAAGACGTCACCAAGTTTCTGACAAAGTACAAGCCGGGTGAGTGGTAATTGAGATCTATGATACCCATCGCATTTTCACTCACAGCCATCTAGAACCCCCCCCCCCCTTTTCTTGGCCTCCCCTCTCCCCTGATCTGTTGCCTTTTGCCCCCCATACACCTTTCACTGGCTTCCACTTTCACTCGTTTGAAACCATTTGACTTTCCATCACAGCAACTGCGTATCTGCCTTCCTTGACCTCCCCTCTCCCTCATTCTCCCTCATTCCCTCCCATTTTTTCTGCCTTTTTGCTGTTCCCAAAACAGCAGCCCCGTAGTCGCCTTCTCTGTTCACCCCTCTCCCCCCTTGCGCTCTCCTCTGCTTTTCTCTCACAGCAACACCGTTACTGCCATCCTTGTCCTCCCATCTCCCCATGTTTGCTACCCTTTGGCTTTACATCATATGAGCCCTAATCCCCACCTTACCCCCCCTCTCTTCCCAGGGCTGCTGCCCATAGCCTTTCCCTCTCAAAAACACTCAAACCACCTTCCCTGACCTCCATTCGGCCCTGTTCTGCTGCCTTTGGCGTTTGTATCACAACAACCCCGTACCCAACTTCAGTGTCCTGCCCTCCCACCGGTTTTTCTGCCTTTTATACTCTCTCACAGGAATTCCGTTCTTGTGTTCCAATAGGTGCTCTCCTTTGCCTTTCCCTGGCAGCAACATCATTACCACGATTATTGTCTTCCCATATTCCCCTTTTGGCTACCCTTTGCCTTCCATGGCCTCCACCACTCTCCTCACTTTGGCTGCCGTTTGCATTTCCATCACATCAACCTTGCTCCCCCTTCCACTGTCCTCCCCTCTCCTCCAGGTTGCTGTCCTTAGCATTTCCCTCACAGGAACCCTGTCCTCACCTTACCCCATCTTCCCTTCTCCCTTGTTTTGCTGCCCTTAGCCTTTCCCTCACAGGAAC
Source organism: Closterium sp. NIES-65 (assembly GCA_948144175.1). NCBI lineage: Eukaryota > Viridiplantae > Streptophyta > Zygnematophyceae > Desmidiales > Closteriaceae > Closterium > Closterium sp. NIES-65. The sequence continues at coordinate 6,358,326 of CANXME010001053.1, read as the reverse complement.
CGTGCTTACCCCCTCTTCTCTTCTCCCCTGTTCTGCTGCCCTTATCCTTTCCCTCACAGGAACCCTGTCCTCACCTTACCCCCTCTTCCCTTCTCCCCTGTTCTGCTGCCCTTATCCTTTCCCTCACAGGAACCCTGTCCTCACCTTACCCCCTCTTCCCTTCTCCCCTGTTCTGCTGCCCTTAGCCTTTCCCTCACATGAACCCTGTCCTCACCTTACCCCCTCTTTCCTCACAGCAACCTCTGCCTTCCCTGTCCTCCCATCTCCCAGGTTCTGCTGCCCTATGCTTTTCCTTCACAGAAACCTCGTTCTCGCCATCCCTGGTCTGCACTCTCCCCATATTTGCTGTCGTTTGCCTTTCCCTCGTAGAAACCCCGTACCCCCTTTCCCTGTCCTCCCCTCTCTGCCAATCTGCTGCCCTTAGCCCTTGTTCCACAGGAACCCCCATACCGCCTTCCCCGACCTCCACTCGGCCCCGTCCTGCTGCCCTATCCCTCCTTAGCTCACACGCATTATGTTGGTGTTATCACATGCCAGTTTGTTTGTTCTAATGCCCATGCACAGTCCCAGGTTCTTTTGGACTTCGAATCTGGCACATGAACACGCTTGGTGTCCCTTTTGCAAGTCCTGTCTTTCTCTCTGGCATCGCCAAGTCTTTCAAGCGCGATGGGCACAACGTCGTTCTGCTCCTCTTGATGCACATCGCATTCTGGTTGTGCGGGGTGAGAGCATTTTGTCACAGATTTTAATGCTCAAGGGTAGTTGCGATGATTCAAAACTAAACCATATTCATGTTTTCGTTGCAGGTTGAAAGGAAGCTTGAAGGAAAAGACATGTCCCAGAGCCCTAAAGAAAACCGCACATTTGTTATGGATTATTATGTCAAGGTGCGGGAATGGGTGCGTGCAATCCTTGCAATAAGGAACGACACCCGAGGACCTTGGTGGGACAACAATCATCATGCGTGGAAGTTTGCAGGTGGACAGTCACATGTTTTTATCAGCAACGATGGTGTGGACAATGACTAGTTTAGCGTAAAAAAAACACTCGGCTCGTAACCTTTGAACGAAACTGGTAGTGGTTTTAGTCTTGTATCTGGTTTTGGTTTTAATAGATAGTTGATTTAGTTTATAGGTTATAATAACAAATTGTAGTACTGTAATGGGAATTATTATATTAGGCATCATATTCATATGTGCTTTATACAATCTATTATAGAATATAGATTACTATTTGTGATTGGAATATGAATGCATAATTGCGCATTAAAGAGATATTAATATACGTCAAGTGCGCATTTGTTACTTGTACCGCGTTACGGGGTAAGACTATTCTTCCTAATGTATCACTGTATCGATTCGTTTTTTCCGACACCCTGTATCGAGTCGTAACATGTATCGTAACTGAGAAACAGAGCAGTTCTCTCCGCTTTCTGTAGACCTCACTTTCGATTTCGTTATTGTTTTTCGGCCAATTAGAATGGCGTGCGACTGCTGGTAAGGTCGATCAAATGTGAACAGGTGGAAGACACGTGTCATAATGGATTTTGCTCAAGTTCATAGCTACGATAGAGTAGCTTCGAGAATCTGGCGATGTGCAGCCCAGATTCGACTTCAATCTCCAGTCTTGAAAGAAACCAAACAGAGCTACTCTCAAGTAGCTTCATTCTCTTCATGATGAGCGGCTTTGATTCGTCGCGAATTATTGTCTGTTGAAAATCGAGCCCAACAGCAACTTCAACGTAACCTTGCCAGCAACCCCAAGGCAGCCCACACCAAACCAACCATAGAGCTACCCCAAAGTAGCTTCGCTGCAGCTTTTGGAAGCCCATTTTTTTGCGATGTCGCTCCATGTTACCCTGTGCTGCTCGATGTTACCACATGTTAACTTGCGCTACTCCATGTTACCCTACACCAGGTGGCGCACGGAAGCAGCTGCAACTGGCGTACACCAGCACCTGGCGGGCTGTTCCAGCACTTGGCAGGCTGCTCCTGCACCTGGCGGGCTGCTCTTGCACCTGGCGGGCTGCTCTTGCACCTGGCGGGCTGCTCTTGCACCTGGCGGGCTGCTCTTGCACCTGGCGGGCTGCTCTTGCACCTGGCGGGCTGCTCTTGCACCTGGCGGGCTGCTCCTGCACCTAGCGGGCTGCTCCTGCACCTGGCGGACAGCAGCACCCGACAGGCGGCAGCAGCAGCACCTTGCTGCTTGCAGCTCCCCTGACGCCCTGTAACAGCTCCCCCTGACGCCTTGCTGCGTCAGCACCTGACGGCCTCCAACAACGAGGCTGGATCTCCTGCAGAACCAGAACGTCTTGGTACGATTCTGTAGTTCCAGCACGTGTGCATCAGCAGTAACTTGCCTTTTTTTCTTTGATCAGTAACCACTCGTGACTGTGATCCCCACTCACACCATTGCTGTTGTGTGTGACTCCCCCTAAAACCTGCAAGTACTTTGCATCATCCAGTACTTTGGCGAATGAAGTCAGCAGCTGCGACCTTCTAGCAGAAAAGCTCTCGGTTGCGGCTGCTTCCCATGCCTTGTGTATTCATTGCAGTAGGTCTCATCCTGATACTGGTCTTCGTGTGTAACCTGAAGAATGAAAATGAAAAATGAACTCCCAATTCTTTGTTGTAGCCCAAGGTACTCCACACCCCACTCCCCCTCTCACTCGTGGGTTTGTCGTCATGGATACGTGTGAGCTCGCACACAGCACCAAACACGCGAGTGAGATATGTGGAGCTAAGTGGTGCGCTATTTTCTAGCACTCTTGGAGAGGTGCATACATGTGAGTGCAGATTCAGTGCCTTCAATCTGCGGACTGGTTGAAGACGGTGCTCCAGGTGGAATCGGGTGGAGACCACACAAGAGGATGCATGTGAGATGATGCTTTGATAGACTTGGTGAGATAATCTGCAGCTTGCTGAGCTATTGGGCAGTACTCCGGCCGCATAACACCATCATGAACAGCCTTCCGCATCCAATGGTAACGCACTTCCATATGCTTAATGCGTTGACTCATTTGCTCCCCGGTTGCAAGTGCAATTGCACTTTGATTGTACACAAAGATGACAGTTGGTTTTTGTTGTGGAAAACCGAGGTCTTCACACAAGCGCCGAAGGTAGGTAGCTTCTCTTGCCCCTTTGAAAACTGCAGTGTATTCTGCTTTAGCTGTTGATGTTGCAATGACTATTTGTCGTTTAGTTCTCCAATTGACAGCAGCTCCTCCCAAGGTAGACACATAGTCTTCAACCGAGTGGCACCCCACTTCGTTTGCATAGTCTGAGTATGTGTATCCTCGGAGCACCAAGTCGCTTCCTCCATAGACCAGCCCCACGTCCGCTGTATTCTGTAAGTACTTGAACACCCTTTGGATTCCAAGCACTGTTGCTCCTATTGGCTGCTTGCTTAACTGGCCAGCACATGCGTTGCATATGTTATGTCTGGCCTCCCTGCTGTCGAGATGTAAAACAATAAACAGCAATCAGCACCAGTTGACTGTCAATCTTGTGTGGTGGTTCTCCTTGTGGTCCAGGTTCCTTCGTGATTGGCGTTCGGACTCCGGATCGGCTGCCTTCCATCCCGAAGTTCGCCAAAGCCTATGAGATGTACTTTGTGAGTCTGAGTGAGATCTGGTCGGTTTCAGCAGTGACATTAAGGCCCAAAAACTGCGTCATGGTCTTGTTGACAATTAAGGTGAAGTTCCGCTTCAAGTATTGAATCACACAGCTTCAACGCCTTCTTCGTCACGAGACTAGATGAGGATCTCATCAACATACGTAAGCAACCACACCGTATCTTTGCCTTCTCTTTTCCAGATGAATAGGGATGGGTCAGGTTCTAACTGCTCCATGTTCAGCTCCAATAGCACTCTAGGTAAGTGCCGATGTCACAGTCGTGGTGCTTGCTTAAACCCATACACGCTGCGATAAAGTTTTCAGACCTTGTCACCATCACACCAAGGTTCAGGAGGTCGCACGTACACGTCCCTGTCAATTGGTGCGCAATGGAATGCGTTGGAAATGTCTAGTTGCACCACCTTCCGCTTCGTGGCCAACGCGCCAGCAACAGACCTGCGCGAGGTAGGTCCTTGGTTGACAGAGGAGTATGTCTCATTGTATATTCCCCATGTCTGTCCACATCCTTTCACCACCCAACGTGCCTTGAATCGGTTCGGTTGGCCATGCTCATCTTATTTCACCCTTAAAACTACTCCTTTTATCAACACTGGTGTTCCCTTCGGCACGTCCACCCTGTCCACTGTGAAAGAAAAAACGAGAATGAATCAACTATGAATGAAGTGAGTACAAATATGAAACCCTAATTGGGTTGTACCCCCTTTGGGATACCCCACTATAGCCTACACAATAGCATAAGCTAAAATGTTTTGACACACCCCCATAGGCAAAGTGGGGGAGAACAAGGGGTCATAAGACCAGTCAAGCAAAACAAAGCAAAGCTCAGGGTGGATCACAAAGTCACCACACATTCCGAGCACAAGTTCAAAGGCCAGAAGGCCAGTTCACATGCAAGATCATATATAGAGATATACAAGAGTCAAGCAAGCAAGAGCAGGAATATATATAGGTGAAGGTACAAGCAAGGTCAAGAACTGAGCAAGTGAGGCAAGACAGGCACAAGACCCAGATGTGTGCAGCAACGCTGATGATCACAAGGCGCAAGTGCCTTGGTGAAGACATCAGCTGTGTTGGCCTCAGAGGCCACGTACGCAAGTCGCAACTGTCCACGCTGCTGTAGCTCACGAGCAAGAAAGTAGCGGAGAGCAATGTGCTTTGTCCTGTGCTCCAGTCGCTGCTCTCGACACAAGGCCAGCATGGCCTTGTTATCTACGTACAGGACTGGAGGAGAATGAGGCGGCTCTCCAAGGTCGGTCAGCAGGTAGGTGAGCCAGCGTAACTCCTGTGCAGCCATAGCCCCGGCGTAGATCTCAGCCTCACAACTGGAGCCGAGAACAGAAGACGAGCGGGTAGCCCGCCACGAAACAGAGCCGGAACCAAGGCTGAAGGTGTAACCCTGTGACGACCGCTGCGTAGCCTGGTCGTCAGCCCAAGAAGCGTCCGCGTGCCCAGTGAGGACCACAGGACTGCGCCCTCCAAGCACTAGCCCCATGCCCGATGTACTGCACAAGTAGCGCAACACCCTCTTCGCTCCAGCCATGTGCTCTGGTCGGTGTCTCCCAGGAGCAACATAGCGTGCAAGAATGCTAAGAGGGTATGCAAGGTCAGGTCGTGTGCAGGTCATCAGGTACATGAGGCAGCCAACAAGCTCTGCATACGGGCCACTCGACTCTACGGACTCATCCGAAGGCAGAGCTGAGAGCGAGTGGCGAGTAGGCAGAGGAGTGGCCTGAGGCGAGGAGTACGTGAAGCCAAAGCGCTGAAGGACCTGCTGCACCATGTGTGACTGAGTCAGGGTAATGGTGCGGCGTGGTCTGTCCCGGGTGATCTGCAAGCCAAGGTAGCTGCGTAGTTCACCCAGGTCAGTGCACGTGTGTCTCTTCTGCAGCTCGGACTTTACGTTGGCGAGTCCAGCAGTGTCAGCTGTGGCAAAGACCAAGTCGTCGACGTACACGAGGATGTAGAACGGCGGCAGAGAGGTGTCGGTGCGCAAAAACAGCGACGGGTCGGCAGTAGAAGGAGCAAACCAAAGTGCCGCCAGCGTAGTCCTTAGTGTCTCGTGCCACTCACGTGGCGCCTGGCGGAGACCGTAGACTAGACGCCGGAGACTTCACAGGGTACCAGGAGGGAAAGACCCAGTGAAGCCAGGTGGGCGACGCAGCCAGATCTCCTCGTGGAGGCTGCCCTGCAAGAAAGCAGTGCTGAAGTCAAGAGAGTGCAGCTCCTAGTCACGGTGAGCAGCAACGTGCAGCAGTACCCGAAGAGTGGTCATCTTCGGGGTGGGGGAGAAGGTCTGAAAGTAGTCAACTCCCTGCCGCTGACTGAAGCCACGAGCCACGTAACGCGCCTTGAAGACAGGCGGAGAACCCGGCGGCTGCTTCACCCTGAAGATCCACATGCCACTGACTATGTTCGCCCCATGAGGGGGAACAGCGTCAACTTAGGTGCCTGTGGACTTCCAGGAAGCCATCTCTGCATCCATAGCTGCCTGCCACTGAGAGGAGTAGGGACCCTCTATCGCCTCCGCGTAAGAGCGCGGAGTCGGGATGTCTAGTGCATCCGGGTCTCCCTCAGGGGCGAGCAGTACGGACGCGAGATGAGGTGAAGCGGCGGCCAGACACTGGAACTCCTCCTGCCTGTCCTCAAGGACGTCCGTGCCAAGGGCACACTCACCCCCGACGGACGGAGAACAGGCAGACTCAGACTCAGCGACAAGACTAGCAGCGTAGTCTAGACGACAGCGCGCAGCAAAGTCGACGAGTTCAGTGACAAGGGCAGACGCAGCAGAAGACTCGAAAGAAGGGTCAGTGACAGCAGTCGCAAGAAGACGCGTGACGGAAGGACTGGCAGCACGAAGAGAGTCCGACTCCGGGTCGGCAAGAGTAGGAAGAGAGGAAGCAGGAGGAGATGGCAAAGGGGCACGCAGAGGAGCAGTGGACGGACGCAGAGACATCCGGTGCGTGCAAGGGACAGGTAGAAGACGCTGACGCGAACCGCGACCACTAGTGTGCGCAGTACGAACAGGCGACGCAGGACGAGACAAAGGCTCACAACGCTCAGTAAGACCTCCAGTCGGACCAGCGTAGGGAGAAGGAGCAGGCAAAGGGGAGGCAGGCTGTAGCTGTGACTGAACAGGCTGTGGACGCTCTAAGGGAGGAGGAGGAGGACCAGGAGAAGGTGTAAGACCAAGAACCTGCTGGAGGAGGGGAACGAAGTACGGTCGGGGCCGCGTGGCGACGCGAGGAAGAGCAGGGACAGCACCAGTACCCCCAGCAGGAGTACCCGCTCCAGCAGTACGTCCAGCAGCACCTCCAGCAGCTCCAGAACCCCAGCAGCACCTCCAATAGCCCTAGAACCCCCAGCAGCCCCAGGAGCACCGCTAGCCGGACTGCCAGTGGTAGTCTCAGCGCCAACACCCTCAGCAGTACCAGCTCCAGAAGAACCCCCAGGTCCAGCAGCTCCAGTACAACCAGTACAAGCACCTCCAGGACCCGTGGCAGCAGCACCCTCCGCAGCCGAAGAACCTCTAGCACCAGCAGCACGCCTCCAGTGCCGGGCAAACCACTCACGCAGCTCCTGTGGGGAGAGTGGCTCTCGGCGAGACGAAGCACCTCCAGGCGGAGCACCCTCAGTCTCAGCACCCCCAGGCTCAGCACCCCCAGGCTCAGTAACCCCAGGCTCAGTACCCTCAGGCTCAGCACCCCTAGGCTCAGCACCCCCAGACTCAGTACCCCCAGGCTCAGCACCCCCAGGCTCAGCACCCCCAGGCTCAGCACCACCAGGCTCAGCACCTCCAGTCCCAACACCCCCAGGCTCAGCACCCGCAGCAGCACCAGAGTCACTAGTGACCTCGACAGGCTCAACCGCGTCTACCTGGGACAAACGTGAAGGGGCAGGACCCTGAGGGGGGAGGGGGTCTACTGGGGAGGGACCTGGTACCAAGAAGAGCGGGGGCGGGGGAAGGGACGGAGTGCGGTAGGGGAAGAGGCGGTAGTAGGGTACCGACTCGTCGAACGTGACGTCCTGGGAGGACAGAACACGGCGAGAGGTGGGGTGGTAGAACTGCCACCCAGGGGCGTCGGGGGGGAACCCCAGGAAGACGCAGGGAGCAGCGCGAGGGGACAGCTTGTCCGCAGACAAGTCGCGGACAAACGCCCGAGATCCCCAGACCCGGAATGCCGACGCATCGCCAACCTTCCCCATCCACAGCAGGGCTGGGGAGGTCTCTGGCCTGGAGACCCTGGGGTGGAGGTTGATCTGATGCGCCGCGTACCTGTCCGCAAACGGCCACAGAAAATGGGGGGCAGCCGCTTGCATCATAGACGTACAAGCGACGTCCATGACCATGCCAATGCGGCGCTCTGCAATCCCATTTTGCTGCGGTGAGTCCGGAAGCGTGAAGGTCTGGCGGATGCCTCGCGCACGACAGTAGGCACGCAGAAGGCCAGAGGAGAACTCGCCGCCTCTGTCTGAGTGCAGACGTAACACCGGAAAGTCCGAGCCAAAGCTCTGCCTGAGCTGGAGACGAGCTGCGCGGATCCAGTCTATCAGCACCTCAGTGACATCACCCTTGCTGCGCAAGGGGAAGACTGTGGTGTAACGCGAGTAGTCGTCAACCACCAACAGGAGGTAGCGCTCGTGACCGAGTCCACGGACGCGGGCAGGGCCCAACACGTCCATGTGAAGCGTCTGCAACGGAGCGTGTGTCGGAGGAAACTGGGAGGAGTGAGGGGCAGCACGCTGACGCCCCTCGACACAGGGGACACAGGTAGGGCCAGGGCTCTGAGGAAGGGGAGGGAGAGACCGGGGAAGACCAGACACAAGAAGACGGGAGGCCATGCCTCTGAGCCGAAGCAGAGAGGGGTGACCAAGGCGGTGGTGCCAGAGGAGAGTCTCGTGAGACAGGCGACGACACGAACAGGGGGCAGACTCAGGGCCAGACCTGGACGCTGCAGCAAACACCTGACCTGACGAAGGGACCCTACCAGACTCAGGAACTGGAGGAGAAGCAGTGGTCAGTGTGTACAGGCTCAACCCTGGCTGACGTGTAAACGTAGCCAGGTGACGACCCGTGCTAGCCTCTGTGCAGTGCGTCACTCGCTGACAAGCAGGCGTGAACTGGTGGACTCCCGCATCCTGTAGGTCAGCACCACTCACCAAGTTCGTAGAGAACGAGGGGAGGTAGAGACCAGACAGGGTGCCAGAGGGAGCCGGCGGACACGGGAGGACTGTGGAGAAGCGAGACAGGACAAGACCCACAGGACACCGCAACCGGCCGACTAAGCGGCGTGAGTGTGGTGCGATCTCGAAAGAAAGAGCGAGACGCTCCAGAGTCAAGGATGAAGGTGTGGGAGGCCGAAGCCGACGCAGTACCTGAGAGCGCAGACGCACGAGTACCTGAGAGAGCAGCCTCACCAGTACCTGAGAGCACAGACGCACTGGCACCTAGAGCAGAAGCCTCACCGGCACCTAGAGCAGCAGTACCAATGCCCGGGCCGGGCGGAAAACACCGGTAACAGTCACCCTCATCACTAATGGTCACAGCATACATGGCAGCAAGGATAGCATCAAAATCAAGATCAAAGATAGCTACACCAGCCCTAGATAGCTCTCCCCAGCAGGGGATCTCCGCGGCCTCCGGGAACTGCTAGCGCCAAGCGTCCGTCAGGCGGCCAAAGCAGCGCTGGGCGGTGTGGGTATCCCCACACTGCTCTCCAGCGCGGTCGCCAGTGCGGAGAACGTAGGTGCGGGGACCAAAACCCCCACCGCGCTGACGCTGCGTGTACCACTCACGGAGCTGCTGAGGGGTGGGGACGTCGCGAGAACGCTGCTGCTGCTGCTGCTGCTGCTGGCGCTGGCCGCCCCCAGTGCTGCTCCGCTGCGAAGCGCCACTCCGACCACCGCCACCTCCGCCACCCCCGCCTCCACCTCCACCGCCCCCGCCTCCGCCTCCACCGCTGCCACCTCCGCCACCTCCGCTACCACCGCCACCGCCGCCGCCACCCCCGCCTCCACTGCCGCCACTAGCACCCCCACCCCCGCTACCACCTCCACCGCCACCCCCACTCCCTCCGCCGCCTCCACCTCCACCTCCACCGCCCCCACTGGCCCCACCCGCTCCCTTGCCCCCCTTGCCCTTGCCAGAGCGGCGTCTCCCGCTAGGGGCAGACGCCGCACCGACCGACTCAAGACCAACAAGGTCGGCCGCAGCGGCAGAGGCGACAGAGGGCAAGAGAGGGGAAGGAGAACACCCCTCAAAGATGGGGGCGCGGGGGTCACCTCGAGAGGCTCCTACAGCGACTATGCTCTTCTCTGCTGCAAGGAGGGCCTTCTCGAGGCTGTCGACTGTGAGGGTGGTGGGGCAGACCACGAGGAAGTGATCCCGGACTACACGAAGGGAGTCTCGGAGGCGAGTGACTAAGAAGTAGAGAGTGATGTACATGGGGGGGGGGGGGTTCTTGGCGCAGAACTCAGCAGGAAGCGCAGCGCGGTAGCGAGTGTCACTAGTGCGGAGGTGCGTGATGAGATCAGCGACAGTGGGAAAGGCGGCAAGGTCAGGGAAGAGGAAGGGGAGCATGAGGCGGCTCAGTGCAGCAGTGGCAGGGGAGGAGTAGCGCGCAACTACAGCGTCGTACAAGGTCTGGGCACTCTTGTACTGACTAAAGTGCGCGCGCTCAGTGGTGGGCAAGTGGCGACGCATAGCAAGACGTGCAGCAGCATCGCGGGTGGCCCACTGAGAGCGAACAGTGGGGTCAGCATCAGCAGCAGGGGCAGGAGAGGCGCCAGAGGTGAGGTCAAAGAGGGGAAAGGCCGTCAGCTCTATCGCACTGTAAGAACAGCTGCAGGTCGTCGACCCAGACCTCAAAGTCAATGGCTCGACCCTCAGCGTCAAAAGCGAGGACACTGGGGGTAGCCATGACGACGACAGTGGAGCAGTGCAACCAGTAGGGGAAGGGCACGCAGTGACAGCGGTACGGTGCTCACCGGGCAGGGCAGGTCAGGCGGCTCGGCGGTTGCTGGGCGGCTCGGCAGCTCCTGGGCGGCTCGGCTGCTCCTGGGCGGCTCGGCTGCTCCAGGAAGGGTGCCCGGCGGCTCGGCGGCTCCAGGGCGGCCCGGCTGCTGCTGAGCGGCTCGGCTGCTGCTGGGCTGCTCGGCGGCTCCCGGGCGGTTCGGCTTCTGTCGGTCGACTCGGCTGCGACTGGGCGGCTTGGCTGATGCTGAGCCGCTCGGCTGCGGTTGGGCGGCTCGGCTGATGCTGGGCCGCTCGGCTGCGGCTGGGCGGCTCGGCTGATGCTGGGCCGTGTAGGTAGGGCGGCGGCTGGGCTGCAGGTAGGGCGGTGGGGCCGTGCAGGAAGGGCGACGGGGCCGCGAAGGAAGGGCGGCGGGGCCGCTAAGCAGAGGGCGGCGGGGCCGCGAGAGCAGAGCGGCGGGGCCGCGAAGGAAGGGCGGCGGGGCCGCGTAGAAGAGGGCGGCGGGGCCGCGTAACAGAGGGCGGCGGGGCCGCGTGAGCAAGGCGGCGGGGCCGCTTAGCAGAGGGCGGCGGGGCCGCGATCGAAGGGCGGCGGGGCCGCTAAGGAAGGGCGGCGGAGCCGCGATCGAAGGGCGGCGGGGCCGCGATCGAAGGGCGGCGGGGCCGCTAAGGAAGGGCGGCGCGACGGGCCGCTAGGGGCGACACGACGGGTCGCTAAAAAAAAAAGGAAAACACGCCTCGGGGCGCGCTTCGGTGGGCCCTAGAAGCAGTCCCTAGGAGGGAACCTGCTCTGATACCATGTGAAAGAAAGAACGAGAATGAATCAACTATGAATGAAGTGAGTACAAATATGAAACCCTAATTGGGTTGTACCCCCTATGGGATACCCCACTGTAGCCTACACAATAGCATAAGCTAAAATGTTCTGACATCCACCACTTCGTACGCTTCCAGTTCGTCGAACTTGACCAACTCTACATCAACAGTGGCTTCCCAAAGAGGTGCGTACGGGTCTTTTGTCATCTCCTTGAGTGTTTTGGGCTCCTTGTACGTCAAGTCCACCATGGGGACGTCACTTGCAGTACATCCTAGCACGTGTTGCTGCAAGTTGGGAAGGTTGTTGAACGCTTGTGCTGCCTACTGTTTCCCAAACATCACGTCCAGTCCTGTCATGCTGTCTGTCCCTGTCTTCTCCTTCGAGCACGGTCATAGTTGGGTTGAAGTGAACCCGCTGTGGAGTTGCGCCATGAGCTGCCAGCGGGATCCCATCAGGTGGATAGGCAAAGTCATGGAGATGGCTTGCCTCATTCTCCATTTTGTTGCCTTCAGCACCTTCAGGAACAGAGACGCTTGCTAGAGGTCACTTGCTATAGCCCCTTCCTCTATTTCGGTTGCGTTGTCAGTGGGTGATTCCTCTTGAGTTGCGTCAGCTTCCTTGTGTGGTTGAGATGTGTGGATAATGTAGAGGTTGGTGGGGATGCAGGAAAAGCGTCAAACTCAGACCCAATTCATTCTCCCCGTGAAGTCAAGCCGCCAATGTTCAGTGATACTTCTTTCGTGTAGCGATGGCATTCGAGTACCGATTCAGCATCCGGTAACTTGAGGTCGTCAAAGAAGCGAGCTGAGTGTGTGTCCGTGTCCACATCAATTGCCAAGTCTAGAACGATCCATGCCTTCCAAGCGTTGGAGGTCATGTGTTGGCTGCCTCCACCGTCCAGTAGCCACAAGTGACCTTCAGGCATTGGTAAGGCCGTTTGCGTGGAGCGAATTGTTGCAATGCATGTGACGGTATGCTTTTTGTCTCCCCCAGCAGCCCTTTCTTTGATAGTCGTGTTGTTGTCACGTTTAGGGCTTCCACTCCTTCGAGGTGAGGTTGAGCGGCTAGTCCCAGTGCGCTGGTTCATCCTCCCTCTGTTTTGCAGTTCCCACTCTAGTGGTGACCAGCCCGGAGGCGCCTTGGGACACTTGTAGAATGGGTGGCCAGATTCCTTGCAGTACCAACACACAAGGTTTGAACGCCCTCCCCTTCCTTCATTGCCCTTGAATCTCTCCCCAACCGTCACGCCGCATTCTGGTCGTCCTTTGTTTCGGTCCTCTCCTTTGCTGGTGAATGATCTCCATATGCTTGACCAGCCATGTGAGGGGGACATTTGTCACGGTTGGTCTTGCTAATGAGGTCTTGGTAGCGTTGTTCCTGAATCATCATTAGTTGTAGTGGGTAGCTGTACGAGATGTCATGTAGCATTTTCGAGTGCCTCCGCTCCTCCCAATGCGGCGACTGTCCAGTAATTAGATTCAAGGTAAATGAATCCTCATCCACCATCTTCCCTACCAATGCCAGTTTGTCACGGACTGCCATTGCCCGATTGAAATATTCCTCCATTCTCTCTTGACTCCCTGTCTTTAGGTTGTCCAATTGCTTTTGGAGATACGCCTTTGCTACTGACTCTTTTGCCTGGTACGTCTCCATCAGGTGTTCCCATGCCTTAAACGCCAGGCTGTAGGATTCTTGAAACACGTTCAGTTGCAGTTGAATCGTTGTGCTCACGCTATGTAGTAGCACCGAAAACGCCAGCGTTGCACGTTGTGCGTAGTCCGCTTGCATATTTTACAGCCGATCCATTGCATCTCTTATGTTGCCATCGGCCATGGTAACCGGGTATTGAAGCGTCACGAAGAATTCCCATAGATTTGTCACGTGCGCATTCATGCAAAACCGAAGCGCCCATTCGCAAAAGTTGGTGCTGTCAAATGGAGTAGTAGTGAACACCTTGTCCACCGCTGCCCCCACCATTTTGAGTGACAGTGTGTCCCTGTCTTCCTCCGTGTACTCGCGTGGAGTTGGGTCGAAGAGAGTATGTATGGTAGATGGGTGTGGTAGTTGAACCGAGCGTTGCGTACCTTCGCGTTCCAGCACTTCCACTTGGTCCCAGCGCATGATGCCACTTGATTGCATTCTATGTCCTATCCGGCCCATGCTTCGTGCAGAATCCACTCCCATTTGTGGACAAAGTGCACGAGGGGGTACGGTGTTGTCGCCAAAAAAGTTAAGACCTGATCATCAGGGGAACTCCAACCGGATGAGAGTTAGTGGCAAGGCGACGTAGTGGGGGAGCACCAATAAAGTAGGATTCGAATCCCACACCTTCCACGCCCACTTGACTGCCACTCCTTTCCCCAATCTACCCCGTCATGTTTCTTTCCACGCCAATCTCATCTCCACGTTCCCTTGCATCCGTAACACTCACGTACTCATCATCCCTCCCCCTTGCTTCCCTTTGCATGGTTGGCTGAGGTGCATTGTGGGAGCTTCCCTCTCCTTGGAAGGATGCATCCCTCCCTTGTGATGACTCTCCTCCTCCGGGCATGTCTCCCTCCCCTTCACCTTCAACAACTGCATGCGCATTTGAAGCATTGGTTTGGTCGGTACGTGGAGTGTTTGTATGTGACTATCCATGGGTGGGTGGGTTGCTGAAACCTTGAACTTGAGTTCGCATGTTGAACTTGGCTCTTAGTGAAGCTTGGAGTGTCGGTGGTGCTCTTGCTATCATGTTCTCTAGGTGCTCATGTTGAGCCAAGATTGTTTCTTCAAGCACCTTGTTGTATCCAGCATCGACCTTACCGTCAAACCGGGCCATGATATAAATCCAGAAAGTTGCTCCTTAGTTATACTAGCTTGCTGGTATCCTTGTCAAAGGTCGTTGAGAGCGAGTTCCTGACCAAAATTCAGCAGCATGCCCCCTAGAGTAGCACAGATACCATGCTAGAAAGGCATAGTGCCGTCGTAGCGGAAGCCTTGATAGTATAATAGAACTGAACTGAAAGCTTGAAAACATGTTTTACTACTATCGGGTCTTTTGCAAGTCCCGGGGAATGGGGTTTCACTCCAGTAACAAGAATGGTGTAGGGGACTTCGTACTCTATAGTATGAAAACTCATTATTCAGTAAGCAAGTACTCTAAAATTGTCAGTATTGAAAAAAACATTACTCTGAAGCACTCATTTTTCAAAATCAGCCGACCCTGAAAAATCAAGAATGTCAGAAAAATAGTTCGAAATTTCAGACAATCAGACCAAAATAGTTTGATATCGTCAGCCCCAAGAGTAGGGTGTTTATCTAAGCAGCTAACCCCTTCAGCATGGCTCCATCCACACCAATAATGCTTTATCAATAATTCTACCCACCAATAATTCTTACCCTCCAATAATTTTGGACTCCAATAATTGTGGTCCTCCAATAATTGTACAATTATTAAAGGCCTGGGAGTCTTATAAGGAAGACTACAGTAAAATCTAACAGGATAAACATATTTTTTTATCCTTATGTTTTCAACAAGTACAGCACCCACCCGTTCTCGCCAGTTACAGCCTAGCAGTGCTCCACACATTGCGTTTCAGAAACCAAGTACGGTGAACTAGAAACCTGAAAATGGCATGTATTCTATACTATGTCATTTTCAGGCTAGCTAGCCTGTAACCCTTCCCTAGTGTCAAACTATGTTTATAGTTTGGATAAGATGTAGCGAGTCACATCAAAGGGGGTTCACAAAGACTCTCGATACCTGAGCCTGTGCTAGGATTTTGGGCATTCTGAGCCCTCAGGGCAGCTTTTGAAAATTCTCAACAATAACTTGATTTTTCAAGGCAAATATTAATGGCCATCTTGAAATTTTAGGGCACCAACAGGATCTGTCAAACATTATATATGTTGTTGTGTTTGTTTAGGCTATACTGGGTTAGCCTATAGGGGGTACACAATTTCTAGGGTTAGGTACTTGTACTGTTTTCACTGCTAGTTCAATCATTCCTCTTCCGTTATTCCAACATGGTATAGAGCAGGTCCTTCCTAGGACCGAATTTTTTTTCAGGGCCCACCACTACCTACCTACCTACCTATCTGCGCCCTAAGGCGACTCGGTTTTTTTACGGCCACCTAAGGCCCCGACGGCCCGCCCCTATAGGCCCCGAACGGCCCACGCGCTCGCCCCTAGCGCCCCCCTTTCGGCCCCGCGATCGCCCCTAGAGGCCCCGTCGGCCCCGCGCTTACCTCCCTAGAGGCCCAGAACGGCCCCGTCGGCCCGGCGCTCACCTCCCTAGAGGTCCCCTACGGCCCCGTCGGCCCCGCGCTCACCTCCCTAGAGGCCCCGAACGGCCCCGTTGGCCCCTAGAGGCCCCCTTGACGGCCCCGCGCTTACCTCCCTAGCGGCCTCGAACGGCCCCGTTGGCCCCTAAGAGGCCCCGTTAAGGCCCCGCGCTTACCTCCCTAGCGGCCCCGAACGACCCCGTCGGCCCCTAGAGGCCCCGTTAAGGCCCCGAACGGCCCCGCGCTCACCTCCCTAAGGCCCCGAACGGCCCCGTCGGCCCGGCGCCCACCGTCCCTAGAGGCCCCAAATGGCCCCGCGCCCACCGCCCCTAGAGGCTCCGAGCGGCCCGTTACCGCCACAGTCCGAGACCGAACCAAGCCGCGCGACCGAACCGAGCCGCGCGACCCGAACCGAGCCGCGCGACCCGAGCCGAGCCGCACGACACGAGCCGAGCCACGTGAACCTAGCCAAGCCGCGCGACCTGACCCGAACCGAGTCGCCCCACCCGAGCCGCGCCGCCCTGCCCGAACCGAGCCGCCCTAACTGCTTCTACTATTGCTACTGCTGCTATTTCTACTGCTCCTATGGCTAGCCCACAGGTTCTAGTTTTCGATGCTGAGGGCCGCCCAGTGAAGTTTGACACCTGGCTAGATGACCTGCACCTCTACCTACAGCTCACAGCCAAGGACGACATCTCACTGTACGACCACGCCCTAGGCCATGTCACTGCCCCTGCTGCTACTGCTGACACCACGGCTCACTCACAGTGGCAGACTCGTGATGCGCACACTCGCTTCGCTATTCGCAACTCCCTGCCGATAGACGAACGCGAGCACTTTGGCCAGCACAAGACTGCACAGGCACTGTACACAGCTGTCGTTGCTCGCTACTCCTCACCTGCCTCTGCCGCGCTAGGCCGTCTCTCCCTCCCCTACGTGTTTCCCGACCTGGCCTCGTTCCACACATTCGCTGACCTCATCACGCACCTCCGTACCAGTGAGGCTCGCTTCCGTGCCGCCATGCCCGCTAAGTTCCTTGTCACGCACCCCCCCCCCACTCTGGCTCACTCTTCACCACCTAGTCACCCGCCTCCCTGACACACTGCGTGCTGTCAGGGACCACTTCCTCGCTTGCTGCCCCACTGAGCTCACCATTGCCCTCCTCGAGAAGGAACTACTTGCAGCTAAGACTAGCATAGTCGCTGTAGGTGCCTCTCGTGGCGACCCCCGTACCCCGTTCTTTGAGGGGTGTTCTCCTTCCCCCCTTCTTCCCTCTGTGGCCTCTGCTGCTGCTGTCGACCTCCTTGGTGCTGAGAAGGTCGGTACTGCGTCTGCTTCGAGCGGGCGCCGCAGCGGCAAGGGCAAAGGGGGCAAGGGTGGTGGCGGTGACGGCGGGGGAGGTGGTGGTGGGGGCGGTGGAGGCGGTGGGGGTGGTGGCGCGACAGGAGCAGCTAGTGGCAGCGGTGGGGGTGGTGGCGGCAGCGGCGGGGGAGGTGGCAGGGGCGGAGGCGGTGGATGGGGTGGCGGTGGACGAGGCGGCGGCCAGGGTTGGGGTGGTCGAGGAGGTGGCGGCGGCGGTGGTGGTCATTGAGGCGCTGGCGTTGGCCAGGGCCAGCAGCACACTCCGCCGCCCCAGGAGGTCTTTGAGTGGTACTCTCTGCACGGGGGGGGGGGTGGCCTTGGCTGCACGTATGGCATTTGC
This sequence comes from Closterium sp. NIES-65, assembly GCA_948144175.1. NCBI lineage: Eukaryota > Viridiplantae > Streptophyta > Zygnematophyceae > Desmidiales > Closteriaceae > Closterium > Closterium sp. NIES-65. Next base: position 6,340,936 of record CANXME010001053.1, on the reverse strand, counting down.
ACTGGTCACCGCACTGGTCAGCAGTGTGGACGACCGCACGCCACACAACGCTGCTTCGCTCGTCTCGACGACGCTTAGCGTGTTCAGCTCCTTCAGGCCACTGAGCTGCCCCGCTGGATTGATCTCCTGAAGAAGGGGATTGATATCTATGCTCTAGACTTTGATGCTATTCTATCTGCTATGTATGTGATGTCTACTAGTGGAGAGGGTGCTGAGTACCTGTGTGTGCCGCCCGATCCGGGCATTAGGCCTAGTGTGTCTGCCGCTCCAGGTACTCGCGTGTCGGCTACCCCAGGTGCTGGTGAGGCAGCTGCTCTAGGTGCTTGTGCGTCTGCCCCCCTTGGTAGTGAGTCGACTACAGCACTGCACACCTTCACACTGGACTCAGGTGCTTCTTGCTGTTTCTTTCGTAACCGCACTGCCCTTGAGCCGCTTGCTCGGCCAGTTGCTGTCTCCCTTGCTGACCCCTCTGGGGGTCCGGTCATTGCGACCTCTTCCACTGTCCTTCCCTGTCCTGCGGTCCCGTCGAGCACACTGTCAGGTCTCCACCTCCCCTCGTTCTCTACAAACTTGGTGGCAGGATGTGCGCTCCAGGACGGGGGTGTTTACCAGTTCACCCCTGCCTACGAGCGCGTGACACACTGTACGTGTGTTCGTACGGGCCGTCACTTGGCTACCTTCACTCGGCAGCCGGGGTCGGACCTGTTCACACTGACCACTGAGTCCCCTCAGGTTGCTGCGTCTGCGTCCGCATCAGGTCAGCTCTCGGCCCCCTGCTCATGTTGCTCTCTGGCGCACGAGACTGGCCTCTGGCACCACCGCCTTGGCCACCCATGTGTGCAGCGGCTTCGTGCCATGCACTCCCGGTACCTTGTCTCTGGCCTACCCAGGGTCCTTCCTCCCCTCCCACCCTCACCAGCTCCTACCTGTCTCCCCTGTGTCGAGGGACGGCAGCGCGCCGCTCCTCACTCCTCCTCGTTTCCCCCGACGACTACTCCCTTGCAGACGCTCCACATGGACGTGTGGGGCCCAGCCCGCGTCCGTGGTCAGGGTCAGGGGAGGTACTTCCTGATCGTTGTTGACGACTACTCGCGCTACACCTCGGTCTTCCCTTGGCGCACCAAGGGTGAGGTCCCTGATGTCTTGATCCCTTGGATCCGCAGAGCCCGTCTCCAGCTCAGCGAGCGTTATGACTCGGACTTTCCTGTCCTGCGCTTGCACTCTGACAGAGGTGGTGAATTCTCCTCTGACCTCTTGGCAGCCTACTGTGCTGAGTACGGCATTGAGAAGTCGTTCATGCTTTCAACCTCTCCACAGTAGAATGGGGTTGCGGAGCGCCGCATTGGCCTGGTCATGGAGGTCGCCCATACCTCCTTGATCCATGCGGCTCCCCCCCACTTTCTATGGCCGTTTGCCGTCCGGTACGTTGCGCATCAGCTCAACCTCTGGCCTCGTGTCTCCTTGCCGGAGACCTCGCCCACACTGCTGTGGACGGGGGAGGTTGGCGATGCATCGTGTTTCCGAGTTTGGGGATCTCAAGCTTTTGTCCGCGATACGTCTGCGGACAAGCTCTCCTCGCGTGCTGCTCCCTGCATCTTTCTCGGCTTTGTCCCGGACGCGTCTGGTTGGCAGTTTTACCACGCCACCTCGCGCCGAGTCTTGCCCTCTCAGGACGTCACTTTTGACGAGTCCGTCCCCTACTACCGCCTCTTCCCCTACCGCACTGCCCCGCTCCCCCCCCCCGCCTCTCTTCCTCGCGCCAGGTGCTGCTGTTGTAGACCCCCTCCCCCCTCAGGGTGCCGCTCCCTCAGGTGTGTCTCAGGTAGACCCGGTTGAGCCTGTTGACGTAGCTGTCGACTCTCGTCCTACTGGGGGTGCTGAGCCTGGGGGTGCCGGGACTAGGGGTGCTGAGCCTGGGGGTGTCAGGATTGGGGGTGCTGAGCCTGGGGGGTGCGGAGCCTGGGGGTGCGGAGCCTGGGTGTACCGAGCCTGGGGGTGCGGAGCTTGGGGGTGCTGAGCTTCCGAGTGCAGAGCAGCAGAGTCCGGTGTCTGGGGGTTCTGAGTCTGGAGGTACTGAGCCTGGGAGTTCTACTCCTGGGGGAGCCCTCTCCTCGGAGCAGCTGCGTGAGTGGTACTCACAGTACTGCAGCCTCAGGAGAGGCACCTCTGGAACCGGGCGTGCTACTGAGACTGGTGCTAGTACTTCTCCTCCTAGTCTGGAGCTCCCCTCCCGTGAGCGGATCCTTGAGTGGTACGAGCAGCGCTGCACTCTTCGGAGTGGCGCGCCTCGTGTCGCGGACCCCGCTGCTATTGGTGTTGCTCCTGATGCTGAGGACCCGGGTGCTGGAGCTGCTCCTGGTGCTGCGGAAGCGGGCGTTGGAGCTGCTGCTGGTGCTACGGACCCAGGTGTTGGAGCTGCTGCTGGTGCTACTGACCCAGGTGTTTGAGCTGCTGCTAGTGCTGCTGCCCCGGGCGTTGGAGCTGCTGCTGGTGCTGCGTACCCGGGCGTTGGAGCTGCTGCTGGTGCTATGAACCCAGGTGTTGGAGCTGCTGCTCGTGCTGCGGACCCGGGCGTTGGCGCTGCTGCTGGTGCTGAGGACCCTGGTGCGGGTGTCTCTACTGGTTATGGTGTCGCTGCAAGGCCGCGGCCGTACTTCGTTCCACTCCTTTAGCAGGTTCTTGGTTCGCTCCCTCCTCCGTGTCCTCCTCCCTCCTTAGGGTGTCCTCCGTCTGCCCAGCTGCCGTCGCAGCTACCGCCTGCCTCCTCTCTCCCTGGTCCTGCTCCTTACACTGGTTCGACTGGAGGTCTTACTGAGCGTCGTGAGCCTGAGTCTCGTCCTGCGTCGCCTGTCCGTACTGCTCTCACTAGTAGTCGTGTCCAACGTCAGCATCTTCCTGCTGTCCCAGGCACTCACCGGATGGCGCTTCGTCCATCCACTGCTCCACAGCGTGTCCGACTGCCGTCTCCTCCTGCTTCCTCTCTTCCTGCTCTTGCTGACCCGGGGTCAGACTCCCTTCGTGCTGCCAGTCCTACTGTCACGCGTCTCCTGGCTACTGTTGTCACTGACCCTTCCTTTGAGTCCGCTGCTGCGTTTGCCTTAGTTGCTGACCTTGTCGACTTTGCTGCCAGCCTGGTTGCTGAGTCTGAGTCTGTCTATCCTCCGTCCGTCGAGGGTGAGTGTGCTCTTAGTAGTGACGTCCTTGAGGACAGGCAGGAGGAGTTTGAGTGCTTTGCTGCCGCTTTGCCCCATCTCGTGTCCATGCTTGTTGCCCCTGAGGGAGACCCGGATGCTCCAGACATCCCGACCCGACGCTCTTACGCAGAGGCGATGGCCGGTCCCTACTCCTCTCAGTGGCAGTCAGCCATGGACACAGAGATGGCTTCCTGGAAGTCCAGAGGCACCTACGTCGACGAGGCTCCCCCGCTTGGGGCGAACATCGTCAGTGGCATGTGGATTTTCAGGGTGAAGCGGCCGCCGGGCTCTCCGCCTGTCTTCAAGGCGCGTTACGTTGCACGAGGCTTCAATCAGCGAGAGAGTGTTGACTTCTTCCAGACCTTCTCCCCGACCACGAAGATGACCACTCTTCGGGTTTACTTGCACGTCGCCCCTCAGCGTGACTACGAGCTCCACTCTCTTGACTTCAGCACAGCTTTCCTGCAGGGCAGCCTGCACGAGGAGATCTGGCTGCGCCGTCCACCTCTCTTCACTGGGTCGTTCCCTCCTCGTACCCATTGGAGCCTCCAACGGCCAGTCTACGGTCTCCGCCAGGCGCCACGTGAGTGGCACGACACACTGAGGACTACACTTGCGGCTCTTGGGTTTGCGCCTTCTACTGCTGACCCGTCGCTGTTTCTACGCACCGGCATCTCACTGCCGCCGTTCTACATCCTCGTGTACGTTGACGACTTGGTCTTTGCCACTGCTGACACTGTGGCACTCGCCCACGCGAAGTCGGAGCTGCGAAAGAGACACACGTGCACAGACCTGGGTGAACTGACAAGCTATCTTGGCTTGCGGATCACCCGGGACAGAGCACGCCGCACCATTACCTTGACTCAGTCACACATGGTGCAGCAGGTCCTTCAGCGCTTCCGCTTCACGTACTCCTCGCCTCAGCCCACTCCTCTGCCTACCGGTCACTCGCTCTCAGCTCTGCCTTCGGATGAGTCCGTAGAGCCGAGTGGCCCGTATCCAGAGCTTGTGGGTTGCCTCATGTACCTGATGACCTGCACTCGACCTGACCTTGCATACCCTCTTAGCGTTCTTGCACGCTATGTCGCTACCGGCCGTCACCAGAAGGAGCACATGGATGCAGCTAAGAGGGTGTTGCGCTACTTGTGCAGTACGTCGGGCATGGGGCTAGTGCTTGGAGGGCGAGTCCCAGTTGCTCTCATTGGGCACTCAGACGCTTCTTGGGCAGATGACCAGGCTACTCAGCGGTCGTCTTAGGGTTACTCCTTCAGTCTTGGCTCTGGTTCTGTTTCTTGGCGTTCTACTCGCTCTTCTTCTGTTCTCAGCTCCAGTTGTGAGGCTGAGATCTACGCCACAGCCATGGCGGCCTAGGAGCTACGCTGGCACACCTACTTGCTGACCGACCTTGGAGAGCAACCTCGTTCTCCTCCAGTGCTGTACGTCGACAACAAGGCAGCCATTGCCTTGTGCCAGGAGCACAGACTGGAGCACAGAACGAAGCACATTGCTCTGCGCTACTTCCTTGCTCGAGAGCTGCAGCAGCATGGTCAGCTTCGCCCGGGTTACGTGGCCTCTGAGGCCAACACTGCTGATGTGTTCACCAAGGCGCTTCAGCCTTGTGACCATCGGCGCTTTTGCACTCTTCTAGGCCTTGTGCCTACTGTACCTCACTTGCTTACTTCTTGAGCCTCTTTGTAGTGCGATCTCTATATATATATACCTGCATGTTTACTCTTGCTGGGTTGTGATCATTGTACCTCTTAATCTATTGTAAACCTGCATGTGAACTGGTCTTGTGACCACCTGCTTGTGCTCGGAATTTGTGTGGTATCCTTGAGATCCACCCTGAGCTTGTTTTGTCTTGCTTTGCCTTGACTGGTCTTGTGACCCCTAGTTCTCCCCCACTTCGCCTATGGGGGTGTGTCAAACATTATATATGTTGTTGTGTTTGTTTAGGCTACATTGGGTTAGCCTATAGGGGGTACACAATTTTAGGGTTAGTTACTTGTACGGTTTTCACTGCTAGTTCTATCATTCTTGTTCCGTTATTCCAACATCATCCTGATATCTTAGGGCAAAAAGAATAAAAAAGAATCTGGACCTTCGTCCTAATGCTTCAAGGCAAAATCATACGGCCTTCCAGAAATTTCAGGGCTAAAAAAAAAAAAGAAAATCCTGAAGTCACAGAGTAAAATATACCATCATCTTAAAATTGCATAGAAATTTCCTGACGCTATCTTGAAATTATGGTCACTCATGATGCTTTACCCTGATATCGTGGGGGCTTCTCGACACTATCCTTGCTACCTAAGAAACATAGTTTATGATATTTTATCAGTAGTAGGTTCATTCCTAGCCTAAGAAAGCGCGCCCCGTAACGCCCCGTATTACTCCCCTCCCCCCCTCCCCCCCCCACTTGGCAAATGCGCACGCATCAGCTCCTACACACGAACGTGCATAGGTTACTGTACGCTGCCCGCCCAGTCCCATCACGAGCACCCACACACGCCGCCGCACACGCGCCAGCCACGCACGCGCTTATTGTCCTACGCGCATGATTGCCTGTGCAACAGCAGCCATGCGTACAGATGCACGCGCAGCCTCAGCAGCATCCGCGAGCGCCACAGCAAGCCCTGCGCCCCCCTAAACCAAGCGTTTGCGCCCCCCACATACTAAGGCCCCGAAACCCCCTAGTTTAAGGCCTTGAGGCCCCTCGATCTAACACCCCACGACCCCTCGTTCTACGGCCCTAGCGACCCCCTATTATAAGGCCCCGAAGCCCCTCGATCTAAGGCCCTGCGGCCCCTTGATCTAAGGCCCCTCGGCCCCTCGATCTAAGGCCCTGCGGCCCCCCTATTCCAAGGCCCCGAGGCCCCCTATTCTAAGGCCCCAAGGCCCCTTGATCTAAGGCCCCGCGTCCCCTCATTCTAAGGCCTCCCCCCCCCCCCCTCCTTTTATTCTAAGGCGCCGAGAACCCTCGATCTAAGGCCTTGCGGCCTCTTGTTCTATGGCCCCGCGACCTCCTTCTAGAAGGCTCCGCGGCCTAGCACGCACTCGACCCCTCTCAACCGCACGAAGCCGGACTACCGCCCCGTGCTCTTAGTGCCACCTCTTGCAGCGGCTGGAGGCCACCTCCTCTCTAGATTTTCTCGCGTCGTACTTGGGGTTTTTCCCTTCGTCGTTCCTGGCCATTTGTGAGACTACGACGGGATTTGCTAGCTTGCCTTGCTTTCATTATGCTGTTTCTAGCTTAGGTTAATTTATATCGTGCATAGATATGCTTGATTTCATATGTTAGGTGCATTTCTATATTCTATTATAGTTATAGCATCGATCCAGGTTACGTGTATCGAACTCAGGCTTTTCAGTTCCCACCAAATTGCTTCCTACCGAGTTAGGGAAACTTATGTTTGGGCCTCAGAACATTCGCGTAACACTTGGGTTACCTGCCTTATGTCGAGACTATATATAGCCTCGTGTTGTACCCAAGTGGATCAATCATCGTACAACCCACTTTTCTGAGCTCAATCCTCATCCTCACAGTGTTCCTAGCCTTCCGCACACTTGCTATGGTGGCCCTTCGAGTTCTCCATTTTGATACAAAGGGTAGGGCCACTGGACTTTCACACCTGGCTCCTCCGCGCCACGGTACCTCCAGAGTCAGCGCCGGGATAATGATACGTTAAGATAGGAACAGAAGACTGAATTAACTAACAATAAAAAACAAGATGGATATAGGCAAGGCTAACCCTAACACTAGCACGAATATAACATGGATGGCAGCAGACGTACAGCAGTTCCCCACCTCATGCGACACGTGCCAGCGGATGAAGAGTAGCAAGCAGAAAAAAATAGGGTTACTTCAGCCTCTACCCGTACTAGAGCAGCCATGGCAAGTCGTCAGCCTAGACTTCATCACTGGGCTTCCTTCGATCTCACGAGGGCATAACGCTATACTCGTGATGATCGACAAGTTCTCTAGAATGGGACAGTTCATTCTGACCAACGCCACGGCTACAGCTGAAGCAACTGCTCGCCTCTTCTTAGATCGCATAATCACCATCCACGACATCCCCACTACACTCACCTCGGACAGAGACCCAAAATTTACCAGTACGTTTTGGAGGGAACTCATGGGATTGCTGGGGACAAAGCTTCTTCAGTGTACAACCCCCAGACAGACGGACAGATAGAGCGACTCAATTAGGTGGTTGAATAGTAATTGGGTACAGCTTGCAAAGACAACATCAGCCACTGGGATCTACAGTTACCGACCTTGGAGTTCACTTACAACAACGCGTCACAAGCGGCCACAGGGAATACTTCTTTCTTCCTGTGTTACGGACGAGAACCATTTACACCATAGCAGCCAACCACACCTGCACATGTCCAAGTCGCACATGACTTCGTCACCACCATGCAACAACTATGGGAGAAGACTCAGCGACGTCTCACCACGATGCAGAACTCCCAGAAGCAGTATGCTGATCGATAGAGACGAGATTGTCAGAACATTATAGCTTATACATTTGTGTAGGCTGTAGTGGGGTAGCGCATAAGGGGTACAACCCAATTAGGGTTAGTACTTGTACCCAACTGTTTCATAGTTCATTCATCCATTCTCATTTCTCGTCATGGTATCGAGCAGGTTCCCGAGTGGGAATGCTGCCTAGGGCCCACCACGATTTTTTTTCTTGCCCGGAGCGCGCTTCACTCCTACCCGAGTAGCGCTTCGAGTGCCTTACCTAACCTCGAGCCACCCTTAGTGGCCGCCCTTAGTGGCCGCCCTTACGGCCCCTCGCGCCGCCTTCTACGGCCCCTCGCGCCGCCCTTACGGCCCTGCTTAGGCCCCTTACGGCCCCGTCACGACCTCGCCTAGGCCCCTCCGTGGCCCCGTCTGGCCCCTTACGGCCCCGCCTAGACCCCTTACGGCCCCTTCGCGGCCCCTCCTAGGCCCCTCCGCGGCCCCGTCTGGCCCCTTACGGCCCCTTACGGCCCCGCCTTGGCTCCTTCCGGCCCCTTCACGGCCCCGTCTAGGCCCCTTGCGGCCCCGCCTAGGCCCCTCCCCGGCCCCGTCTGGCCCCTAAAGGCCCCTTACGGCCCCGTCTAGGCCCCTTACGGCCCCTCCGCGGCCCCGCCTAGGCCCCTCCGCAGCCCCAACTGGCCCCTTACGGCCCCGCCTAGGCCCCACGGCCCCTCCATGGCCCAGTCTAGGCCCCTTGCGGCCCCGCCTAGGCCCCTACGCGGCCCCGTCTGGCCCCTTATGGCCCCGCCTAGGCCCCTTATGGCCCCTTCACGGCCCTGTCTAGGCCCCGCGCGGCCCCACCTAGGCCCCTCCGCGGCCCCGTCTGGCCCCTTACGGCCCCTTACGACCCCGCCTAGGCCTCTTACGGCCCCGCCTAGGCTCCTTACGGCCCCTTGCGGCCCCGTATAGGCCCCTCCGTGGCCCCGCTACGGCGCCGTCTGGCCCCGTTACGGCCCTGTCTGGCCCCGCTACGGCACCGTCTGGCTCCCTTTACGGCCCCGTTCAAGCCCCTCTGCGGCTGCGTCGCCACCTGCGGCCCCGTCACCACCTGCGGCCCCGCCGCCACCTGCGGCCCCGCCGCCACCTTCGGCCCCGCCGGCACCTGTGGTCCCGTCGCCACCTGCGGCCCCGCCGCCACCTGTGGCCCCGCCGCCACCTGCAGCCCCGTCGCCCTACCCTAGCGGCCGAGCAGCACAACAACCGAGCCGCCCGCCGAGCCGCCGAGCCGCCCAGCAGCCGAGCCCCCCTGCCGCCGAGCCGCCCAGCAACCGAGCCGCCCTACAGCCGAGCCGCCCTGCCGCCGAGCCGCTACTACAGCAGCCGCCCCTGGAGCAGCCGCCCCTGGAGCAGCCTCCACTGCAGCAGCCGCCCCTGGAGCAGCCGCCACTGCAGGAGCCGCCCTTGGAGCAGCCGCCAGTGCAACAGCCGCCTCTGAAGCAGCCGCCACTACAGCAGCCGCCCCTGGAGCAGCCGCCACTGCAGCAGCCGCGGAGCTCTCGCTCTACACTGGTAGTGGCGCCGCCGTTGCCGCCGTCGTCTGCCTGCCCTTCTCGTCAGTGGTCAGCACTACCCTGCCCGTACTGCTGTTACTGCTGCACTTACTACTGCTGCTCTTTGTACTGCTACTGCTGCTCCTGGCGTGGCCAGATGGAGCTCCAGCGTCGCCCGCGTGAGTCCCTCACCCCCCAACAACTTCGTGAGTGGTACGCTAGTTGGGGTTGTCGGGGTGGTCGTAGTGGGAGTCGTCCTAGAGTGAGTGGTTCGGCAGCTACTTGTAGTGACCAGGTGCAGCCTCAGCGTCGTCAGCGAGTCGTCCTTGTCAGAACATTATAGCTTATAGTGGCCCCACTACGGCCCCGTTGGCCCTGCTTAGGCCCCGTCGGCTCCGCTTAGGCCTCGCTACGGCCTCGTTGCGGCCCCGCTTAGGCCCCGTCGGCCCCTCACGTCGGCCCCGTCGGCCCCGCTTAGCCCACCGTCGGCCCCGCTTAGGCCCCGTCGGCCCCGCTATAGCCCCACTTAGGCCCCGCTACGGCCCCGATTGGCCCCGCTTAGGCCCCGTCGGCCCCGTTGCGGCCCCTGATTAGGCCCCGTTGGCCCCACTTCGGCCCCGTTGCGGCCCCGCTACAGCCCCGCTACGGCCCTGTCGTCCCCGCTTAGCCCACCGTCGGCCCCGCTTAGGCCCCGTCGGCCCCGCTATAGCCCCGTTTAGGCCCCGCTACGGCCCCGATTGGCCTCGCTTATGCCCCGTCGGCCCCGTTGCGGCCCCGCTTAGGCCCCGTCGGCCCCAATTCGGCCCCGTTGCGGCCCCGCTACAGCCCCGCTACGGCCCCGTCGGCCCTGCTTAGCCCACCTTCGGCCCCGCTTAGGCCTCGTCGGCCCCGCTGCGGCCCAGCTTAGGCCCCGTCGGCCCCCCAACTTCGGCCCCGTTGCGGCCTCGCTACGGCCCCGTCGGCCCCGTTGCGGCCCCACTTAGGCCCCGTCGGCCCCCACTTCGACCCCGTTACGGCCAAGCTACAGCCCCGCTAAGGCCCTGTCGGCCCCGCTACGGCCCCAGCTACGGCCCCGTCGGCCCCACTTCGGCCCCACTACGGCCCCGTTGGCCCTGTTGGCCCCGCTACAGCCCCGCTACAGCCCCGTGGGCCCCACTACGGCCCCGCTAAGGCCCCGTCGGCCCCACTTCGGACCCACTGCAGCCCCACTAAGGCCCCGCTAAGGCCCCGTCAGCCCCACTTCGGCCCCACCGCGGCCCCACTAAGGCCCCTGCTACAGCCCCGTCCCAACCGCCCGAGTCGCCCAGCAACCAAGCCGCCAGGCAGCCGAGCCGCCCAGCCACCGAGCCGCCCGACAACCAAGCTGCCCGCCAGCCGAGCCGCCCAGCAACCGAGCCGCCCAGCAGACGAGCCGCCCAGCAGCCGAGCCGCCCAGCAGCCGACTCGCCCGTACAGCCGAGCCGCCCGCCAGCCGAGCCGCCCTGCAGCCGAGTCGCCTGTAGCAGCCCGATCGCCCCACCTGCCTGGTAAGAGCTCAGTCTCTGCCTCACTGCGCTCACTGCCTGCCTATTGCTATTATGGCTTCCCCTAGCGTCCTCACTTTTGACGCAGAGGGTCGGGCAATGGACTTTGAGGTCTCGGTAGATGATCTACAGCTTTTTCTGCAGTGCGATAGGGCAGACGGCCTCTCCCTGTTTGACCTCACTTCTGGTGCCTCCACTCCCCCTGCTGCTGATGCTGACGCCACTGTTCGCTCCCAGTGGGCCACACGTGATGCTGCTGCTCGCCTTGCTGCTCGCCGCCACTTACCGACCACTGAGCGTGCGCACTTTAGCCAGTACAAGAGTGCTCAGACCTTGTACGACGCTGTAGTTGCACGCTACTCTTCCCCTGCCACTGCTGCACTGAGCCACCTCATGCTTCCTTTCCTCTTTCCTGACCTTGCTGCCTTTCCCACTCTCCCTGACCTCATTACGCACCTCCGCACTCTTGACACACGCTACTGCGCTGCGCTTCCTGCGGATTTTTGCGCCAAGAACCCTCCCCCCATGTACATCACCCTATACTACATAGTCACCCGGCTCCCTGACTCTCTTCGCGTAGTCAGGGATCACTTCCTCTCTGTTTGCCCCACCACTCTCACCGTTGACCTCCTCGAGAAGGCCCTCCTAGCGATAGAGAAGAGCATAGTCGCTGTAGGAGCCTCTCGTGGTGACCCTCGCACCCCCGTCTTTGAGGGGTGTTCTCCCTCCCCCCTCTTGCCCTCTGTCGCCTTTGCTGCTGCGGGCGACCTCGTTGGTTTCGAGTCGGTCGGCGCTGCGTCTGCCCCGAGTGGGAGACGCCGCACCGGCAAGGGCAAGGGGGGCAAGGGCTGTGGAGGGGGTGGAGGGGGCGGTGGAGGTGGTGGTGGAGGCGTTCGAGGGAGTGGGGGTGATGGTGGGAGTGGTGCTGGGGGTGGTGGTGGCGGCGGCAGTAGTGGAGGCAGCGGAGGCGGTGGAGGTGGCGGAGGGAGCGGAGGCGGCGGAGGTAGTGGAGGAGGCGGAGGTGGAGGAGGCGGCGTTGGGGGCGGAGGCGGCGGTGGCGGCGGCGGCGGCGGCGGCGGCGGTGGTGGTGCGAGTCGCGACTCTGCACCGAGGGGTGGCTCCGGTGGTCGTCTGCGCCAGCAGCAGCAGCGGAGCGGTGTGACCATGTCCCCTCAGCAGCTTCGTGAGTGGTAGACTGCACGCTAGCGAGGTGGGGGTTTTGGTCCCTGCTCCTACGTTCTCCGTACCGGCGACCGCACTGGTGAGCAGTGCAGAGGTCCGCACTCCACCCAGCGCTGCTTTGGTCGCCTGACGGACGCGTGGCATCGCCAGTTCCTTGACGCGTCAGAGATCCCTCGCTGGGGAGATCTGGCCAAGGCTGGGGTTGCTATATTTGATCTTGACTTTGATGCTATTCTTGCTGCCATGTATGCTGTTGCTGATAGTGTTGAGGGTGCCTGTTACCTGTGTGTACCGCATGACCCGGGCATTGAGGCTGCTGTGCTAGGTGTTGGTGAGACTGCTCCTCTTGGTGCTAGTGCGTCTGCAGCCCTAGGTGCTGATGAGTCTGCTCTCTCAGGTACTACTTCGGCTCAAGCCCTCCACACCTTCACCGTGGACTCGGGTGCGTCCCGCTCCTTCTTTCGAGACCGCACCATGCTTACGCCGCTTAGTCGGCCGGTTGCAGTCTCCCTGGCAGACCCCTCTGGGGGTCCTGTCCTTGCCAGCTTCTCCACTATCCTTCCGTGCCCTGCAGCCCCCTCTGGCACCCTGTCTGGTCTCTACCTCCCCTCGTTCTCTACGAACTTGGTGAGTGGAGCGGACCTACAGGATCGAGCAGTTGACCAGTTCACTCCTGCGAGTCAGCAAGTGACCCACTACACATGTGCTCGGACAGGTTGACACCTGGCCACATTCAGTCGTCGGCCAGGGTCAAGCCTATACACCCTTAGTACTGCGTCTCCTGCTGCTGTTGAGTCTGTCCAGGTAGCTTCGTCAAGTCAGGTGTTTGCTGCGGCGTCCAGGTCTGGTCCTGAGTCTGCCCCCTGCTCGTGTCGTCTACTGTCCCACCGGACTCTCCTTTGGCACCACCGCCTTGGTCACCCTTCCTTGCCTCCTCTAAGAGGCATGGCCTCTCGTGTCCTTGTCTCTAGTCTTCCTCGGTCTCTCCCTCCCCTTCCTCTGAGGCCTGACCCTACCTGCGTCCCCTAGCCCTACCTGCGTCCCTCGATCGCCGCCCCTCACTCCTTCGAGTTTCCTCCAACTGAGGCTCCTCTGCAGACTCTCCACATGGACGTGTGGGGCCCAGCCTGCGTCAGTGGGCATGGACGAGAGCGGTACTTTCTGCTGGTGGTTGACGACTACTCGCGTTACACCACAGTCTTCCCCTTGCGCAGCAAGGATGACGTCACTGAGCTGTTGATCGACTGGATCCGCGCAGCTCGTCTCCAGCTCAGAGAGATTTTCGACTCGGACTTTCCTGTTCTGCGTCTGCACTCGGACAGAGGCGGGGAGTTTTCCTCCGCCCGTCTTGGAGCCTTCTGTCGTGCACAGGGCATCCGCCATACCTTCACGCTTCCGGCCTCTCCACAGCAAAATGGGATTGCTGAGCGCCGCATTGGCATGGTCATGGACGTCGCTCGTACGTCCATGATGCATGCGGCTGCCCCCCATTTTTTGTGGCCGTTTGCGGTTCAGTACGCCGCACATCACCTCAACCTGCAGCCCCGTGTCTCCTTGCCAGAGACCTCCCCCGCCTTGCGGTGGACCGGGAAGGTTGACGATGCGTCTGCGTTTCGGGTCTGGGGATCTCGGGCGTTTGTCCGCGACTCGTCTTCGGACAAGCTGTCCCCCCGTGCTGTTCCCTGCGTCTTCCTTGGCTTCCCCCATGACGCGCCTGGCTAGCGGTTTTACCACCCCACCTCGCGTCGTGTTCTGTCCTCCCAGGACGTCACCTTTGATGAGTCGGTGCCTTACTACCGTCTCTTCCCCTACCGCACTGCGCCCCTTCCCCCGCCGTCGCTCTTCCTTGCGCCAGGTGCTTCTCAGGTAGACCCCCTCCCTCCTCAGGGTCCTGCCCCTTCAGGTGTGTCCCAGGTAGACGCAGTCGAGCCTGTCAAGGTAGCTGTCGACTCTGGTACTGCTAGAGGTGCTGAACCTGCGGATGCCGGGTCTGCGGGTGCTGGGTCCGGGGGTGCTGAGACTGGGGGTGCTGAGACTGGGGGTGGTGAGCCTAGGGGTGCTGAGTCCGGGGGTGGTGAGACTGGGGGTGCTGAGCCTAGGGGTGCTGAGCCTGGGGGTGCTGAGTCTGCTCGTGTGGCCGCCGGTGGTGCTTCGTCGAGGCGGGAGCCACTCTCTCCAAAGGAGCTGCGCGAGTGGTTCGCCCGCCGCTGGAGACGTGCTGCTGAGTCTGGGCGTGCTGCTGGAGCTACTGGACTTGGTCCTACTGGAGCTGCTGTTGGTCCTGGTGCTGCTGGAGGTGGAGCTGCTAGTGGTGTTGGCGGTGATGTTTCTACTGGTGCTGGTGCGTCTGGGGGTGCTGCTGAGGCAGCTGGTGCTGACGTTTCTACTAGAGTTGGAGCTGTTGGGGGTGTTGGCGCTGGCGGTGCTGCTGACACTGGTGCTTCTGAGGGTCCTAGAGTTGGCGTTGTTGGAGCTGGAGGTTCTGCTGATGCTGGTGCTGCCCCTTGGGGTCCTGGTGCCGTCCTTGCTAGTTCTAGAGGCGCTGCGCGGCCGAGGCCGTACTTCGTTCCCCTCCTGGAGCAGGTTCTTTGTCTCCCTCCCTCTATTGGTCCTGCTCCTCCCTTTGAGTGTACGCAGCCTGTCTAGTCGCAGTCCCAATTACAGCCCGCCTCCCCGCTACCTGCTCCTTCTCCCTACACAGGTCCTACTGGAGGTCTTGCTAAGCGTCGTAAGCCTGCATCTCGTCTGGCGTCGCCTGTTCGTGCTGCTCGCACTAGTGGTCGTACTGCGCGTCCGCGTCCTCCTGCAGTACCCGGCACACACCAGATGGCACTGCGTCCGTCCACTTCTCCTCTACGTGTCCCTTTGCCTTCTCCTCCAGAGTCCTCTCTTCCTTCGCTTGCTGACGCAGAGTCCGACTCCCTTCGTGCTGCTAGTCCTTCGGTCACGCGCCTTCTTGCTACTGTTGTCACTGACCCTACCTTTGAGTCCACTGCTGCGTCTGCTCTAGTTGCTAAGCTTGTCGACTTTGCTGCCCGCTGCCGTCTAGACTACGCTGCCAGTCTTGTTGCTGCGTCTGAGTCTGTCTGTCCTCTGTCCGTCGAGGGTGAGTGTGCTCTTAGAACGGACATCCTTGAGGACATGCAAGAAGAGTTCCAGTGCTTTGCGGCTGCTTTGCCCCATCTCGTGACCTCGCTGATTGCCCCTGAGGGAGACCCGGATGCACCAGACATCCCGACTCCTCGATCGTACGCTGAAGCGATTGAAGTTCCCTACTCCTCTCAGTGGAAGTCGGCCATGGACGTAGAGATGGCTTCCTTGAAGTCCACAGGCACCTACATCGACGAGGTTCCCCCACCTGGGGCGAACATCGTCAGTGGGATGTGGATCTTCAGGATGAAGCTGCCGCCTAGCTCTCCGCCTGTCTTCAAGGCGCGTTACGTGGCTCGAGGCTTCAGTCAGCGGCACGGATTTGACTACTTTCAGACCTTCTCTCCCACCTCGAAGATGACCACTCTTCGGGTGCTGCTACACATAGCCGCTCAGCGCGACTACGAGCTTCACTCTCTTCACTTCAGCACAGCTTTCCTGCAGGGCAGCCTGCACGAGGAGATCTGGCTGTGCCGCCCTCCTGGCTTCACTGGGTCGTTTCCTCCTGGTACTCAGTGGAGCCTCCGGCGGCCAGTCTACGGTCTCCGTCAGGCGCCCCGTGCGTGGCACGACACACTGAGGACTACACTTGCGGCTCTTGGATTTGCTCCTTCTACAGCCGACTTGTCGCTGTTTCTACGCACCGCCACCTCCCTGCCGCCGTTTTACATCCTCGTGTACGTCGACGACTTGGTCTTTGCCACTGCTGACACTGCTGGACTCGCTCACGTGAAGTCGGAGCTGCAGAAGAGACACACGTGCACAGACCTGGGTGAATTGCATAGCTACCTTGACTTGCAGATCACCCGGGACAGAGCACAGCGCACCATTACCCTGACTCAGTCCCACATGGTGCAGCAGGTCCTTCAGCGCTTCGACTTCACGTACTCCTCGCCTCAGGCCACTCCTCTGTCTACTCGCCACTCGCTCTCAGCTCTGCCTTCGGATGAGTCCGTAGAGTCGAGTGGCCCGTACCCAGAGCTTGTTGGCTGCCTCATGTACCTGATGACCTGCACACGACCTGACCTTGCATACCCTCTTAGCATCTTGGCATGCTATGTTGCTCCTAGGAGACACAGACCAGAGCACATGGCTGCAGCGAAGAGGGTGTTGCGCTACGTGTGCAGTACGTCGGGCATGGGGCTAGTGCTTGGAGGGCGACGTCGAGTAGTCCTCAGAGGTCACGCAGACGCTTCTTGGGCTGACGACCAGGCTACGCAGCGGTCGTCACAGGGTTACACCTTCAGCCTTGGCTCCGGCTCTGTTTCGTGGCGGTCTACCGGCTCGTCTTCTGTTCTCAGCTCCAGCTGTGAGGCTGAGATCTACGCAGGGGCCATGGCTGCACAGGAGCTACGCTGGCTCACCTACCTGCTGATTGACCTATGAGAGCTGCCTCGTTCTCCTTCAGTTTTGTACGTAGACAACAATGCCAAGCTGGCCTTGTGTCGGGAGCACAGACTGGAGCACAGAACGAAGCACATTGCTCTCCGCTTCTTCCTTGCTCGTGAGCTGCAGCAGCGTGGTCAGCTCTGCCTCACCTACGTGGCCACTGAGGCCGACAGTGCTGATATATTCACCAAGGCCCTTCCGCCTTGTGATCATCAGCGCTTCTGTACTTTGCTAGGTCTTGTGCCTACCAGGCCTCACTTGCTCACTTCTTGATCTTGTTTGTACTGTCCTCTTTCTATACCTGCACTTGCTTACTTACCTTTGTATATATGATCTTGCATGTGAGCTGGCCTTGTGGCCATACTCTTGTGCTCGGACTATGTGGTGACTTTGTGATCCACCCTGAGCTTGCTTTGCTTTGCTTGACTGGTCTTGTGACCACTTGTTCTCCCCCAGTTTGCCTATGGGGGTGCGTTAGAACATTATAGCTTATACATTTTTGTAGGTTGTAGTGGGGTAGCCCATAAGGGGTACAACCCAATTAGGGTTAGTACTTGTACCCAACTGTTTCATAGTTCATTCATCCATTCTCATTTCTCGTCAGAGATCACTCCGTAGTAGTGGGGGATCAAGTGCTTCTCGACATACGCATCTTGGACCTGTCTCACCTACCGTCTAAGCTCCGGCCTCGCTTCTGTGGTCCCTTTCACGTTGAGGCGCAGGTGACACCAGTATTATTCCGCTTGCACTTACCTACAACGTGGAAGCTTCACAATGCTTTCCATGTTCAGCTACTAAAGCCCTACAAGGATTCCAATCAACAGTTACAGGGATGGCGGCTACCGCCACCATGCCATGTTCTTGTAAAGGATGAACTAGAGTACGAGGTGGAATGCGTTCTCACTCATCGACGCCGCGGTGGCAAGACTCTCGAGTTCATGATACGCTTGAAGGGATATGACCCTTCGGATGATAGTTGGATCGCAGAAGTTGCTATGGGCAATGGACGTCGTGCTCTCAAGGATTACTTTGTCAAGCAGGATGTTTCTCATGCTACCTAGCTCTGAGGGGGGCACGTGTGAGATTACGACGGCTTATGCTTGCTTATTTTGCTATTTCTAGCTTGAATTTCTTTTATCATGCATGCTTATGCTTGATTTCCTAGGTTAGGTGCACTCTTTTATTCTATTGTAGTTATAGCACCGAACCAGATTGCGTATTTTGGATTCCAGGCCTTTCGGTTGCCACCGAATTGCCTTCTACCGAATTTGGGAAGGTTCTGTTCAAGACACTTCGCGACCCTCAGAACATTTATGTAGCACCTGGGTTACTGGCCTAGCGTCGATACTAAATATAGCCTCATGTTGTACCCATGTGGATCGTTTACTATGTTTCCTCTTATCTGATTTCAAATCGATCCTCACAAACAGCAGGCGAAAATATGAATTGTTAGAATTTTGCGGCGTTATCGGACATCAGATTTTGGTGTGTTTGAAAATGAAGAAGGCCCTAGTGGAACTACTAGGGAAGAATAGTGAAGCACCCTTGAAAAAAAAAAAAAAAAAAAAAAAAAACACTCAACAACAACAACAACAAACTAGCAAACGACAGTCGCAGGTAGCATTGGATCAACCCGACGAGGACGGAAAGGTTCGGAAAGGGCATAAAATTGAAATCGTGGTAGCTGAAGAGGGGGCTAAAAAATGAGAAAAAGATGGCCTGCCTCTTCACGAACGGACGGCACCAAGGGAAATTGTCGAAGCAGATGGAGACTCTAAGAAAAAAGACCTTGCCCCAACCGAAAAACTCCATCCGTACACCTCCAAAAGTAAGATATTGTTAAAGGTATCTCATAACGATGCTATAACCGAAACAAAATATTTTTTTATGAATATTCATTCAAGGGAGAATTAAAGGCAAAAAGAATGTCATTAGATATTATCCCGGTACTGACACTATTGGGGAATCAACTCAGATTTGTTGGAAAGGATCGAGTGTCAACGGGAGTTGTGTTAGGCCCCGTCCTCGCTTGGGCGAAGCTGACTTCGTGGTCGAGTGTGAGGGGAGTACAGCCGGCCTGCAGTAGTGGGCGAGTTGGTCGACAAGATGGTCGACCTGCACGGGGGCCACTACTCTGGCGCCGACTTCAGGGCGCCGACTTTGGGGTGGTCGACCAAACCTGGTGGTCGACGAAGGAGGGGCCGACCATAGGCAAAGTGGGGAAGAACAAGAGGTCATAAGACCAGTCAAGCAAAGCAAAGCAACCTCAGGGTGGATCACAAAGTCACCATACAATCCGAGCACAAGAGCAAGGCCAAAAGGTCAGTTCACATGCAAGATCATATATAAAGGCAAACAAGCAAGTGCAGGTATAGAAAGATCACAGTACAAGCAAGGTCAAGAAGTAAGCAAGTGAGGTCAAGTAGGCACAAGACCTAATATCGTACAGAAGCGCTAACGATCACAAGGCAAAAGGGCCTTGGTGAAGATATCAACAGTGTTGGCCTTAGAGGCCACGTAGGTGAGGCAGAGCTGACCACGCTGCTGCAGCTCACGAGCAAGGAAGTAGCGGAGAGCAATGTGCTTCGTTCTGTGCTCCAGTCTGTGCTCCCGACACAAGGCCAGCATGGCCTTGTTGTCTACGTACAGAACTA
This sequence comes from Closterium sp. NIES-65, assembly GCA_948144175.1. Lineage (NCBI taxonomy): Eukaryota > Viridiplantae > Streptophyta > Zygnematophyceae > Desmidiales > Closteriaceae > Closterium > Closterium sp. NIES-65. The sequence continues at coordinate 6,321,829 of CANXME010001053.1, read as the reverse complement.
AAGGAGAACGAGGCGGCTCTCCTAGGTCAGTCAGTAGATAGGAGAGCCAACGTAGCTCCTGTGCAGGCATGACCCTTGCGTAGATCTCAGCCTCACAGCAGGAGCTCAGAACAGAAGACGAGCGGGTAGACTGCCACGAAACAGAGACGGAACCAAGGCTTAAGGTGTAACCCTATGACGACCGCTGCAGAGCCTGGTCATCAGCCCAAGAAGCGTCAGCGTGACCTGTAAGGACCACTCGACGTTGCCCTCCAAGCACTAGCCCCATCCCCAATGTACTGCACAAGTAGCGCAACACCCTCTTCGCTACAGCCATGTGCTCTGGTCTGTGTCTCCTAGGAGCAACATAGCGTGCCAAGATGCTAAGAGAGTATGCATGGTCAGGTCGTGTGTAGGTCATCAGGTACATGAGGCAGCCAACAAGCTCTGGGTACAGGCCACGCGGCTCTACCGACTCATCCGAAGGCAGAGCTGAGAGCGATTGGCGAGTAGAGAGAGGAGTGGCCTGAGGCGAGGAGTACGTGAAGCCGAAGCGCTGAAGGACCTGCTGCACCATGTGTGACTGAGTCAAGATAATGGTGCGCTGTGCTCTGTCCCGGGTGATCTGCAAGCCAACGTAGCTGCGCAGTTCACCCAGGTCTGTGCACGTGTGTCTCTTCTGCAGCTCCGGCTTCACGTGGGCGAGTCCACCAGTGTCACCAAAAGCAAAGACCAAGTCGTTGATATACACGAGGATGTAGAACGGCGACAAATAAGTGTTGGTGCATAGAAACAGCGATGGGTTGGCAGTAGAAGGAGCAAACCCAAGAGCCGCAAGTGTAGTCCTCAGTGTGTTGTGCCACTCACAGGGTGCCTGGCGGAGACCGTAGACTGGCCGCCGGAGGCTCCACTGGGTACCAGGGGGAAACGACCTAGTGAAGCCAGGTGGGCAGCGAAGCCAGATCTCCTCGTGCAGGCTGCCCTTCAGGAAAGCTGTGCTGAATTCAAGAGATTGAAGCTCGTAGTCGCGCTGAGCGGCTATGTGCAGCAGCACCCAAAGAGTGGTCATCTTCGGGGTGGGAGAGAAGGTCTGAAAGTAGTCAACTCCCTGCCGCTGACTAAAGCCTCGAGCCACGTAACGCGCCTTGAAGACAGGCGGAGAGCCCAGCGGCCGCTTCACCCTAAAGATCCACATCCCACTGACGACGTTCGCCCCGGGTGGGGGAACCTCGTCAACGTAGGTGCCTGTGGACTTCTAGGAAGCCATCTCTGCGTCCATGGCCGACTGCCACTGAGAGGAGTAGGGACCCTCGATCGCCTTAGCGTACGATCGAGGAGTCGGGATGTCTGGTGCATCCGGGTCTCCCTCTAAGGCAATCAGCGTGGACACGAGATGGGGCAAAGCAGCAGCAAAGCACTGGAACTCCTCGTGCCTGTCCTCAAGGACGTCCGTGCTAAGAGCACACCTACACCCGTCGGACGGAGGACAGACAGACTCAGACTCAGCAACGAGACTGGCAGCGTAGTCTAGACGACAGCGAGCAGTGAAGTCGACAAGCTCAGCAACTAGGGCAGACGGAGTAGTGGACTCAAAGGAAGGGTCACTGACAACAGTAGGAAGGAGACGCGTGACCGAAGGACTAGCAGCACGAAGGGAGTCAGACTCCGGGTCAGCAAGAATAGGAAGAGAGGACTCTTGAGGAGACGGCAACGGGACACGCAGAGGAGCAGTGGAAGGACGCAGCGCCATCTGGTGTGTGGTGGGGACCGCGGGAGGACGCGGACGCGCAGTACGACCACTAGTGCGAGCAGCACGAACAGGCCACGCAGGATGAGACGAAGGCTCACGCGCTCAGCAAGACCTTTAGTAAGACCAGTGTAGGGAGAAGGAGAAGGTAGAGGGGAGGCGGGCTGTAACTGTGACTGCGACTGGATAAGCTGTGGACACTCTAAGGGAGGAGCAGGACCAGGAGAGGGCGGGAGACCAAGAACCTGCTCCAGGAGCGGAACGAAGTACAGCCTCGGCCGCGCAGCGCCTCCAGAACCAGCAAGGACGGCACCAGTACCCCCAGCGGCAGCACCAGTGCTAGGAGCACCTCCAGCTCCAACAGCGCCAACTCCAGCACCCTCAAAAGCAGCAGCGCTCTCAGCACCGCCAGCGCCAACACCCCCAGGCGCTCCAGCTCCAACAGCACCAACTCCAGTAGGACCGCTAGCTCCAGCAGCCTCAAGAGCACCCCCAGACGCACCAGCGCCACTAGAAATACCAGCACCAACACCCCCAGCAGCTCTAGCTCCAGCAGCACTAGCACCGCCAGCAACTCCAGCAGGACCAACTCCGGTAGCACCAGCAGCACCCCCAGTCTCAGCAGCTTGTCTCTAGCAGCGGGCAAACCACTCGTGCAGCTCCTATGAAGAGAGTGGCTCCCGCCTCGAAGAAGCACCGCTGGCGGCCACACGAGCAGACCTAGCGCCCCCAGGCCCGGCACCCCCAAGCTGCGCACCTCCAGGCTCCGCACCCTCAGGCTCCACAGCCCTTGACCCAGTACACCTAGGCTCAGCACCCCCAGATCTCAGCACCCCTAGACTCCGCACCCCTAGGCTCAGCACCCCCAGTCTCAGCACCCCCAGACCCGGCACCGGCAGGCTCAGCACCTCTAGCAGCACCAGAGTCAATAGCGTCTACCTAGGACACACCTGACGGGGCAGGACCTTGAGGGTGGAGGGGGTCTACCAGGGGAGGACCTGGCGCAAGGAAGAGCGGCGGCGGGAGGGGGGGGGGGGGGGGGGGGGGGGCGCAGTGCGGTAGGGGAAGAGACGGTAGTAAGGCACCGACTCGTCAAAGGTGACATCCTGGGAGGACAGAACACGGAGCGAGGTGGGGTGGTAGAACTGCCACACATGCGCGTCAGGGGGGAAGCCGAGGATGACGCAGGGAACAGCACGGGGGGACAGCTTGTGCGCAAACAAGTCGAGGACAAATGCTCGAGATCCCCAGACCCGAAACGCAAACGCATCGCCAACCTTCCTGGTCCACCGCAAGGCATGGGAGGTCTCTGGCAAGGAGACCTAGGGCTCAAGATTGAGCTGATGCGCAGCGTACTGAACCGCAAACTTCCACAGAAAATAGGGGGCAGCCGCATGCATCATGGACGTACGAGCGACGTCCATGACCATGCCAATGCAGCGCTCAGCAATCCCATTTTGTTGTGGAGAGGCCGGAAGCGTGAAGGTCTGGCGGATGCCCTGTGCACGACAGAAGGCTCCCAGACAGGAAGAGGAAAATTCCCCGCCTCTGTCCGAGTGCAAACGCAGAACAGGAAAGTCCGAGCCGAAACTCTCTCTGAGGTAGAGACGAGCTGCGCGGATCCACTCGGTCAACACCTCAGTGACGTCATCCTTGCTGCGCAAGGGGAAGATTGTGGTGTAACGCGAGTAGTCGTCAACCACCAACAGGAAGTAACGCCCGTGCCCCTGTCCACGGACGCGGGGGGGCCCCCACACGTCCATGTGAAGGGTCTGTAGCGGAGCCTCTGTCGGAGGAGTGAGGGGCGGCGCGCTGTCGCCCCTTAATGCAGGGGACGCAGGTAGGGCCTAGCCCCGGAGGTAGGGGAGAGAGAGACCAAGGGAGACCATAGACAAGGACACGGGAGGCCATGCCTCGGAGACGAGGCAGGGAGGGGTGACCAAGGCGGTGGTGCTAGAGGAGAGTCTGGTGTGACAAGAGACGACACAAGCAGGGAGCAGACTCAGGACCAGACCTGGACGCTGCAGCAAACACCTGACTCGACGCAGCTACCTGGCCGCCGGAGGAGACTCAGTAGTAAGGGTGTACAGGCTCGACCCTGGCCGACGGGTGAACTTGGCCAAGTGTCGGCCTGTCCGAGCACACATGCAGTGGGTCACTCGTTGACTCGCAGGAGTGAACTGGTCAACCCCCCTATCCTATAGGTCCGCTCCACTCACCAAGTTCGTAGAGAACGAGGGGAGGTAGAGACCTGACAGGGTGCCAGAGGGGGCTGCCGGGCACGTAAAGACAGTGGAGAAGCTAGCAAGGACAGGACCCCTAGAGGGGTCTGCCAGGGAGACCGCAACCGGCCGACTGAGCGGCGTAAGAGTGGTGCGGTCTCGAAAGAAGGAGCGGGACGCACCCGAGTCAAGGGTGAAGGTGTGTGAGGCCTGAGCCGACAAAGTACCTGAGATATCGGACTCACCAACACCTGGGGCAGCAAACGCACTAGCACCTGGGGCAGCAGACGCACTGGCACCTAGAGCAGCAGTCTCACAAACACCTAGCGCAGCGGCATCAATGCCCGGGTCAGGCGGTACATACAGGTAACAGTCACCCTCAACAGTAGTAGTCACAGAATACATGGCAGCAAGGATAGCATCATAGTCAAGATCAAAGATGGCAACTCCCGCCCTAGACAGATCTCCCCCGCGAGGGATCTCTGACACCGTAGAGAATTGGCTACGCCACGCGTCCGTCAGGTGACCGAAGCAACGCTGGGTGGAGTGCGGGCCCCCGCACAGCTCACCAGGTCAGTCGCCGGTACGGGGGACGTAAGTGCATTGACCAAAACCCCAATCGCGCTGACGCGTAGTGTACCACTCACGAAGCTGCTGAGGGGACAAGGTCACACCACTTCGCTTCTGCTGGCGCCGACCACCATCTGAGCCACTCCTTTGCGCAGAGTCGCGACCCGCTCCACCTCCGCCGCCGCCGTCGCCGCCGCCTCCGTCGCCTCCTCCACCTCTGCCTCCTCCGCCACCTCCGCCGCCTCCGCTCCCTCCGCGACTTCCGCCGCCTCCTCCGCTCCCTCCGCGACTTCCGCCGCCTCCTCCGCCTCCACTGCTGCCGCTGCCGCCACCACCTCCAGAACCACTCCCACCACCATCCCCACTCCCTCCACTGCCTCCACCACCACCTCCACTGCCCGCGCCAGCCCCTCCAGCGCCCTTGCCCCCCTTGCCCTTGCCGGTGCGGCGTCTCCCGCTCGGGGCAGACGCAGCGCCGACCGGCTCGAAACCAACGTGGTCGGCCGCAGCAGCAGAAGCAACAGAGGGCAAGAGGGGGGAGGGAGAACACCCCTCAAAGACGGGGGTGCGAGGGTCACCACGAGAGGCTCCTACAGCGACTATGCTGTTCTCTATCGCTAGGAGGGCCTTCTCAAGGAGGTCAACGGTGAGAGTGGTGGGGCAAACTGAGAGGAAGTGGTCCCTGACTACGCGGAGAAAGTCAGGGAGCCGGTTGACTATGTAGTAGAGGGTGATGTACATGGGGGGGGGGGGGGGGGGTTCTTGGCGAAGAACTCAGCAGGAAGCGCAGCGCGGTAGCGAGTGTCACTGGTGCGGAGGTGCGTAATGAGGTCAGCGACTGTGGGAAAGGCAGTAAGGTCAAGGAAGAGGTACAGTAGCATGAGGCGGCTCAGTGCAGCAGTGGCAGGGGAAGAGTAGCATGCAACTACAGCGTCGTACAAGGTCTGAGCACTCTTGTACTGGCTAATGTGTGCACGCTCAGTGGTCGGTAGGTGGCGGCGCACAACAAGGCGAGCAGCACCATCGCGCATGGCCCACTGTGAGCGAACACTGGCGTCAGCATCAGCAGCAGGGGCAGGAGAGGCACCAGAAGTGAGGTCCAACAGGGAGAGACCGTCTGCCCTATCGCACTGTAGGAAAATCTGCAGATGATCTACCCTAACCTCAAAGTCAACCGCCCGACCCTCAGCGTCAAAGGTGAGAACACTAGGGGTGGCCATGATAGCAGTAGATAGGCAGTGAGTACAGTGGGGCAGAGCAGTGTAGTGGCAGAGGCGCTGCTCTTACCATGTAAGTGAGGCGGACCCGGGCAGGCCGACAGGCGGCGGCTCCTCAGCTGCAGTGCAGCTCGACGACTCAGCGGCTCGGCGGCGCAGCGGCTCGGCGGCGCAGTTTTACCACGCGGCCTCGTGCCGTGTCCTCGCCTCTCAGGACGTCACCTTTGACGAGTCGGTACCCTTCTACCGCCTCTTCCCCTACCGCACTGCCCCGCTCCCTCCCCCGCCTCTCTTCCTCGCGCCACGTGCTGCTGCAATAGACCCCCTCCCCCTTGAGGGTGCCGCTCCCTCAGGTGTGTCCCAGGTAGACCCGGTTGAGCCTGTCAAGGTAGATGTCGACTCTCGTCCTCCTTGGGGTGCTGAGCCTGAGTGTGCGCAGCCTGGGGTTGCAAAGACTGGGGGTGCTGAGCCTGGGGGTGCAGAGTCTGGGGGTGCAGAGTCACGGGGTGCGGAGTCTGGGGGTGCGGAGTCTGGGGGTACTGAGCCTGGGGGTGCGGAGTCTGGGGGTGCTTAGCCTAGGAGTACGGAGCCTGCTGGTGCTAAGCCTAGTAGTGCTACGCGTGGAGGAGCTCTCTCCTCCCAGCAGCTGCGTGAGTGGTACTTACTGTACTGCAGCCTCAGGAGAGGTGCCTCTGGAGCTAGGGGTACTGCTGGAGGTGGTGCTTGTGCTTCCTCGCCTAGGCAGGAGCTGCCCTCTCCCCAGCGTCTTCGTGAGTGGTACACATGGCGCTCCTAGTGTCGCGGACCCTACTACTAGTGCTACGGACCTTGGAGTTGGAGTTGATGCTTGTGCTGCGGACCCAGGCTTTGGAGCTGTTGCTGGTGCTGAGGACCCGGGCATTGGAGCTGCTGCTGGTGCTGAGGACCCGGGCGTTGGAGCAGCTGCTGGTGCTGCAGACCCGGGCGTTGGAGCTGCTGCTGGTGCTGCATACCCGGGCGTTGGAGCTGCTGCTGGTGCTGCGGACCCGGGCGTTGGAGCTGCTACTAGTGCTGCAGACCCGAGCGTTGGAGGTGCTGGGGGTGCTGCTGGAGCAGCTAGAGGTTCTAGTGCTATCTCTGTTGCTGTAGGGGGCACCTCACGGCCGCGGCCGTACTTTCTTCCACTCCTTCAGCAGGTTCTTGGTCAGTCACCTCCGCCTTGCCCCCCTCCGTCTATAGAGTGTCCACCGCCGGTCCAGTCGCAGTCACAGCTACCGCCTGCCTCGCCACTTCCTCGTCCTTCTCCCTACACCGGTCCTACAGGCGGTCTCACAGAGCATCGTCAGCCTGAGTCTCGCCCTGTGTCGCCTGTGTCCCGTCCTGAGTCGCCTGTTCGTACTACTTCCACCAGCCGCCGTACTCCGCGTGAGCGTCCGCCACCAGTCCCTGGCACACACTGGATGTCACTGCGTCACTCCACTGCTCCACAGCGTGTCCCTCTGCCGTCTCCTCCTGAGTCCTCTCTTCCTGCTCTTGCTGACCCTGAGTCTGACTCTCTTCGTGTTGCCAGTCCTACTGTCACGCGTCTCCTAGCTACTGCTGTCACTGACCCTTCGTTTGAGTCTGCTGCTGTGTCTGCCTTAGTTGCTGAGCTTGTCGACTTTGCTGCTCGGTGTCATCTAGACTACGCTGCCAGCCGGTCTAGTCCGTCAGTCCTTCGTCTCTCGGGGGTGAGTGTGCTCTTAGCACGGACGTCCTTGAGGACAGACAGGAGGATCTTGAGTGTCTTGCAGCCGCTGCGCCCCATCTTGTGTCCATGCTAGTTGCCCCTGAGGGAGACCCTGATGCACCAGACATCCCGACTCCTCAATCGTACACTGAGGCGATCGAGGATCCCTACTCCTCTCAGTGGCAGTCAGCCATGGACGCAGAGATGGCTTCCTGGAAGTCCACAGGCACCTACGTCGACGAGGTTCCCCCACCTGGGGCGAACATCGTCAGTGGCATGTGGATTTTCAGGGTGAAGCGGCTGCTGGGTTCTCCGCCTGTCTTCAAGGCTTGTTACGTTGCTCGAGGCTTCAGTCAGCAAGAGGGAGTAGACTTCTTCTAGACCTTCTCCCCCACCCCGAAGATGACCACTCTTCCGGTACTACTGCACGTTGCTGCTCAGCGCGACTACGAGCTTCACTCTCTTGACTTTAGCACGGCTTTCTTGCAGGGCAGTCTGCACAAGGAGATCTGGCTGCGCCGCCCTCTTGGCTTCACTGGGTCGTTCCCTGCTGGTACCAAGTGGAGCCTCCACCGGCCAGTCTACGGTCTCCATCAGGCACCACGTGAGTGGCACGACACACTGAGGACTACACTTGCGGCACTTGGGTTCTCTCCTTCTACTGCTGACCCGTCGTTGTTTCTACGCACCGACACTTCGCTGCCGCCGTTCTACATCCTCGTGTACGTCGACGACTTGGTCTTTGCCACAGCTAACACTGAGTCTCTCACCCACGTGAAGTCGGAGCTGTAGAAGAGACACACGTGCACAGACCTGGGTGAGCTATCTTGGCTCGCTGATCACCCGGGACAGAGCACGCCACACCATTACCCTAACTCAGTCACACATGGTGTAGCAGGTCCTTTAGCGCTTCGGCTTCACTTGGTCCTCACCACAGGCCACTCCTCTGCCTATAGGTCACTCACTCTCAGCTCTGCCTTCGGATGAGTCCGTAGAGTCGAGTGGTCCTTACCGAGAGCTAATTGGTTGCCTCATGTACCTGATGACTTGCACTCGTCCTGACCTAGCATACCCTCTTGGCGCTCTGGCTCGCTACGTGGCTCCTTGTCATCACTGAAAGGTGCACTGGGATGCTGCAAAGAGGGTATTGCGCTACTTGTGCAGTACATCAGGCATGGGGCTCGTGCTTGGAGGAGGGAGCTCAGTTGTTCTCACTAGGCACTCAAACGCTTCTTGGGCTGATGACCAGGCTACTCAGCGGTCGTCATAGGGTTACACCTTCAGCCTTGGCTCCGGTTCAGTTTCGTGGTGCTCTACTCGTTCGTCTTTGGTTCTCAGCTCCAGTTGTGAGGCTGAGATCTACGCCACAGCCTTGGCTGCACAGGAGTTACGCTGGCTCACCTACCTGCTGACTGACCTTGGAGAGCGGCCTAGTTCTCCTCCAGTGATGTTCGTCGACAACAAGGCTGCCATTGCCTTGTGCCAGGAGCACAGACTAGAGCACAGAACGAAGCACATCGCTCTCCGTTACTTCCTTCCTCGTGAGCTTCAGCAGCGTGGTTAGCTTCGTCTGCGCTACGTAGCCTCTCAGGCCAACACCGCTGATGTTTTCACCAAGGCACTTCAGTCAGGTGATCATCAGCGCTTCTGTACTTTGTTGGGGCTAGTGCCCACTTTGTCTCACTTGTTGTAGCCTTTGCCTGTACTGTGATCTCTATATATACTCCTGCCTGTTTACTCTGCTAGGTTGAGATCACCCTTGCTGTCTATGCTACTTATATATACTTCTGCATATGAACTGGCCTTGTGGCCCTTTGCTTGTGCTCGGAGTGTGTGGTGACGTTGTGATCCACCCTGAGCTTGCTTGCATTTCTTGACTGGTCTTGTGACCCCTTGTTCTCCCCAAACCTTTGTCTGCCTGCTCCCCTCTCGTCGACCTTCTTGCCGACATCTCCTTCATCAACAGCTGCCCTGTCAACTTGCCCATCTGCTCCCTCGTCGACCGGACTTTTGCTGCTGCCCCCTTCTACACCTGCTCCCCTGTCTGTTGCGTCCCTGTTGACAGCTGCACATCCTCGTCAATGAGCTTGGCGTCTATCGGCCGCTGGGGATGCCACTAGCCGGCGCCACGGGCGACGCCTCAAAGCTCCCCTCATCACCGGTGGCCGACATAGGTGTCGATGCAAGCCCATGTGCAACGAGGTTGGGAGGAGCAAGAACAGGGAGCAGAGGAAGGACTTCTTCGCCGTCCTCATCAGCAAGCTCGTCGACCTTGTCGAGCAGAGGGAATGTCACCGTCGAGGTGATCGTTGGTGAGTGTGCCTACGTCCGCCCCAACACCGGCCCATACATCGCCTTCCACACCTCCAGCGACTTCATCTCGTAGAAGATCACCTCGACCAATGTGACCACCTTGTTGTCGGTCAAGTCCAGCACCTCCCAGCCCTTGCTCTCTGGCGACACGCCCAGAAGAAGTCTTCAGCAAGCCTTTGACGCCAGCTTCCCACCGCGATGCTGCTCGGGGACCATGAACTGCACCATGCAGCCCCGCACATGTGCCAGTGTGAGGCCGGGCTTCTTCATGGTTAGCAGCTGGTATGGAGTCGTCCCCGGTGGCGTCGCCGACCCCTCCAAGCCGTTGCGCACCCAGATAGCTTGTCGGAAGGCAAGGTGCCACCAGTGGTGCTCCACGCCCATGTGCAGCAGCATCGCCTGCACGGACTCGACGACCGTTTGCATCTCCCGCTCAGCCATGCCATTCTGCTGCGGAGTGTAAGGGCATGTCAGGTCGTGGACAGTGCCCTTCCCATCAACGAAGTTGGTGAACTCCTTCCCCAGGAATTCACCACCGCGGTCGGAACGGAGCATTAGCGCCTGTTACAATCCTATTGCTAGGTAGGCTTAGGAGCCATAGTAGCTTAGGAGAAGTTCGAGTTGAAGGGTGAAGTTTGAGGGGGGTAAGGAAAAGCGTCGAGAGATTTTAGAAGGAGAATGGGTGTTGACTATGAGAAAAGTTACAAGTTATAGCAAGCCAAAGGGTGCACCACCGAACAGGACAGCAATAGAACTACACTAGGTCTACACTACAGGCATTTATAATAATGTATACAATTACATTCTGACAGCGCCGACTTCTTTGTCTGCCACTCCACCAGCACCAGCCACTGCCTGAACTCCCACAGCACCTCGCTCTTCTTAGCGACTGGCATCACCCACACGAACCGAGTGTGGCGATCCTTCAGCAGCAGGAAGTACAAGCTGCGGTCCTTGGCAGCCACCCGGAATGGCCTATACAAGTCAATGTGTATGACTACCAGGGCCTCCTCGGCGTCCGAGCCTTTGTCGGGGAAGGTGTGTCGCGCCACCTTCCCTCCGACGCATAAGACGCACGGTAGATCAGCCCCGGTCGACGGCTTGATGTCGAGGCCGGTTGGGACTTCATGCTTAGCCAAGCTCTTGATCATGTCGATGCCGACATGTGCGAGCCTCTCGTGCCATTGGCCAGAGGTCGACTTCGTCGCAGAAGAAATCATCCGCAGAGCCACCACATCGGTCGACGGCTCTAGTGCAGAGGAGACGGCCAGTGTAGCGCGCTCGGCCGAGCACCTCGCCTGCACTCGACACGAGCAGGTGCCCATCGCCGTCGTCCTGTAGCTTTACACCGCTCTCCTTCAGCTCGCCAGCTGACAGCAGGTTCGCCTACACTCCCATAACATAGAGCACATCGGTGATGGGGACCCGCTTCCCAGCCTCTTCTTGCAGAGCGATGGTGCCACACCCTCGACGATTTGTAGAGCTCCGTTGAAGCCACTCACATGCTCCACGTCGTTGCTCAGCGCCATGTTGACGAAGACCTCCTTCGTCCCCATGAGGTGGTGCGAGCAGCCGCTGCCGAGCAGCACCACCATCGGGTTTGCCTGCACAGCTGTTGCAACCGCTTGGAAGTCCTCGCTAGCCTCCGGCGCCAGCGAGACTGACGGCTCCACCACGCCGACCATCGAGTATGACGCCTCCTCGTCGCCTCGGCCTTTGTTGCTAGAGTTGTCTGTGTCCTTCGCCGACGACATCTTCTTTGACGACCACTTCTCCCTGCACGACATTTCATCTCAACGGGGGCAATGATTGATTGACCGACCACGACCTCCCTTGTTGTCATCCTCATCGTTATCATCGCGGTCAGGGCACTCGTAGTAGAGATGGTCGGGGTTGTGGCAGATCCGGCACTCCTGCCATTGACCACCACCTCCTCGGCCCTTGTCCTGCATCGACCACTTCTCGTCGACGTCCTTTATTGACAGCCCGGCTTGCCACGCTGTCCCTACTGCCAAACTTGCTTCGCCGGGGCAGCGTAGTTCACCTGCAGAAGGAGCTCTATGGGCTGCTGTGCCTCCAGCAGAACCTCGTCTTTGATGACTAGCTGCTGAGGGCGTCCTCATGTCAGATTTATATGACATAGTTATTGTAGGCTATAATGGGGTAGCCCATATGGGGTACAGCTTTCTAGGGGTTAACATTTGTACCCAACTTTCACTTAGTCACTCATCCCTCGTTCTAGTTTTCTCAAGGTATCGAGCAGGTTCCCTTGTGGGAACTCTTCCTAGGGCCCACCAATTCGATTTTTTTTTCCTGCTCGGAGCGCGCTCAGCCCGTGCCTGAGTCGCGCTCCCCTCTCTTGACCCTATCGTGCCGCCTTAGCGGCCCCGTCGCTTCGCGCTAGCGGCCCCATCGCGTCGCACTCGCGGCCCCATCGCGTCGCGCCGCCCTTGCGGCCCTGATCCGCTGCCCTAGCGGCCCCGTCGCCTACTCCTGCATCCCCGCCGCTGCCCTTCCCGGCCCCGACGCCGCCCTTCCTGACCTGGCCCCGCCTCTGCTGGCCCCGTCGCCTACCCCTCCGGCCCCGGCGCCGCCCTTCCCGGCCCCGATCAGCCGCCCTGCGGCCCCGTCGCCTACCCCGCGGCCCCCGCGCCGCCCTTTCCCGGCCTCGACGCCGCCCTTCTCGACCCGGCCCAGCCTCTGCTAGCCCCGTTGCCTACCCTGCGGCCCCGGCGCCGCCCTATTCCGGCCCTGACGCCGCCCTTCCCGACCCGGCCCCGCCTCTGCTGGCCCGGTCGCCTACCCCTGCGGCCCCGAGCCGCCCTTCTCGGCCCTGGCGATGCCCTTCCCGGCCCCGGCCCAGCCGCTACTAGCCACGTCGCCCGCCCTTCCCGGCCCCGGCCCCGCCTTCACGCGGCCCCGCTGTTGGAATAAACGAACAGGAATGCATGAACTAACAGTGAAAACAGTACAAGTACCTAATCCCAGAATTGTGTACCCCCTATAGGCTAACCCACTGTAGCCTAAACAAACACAACAACATATATAATGTTTGACACACCCCCATAGGCGAAGTGGGGGAGAACTAGGGGTCACAAGACCAGTCAAGGCAAAGCAAGACAAAACAAGCTCAGGGTGGATCTCAAGGATGCCACACAAATTCCGAGCACAAGCAAGTGGTCGCAAGACCAGTTCACATGAAGGTTTATAATAGAACAAGAGGTACAAAGATCACAACCTAGCAAGAGTAAGCATGCAGGTATATATATGTAGAGATCACAGTACAAACAGACTCAAAAAGTAAGCAAGTGAGGTACAGTAGGCACAAGGCCTAGAAGAGTGCAAAAGCGCTGATGGTCACAAGGCTGAAGCGCCTTGGTGAACACATCAGCAGTGTTGGCCTCAGAGGCCACGTAACGCAGACGAAGCTGACCACGCTGCTGCAGCTCTCGAGCAAGGAAGTAGCGCAGAGCAATGTGCTTCGTTCTGTGCTCCAGTCTGTGCTCCTGGCACAAGGCAATGGCTGCCTTGTTGTCGACGTACAGCACTGGAGGAGAACGAGGTTGCTCTCCAAGGTCGGTCAGCAAGTAGGTGTGCCAGCGTAGCTCCTAGGCCGCCATGGCTGTGGCGTAGATCTCAGCCTCACAACTGGAGCTGAGAACAGAACAAGAGCAAGTAGAACGCCAAGAAACAGAATCAGAGCCAAGACTGAAGGAGTAACCCTGAGACGACCGCTGAGTAGCCTGGTCGTCTGCGCAAGAAGCGTCTGAGTGCCCAGTGAGAATAACTAGGACTCGCCCTCCAAGCACTAGCCCCATGCCCGACGTACTGCACAAGTAGCGCAACACCCTCTTAGCTGCATCCATGTGCTCCTTCTGGTGACGGCCGGGAGCGACATAGCGTGCAAGAATGCTAAGAGGGTATGCAAGGTCAGGTCGAGTGCAGGTCATCAAGTACATGAGGCAACCCACAAGCTCTAGATACCGGCCACTCGACTCTACGGACTCATCCGAAGGCAGAGCTGAGAGCGAGTGACCGGTAGGCAGAGGAGTGGGCTGAGGCGAGGAGTACGTGAAGCGGAAGCGCTGAAGGACCTGCTGCACCATGTGTGACTGAGTCAAGGTGATGGTGCGGCGTGCTCTGTCCCAGGTGATCCGCAAGCCAAGATAGCTTGTCAGTTCATCCAGGTCTGTGTACGTGTGTCTCTTCTGCAGTTCCGACTTCACGTGGGCGAGTGCCACAGTATCAGCAGTGGCAAAGACCAAGTCGTCGACGTACACGAGGATGTAGAACGGCGGCAGTGAGATGTCGGTGCGTAGAAACAGCAACGGGACAGCAATAGAAGGCGCGAACCCAAGAGCCGCAAGTGTAGTCCTCAGTGTGTCGTGCCACTCACGTGGCGCCTAACGCAGACCGTAGACTGGCCGTCGGAGGCTCCACTGGGTACCAGGAGGGAACGACCCAGTGAAGCCAAGTGGACGGCGCAGCCAGATCTCCTCGTGCAGGCTGCCTTGCAGGAAAGCAGTGCTGAAGTCAAGAGAGTGGAGCTCGTAGTCACGCTAAGCGGCGACGTGCAGCAGAACCCGAAGAGTGCTCATCTTTGGAGTCGGGGAGAAGGTCTGGAAAAAGTCAACACCCTCTCGCTGACTGAAGCCTCGTGAAACGTAACGCGCCTTGAAGACAGGCGGGGAGCCCGGCGGTCGCTTCATCCTGAAAATCCACATGCCACTGACGATGTTCGCCCCAAGCGGGGGAACATTGTCGACGTAGGTGCCTGTGGACTTCCAGGAAGTCATCTCTGTGTCCATGGCCGGCTGCCACTGAGAGGAGTAGGGACTGGCCATCGCCTCTGCGTAAGAGCATGGGGTCGGGATGTCTGGTGCATCCGGGTCTCCCTCAGGGGCAACAAGCATGGACACGAGATGGGGAAAAGCACTCAAACTCCTCCTGCCTGTCCTCAAGGATGTCAGTGCCAAGAGCACACTCACCCCCGATGGACGGAGGACAGACAGACTCAGACTTAGCAACCAGGCTAGCAGCGTAGTCTAGACGACAGGTAGCAGCAAAGTCAACAAGCTCAGCAACTAAGGCAGACGCAGCAGCGGACTCAAAGGAAGGGTCAATGACAACAGTAGCCAGGAGACGTGTGACAGTAGGACTGGCAGCACGAAGGGAGTCTGACCCCGGGTCAGCAAGAGCAAGAAGAGAGGACGAAGGAGGAGACCCCAGTGGGACAAGCCGAGGAGTAGTGGAGGGACGAAGACGCTGACACTCCACACGACTACCACTGAGAGCAGCACGGCCAGGCAACGCACGACGAGACTCAGGCGACGCAGGACGAGACTCAGGCTCACGACGCTCAGTAAGACCTCCAGTCGGACCAGTGTAAGGAGCAGGACCTGGGAGAGAGGAGGCAGACGGTAGCTGCGAATGCAGCTGGACAGACGGAGGACACCCTAAGGAGGGAGGAGGACAAGGAGGAGGGAGCTGACCAAGAACCTGCTGAAGGAGCGGAACGAAGTACGGCCGCGGCTGTGTAGTGACACCAGAACCAGCAGAGACACCTGCACCAGGGTCCTCAGCACCAGCAGCAGCTCCAACGCCTGGTTCCACAGCACCAGCAGCAGCTCCAACGCCCAGGTCCACAGCACGAGCAGCAGCTCCAACGCCCGGGTCCTCAGCACCAGCAGCAGCTCCAACACTCGGGTTTCAGCTCCAACGCCCAGGTCCAGCAGACGTATCGCGGACAAAAGCTCCAGATCCCCAGACCCGGAAATGCGACGCATCGCCAACCTCCCCCGTCCACAACGGTGTGAGCGATGTCTCCGGCAAGGAGACACAGGGCCAGAGGTTGAGCTGGTGCGCAGCGTACCGGACCGCAAACGGCCACAGAAAGTGGGGGTCATCCGCATGGATCAAGGAGGTACGGGCGACCTCCATGACCAGGCCAATGCGGCGCTCCGCAACCCCTTTTTGCTGTGGAGAGGCCAGAAGCATGAACGACTGCTCAATGCCGTGCTCAGCACAGTAGGCTGCCAAGAGGTCGGAGGAGAACTCACCACCTCTGTCAGAGTGCAAGCGCAGGACAGGAAAGTCCGAGTGGAAACGCTCGCTGAGCTAGAGACGAGCTCTGCGGATCCAAGGGATCAAGACATCAGGGACCTCACCCTTGGTGCGCCAAGGGAAGACCGAGGTGTAGCGTGAGTAGTCGTCAACTACTATCAGGAAGTACCTCTCCTGACCCTGACCACGGACGCGGGCTGGGCCCCACACGTCCATGTGGAGCGTCTGCAAGGGAGCAGTCGTCGGGCGAAACGAGGAGGAGTGAGGAGCGGCGTGTTGCCGTCCCTCGACACAGGGGAGACATGTAGGAGCAGGTGAGGGAGGGAGGGGAGGAAGGACCCGGGGAAGGCCAAAGACAAGGAACCGGGAGTGCATGGCACGAAGCCGCTGCACAGACGGGTGGCCAAGGCGGTGGTGCCAGAGGACAGTCTCGTGCGCCAGAGAGCAACAGGAGCAGGGGGGCGTCAGCTGACCTGACGCGGACGCAGACGCAGCAACCTGAGGGGACTCAGTGGTCACTGTGTACAGGTCCGACCCCGGCAGCCAAGTGAAGGTAGCCAAGTGACGGCCCGCACGAGCACACGTGCAGTGTGTCACGCGCTCGTAGGCAGGGGTGAACTGGTGAACACCCCCGTCCTGGAGCACACATCCTGCCACCAAGTTTGTAGAGAACGAGGGGAGGTGGAGACCTGACAGTGTGCCCGACGGGACCGCAGGACAGGGAAGGACAGTGGAAGAGGTCGCAATTACCGGACCCCCAGGAGGGTCAGCAAGGGAGACAGCAATTGGCCGAGCAAGCGGCTCAAGGGCAGTGCGGTCACGAAAGAAGCAGCAAGAAGCACCTGAGTCTAGTATGAAGGTGTGCAGTGCTGCAGTAGACTCAGTACCAAGGGGGGCAGACGTACAAGCACCTTGAGAAGCTGCCTCACCAGCACCTGGGGTAGCCGACATGCGAGTACCTGGAGCGGCAGACGCACTAGTCCTAATGCCCGGGTCGGGTGGCACACACAGGTACTCAGCACCCTCTCCACTAGTAGACATCGCATACATAGCAAATAGAATAGCATCAAAGTCTAGAGCATAGATATCAATCCCCTTCTTCAGGAGATCAATCCAGCGGGGCAGCTCAGTGGCCTGAGGGAACTAAACACGCCAAGCGTCGTCGAGACGAGCGAAGCAGCGCTGTGTGGCGTGCGGTCACCAGTGCGAATGACGTACATGCAGCTAAAGCCACCCCCCCCCCCCCCCCCCGTGCAGAGAGTACCACTCACGGACCTCCTGGGGAGACGGAGTGTGCTGCTGGCCCTGGCCACCGCTAGCGCCTCCACGACCACCACCACTGCCGCCACCTCCTCGACCACCCCAACCCCTGCCGCCGCCTCGTCCACCGCCACCCCAACCACCGCCGCCGCCTCTGCCACCTCCCCCGCCGTTGCCGCCACCACCCCCACCGCTGCCACTAGTCCCTACAGCCGCGCCACCACCCCCACCGCCTCCACCGCCCCCACTACCGCCTCCCCCGCCGTCACCGCCACCACCCTTGCCCCCTTTGCCCTTGCCGCTGCGGCGTCCGCTCAAAGTAGACGCAGTACCGACCTTCTCAGCACCAAGGAGGTCGATAGCAGCAGTAGAGGCGACAGAGGGAAGAAGGGGGGAAGGAGAACACCCCTCAAAGAACGGGGTACGGGGGTCGCCACGAGAGGCACCTACAGCGACTATGCTAGTCTCAGCTGCAAGCAATTCCTTCTCGAGGAGGGCAATGGTGAGCTCAGTGGGGCAGCGAGCGAGGAAGTGGTCCCTGACAGCACGCAGTGTGTCAGGGAGGCGGGTGACTAGGTGGTAGAGAGTGAGCCAGAGTGGGGGGGGGTGCGTAGCAAGGAACTCAGCTAGCATGGCGGCACGGAAGCGGGTCTCACTAGTACGGAGGTGCGTGATGAGGTCAGCTACTGTGTGGAACGAGGCCAAGTTGGGAAACAGGTAGGGGAGGGAGAGGCGACCTAGCGCGGCAGAGGCAGGTGAGGAGTAGCGAGCAACGTCAGCTGTGTACAGTGCCTGTGCAGTCTTGTGCTGGCCAAAGTGCTCGCGTTCGTCTATCGGCAGGGAGTTGCGAATAGCGAAGCGAGCATGGGCATCACGAGTCTGCCACTGTGAGCGAGCAGTGGTGTCAGCAGTAGTAGCAGGGGCAGTGACATGGCCTAGGGCGTGGTCGTATAGTGAGATGTCGTCCTTGGCTGTGAGCTGTAGATAGAGGTGCAGGTCATCTAGCCAGGTGTCAAACTTCACTGGGCGGCCCTCAGCATCGATAACTAGAACCTGTGGGCTAGCCATAGGAGCAGTAGAAGTAGCAGCAGTAGCAGAAGTAGAAGCGGTTAGGGCGGCTCCTTGCAGGTAGGGCAGCGCGGCTCAGGTGGGGCGGCTCGGTTCGGGTCGGGTCACGCGGCTCGGCTGGGTTCGCGCGGTTCGGCTCGGGTCGCGCGGTGCGGCTCGGGTCGCGCGGCTCGGTTCGGTCCCGGGCTGTGGCGGTCAAGGGCCGCTCGGGGCCTCTAGGGGCGGTGGCCGCAGGGTCGTTCGGGGCCTCTAGGGACGGTGGGCGCGGGGCCGACGGGGCCGTTCGGGGCCTTAGGGAGGTGAGTGCGGGGTTTTAATGGGGCCTCTAGGGGCCGACGGGGCCGTTCAGGGCCGTTAGGAAGGTGAGCGCGGGGCCGTAAAGGGGCCTCTAGGGGCGGACGGGGCCGTTCGGGGCCTCTAGGGAGGAGCGCGGGGCTGTAAAGGGGCGAGCGCGGGGCCGACGGGGCCGTAAGGGGCCTCTAGGAAGGTGAGCGCGGGGCCGACGGGGCCGTTCGGGGCCTCTAGAGAGGTGAGCACGGGGCCGACGGGGCCTCTAGGGAGGTAAGCGAGGGGCTGACGGGGCCGTTAGGGGCGATCGCGGGGCCAAAAGGGGCCGCTAGGGGCGAGCGCGTGGGCCGTTCAGGTGCTCTAGGGGCGAGCGCGGGGCCGTAAGGGGCGCGCCGACAGGGCCTTGGAGGGCCGTGAAAAAGCGAGGCACCCAAGGGCGCCGGTAGGTAGGTAGGTAGTGGTGGGCCCTAAAAAAATCGGTCCTAGGAAGGACCTGCTCTATACCATGTTGGAATAAACGAACAGGAATGCATGAACTAACAGTGAAAACAGTACAAGTACCTAACCCCAAAATTGTGTACCCCTTATAGGCTAACCCACTGTAGCCTAAACAAGCACAACTACATAAATAATGTTTGACATATATATGTTATTATTGTGTAGGCTATAGTGGGTTAGCCTTTAGGGGGTACACAAAGTTGGGGTTTCCTACTTGTACTCCAACTTTCATAGTGCAATCACTTCTTCTTCGTAACAGTGCTACTACTGCTACTGTTCCTACTGCTGCTACTACCACTATGGCCACTCCCTCTATTCTCACTTTTGACGTTGAGGGCCGCCCGATTAAGTTTGAGGTTTAGTTAGATGACCTCCACCTGTTCCTCCAGGCGCCGCTCCCGCACCTCCCACTACTAATGACAGTACTGCTCGCTCCCAATGGCAGACCCATTATGCTCATGCTCGCCTAGCCGTTCGGAGCCACTTGCCGCTAGATGAGCGTGAGCACTTCGGCCAGCATAAGAACGCTAAGGAGCTGTACGACGCAGTAGTCGCGCGCTACTCCTCCCCTGCCACTTCTGCTATAGGCCATCTCTCACTGCCCTACCTCTTTCCCGACCTGTCCGCCTTTGCCACTATAGCGGACCTCATCACCCACCTCCGTACCAGTGACCTCCGCTACGGTGCCACGCTCCCCCCCGATTTCCTCGCTAAGACCCCCCCCCCCCCCCCGATGTACCTCACACTGTACCACCTTGTCACCCGCTTCCCTTACTCCCTTTGCACTGTCAGGGACCAGTTTCTCGCCCTCTCCCCCACTACCCTCACTGTCGACCTCCTCGAGAAGGAACTCCTAGCCGCTGAGAAGAGCATTGTAGCTGTAGGTGCCTCTCGTGGTGACCCCCGCACCCCCTTCCTTGAGGGGTGCTCCCCCTCCCCCCTCCTCCCCTCCATTGCATCTACTGGTGCTGTCGACTACCTCGGAGCTGAGGGGGTCGGGGCCGCGTCTGCTCCTAGTGGGAGGCGCAAGGGCGGCAGGGGCAAGGGGAGCAGGGGTGGTGGAGGTGAGAGCGGGGGCGGCGGCGGTGGAGGGGGTGGGTGGGGCGGGGGTGGTGGAGGAAGTGGGAGTGGCGCGGGTGGTGGGGGGGTCAGTGGCGGCACAGAGGGTGGTGGCAGCGGCGGCAGTGGTGATGGTGGTGGGGGCGGTGGTGGCAGTGGTGGCGGCGGTGGAGCGGGTGGCGGTCGCGGTAGAGCGGTGTAGCGTGGGGGGTTCGGCGGTGGCCAGAGGCAGCAGCAGCAGCGTCCCGGCGAGACTCCCTCGCCCCAGCAGCTCCGAGAGTGGTACTCTCAGCGTGGGGGGTCTGGGGGTGGAGGTACCTGCCCGTACGTCATTCGCACAGGTGACCGCACTGGCCAGACTTGTGGGAAGTTTCACACGGCGCAGCGCTGTTTCTTTCGCCTCGACGACGCCTGGCGCGAGCAGTTTCCCGACGCCTCTGAGCTGCCCCGCTCGGCTGATCTGCTTAGGAAGGGGACTGATATCTTAGCTCTTGATTATGATGCTATCCTTGCTGCTATGTATGCATTGACTATTAGTGCTGAGGGTGACTGTTACCTGAGTGTACCGCCCGACCCGGGTATTGGGACCAGTGAGGTTGCAGCTCTAGGTGCTAGCACGTCTGCTGCTCTAGGTCCTGGTGAAGCTGCTGCCCTAGGTGCTAGTGCGTCTACGTCTGCTGGTACCGCACCTACTGAGGCACCACACACCTTCACACTGGACTCAGGTGCTTCCCGCTGTTTCTTCCGCGACCGCACTGCCCCAGAGCAGCTCCCTAGACCGGTTGCTGTCTCCCTGGCCGACCCCTCAGGGGGTCCGGTCCTTGCGACCTCCACCACTGCCCTCCCTTGTCCTGATGTCCCGTCTGGCACGCTGTCGGGCCTCTACCTCCCCTCGTTCTCTACGAACTTGGTGGCGGATCCCGCGCTCTAGGACGCGGGTGTTCATTAGTTCACCCCAGCCTACGAGCGTGTGACGCTCTGCCCGTGCGCCCGAACGGGTTGTCACCTGGCTACTTTCACTGACCACTGAGTCCCCTCAGATAGCTGTGTCTGCGTCTGCGTCAGGTCAGCTGTCGGCCCCCTGCTCGTGTCGCTCCCTGTCACACAGGACTGTCCTCTGGCACCACCACCTTGGTCACCCGTCAGTGCAACGCCTTCGCCACATGCACTCCAGGTACCTTGTCTCTGGTCTTCCAAAGGGTTATCCCTCCCCTACCACCCTCGCCTGCTCCTCCCTGCATCCCTGTGTCGAGGGGCGGCAGCGCACCGCTCCTCACTCTTCCTCGTTCCCTCCCACAAAGGCTCCCCTGCAGACTCTCCACCTGGACGTGTGGGGCCCCGCCCGCGTCCGGGGACAGGGCCACGAGCGGTACTTTCTGCTGGTCGTTGACGACTACACGCGCTACACCACGGTCTTCCTCTTGCGTACCAAGGGTGAGGTCCCTGATGTCTTGATCCCCTGGATCCGCGCTGCTCGTCTCCAGCTCCGCGAGCGGTTCCAGTCGGACTTTCCTGTCCTATGTCTGCACTCTGACAGAGGTGGTGAGTTTTCCTCTGACCTCTTGGCAGCCTACTGTGCGAAGCACAGCATCCGCCAGACGTTCACTCTCCCGGCCTCTCCGCAACAGAATGGGGTTGTTGAGCGCCGCATTGGTCTTGTCATGGAGGTCGCTCGTACCTCCATGATCCATGCGGCTGCCCCCCATTTCCTATGGCTGTTTGCAGCGCAGTACGCCACGCATCAGCTCAACCTCTGGCCCCGTATCTCTGATCCGGGGACCTCGCCTACCCTGCGTTGGACAGGGGAGGTTGGCGATGTGTCAGTGTTCCTAGTCTGGGGATGTCGAGCCTTTGTCTGCGATACGTCCGCGGACAAGCTCTCCTCCCGTGCCGTTCCCTGTGTCTTCCTTGGCTTTGTCTCTGTTGCGCCTGGCTGGCAGTTTTACCACCCCACCTCGCGTCGTGTCTTCGCCTCTCAGGACGTCACCTTTGACGAGTCCGTACCCTTTTACCATTTCTTCCCCTACCGCACTGCGCCGCTCCCCCCCCCCCCCCCCCCCCGCCGCTCTTCCTCAACCCAGGTGTCCCGTCGGTAGACCCCCTCCCTCCCTAGGGTGCTGCTCGCTCAGGTGTTTCCCAGGTAGACCCGGTCGAGCCTGTCGACGTAGCTATTGACTCTGGTCCTATGCGAGGTGTTGAGAGTGCTGAGCCTGGTGGTGCTGGGTCTGGGGGTACTAAGACTGGGGTTGCTGAGCCTGGGGGTGCGGAGACTGGGGGTGCTGAGTCTGGGGGTGCGGAGACTGCGGGTGGTGAGCCTGGGGGTGCTGCGACTGGGGGTGCTGAGCCTAGAGGAGTTGAGGTTGGAGGCTCTGAGAGTGACCGTACTGCGCCTGTTGGCGCTCCCTCTTCACAGCACCTGCATGAGTGGTACTCCCAGCGTTACAGCCTCCGTAGTGGGGCTACTGGAGTTGGGAGGTTTGTTGGAGGTGGGGTTGGTGGCCCTGCGGGTACGGTGTCGCGGCCGGAGCCTCCCTCCCCTCAGCAGCTGTGTGAGTGGTACGCTCGGCGCTGGAGCCTCCGGAATGGAGGTACAGCCCGCTGGAGGCCCTACTTTTGCTGAAGGTTCTGGAGGTGCTGGAGGTGCTACTGGTGCTGGAGCTGCTGAAGGTGCTGCTAGTGCTGGTTTGGCTGGAGGTTCTGGAGCTGATGGAGGTGCTGCTGGTGCTGGGGCTGCTGGAGGTGCTGCTGGTGTTGCTGGAGGTACTGGAGCTGCTGAAGGTGCTGCTGGTGCTGCTTTGGCTGGAGGTTCTGGTGCTGTCTCTGCTGCTTCTAGAGGCACTTCATGGCCCCAGCCGTACTTGGTTCCGCTCCTTCAGCAGGTTCTTGGTCAGCCACCTCCTCGTCCTCCTCTCTCCGTACAGTGTCCTCCGCTTGTCCAGTGGCAGTCACAGCTACCCCCTGCCTCGCCACTTCCTGGTCCTTCTCCCTACACTGGTCCGACAGGCGGTCTTACAGAGTGTCGTGAGCCTGAGTCTCGTCCTGTGTCACCACTGTCTTGTCGTGTGTCACCTGTTCGTGCTGCTCGCACTGGTCGCCATGTTCCGCGTGAGCGTCCTCCACCTGTGCCTCGCACACACTATATGACTCTGCGTCCTTCCACTTCTCCACAGCGTGTCCCTCTGCCGTCTCCTCCTGCGTCCTCTCTTCCTGTTCTTACTGACCCGGAGTATGACTCTCTTCGTGCTGCTTGTCCTACTGTCACGCGTCTCCTGGCCACTGCTGTCACTGACCCTTCCTTTGAGTCTGCTGTTGCGTCTGCCCTAGTTGCGGAGCTTGTCGACTTTGCTGCTCAATGTCGTCTAGACTCCGCCGCGAGTCTTGTTGCTGAGTCTAACTCTGTCTATCCTCCGTCCATCAGGGGTGAGTGTGCTCTAGGCACGGACGTCCTTGAGGACAAACACGGGGACCTTGAGTGTCTTGCAGCCGCTCTCGTGTCCATGCCGATTGCCCCTGAGGGAGACCCGAATGCTCCAGAAATCCCGACCCCGCGCTCTTCCGCTGAGGCGATCGCGGGTGAGTACTCCTCTCAGTGGCAATCAGCCATGGATGCAGAGATGGCATCCTGGAAGTCCACAGGCACTTCCGACGACGAGGTTCCCCCTCCTGGGGCGAACATCGTCAGTGGCATGTTTATTTTCAGGGTGAAGCAGCCGTCGGGTTCTCCGCCTGTCTTCAAGGCTCGTTACGTTGCTCGAGGCTTCAGTCAGCGAGAGGGAGTAGACTTCTTTCATACCTTCTCCCCCACCCCGAAGATGACCACTCTTCGGGTGCTACTGCACGTTGCTGCTCAGCGTTACTACGAGCTTCACTCTCTTGACTTCAGCACAGCTTTCTTGTATGGCAGCTTGCACGAGGAGATCTGGCTGCGCCGCCCTCCTGGCTTCACTCGGTCGTTTCCTCTTGGTACCCAGTGGAGCCTCCGGCGGCCGGTCTACGGTCTCCGCCAGGCGCCACGTCAATGGCACGACACAATAAGGACTACTTTTGCGGCACCTGGGTTCACGCCTTCTACTGCTGACCCGTCGCTGTTTCTGCGCACCGTCACTTCGCTGCCGCCATTCTACATCCTCGTGTACGTCAACGGCTTGGTCTTTGCCACCGCTGACACCGAGGCTCTCGCCCACGTGAAGTTGGAGATGCAGAAGAGACACACGTGCACAGACCTGGGTGAACTGCGCAGCTACCTTGGCTTGCAGATCACCCGGGACACAGCATGCCGCACCATCACACTGACTCAGTCACACATGGTGCAGCAGGTCCTTCAGCGCTTCGGCTTCACCTGGTGCTCAGCACAGGCCACTCCTCTGGCTATAGGTCACTCGCTCTCAGCTCTGCCTTCAGATGAGTCTGTAGAGCTGAGTGGTCCTTACCAAGAGCTAGTTGGTTGCCTGATGTACCTGATGACTTGCACTCGTCCTGACCTAGCATACCCTCTTGGCCTTCTTGCCCGCTATGTGGCTCCTGGCAGGCACCGAAAGGTGCACTGGGATGTTGCAAAGAGGGTATTGCGCTACTTGTGCAGTACATCGGGTGTGGGGCTCGTGCTTGGAGGAGGGAGCCCAGTTGTTCTCACTGGGCACTCAGACGCTTCTTGGGTTGACGACCAGGCTACTCAGCGCTCGCCACAGGGTTACGCCTTTAGCCTTCGCTCAGGCTCAGTCTCTTGGGGCTCTACGCGTTCGTCTTCAGTTCTCAACTCTTGTTGTGAGGCTGAGATCTACGCCACAGCCATGGCTGCACAGGAGTTACGCTGGTTCACCTACCTGCTGACCGACCTTGGAGAGCGACCTAGTTCTCCTCCAGTGCTATACGTCAACAACAAGGCTGCCCATGCCTTGTGTGAGGAGAACAGACTGGAGCACAGAACGAAGCACATCGCTCTCCGTTACTTCCTGGCTCGAGAGCTGCAGCAGCGCGGTCAGCTTCGTCTGCGTTACGTGGCCACTCAGGCCAACACCGCTGATATATTCACCAAGGCACTTCAGCTTGGTGATCATCAGCGCTTTTGCACTATGCTGGGGCTTGTGCCTACTATTCCTCACTTGCTGTAGGCTTTGCCTGTACTATGATCTTTGTATATATACACTTGTCTGTTTGCTCGCTAGGTTGAGATCACGTTGCTGTTTGTGTTGCATATATGCCTCCGCATGTGAACTGGCCCTGTGGCCCTTTACTTGTGCTCAGAGTGTGTGGTGACGTTGTGATCCACCCTGAGCTTGCTTGCCTTTCTTGACGGGTCTTGTGACCCCTTGCTCTCCCCCACTTTGCCAATGGGGGTGTATCAAACATTATATATGTGTTATTGTTGTTTAGGCTATAGTGGGTTAGCCTTTAGGGGGTATACAACTCTAGGGTTTCATACTTGTACTCCAATGTTTCATAGTTCAATCACTTCTTGTTTCTGACAGGCAAAACGCTGTGAGGGCGTGGAATATCCTTATGAACAAGATGTTGGTCGCCCAGCGGCGATGATAACTACTGCTTGCGACTCTCGCCGCTAATCTTTGAGGAAACGTGACGGAAATTGGATGAAGAGCGCAAGATCCACTGTTGTTGCTCTTTAATTGCCCCACTTTTCTTAAAGCAGCAGTATACATTTGGCAGGGCCAATGCCAAAAGTTTATAAATTGTACATGGTGGTTACCAAATTATAAGCCCACCCAACCTCTCTCTCAAGAAACAACGAGCTGCCCCCAACTCCCTCTAGCTCACTCGAATGTCAAAAGCTTATAGATGGCAGAAGTATACTCTTTCGTTTCACCCCGCAGCAACTCACTCCAGTAGCGTGCACTATTAGAATAATATGACCTACACCATTGAAGTGCGTCTTTTAGGCTTATGTCATACACGAAGATTGTTTGAGGCAGCGTTGCTGAATATGCATTGATTTGTTTGGTCGCCTCAGAGTCGCCACTTTCAGTAGATATCTCGTTGCCTCCCTACGCAGCCTAGAGTCGACCTCCGTTGCATAATCCGCTCTCCGCAAATCGCCTCCGCATATAGCCAACAGTAGCGCCCTCGTCCCATTGCAACTTTCTGCCTCGTAGGCTCGCCTCAACGCCCGTCGCGGCGTCGCAACGCCGCAAATCTGCTCCCGGCGTCGTCTCGCCGCAAATCCCCGCTCGCGGCGTCGCCTCGCCGCAAATCCGGTCGTAGCGTCGCCTCGCCGCAAATACGATAAGAATTGGGGATGTAAGCGCAAACATACGACATGCAACCAAGTGTTGCCGTAGGTGCTGTGTTGGAACCCAATTTGTGTGGGGTTTCTTAGGAAGTCAGGGCTCTTCGCGTACCTTCGCGACTCTTAGGAAAACAAATTGTACACCACCCTCTACCATGCTATTAGGGTACCGAAAACCTTGTACATACACTGAGTCCTCGCCAATTTCACGCTCCCTGAGATTTTCCAAAAATTACCCATGACCGTTCTTTACTTTAGGAACCAGACATGCGGAACGAAAGGCTATTCGTGACCTTGTTTAGTATCGATCGTGTGGACATCTCACTCAGTGGCTGCAGCGCAAGTACTGGATCTTCCGCTGCTACCATGTTTTTTTTGTTTCCCTCCTGACTCGTTTGGCTAGTCTCGAACATTTGATTACTTTAAGGGGGTGCGCCATGTGCGCAAGAACTACGCTGGACCGTTCTGGGCCGCCACGGCCCAGGGGCATTTGCACGGACCAGCACAGACCAGCATGGGCTAGCGAACGGCCCAAGTGTGGACCCGAGTTGCACCTGCCAACAGACCAAGCATGTACAGCGCAAGGTGCATGTACGAAAACCACGCTCGACACGCATGACCATTTCCATAGCGACCCAAGGCGACGGGAATCGCAAGCGAAAACTGTATTTTGATTTTTCGCCAAATGTGTGTGTTATCTTGTTCAAGCGTGACCAGATACACTTTTGTTTTCGTCAACACTTCGCTTACGAAGCTGCAATGCACTGTGCAATAGCTGGTCCGCCGCAAATGGTCCCCGTACCACGCAGGACCACTTTTGGAAGTGGTCCCTCTAAAATGGTGCCCCCTTGCATTTGCTGGTCCATTTCCTTGTACATGGACCAGCCCGCAATGTACCACCTCCTAAGCCCAATCTTTTAGGATGACCCACGAATTCGGGTAAACCAGAAAGGATTGCTCAGGGGTGTGAATTTGGTGGTATTGAAATTGGCGAGGACCGTGCGTACTGTAACAGGTTAAAAATAAGTTTGACTCGCAAGCTAGAAACGTTCTGGCAGAACCACTTTTTCCCCCCCTGCCAGCCGAAGATGCAACTGGTGAACCATTCAGAGCTGTACATGTGCAAGCGCCACCACATCAGCCCCCCCCAAAACGGTCCGCGCCACTCTCTGTTAAACACGTGTCAGACCTTGACTGAGGCGCCTCGAGCCTTGAAATTGTCCACCATCTACTGTTGGAACCTTGCGATGCCATTGGAGGCTTCGTGTTTATCAAAATGAATCTCTACGAACTAGATGTTCAGCAGAACTGAGATTTGCTCAAGCGGTCATGCCCGAAGCAATAACATTTTGCTTCAGGCAGTTGTTCCTGAATTCATGGCTTCCATATCCCTACGTGTCAAACATTATATGTGTTCTGCTTGTGTAGGCTACAGTGGGTTAGCCTATAGGGGGTACACAATTCTAGGGTTTCCTACTTGTACTCATTTCACTGCTAGTTCATCCATTCCTGTTCGCTGATTCTGACATGGTATAGAGCGGGTCCTTCTACGGACCGTTTTTTTTTGGGCCCACCGAAGCGCCCCCCGAGGCGCGATTTTTTTTTAGCGACCCCTCGGGTCGTCATTTTCCCTGCGGCCCCGCCGCTTTCACTGACGCGGCCCCGCCGCCCTCTCTGACGGGGCCCCGCCGCCGGCCCTTACGCGGCCCCGTCGCCGGCTCTCACGCGGCCCCGCAGCAGGCTCTGTCGCGGCCCCGCCGCCTGCTCTCACGCGGCCCCGCCCCGGCTCCTTTGCGGCCCCGCCGCCTGCTCTCGCGCGGCCCCGCTCCGGCTTTCACGCGGCCCCGCCGACGACTTTGTCGCGGCCCCGCCCAGGCCCTTACGCGGCCCCGCCGCCTGCCCCCGTCGCGGCCCGGTCGCCTCCTGACGGCTCCTGCCGTCACCTTCTACCGGCCCCGCAACTGCACCTGCTGGCCCCGCCGCTGCACCTACCGGCCCCCACCACCCAACCCCCCTTTTCCCGTCGCCTGTCGAGGCGACCTGAGGCGACCTGAGAGGCCAGCAGAGGGGTGGCAGGTGCGTGGCCTCCCCTGCTTCTCCTCCTCCTTCATCGCTCACCTGCAGCCGCCGAGCCGCCCTGCACCCGAGCCGCCCAGCAGCCGAGCCGCCCTGCCGCCGAGCCGCCGAGTCGCTGAGCTGCTGAGCTGCTGTTGCTGCCGAGCCGCCCTGCCGCCGAGCCGCCGAGTCACCGAGCTGCTGAGCTGCAGTTGCTGCCGAGCCGCCTTGCCACCGAGCCGCCCGAGTCGCCCGAGCCGCCGAGCCGCCGAGCTGCCGAGCCACTGAGTCGCCGAGCCTACTCTTCCCACCACTGGTGAGCTCTTGCCCTGCTAGCACGCTGCGCGTCGCCTGCTTGCCTGCCTGCCTGCCTTTTGGCTTGCCTGGCTGCCTGCCTTCCTGCTGCTAGTCCTGCTCCTGCTTCTACTTGCGGAGCCAGATGCAGCCCCAGCGACGCCTGCGTGAGTCCCTCACGCCCCAGCAGCTGCGTGAGTGGTACGCTGGTTGGGGCTGTAGGGGTGGCGACGCTACTCCTACTTCCACTCCTGCTGCTTCTACTCGTGGTGGCGGCCAGATGCAGCTCCCGCGACCCTCTCGCGTGTCTCTCACGCCTCGCGAGCTTCGTGAGTGGTACGCTCAGAGTGGAGGGTCTCTCAGTGCTGTTCGCTGCTCTTACGTGATTCGCACTGGTACTCGGACTGGTCAGCCTTGTGGGACACGTAGTCATACACCGTCCCGCTGCTTCGCCCGTCTGAGCGACGCCTGGCGTACCGTGTTTGGCGACGAGGCTGAGCTTCCCGACTGGGTGGAGTTGCTTAGGCAGGGGGTAGATATATATGCTCTTGACTATGATGCTATTCTCACTGCCATGTATGCATTGCCTACTAGTGCTGACCGTGCCGGTCACCTGTGCGTCCCGCCTGACCCAGGTATAGGACCTGCTGCTCTAGCTACTGGTGAGGCTGCTGCTCTGGGTGCTAGTGAGTCTCCTGCTCCAGATACAGGTGCGGCTGCTGCTCTAGGTGCTCGTGAGTCTGCTTCCTCAGGTGCGGGTGAGGCTGCGCTCTCAGGTACCGCGTTGGCTTCGGCCTCCCTCACCTTTACACTTGACTCTGGGGCTTCTCGCTCCTTCTTTCGGGACCGCACCACACTCACGCCGCTTGGTCGGCCGGTTGCAGTCTCCCTGGCTGACCCCTCTGGGGGTCCTGTCCTCGCTCACTTCTCCACTGTCCTCCCGTGTCCGGCTGCCCCCTCGGGCACCCTGTCTGGCCTGTACCTCCCCTCGTTCTCGACGAACTTGGTGAGTGGTGCAGACCTACAGGATGCGGGGGTTCACCAGTTCACTCCTGCGAGTCAGCGGGTGACCCACTGCACGGACGCACGCACAGGCCGGCACCTGGCCACGTTCTCGCGTCGACCGGGGTCGAGCCTCTACACCCTGACCACTGAGTCTCCTCCTGTCCCCGCGTCCGGTCAGGTAGCAGCGTCGGGTCAGGTGTTTGCTGCTGCGTCCAGGTCTGGTCCTGAGTCTGCCCCCTGTGCTTGTCGCCTCCTGTCTCACGAGACTCTCCTGTGGCACCACCGTCTTGGCCACCCCTCCTTGCCCCGTCTTCGGAGCATGGCTTCCCGTGTCCTTGTCTCTGGTCTTCCCCAGTCTCTCCCTCCTCTCCCCTCCGGGCCAGGACCTTCCTGTGTCCCCTGTGTCGAGGGTCGCCTCCGGGCTACTCCTCACTCCTCCCACTTCCCCCCGACAGAGGCTCCCCTGCAGACGCTTCACATGGATGTGTGGGGCCCAACCCTCGTCCGTGGGCAGGATTACGAGCGCTACTTCCTGTTGGTGGTTGACGACTACTCGCGTTACACCACAGTCCTCCCCTTGCGCAGCAAAGGTGCGGTCACTGAGGTGCTGATCGACTGGATCCGCGAGGCTCGTCTCCAGCTCAGGAAGAGCTTCGGCTCGGACTTTCCTGTTCTGCGTCTGCACTCGGACAGAGGCGGAGAGTTCTCCTCTGGCCTTCTGCGTGCCTACTGTCGTGCGCAAGGCATCCGCCAGTCCTTCACGCTTC
Organism: Closterium sp. NIES-65; assembly: GCA_948144175.1. Lineage (NCBI taxonomy): Eukaryota > Viridiplantae > Streptophyta > Zygnematophyceae > Desmidiales > Closteriaceae > Closterium > Closterium sp. NIES-65. The sequence continues at coordinate 6,291,475 of CANXME010001053.1, read as the reverse complement.
CGGACTCACCACAGCAAAATGGGATTGCTGAGCGCCGCATTGGCATGGTCATGGATGTCGCTCGTACGTCCATGATGCATGCGGCTGCCCCCCATTTTCTGTGGCCGTTTGCGGTGAGGTACGCGGCGCATCAGCTCAACCTTCACCCCCGGGTCTCTCGGCCTGCGATGTCCCCAGCCTTGCTGTGGACAGGGAAGGTTGGCGATGCGTCTGTGTTCCGTGTCTGGGGATCTCGGGCGTTTGTCCGCGACTTGTCTGCGGACAAGCTGTCCCCTCGTGCTGCTCCCTGTGTCTTCCTTGGCTTCCCCACTGACGCCCCAGGGTGGCAGTTTTACCACCCCTCCTCTCGTCGTGTTCTGTCCTCCCAGGACGTCACGTTCGACGAGTCAGTCCCCTTCTACCGTCTCTTCCCCTACCGCACTCCTTCCCTCCCCCCTCCCCCGGACTTCCTTGTGCCGGTTCCCCCCCCCGTAGACCCCCTTCCCCCTCAGGTTCCTGCCCCCTCAGGTGTGTCCCAGGTAGACGCCGTTGACCCGGTCGAGGTTACAGGTGACTCTGGTGCTGCTGCGGGTGCTGAGCCTGGGGGTGCTGACTCTGGGGGTGCTGTGCGCGGGGGTGCTGAGCCTGGGGGTGCTACTGCTGGGGGTACTGGGCCTGCGGGTGCTACTGCGGAGGGTGCGGAGCCTGGGGGTGCTGAGCCGGGGGGTGCTGTGCCTGGAGGTGCTGGGCCTGGAGGTGCTGGGTCTGGGGGTGCTGGGTCGGGAGCTGCTGAGCCTGGGGTTTCTCCTGCTGCTGCGTCTCGCCGGGAGCCCCTCTCTCCACAGGAGCTGCGCGAGTGGTTCGCTCGCCGCTGGAGGCGTGCTGCTGAGTCTGGAGGTGCTGCTGGAGCTGGAGCTGGAGCTTCTTCGACCGTCGAGGGTGCGGGTGCTGCCGGTCCCGGAGCTGCTGGACCTGCGGGTCCTCTTGGAGCTGGAGCTGCTGAGGGCGTTGGTGCTGAGCCTACTGCTGTTGGTCCTGCCGCTGGAGGTGTGGGTGGCGCTGGTGCTGTCGCTGAGGGTGCTGGTGCTGTCCCTGCTGCGTCTAGAGCTGCTGAGCCTGGGGTTTCTCCTGCTGCTGCGTCTCGCCGGGAGCCCCTCTCTCCACAGGAGCTGCGCGAGTGGTTCGCTCGCCGCTGGAGGCGTGCTGCTGAGTCTGGAGGTGCTGCTGGAGCTGGAGCTGGAGCTTCTTCGACCGTCGAGGGTGCGGGTGCTGCCGGTCCCGGAGCTGCTGGACCTGCGGGTCCTCCTGGAGCTGGAGCTGCTGAGGGCGTTGGTGCTGAGCCTACTGCTGTTGGTCCTGCCGCTAGAGGTGTGGGTGGCGCTGGTGCTGTCGCTGAGGGTGCTGGTGCTGTCCCTGCTGCGTCTGGAGCTGCCGCGCGGCCTCGGCCGTACTTCGTTCCGCTCCTGCAGCAGGTTCTTGGTCTTTCTCCTCCACTAGAGGGTCCACCGCCTGTCCAGTCGCAGTCTCTGCTGGAGCCTTCCTCTCCACTGCCTGCTCCCTCTCCTTACACTGGTCCTACTGGAGGTCTTGCTGAGCGTCGTGAGCCTGCGTCTCGTCCCGCGTCACCTGTTCGTGCTGCTCGCGCTAGTGGTCGCAATTCGCGTCAGCGTCCTCCTCCTGTCCCTGGCACGCACCGGATGTCTTTGCGTCCGTCCACTGCTCCTCTGCGTGCCCCTTTGCCTTCTCCTCCTGAGTCCTCTCTTCCTGCGCTTGCCGACCCTGAGTCGGACTCTCTTCGTGCTGCCAGCCCTACTGTCACGCGTCTGCTTGCTACTGTCGTCACTGACCCCTCTTTTGAGTCCACTGCTGCGTCTGCTCTAGTCGCTGAGCTCGTCGACTTTGCTGCTCGCTGTCGTCTCGACTACGCTGCTAGTCTTGTTGCTGAGTCTGCGTCTGTCTGTCCTCCGTCCGTCGGGGGTGAGTGTGCTCTTAGCACGGACGTCCTAGAGGACAGGCAGGAGGAGTTACAGTGTCTAGCGGCTGCTTCACCTCATCTCGCGTCTGTTCTGCTTGCCCCTGAGGGAGACCCGGATGCACTAGACATCCCGACTCCGCGTTCTTACGCGGAGGCCGTAGAGGGTCCCTACTCCTCTCAGTGGCAGGCAGCTATGGATGCAGAGATGGCTTCCTGGAAGTCCACAGGCACCTACGTTGACGCGGTTCCCCCTCCTGGGGCGAACATCGTCAGTGGCATGTGGATCTTCAGGGTGAAGCGGCCGCCGGGCTCTCCACCTGTCTTCAAGGCACGGTACGTTGCTCGTGGCTTCAGCCAGCGGCAGGGAGTTGACTACTTTCAGACCTTCTCTCCCACCCCGAAGATGACTACTCTTCGGGTGCTGCTGCACATAGCCGCTCAGCGCGACTACGAGCTTCACTCTCTCGACTTCAGCACTGCGTTCTTGCAGGGTAGCCTGCACGAGGAGATCTGGCTTCGCCGTCCACCTGGCTTCACTGGGACTTTCCCTCCTGGCACCCAGTGGAGCCTCCGACGGCCAGTCTACGGTCTCCGCCAGGCACCGCGTGAGTGGCACGACACACTGAGGACTACGCTTGCGGCTCTTGGGTTTGCTCCTTCTACTGCTGACCCGTCGCTGTTTCTTCGCACCGACACTTCCCTGCCGCCGTTCTACATCCTCGTGTACGTCGACGACTTGGTCTTTGCCACAGCGGACACTGCTGGACTCGCCTACGTGAAGTCCGAGCTGCTGAAGAGACACACGTGCACAGACCTGGGTGAACTGCGCAGCTACCTTGGCTTGCAGATCACTCGGGACAGAGCACGCCGCACCATTACCTTGACTCAGTCACACATGGTGCAGCAGGTCCTTCAGCGCTTCGGCTTTACGTACTCCTCGCCTCAGGCCACTCCTCTGCCTACTCGCCACTCACTCTCAGCTCTGCCTTCGGATGAGTCCGTAGAGTCGAGTGGTCCGTATGCAGAGCTTGTTGGCTGCCTCATGTACCTGATGACCTGCACACGACCTGACCTTGCATACCCTCTGAGCATTCTTGCACGCTATGTTGCTCCTGGGAGACACAGACCGGAGCACATGGCTGCAGCGAAGAGGGTATTGCGCTACCTGTGCAGTACGTCGGGCATGGGGCTAGTGCTTGGAGGGCGGAGTCCAGTGGTCCTTACCGGCCACGCGGACGCTTCTTGGGCTGACGACCAGGCTACGCAGCGGTCGTCACAGGGTTACACCTTCAGCCTTGGTTCCGGCTCTGTCTCGTGGCGGTCTACTCGCTCGTCTTCGGTTCTCGGCTCCAGTTGTGAGGCTGAGATCTACGCCGGGGCCATGGCTGCACAGGAGCTTCGCTGGCTCACCTACCTGCTGACTGACCTTGGAGAGCTGCCTCGTTCTCCTCCAGTGCTGTACGTAGACAACAAGGCCATGCTGGCCTTGTGTCGAGAGCAGCGCTTGGAGCACAGAACGAAGCACATTGCTCTCCGCTACTTCCTTGCTCGTGAGCTGCAGCAGCGTGGCCAGTTGCGACTTGCGTACGTGGCCTCTGAGGCCAACACTGCTGATGTGTTCACCAAGGCACTCGCGCCTTGTGACCATCAGCGCTTTTGCACCCAGCTGGGTCTTGTGCCTGTCTTGCCTCACTTGCTCTCCTCTTGACTTCACTTGTACTGTGACATATATATATATATATCTGCTCTTGCTTGTCTAGTTTTATATATATATGTGTCTGTACTCCTGCATGTGAACTGGCCTCTGGCCCTGCTCTTGTGCTCGGACTGTGTGGTGACTTTGTGATCCACCCTGAGCTTGCTTTGCTTTGCTTGACTGGTCTTGTGACCCCTTGTTCTCCCCCACTTTGCCTATGGGGGTGTGTCAAACATTATATGTGTTCTGCTTGAATAGGCTACAGTGGGTTAGCCTATAGGGGGTACACAATTCTAGGGTTTCCTACTTGTACTCATTTCACTGCTAGTTCATCCATTCCTGTTCGCTGATTCTGACACTACGAGCCTGCGGAACGGGCCGTTCTGTCCACACAATGCCTCTGCGATCATTGCACACATGCCGTTCCCATGGTTCTCATGGCGTCTTTAAATTCGTAGCAGGCTTAGATGATGCAAATGATTGTTTTTCATTTCTTTTTACGCGAGCGAAACATCTCGCCCGTCCTAGTTCAAGCTGGCTCCACTGGCAGTCAGAAGATTTGAAACTAAGACTTCGCAAAGTAGGTTCAGATCTATACTGTGGTTAGGAAAAAATATTTGTTATCTCGGTCTTGAGGCCGTTATTCAACTGCCTTCACAAGTGCGCCGCTTCGCTTCGTTGTGTGCTACGCCTGGCCTTTAGGGAAGCGCTGTGGACCCGCGTCTCCGATTCGCGTCTCACGGACCAGCGTCTCGGACCCGCGTCTCACGGCGGACCAGCCTCTGGGACCCGCGTCTCACGGCGGACCAATCGGACCCGCGTCTCACGGCGGACCAACGACGAAGTTGACGGAGTCCAGAAGTCTCTTCTTACACGGAGTTGACGGAGTCCATGCTTAACAAGATGGTTCCCTGCGATTCCTCCGCGCCATCAGCCTCCTTCAACGGATCCGGAATTTCGAGGATGCTGAATAGCAACTCATTTAATGCCACGTCAGCACCGTCACCGTCGCCATACGGCACGCCGATCGATTCATCATCGTCAGTCGTGTTCATTTCCGTGACAGTCGCGGCGTTCATCACTATTGTACTCTCTACTGGGATCATCGTCTACGTTTTTCACAAGCTCGGGTGGTGTGTAGATTTAGATCCTGCGTCCGAACGACTACAAAATCTTCACGAATTCACGAGAGTCGCCAAGCCTTCGCAGGGCCTGGATCCAACAATCATTGGCTCCTTTCCAGTCTACACGTTTCGCAGTGACAAGTTGGGCAGTCACGAAGGCACCACCGAGTCAACCGGGCTAGCTTCCTTAGGTATCAGCGGCGGATTTTTGCCATCTTTGAGCTCCACCCGTCAAGTCAGCAAAGACCACATTTCAATCTCTTACTGCTCAACCAGGGAAGATAAAAGCAGCTACAGCGACGAAATGGCGAAAGAAAGCCCTGCCGAAACTGGTTCGAATCGAGGCGAAATTGTGGTAACCTTTGAAGGCGTCGAGCACTTCATGTCATCACTGATCGGCGACAGCGAAACCTTCGTCGCGAATCTGGCGTGGGCGTGTCGGCGCGAGTGCGCAGTGTGCCTGGGCGAGTACGCGGCGGGCGAGCGCATCAAGGTGGTGCCGGAGTGCGCACACGGCTTCCACGCCGACTGCATCGACCTCTGGCTCGCCACCAAAACCACCTGCCCCATCTGCCGCCGCGACCTCTCGCCTGGTGAACTCCCCATTGCCCCCACCAGCTCCACCATCCATCACTCAAGAAGTGGAGTCAATGCCTGAAGTTCTAATAAGTAGCGGGGCAACACCAGAAGAAACTGGGGGGGACGGAACAGGGGCAGTATTGGCGGCACTACAAGCAGCAGAAGTAGCTGTGGTAGACAGGGGGACTGGAAGAGCAGTTTTTATTGCTGCAGGAAGAGGCAGAGGCAGATTGACTAAAGATTTAACAACGTAAGGGCTAGATTGAAAGCGTCAGGGTTAAGTTTAGAACCCTGGCGAGGGCACAAAGCTCTGACGAGATGTGTAGGGCATCCTCGAGGAAATTGAGGGAATAGAGTTCTGTCTGGTGATTGCCCGTTTCCACTGCTTTGGAACTTCTATGCAGTGCCCAAACAGAATGGTGGTTGCAACCGCTACTGATGCTGATAATATCTGCCTTGAGGGACTGATGGCAAAGCCCTGAGTTTTTGAGTCAGCACTAAGCCTACCGTACCAGACAGGGGAGACAGCTGAATGTGTAATACTTAGTGTATAATATTCTTCTATGAAGGGTTTTAAGCAATTAAGAGTATATAAAATAATCTACATAAAGAAGGTACGTCTCCATCCTAAAGTAATTCCATATGTGTACGTAGTTTATTAGTGGAAGTAATGGTGAGATCAATTATCCGCATGCATCTATGGTACCCAAGAATTACACTACGTACTCTTATTTCAAAGCGAAACAACAGGATGAAATGATCTGGTTCATGCCGCGAACAGCGCCCCAGCCAACTACACATGTTGCTCAGCTGCTGCGCGTGAATTTTCTTTCGATACGCCAGAAATTCTACGCCCATGCATTTTGTGCCCGTAAGTTGCACCCACAGTACAAGCACCTCGAGGAAGTTGCATTTACTATGAACCAATAGTAACTACAGAAACCAAAGTCAAACTGAAGAAACAAAAGTAAAAAAGTCAATGGGGAGTTACAGTTGTTTTTATAAGCCTATTTCTGCTACGTGCGAGGTTGACTAAAATCGCGAAGTGTTTGGAACAATTTTAAAGCCTTCTTCACAAAGCGACCATGGGTTTGTCAAACGAGCATCATGTGTAAGCCCTGCCATTCAATTGCGCCCTCGACGCTACGCCACCTGTCATCCGGGCGCATTGGGACTGTGGTGCGACCACACCACCACCGTCAATTACGTTAACAACCAGGAATGCCGATTTGCGGTTGGTTGGTGCCACCCAGCTGGCAAGAAGCTGACCATTTAGAGCTGTACATGTCAGCGCCTTTGCGATTGAGCCCCCCAGAAAGGTATGAGGCACTTCCAGTCAACCACGTGTTAGGGTGCTTGACTTGAGCGCGCCTCCGACCTTGAAATTGCCCCTTTTCGGGGAAGATGCAACCTTCCCGTACATGCCCCCTGTGCCTGGACAAACCAGCGCGCACCGCACTGTATCCACATAAATCCTTCAAGAACGAACTTCACCGCGGACCTCGAGATTTGCTCGAGTTTCATTTGCAAGGGGTTATACACCTTATGCTCGTTAGAGCCTTTCCCGGTTGCCTTGTGAAGAGGGCCTGTAAGCTAGACCTGCATTTCATGTGGGGCTCGTACATTTCGTTAGGCTTTATGCGTGCTTCAAAACTGAACATGGTAACCACCCAATTTGTCCAATTCGCAACAGTAATGGTTGGCCCTACTTGTCCCACATGTGTGTTACAGATTACTCAACGAATGTAAGAGCAACGAAACAAGTAGCCTCATCAAATGTTTTTCTTAGTTCAAAACAACCAAAACACCAATCACAACCAATCAGCTTCTCCCACATGGCCCCCAGCTCCACCACTCCATGCTCCCCGCCTCATAACACGCCGAATCCCCCACTCGAGCTGACAGCTCCTGCCACTGGCGTTGCACCTCCTTTCGATTGAGCCGGTCTTGAAGCAGCTTCTTGCTCACGCACTGTTTCGACGCTTACTACTGCATTCGTTTGTTTTTGTGATGGAGGGTTCCGCACCGACTTCGTTATTGTTACATTCGTCGGGCTATGTGCCTTCCACGACGTGGTAGGCCATATCGACGGTCGTCCGTACCCACATCTCCTCGTCGCCCTTAAAATGGCGACGGTGCTCCTACGACACGAGGATCACGTTAGGAAAACACAGTAGAGCGCGGAGAAATGGCTTGGTGGAAAGTGATGATTTGGAATGCGAAAAATGGCATCGCGCGTTTCCCATTTGGAACGGATGAGGGAATCGACGGGTCGAGCTATATCTTTGTAGCGTTCTGAAATGGGAGGAATCGATGGGACTGTCGTGTAGAACTCGTCAGAAAAGAAAAGAACGAGCCGTTGGTGACAGCGGCTCGACATTGCGGCTCAGCTCTTTCAGTTGCAATCACGCGTCTGATTTGTCAACCCAACGCGGCGGAAGCTTCGGGTTAACCATTTGCGAAATGGCAGAAAAAAAAATGAAGGGACTTGATCGAGAGAGGTTGAATCTTCGAGTTGCGCGGATACTTTTAGTAGCTATGAACCAACACGATGTGAACTCCTGAGAGCTGTGAGATGACAGAGGGGAATCAGGAATCAGGATGTGGTTCTGTCTGACTAATTTACCGCAAATCGTGCCAGTCACGACGATGGAAACGGGGCATTGTGAGAGGCGGGGGTGTGTGAGAACGATGCTCTTGTGAATTCGTTGGTCTGATTTTAACTTTGGATGGCGGGTGTGCTGTGTCACTCGTGGGGCCTGTTCTGTGTGGTTCGTCCTAGTCGTGTGGCTGTTGTTAGTTAAATGCACCTGTCTTGAATCTCCGCTTGTGTGGCTTGGTAACCACACGATGGAATGTCTGACGTGGGGTCGGCGAACAATGCCTGGCTGATAATGCGCTTGTACCCCACAGGTGCAGACTACACGTGGCAGTATGAATCTGCCCAAATGTTTGTTACACGCACGATGAACCTCGCTTAGGTGGCGTGGCAGTCAGGCGAATGCGTTCACGAAACCACTCACGTTTCATCCTTACATTTCGCCTGCCTGGCTTCTGGCCTAGAAACAAGGCAAACCAGGGTCGGCCTGCCTTGTTCGGGACTGCACGTGCGTTGGTGGCCGCAGCGCGTGTACTGTAGCCAGCCATCCAGGTGCTTGTACTGTGGGAGCAGCAAGCAGGGTGCGTGAGCTCGGGTGCAGCGTTTCTATCCGGTGCTTGGCAAATTCGCATGCACTGGTCGGGCATTAGCTGTACAGCAGTAATGCCACCAGCAGACTCGCTCTAATTGGCGGTTTCTTTAATCACTAAATCCATGGCTTCCAGATTCCGGGATAACTGCGGACCGGGCCGTTCTGTCCACACAATGCCTCCGCAATCATGGCATACATGGCGGCTATATTCCCGTCTGGGCCACTGATCAGACCAGTAATTATATATTCGCTTCTTTAAAGCGAGCTAAGCGGTGTCTACCTGTCCGAATTGAAGCTGTCTTCTATGTCGCGCATAGTCGGCTCAGATCTAGACATTGGTGAGGTGCAAGATCCGTTATCGCGTTCCAAGGTTGTAAGTTTGTCCTTAAACCGCCTTCAAAGATCTGAGAAGCATTGCGACACAAGTTTTGTATGACCCAGGCTTTTCGTCATCCGAATTTGAATCACATTGGCTCTCGTCGCTTCTGACCAGCGCCTCACGACCCTGCATCGCCACTAACAACGTCTAACGAGTCGACGGAGTCCTGAAGTCTCGACCTCATTCGCACTCAACAATATGGCTCCCTGCGACTCCTCCGTGCCATCAAGCTCCTTCAATGGATCCGGAACTTCGGGGATGCTGCAAAGCAGCTCACTCAATGTCACGTCAGCACCCTCACCGCCGCCTTGCGGCACGTCTATCGATTCAGGATCGTCAGTCGTGTTTATTTCCATCACAGTTGCGGCGTTCATCGCTATTGTTCTCGCTACAGCGATCCTCGTTTACGTCTTCCGCAAGCTCGGGTGGTGTGTAGATATAGATCCGGCGACCGAACGTCTGCGAAATCTTCGCGAATCCGCGAGAGACGCCAAGCCTTCGCAGGGCCTGGATCCAGCGATCATCCGCTCGTTTCCGGTGTACACCTTTCGTGACGACAAATCAGGCAGTCGCGAAATTACCACGGAGTCAACCGGTCTATCTTCCCTTCGCAGGATCAGCCGCGAGATTTCGCGATCGTTGAGCTTTTCGCGTCAAATCAGCAACGACCACGTGTCGATCTCTCGCTGCTCTACCAAGGAAGAAAACAGCAGCGTTAAATCCGGCATCTCCCGCTGCTCTACAAGGGAAGAAAACAGCAGCAGCGGCGACGAGATGGCGAAAGAAAGCCCTTGCGAAGCTGGTTTCAGTCGAGGCGAATTCGTGGTAACCATTCAAGGCGACGAGAACATTATGTCCTCGCTGATCGGCGACAGCGACGCTCTCGTCGCGAATCTGACGTGGGCGTGTCGGCGCGAGTGCGCGGTGTGCCTGGGCGAGTACGCGGCGGGCGAGCGCATCAAGGTGGTGCCGGCGTGCGCACACGGCTTCCACGCCGACTGCATCGACCTCTGGCTCGCCGCCAAAACCACCTGCCCCATCTGCCGCCGCGACCTCTCGCCTGGTGAATCCGCGGCAGCGGCGGAGGGGGTTACAGACGGAGAGTTGGCTGAAGGAACGGGAGCAGAGGGAATGGGAGCAACAGCAGCACCAGCGGCGGAAGCAGCAGCGGAAGCAGCAGCACCAGCAGCAGCACCGCCAGCGACAGCAGCACCAGCAGCCGAAACAGCAGTGGCTGCAAACTTGGTCTTCAGCAGCAGTGGCAGCACTGCTAGCAGCAGCGAGAGCACCATCAGGGAGAGCAGCATCAGCAGCAGCAGCAGCAGCGGAGATGGAGAATGAGATAGTCGTGTTCAATAACGAGGACAGAGGAGAGGCAGAGGCCGATGCAATAACGATTGGCGGCTGAAATGGTACAAGGATGAGGATCGACCCCATGTACCTGGAATCATCAGCTTCTGGGGTACCCACAGCTTGAACGGAAGCATGTCGTGCAGTGAAGCAAGAAGAATCAACTGACTTACGCGTTCGCAAGATGTGCGTTGACTTGAGGGCTTCCTCGAGGTGAATGTGATCACAGGGAGTGCCTTGAGTCAAGGGTTTCCGAGGAAGCAGTCTCACTGCCTTCTCTAGTCCATTGTTGCGGCGCCAGAAACGCTCAGTGTGTTTCCAGGGAAGGCACTCCCAAGGCCACCCTGAGAAGGCACCCACTCGGGGGGTGTTGTGCGTTCGGTGTCGAGGGATTTCCAAGGCGAGCTTCTCAAGACACCACAAAACTGGCCCAGAGTTTCCTTGTGAAGGCGGTCCCAAGGGCGCCTCGCATCCCACCAGGCGCCTTTTGAGTCGACTCGAAAGTCACTTCAAGGCACCCCAAAACAGGCCCAAAGTTTCCTTGTGACGGTCGTCCCCATGGTGCCTCGCATCGCATCCCACAATGCGCTCCTCCATGCCTCCCGCCCCACAGTGTGCTGCGTCCACTTGCAACAGTTTTTCCGCAGCCGTTGCTGCCACGACTGCTGCTGCTGTGACTGTTGCTGCTTCCACTCCCACACTCCGTGCTGCTGCCGCCGCTGCCCCTGCTACTGCTGGTGGCAATGCCATTGCTGGTACTCTTGCCTGGCGAACGGCTCTTAGTAACGGACATACCAGCAGGCATCATGCCAGAGAAGCGAACCGGCAGCAGCGGACCATGGTTTGGGCAGAAGCTTACATGTAGTCTATCATCTATCATCAATTTAGTGTGCGGAAGGCACGGAATGGTTCTCCTACGGCAACAGTGGCAATACAGAGACGCTCTATCAGCAGGGTTGGCAAAAGGTTAGTCCTGAATGGTTTTGCAGGAATGGAAGGATCAGCCAGAAATGCGCCGAGAACAGGTTGGGTAGAGGTTCGGGCCTGATGGTTTGGGAACGGAAGGATTGGAAGGGCCGCCAGCTGGGGTGGCTGGTGCATAGGTCAAATGGCTCGGGTTTGAGTTGACTGAAACGTCTTCCTCTGCTACTCTTAGCAATGAAGGTCAGAGGGAGTTGGTTTTTGAGGCGCTTCACAAACACGGGAGGGACGGCGGACTAGCCAGTGCAGTGATGGTCATGTGAGTTTAGAGAAACATCAAATATGATGGAGAATGGCTATCATGAAATGCTGCCAGGCCAGTGGGATGAATAAGCTTCTGTGATTTTTGGAGGACAGATAGTGTGTGCGGCCACAATCCTGTAATGATGTCGGCCCTTGCGTTGTCTCTCAGCAAGCTTGTTTGTTTAGCAGAGAGACCCTCAGGGAGGCATGGCGCACAGCTCTTTCATGCTTGTGAGTTTGGCAATCATTGCAGTTTGAACTCTTGGACCGGAGATCATCGCTACAAAGTTTGCTGGTCTGATTCTGAACCCGAAACTAACTGTTGTTGGGAGGATCTACTAATTTATGACTTCACATTTTGGGGCTTGGGACACAGATGCTATTACCGTATTGAGCGAAAGATAGTGGTGGCCGAATCTCTCAAGCTGAAGGACTGTATTGATTTATAGTGTGTTATCTAGAGTACTTGTCAAGAAGTTAAAGAATGACTAGTGGAGAACATTCATAGGGGTACAAGTAGAAATCCATACCCTCTACAGTACAACCCAACCTAACCTAACAATGTACATTACTACCGTAAAAGCATAAGGGTACATTCCTGACTTGACACTTGTGTCTCAAATGCATTGTGATGCTCAAAAACAGCATAGAACGTGCTGTGTCACAAACGCGTGTCGCCCTAATGCGAATGTGTTGGGCTGAGGATTTCAGCCTTAGGATCTTTGCAGAGAATACGGTAGGCTACTAGGTGCTAGAGTAGCACAGCGGAAGCCTTTTGAGTGAATGTACTTGTGCTGGTATGTGAGAACAAGTAATTGATTAAAGCAAAGAGCATACAGGAATATATAGGAAAGGTAGATTACATGAAGCGGTTATGTTTATCGAGATGCGTAACGCTTCGACTATCGAGGCGGTTACTGTTCACTGAAGCGTCGCTTGCTGTTACGTAACATCCAGGCGGTTACAGCTCGCAACCTCCAGTTGCGGTTTGATGTGGTACGCGCCTTTTCAACTTCATACCCCTTTTGTTGTGCTTCAGTATCGGGTGAGGTTCGATACTACAGAAACGCACTAAGTCATGCGTTTATATTCCCGACACTCCCCTTCGTTTCTGGAGTGTCGACGTGGTTAGCTTTGTGAGAAGAATTGAACGAGAATGAAATGACTATGAACGAAGTGAGTACAAATAGGAAACCCTAGTTGGGTTGTACCCCCTATGGGATACCCCACTATAGCCTACACAAATAAGTAAGCTATAATATTCTGACACACCCCCATAGGCAAAGTGGGGGAGAACAAGGGGTCACAAGACCAGTCAAGCAAAGCAAAGCAAAGCTCAGGGTGGATCACAAAGTCACCACACATTCCGAGCACAAGTTCAAGGGCCACAAGGCCAGTTCACATGCAAGATCATATATAGAGATATACAAGAGTCAAGCAAGAGGAAACAAAAGTATATATAGGTCAAGGTACAAGCAAGGTCAAGAAATGAGCAAGTGAGGCAAGACAGGCACAAGAACCAGCTGTGTGCAACAACGCTGATGATCACAAGGCGCAAGTGCCTTGGTGAAGACATCAGCAGTGTTGGTCTCAGAGGCCACGTATGCAAGTCGCAACTGTCCACGCTGCTGTAGCTCACGAGCAAGAAAGTAGCGGAGAGCAATGTGCTTTGTCCTGTGCTCCAGTCGCTGCTCTCGACACAAGGCCAGCATGGCCTTGTTTTCTACGTACAGGACTGGAGGAGAACGAGGCGGCTCTCCAAGGCCGGTCAGCAGGTAGGTGAGCCAGCGAAGCTCCTGTGCAGCCATGGCCCCGGCGTAGATCTCAGCCTCACAACTGGAGCCGAAAACAGAAGACGAGCGGGTAGCCCGCCACGAAACAGAGCCGGAACCAAGGCTGAAGGTGTAACCCTGTGACGACCGCTGCGTAGCCTGGTCGTCAGCCCAAGAAGCGTCCGCGTGCCCAGTGAGGACCACTAGACTCCGCCCTCCAAGCACTAGCCCCATGCCCGACGTACTGCACAAGTAGCGCAACACCCTCTTCGCTGCAGCCATGTGCTCTGGTCGGTGTCTCCCAGGAGCAACATAGCGTGCGAGAATGCTAAGAGGGTATGCAAGGTCAGGTCGTGTGCAGGTCATCAGGTACATGAGACAGCCAACAAGCTCTGGGTACGGGCCACTCGACTCTACGGACTCATCCGAAGGCAGAGCTGAGAGCGAGTAGCGAGTAGACAGAGGAGTGGCCTGAGGCGAGGAGTACGTGAAGCGGAAGCGCTGAAGGACCTGCTGCACCATGTGTGACTGAGTCAGGGTGATGGTGCGGCGTGCTCTGTCCCGGGTGATCTGCAAGCCAAGGTAGCTGCGCAGTTTACCCAGGTCTGTGCACGTGTGTCTCTTCTGCAGCTCCGACTTTACGTAGGCGAGTCCAGCAGTGTCAGCTGTGGCAAAGACCAAGTCGTCGACGTACACGAGGATGTAAAACGGCGGCAGGGAGGTGTCAGTGCGCAGAAACAGCGACGGGTCGGCAGTAGAAGGAGCAAACCCAAGAGCCGCAAGCGTAGTCCTCAGTGTGTCGTGCCACTCACGCGGTGCCTGGCGGAGACCGTAGACTGGCCACCGAAGGCTCCACTGGGTGCCAGGAGGAAAAGTCCCAGTGAAGCCAAGTGGGCGGCGCAGCCAGATCTCCTCGTGCAGGCTGCCCTGCAAGAAAGCAGTGCTGAAGTCAAGAGAGTGTAGCTCGTAGTCACGGTGAGCAGCTACGTGCAGCAGTACCCGAAGAGTGGTCATCTTCGGGGTGGGAGAGACGGTCTGAAAGTAGTCAACTCCCTGCCGCTGACTGAAGCCACGAGCCACGTAACGCGCCTTGAAGACAGGCGGAGAACCCGGCGGCCGCTTCACCCTGAAAATCCACATGCCACTGACGATGATCGCCCCAAGAGGGGGGACAGCGTCAACGTAGGTGCGTGTGGACTTCCAGGAAGCCATCTCTGTATCCATAGCTGCTTGCCACTGAGAAGAGTAGGGACCCTCTATCGCCTCTGCGTAAGAGCGCGGAGTCGGGATGTCAAGTGCATCCGGGTCTCCCTCAGGGGTAAGCAGTACGGACACGAGATGAGGTGAAGCAGCAGCCATGCACTGGAACTCCTCCTGCCTGTCCTCAAGGACGTCCGTGCCAAGGGCACACTCACCCCCGACGGACGGAGGACAGACAGACTCAGACTCACCGACAAGACTAGCAGCGTAGTCTAGGCGACAGCGAGCAGCAAAGTCGACGAGCTCAGCAACTAGGGCAGACGCAGCAGTGGACTCAAAGGAAGGGTCAGTGACGACAGTAGCAAGGAGACGCGTTACAGTAGGACTGGCAGCACGAAGGGAGTCAGACCACGGGTCAGCAACAATAGGAAGAGAGGACGCAGGAGGAGACGGCAGTGGGACACGCTGTGGAGCAGTGGAAGGACGAAGCGCCATCCCATGAGTGCCCGGGACAGCAGGAAGACGCTGACGAGGGACACGACAACCAGTGGGAGCAGCACGGACAGGCGACGCACAGCGAGACTCAGGCGACGCAGGACGAGACTCAGGCTCACGACGCTCAGTAAGACCTCCAGTGGGACCAGTGTAAGGAGCAGGACCAGGGAGAGAGGAGGCAGACGGAGGACACCCTAAGGAGGGAGGAGGACAAGGAGGAGGAAAAAAACAAGAGCCTGCTGAAGGAGCGGAACGAAGTACGGCTGCTGCCGCGCAGCGACTCTAGAACCAGCAGAGACACCAACGCCAGGGTCCTCGATACCAGCAGCAGCTCCAACACCAGGGTCCACAGCACCAGCAGTAGCTCCAACGCCCGGGTCCGCAGCACCAGCAGTAGCTCCAACGCCCGGGTCCTCAGCACCAGCAGCAGCTCCAACGCCCAGGTCCTCAGCACCAGCAGCCGCTCCAACGCCCGGGGCCTCAGCACCAGAAGCAGCTCCGACGCCCGGGTTTGCAGCACCAGCAGCAGCTCCAACGCCCGGGTCCGCAGCACCAGCAGCAACTTCAACGCCCGGGTCCGCAGCTCCAGCAGCAGCTCCAACGCCCGGGTCCGCAGCACCAGTAGCAGCTCCAACGCCCGCGTCTGCAGCACCAGTAGCAGTAGGGTCCGTGAGACGAGGCGCGCCACTCTGAAGCGTGCAGCGCCGCTCGTACCACTCACGGATCCGCTCACGGGAGGGGAGCTCCCGACTAGGAAGAGAAGTACCAGCACAAGTCCCTGTAGTGCGCCTGGCTCCAAAGATACCTCTCCGGAGGCTGCAGTACTGTAAGTACCACTCACGCAGCTGCTCCGAGGAGAGGCTTCGTCCAGGTGTAGGACCCTCAGGTCCAGCACCTCTAGACTCAGAACCCCCAGGCCCCACACCCCCAGGCTCAGCACCCCCAGTCCCCGCACCCGCAGGCTCAGCACCCCAAGGCTCAGCACCCCCAGGCTTAGCACCCCCAGGCTCCGCACCCCCAGTCTCCGCACCCTCAGTCTCAGCACCCCTAGTAGGACAAGAGTAGGCAGCAACCTCAACACGCTCAACCGGGTCTACCTGAGGGAGCGGCACCCTGAGGGGGGAGGGGGTCTACGACAGCAGCACCTTGCGCGAGGAAGTGAGGCGGGGGGGGGGAGCGGGGCAGTGCGGTAGGGGAAGAGGCGGTAGTAGGGGATAGACTCGTCAAAAGTGACGTCCTGAGAGGGCAAGACCCGGCGCGAGGTGGCGTGGTAAAACTGCCAACCAGGCGCGTCCGGGACAAAGCCGAGGAAGACGCAGGGAACAACACGAGAGGAGAGCTTGTCCGCAGACGTATCGCAGACAAAAGCTCGAGATCCCCAGACCCGGAAACGCGACGCATCGCCAACATCCCCCTTCCACAGCAGTGTGGGCGAGGTCTCCGGCAAGGAGACACGGGGCCAGAGGTTGAGTTGATGCGCAGCGTACCGGACCGCAAACGGCCACAGAAAGTGGGGGGCAGCTGCATGGATCAAGGAGGTACGGGCGACCTCCATGACCAGGCCAATGCGGCGCTCCGCAACCCCTTTCTGCTGTGGAGAGGCCGGAAGCGTGAGCGACTGCTCGATGCCGTGCTCAGCACAGTAGGCTGCCAAGAGGTCGGAGGAGAATCCACCACCTCTGTCGGAGTGCAAGCGCAGGACAGGAAAGTCTGAGCGGAAACGCTCGCTGAGCTGGAGACGGGCTCTGCGGATCCTAGGGATCAAGACATCAGGGACCTCACCCTTGGTGCGCAAGGGGAAGACCGTGGTGTAGCGCGAGTAGTCGTCAACAATTATCAGGAAGTACCTCTCCTGACCCTGACCACGAACGCGGGCTGGGCCCCACACGTCCATGTGGAGCGTCTGCAAAGGAGTAGTCGTCGGGGGAAACGAGGAGGAGTGAGGAGCGGCGCGCTGCCGTCCCTCGACACAAGGAAGACAGGGAGGAGCAGGCTAGGGTGGGAGGGGAGGGAGGACCCTGGGAAGACCAGAGACAAGGTACCGGGAGTGCATGGCACGAAGGCGCTGCACAGACGGGTGGCCAAGTCGGTGGTGCCAGAGGACAATCTCGTGCGCTAGAGAGCGACACGAGCAGGGGGCAGACAGCTGACCTGACGCGGACGCAGTAGTCAGTGTGTACAGGTCCGACCCCGGCTGCCGGGTGAAGGTAGCCAAGTGGCGGCCTGTACGAGCACACGTGCAGTGTGTCACACGCTTGTAGGCAGGGGCGAACTGGTGAACACCCCCGTCCTGGAGTGCACAACCTGCCACCAAGTTCGTAGAGAACGAGGGGAGGTGGAGACCTGACAGTGTGCCTGACGGGACCGCAGGACAGGGAAGGACAGTGGAGGAGGTCTCAATGACCGGACCCCCAGAGGGGTCAGCAAGGGAGACAGCTACTGGCCGAGCAAGTGGCTCAAGGGCAGTGCGGTCACGAAAGAAACAACGAGAAGCACCTGAGTCCAGTGTGAAGGTGTGCAGTGCTGCAGTCGACACAGTACTAGGGGGGGCAGACGTACAAGCACCTAGAGCAGTAGCCTCACCAGCACCTGGGGCAGGGGACACGCAAGTACCTGAAGCGACAGACGCACTAGTCCTAATGCCCGGGTCGGGCGGGACACACAGGTACTCAGCACCCTCTCCACTAGTAGACATCACATACATAGTAGTGAGAATAGCATCAAAGTCTAGAGCATAGATATCAATCCCCTTCTTCAAGAGATCAATCCAGTAGGGCAGCTCAGTGGCCTGAGGGAACTGAACACGCCAAGCGTCGTTCAGACGAGCGAAGCAACGCTGTGTGGCGTGGGGTCCCCCACACGACTGGCCAGTGCGGTCACCAGTGCGAATGACGTACGTGCAGCTCAAGCCACTCCCCCCCCCCCCCCCCCGTGCTGAGTGTACCACTCACGGACCTCCTGGGGCGACGGAGTGTGCTGCTGGCCCTGGCCACCGCCAGTGCCTCCACGACCACCCCCGCCGCCGCCACCTCCTCGACCACCCCACCCCCTGCCGCCGCCGCTTCCACCGCCACCCCCCCCACCTCCTCCGCCCCGGCTACCTCCCCCGCCGCTACCGCCACCCCCCCCACCGCCGCCACCTCCCCCGCCCGCGCCACCAACCCCGCCGCCACCACCTCCCCCACCACCGCCTCCCCTGCTGTCACCGCCACCGCCCTTGCCCCCTTTTCCCTTGCCGCTGCGGCGCCCGCTCGAAGCAGACGCAATCCCGACCTTCTCAGCACCAAGGAGGTTGACAGCAGCAGCAGAGGCGACAGAGGGAAGAAGGGGGTACGGGGGTCGCCACGAGAGGAACCTACAACGACTATGCTAGCCTCAGCTGCAAGCAGTTCCTTCTCGAGGAGGGTAATGGTGAGCTCAGTGGGGCAGCGAGCTAGGAAGTGGTCCCTAACTGAGCGTAGGGTGTCAGGGAGACGCGTGACTAGGTGGTAGAGAGTGAGCCAGAGCGGGGGTGGGTTCGTGGCAAGGAACTCATCAGGCATAGCTGCGCGGAAGCAAGCCTCACTAGTGCGGAGGTGGGTGATGAGGTCAGCGACTGTGTGGAAAGAGGCTAAGTCGGGGAACAGGTAGGGAAGAGAGAGACGGCCTAGTGCGGCAGAGGCCGGTGAGGAGTAGCGGGCAACGACAGCAGTGTACAGTGCCTGCGCAGTCTTGTGCTACCCAAAGTGCTCGCGCTCATCTATCGGCAGAGAGTTGCGAATAGCGAAGCGAGCGTGGGCGTCACGAGTCTGCCACTGTGAGCGGGCAGTGCTGTCAGCAGTAGCAGTAGGAGCAGTAGCGTGGCCTAGGGCGTAATCGTACAGTGAGATGTCTTCCTTGGCAGTGAGCTGTAGGAAAAGGTGTAGGTCATCAAGCCAGGTGTCAAACTTCACAGGGCGGCCCTCAGCATCGAAAGCTAGCACAGGAGGGCTAGCCATAGCAGTAGTATCAGAAATGGTAGCAGTAATAGGAAAAGCAGTAGGAGCACCCAAAGGGCAGGTAGGGCGGCGCGGCTCGGTACAGGCAGGGCGGCGCGGCTCGGTAAAGGTAGGGCGGCGCGGCTCGGTTAGGGCTGGGCGGCTTGGGTCGGGTGGCTCGTTTCGGACTGGGCGGCTCGGTTCGGGCTGCTCGGTTCGGGCGGCTCGTTCTGGGCGGGGCCGTTCGGGGCCTGTAGAGGCGAGCGCAGGGAGCGGGTGGGGCCGATCGGGGCCGTTAGGGACGAGCGCGGGGCCGTTAGGGACGAGCGCGGGGCCGACTGGGCCTCTAAAGGCGAGCGTGGGGCCGATCGGGGCCGTTAGGGACGAGCGCGGGGCCGAACGGGGCCTTTAGGTGCGAGCGCGGGGCCGTTCGAGGCCTCTAGAGGCAGGCGCGGGGCCGATCGGGGCCTCTAAGGGCGAGCGTGGGGCCGGTCGGGGCCTCTAGGGGTAAGCGCGGGGCCGTTCGGGGCCTCTAAGGGCGAGCGCGGGGCCGATCGAGGCCTCTAGGGACGAGAGCGCGGGGCCGACGGGGCCTCTAGGGGCGTGAAAGCCGAGGCGCCCTAGGGCGTAGGTAGGTGGGTAGTGGTGGGCCCTAAAAAAAATCGGTCCTAGGAAGGACCTGCTCTATACCATGTTGAACAAGAATGAATGAACTAAGAGTGAAATGAGTACAAGTAGGAAACCCTAGAAATGTGTATTTCCTATAGGCTAACCCACTGTAGCCTAAATAACTACAACAACATATATGATGTTTGGCAACCCCCATAGGCAAAGTGGGGAAGATCAAGAGGTCACACGACTAGTCAAGCAAAGCAAAGCAAGCTCAGGGTGGATCACAACGTCGTCACACAGTCCGAGCACAAGAACAAGGCCATAAGGCCAGTTCAGATGCAAGATCATATCTAAAGGTAAATAAGCAAGTGTAGGTATAGAAAGATCACAGTACAAGCAAGGTCAAGAAGTGAGCAAGTGAGGCCAAGTAGGCACAAGACCTAGCATCGTACAGAAGCGCTGATGATCACAAAGCGGAAGTGCCTTGGTAAAGATATCAGCAGCGTTGGCCAGCGAGGCCACATAAGCAAGGCGCAGCTGACCACGCTGCTGCAGCTCACGAGCAAGGAAGTAGCGAAGAGCAATGTGCTTCGTTCTGTGCTCTAGTCTGTGCTCCCGACACAAGGCCAGCATGGCCTTGTTGTCTACGTACAGAACTGGAGGAGAACGAGGCGGCTCTCCTAGGTCAGTCAGCATGTAGGTGAGCCAGCGTAGCTCCTGTGCAGCCATGGCCCCCGCGTAGATCTCAGCCTCACAACTGGAGCCGAGAACAGAAGACGAGCGGGTAGACCGCCACGAAACAGAGCCGGAGCCAAGGCTGAAGGTGTAACCCTGTGACGACCGCTGCGTAGCCTGGTCGTCAGCCCAAGAAGCGTCTTCGTGACCTGTAAGGACCACTGGACGTCGCCCTCCAAGCACTAGCCCCATGCGCGACGTACTGCACAAGTAGCGCAATACCCTCTTCGCTGCAGCCATGTGCTCTGGTCGGTGTCTCCCAGGAGCAACATAGCGTTCCAAGATGCTAAGAGGGTATGCAAGGTCAGGTCGTGTGCAGATCATCAGGTACATGAGGCAGCCAACAAGCTCTAGGTAAGGGCCACTCAGCTCTATGGACTCATCCGAAGGCAGAGCTGAGGGCGAGTGGTGAGTAGACAGAGGAGTGGCCTGAGGCGAGGAGTATGTGAAGTCGAAGCGCTGAAGGACGTGCTGCACCATGTGTGCTCTGTCCCGGGTGATCTGCAAGCAAAGGTAGCTACGCAGTTCACCCAGGTTTGTGCACGTGTGTCTCTTCTGGAACTCGGACTTCACGTGGGCGAGTATGCAGTGTCAGCATTGGCAAAGACCAGGTCGTCGACGTACACGACGATATAGAACGGCGGCAATGAGGTGTCGGTGCGCAGAAACAGCGACGGGTCGGCAGTAGAGGGAGCAAACCCAAGAGCCGCAAGTGTAGTCCTCAGTGTGTCGTGCCACTCACGGGGCGCCTGGCGGAGACTGTAGACTGGCCGCCGGAGGCTCCACTGGGTACCAGGAGGAAACGACCCAGTGAAGCCAGGAGGGTGGCGCAGCCAGATCTCCTCGTGCCGGCTGCCTTGCAGGAAAGCTGTGGTGAAGTCAAGAGAGTGAAGCTCGTTGTCGCGCTGGGGGGTATGTGCAGCAGCACCTGAAGAGTGGTCATCTTCGGGGTGGGAGAGAAGGTATGAAAGTAGTCAACTCCCTGCCGCTGACTGAAGCCTCGAGCCACGTAACGCGCCTTGAAATCAGGCGGAGAACCCGGCGGCCGCTTCACCCTGAAAATCCACATGCCACTGACGATGTTCGCCCCAGTTGGGGGAACCTCGTCAACGTAGGTGCCTGTCGACTTCCAGGAAGCCATCTCTGTTCCATGTCTGACTACCACTGTGAGGAGTAGGGACCCTCGATCGCCTCAGCATACGGTCAAGGAGTCGGGATGTCTGGTGCATCCGGGTCTCCCTCAGGGGCAATCAGCGTGGACACGAGATGAGGCAAAGAAGCAGCAAAACACTGGAACTCCTCCAGCCTGTCGTCAAGGACATCCGTGCTAAGAGCACACTCACCCCCGACGGACGGAGGACAGACAGACTCAGACTCAGCAACAAGACTAGCAGCGTAGTCTAGACGACAACGAGCAGCAAAGTCGACAAGCTCAGCAACTAAGGAAGACGCGACAGTGGACTCAAAAGAAGGGACAGTGACAATAGTAGCCAGGAGACGCGTGACAGTAGGACTGGCAGCACGAAGCGAGTCAGACTCCGGGTCAGCAAGAGTAGGAAGAGAGGACTCTGGAGGAAACGGCAACGGGACACGCAGAGGAGGAGTGGAAGGATGGAGTGACAAAATTAGAAAATGAGAAGAGGATTGCACTTCCAAGAATGAGGATACAAATAGCAAACCCTAGAAGGGTTGTACTCGCTATAGAGCACCCCACTACAGGCTAGAGCATAATATTCTGACACGTAGTGCCATCTGGTGTGTGCCGGGGACCGCAGGAGGACGCGGACGCGGAGTACGACCACTAGTGCGAGCAGCACGAACAGGCGACGCGGGACGAGACGCAGGCTCACAACGCTCAGCAAGACCTCCAGTAGGACCAGTGTAGGGAGAAGGAGCAGGTAGGGGGGAGGCGGGCGGTAACTGTGACCGCGAGTTGACAGGCTATGGACACTCAAAGGGAGGAGCATGACCAGTAGAGGGCGGGAGACCAAGAACCTACTCAAGGAGCGGAACGAAGTACGGCCTCGGCCGCGCAGCGCCTCCAGAACCAGCAGGGACAGCACCTGTACCCCCAGCAACAGCACCAGCGCCAGAAGCACCTCTAGCTCCAACAGCGCCAACTCCAGCACCCTTAGAAGCACCAGCGCCAGCAAAACCACCAGCGCCAACACCCCCAGCAGCTCCAGCTCTAGCAGCTCATGCAGCACAAACTCCAGCAGGACCGTCAGCTCCAGCACCGCCAGCAGCTCCAGCAGTACCTCCAGCAGGACTAACTCCAGCAGCCCCAGCAGCACCCCCAGTCCCAGTAGCTCCAGTACCACCAGTACGAGCACCTCCAGGACCAGCAGCAACAGCAGTACCTTCTGCTCCAGCAGCACGGCTCCAGCAGCGGGCAAACCACTTGCACAGCTCCTGCAGAGAGAGTAGCTCCCGCCTCGACGAAGCAGACCCAGCACCCTTAGGCTCCGCACCCCCAGGCTCCGCACCCCCAGGCTCAGCAACCCCAAGCTCAGCACCCCCAGACCCAGCACCCGCAGGCTCAACACCCCTAGCAGCACCAGAGTCAACAGCTACCTCGACAGGCTCGACTGTGTCTACCTGGGACACACCTCACGGGGCAGGACCCTGAGGGGGGAGAGGGTCTACCGGGGAGGGACCTGGCGCAAGGAAGAGCGGCGGCGGAGGGAGGGGCGCAGTGCGGTAGGGGAAGAGATGGTAGAAAGGCACCGACTCGTCAAAGGTGACGTCCTGGGAGGACAAAGACGGCGCGAGGTGGGGTGGTAAAACCGCCAACCAGGCGCGTCAGGGGGGAAGCCAAGGAAGACGCAGGGAACAGCACGGGGGGACAGCTTGTCCGCAGACAAGTCGCGGACAAACGCCCGAGATCCCCAGACCCGAAACGCAGACGTATCGACAACCTTCCCCGTCCATCGCAAGGTGAAGGAGGTCTCTGGCAAGGAGACCTATGGCTGAAGGTTGAGCTGATGCGCTGCGTACTGAACCGCAAACGGCCACAGAAAATGGGGAGCAGCCGCATGGATCATGGACGTACGAGCGACGTCCATGACCATGCCAATGCGGCGCTCAGCAATCCCATTTTGCTGTGGAGAGGCCGGAAGCGTGAAGGTGTGTCGGATGCCCTGTGCACGACAGAAGGCTCCCAGACGGGCAGAGGAGAACTCTCCGCCTCTGTCACACTGCAGACGCAGAACAGGAAAGTCCGAGCCGAAACTCTCTCTAAGCTGGAGACGAGCTGCGCGGATCCAGTCGATCAACACCTCAGTGACGTCACCCCTGCTACATAAGGGGAACACCGTGGTGTAACGCGAGTAGTCGTCAACCACCAACAGGAAGTAACGCTCGTGACCCTGGCCACGGACGTGGACGGGTCCCCACACGTCCATGTGAAGAGTATGCAGGGGAGCCTCAGTCGGAGGAAACTCGGAGGAGTGAGGGGCAGCGCGCTGCCGCCCCTCGACGAAGGGAACCCAGGTAGGGGCAGGCCCCGGAGGGAGGGGAGGGAGGGACCAGGGGAGACCAGAGACAAGGACACGGGAGGCCATGCCTCGGAGACGAGGCAAGGAGGGGTGGCCAAGGCGGTGGTGCCAAAGGAGAGTCTGGTGGGACAGGAGACGACACGAGCAGGGAGTAGACTTAGGACCAGACCTGGACGCTGCAGCAGACACCTGACTCAACGCAGCTACCTGACCAGACACAGCAACCGGAGGAGACTCAGTAGTCAGTGTTTACAGGCTCGACCCCGGCCGACAGGTAAACGTGGCCAAGTGTCGGCCCGTCCGAGCACACGTACATTGGGTCACCCGCTGACTCGCAAGAGTGAACTAGTCAACCCCCCGATCCTGTAGATCAGCACCACTCACCAAGTTCGTAGAGAACGAGGGGAGGTAGAGACCTGATAGGGTGCCAAAGGGGGCTGCCGGACACAGTAAGACAGTGGAGAAGCTAGCAAGGACAGGGCCCCCAGAGGGGTCCGCCAGGGAGACCGCAACCGGCCGACTAAGCGGCGTAAGCGTGGTGCGGTCTCGAAAGAAGGAGCGGGAAGCGCCCGAGTCAAGGGTGAAGTTGTGTAAGGCCTACGCCGACGTGGTACCTAAGAGAGCAGACTCACCAGCACCTGGGGCAGCAGACGCACTAGCACCTAGAGCAGCAGCCTCACCAGCACCTAGAGCAGTAGCCTCAATGCCCGGGTCAGGCGGAACACACAGGTAACAGTCACCCTCATCACTAGTAGACACAGCATACATGGCAGTAAGAATAGCATCATAGTCAAGATCAAAGATAGCAACCCCCGCCCTAGACAGCTCTCCCCAGCGAGGGATCTCAGTGGCGTCAGGGAACTGGTGACGCCAAGCGTCCGTCAGGCGGCCGAAGCAGCGGTGGGAGGAGTGCGAGCCCCCGCACTACTCACCAGCGCGGTCGCCGGTACGGAGGACGTAGGTACAGGGACCAGTACCCCCACCTCGCTGACGCCCAGCGTACCACTCACGAAGCTGCTGCGGAGACGGTGTCTCATGAGTGCGCCGCCGCCGCCTCCGGCACCTCCGCCGCCTCCGCTCCCACCGCCACCTTCGTTGCCTCCTCCGCCTCCACTGCTGCCACCGACACCTCCACCCACGCCACCACTCCCACCACCACCCCCACCCCCTCCACTGCCTCCACCGCCACCTCCACCGCCCATGCCAGCCCCTCCAGCGCCCTTGCCCCCCTTGCCCTTGCCAGTGTGGCGTCTCCCGCTAGGGGCAGATGCAGCGCCGACCGACTAGAAACCAACGAGGTCGGCCGCAGCAGTAGAAGCAACAGAGGGCAAGAGGGGGGAGGGGGAACACCCCTAAAAGACGGGGGTACGAGGGTCACCACGAGAGGCTCCCACAGCGACTATGCTCTTCTCTGCTGCCAGGAGGCGCTCCTCGAGGAGGTCAACGGTGAGTGTGGTGGGGCAAACTGAGAGGAAGTGGTCCCTGACTAAGCGAAGGGAGTTAGGGAGTTGGGTGACGAAGTAGTAGAGGGTGATGTACATGGGGGGGGGTTCTTGGCACAGAACTTAGCAGGAAGCGCAGCGCGGTAGCGAGTGTCACTAGTGCGAAGGTGCGTAATGAGGTTAGCGACTGTGTGAAAGGCAGCAAGGTCAGGGAACAGGTACGGCAGCATGAGGCGGCTAAGAGCAGCAGTGGCAGGGGAAGAGTAGCGTGCAAATAGAGCGTCGTACAAGGTCTTAGCACTCTTGTACTGACTGAAGTGCGCACGCTCAGCGGTCGGTAAGTGGCGACGCACAGCAAGACGGGCAGCAGCATCGCGTGTGGCCCACTGTGAGCGAACAGTGCTGTCAGCAGTAGCACGCGGGGCAGGAGAGGCACCAGAGGTGATATCAAACAGGGAGAGTTTGTCTGCCCTATCGCATTGTAGGAAGAGCTGGAGGTCATCGACCCAGACCTCAAAGTCAACAGCACGACCCTCAGCATCAAAGGTAAGGACACTGGGGGTAGCCATGACAGCGGTGGTCTAACAGGGAGTGCTCTCACCAGTCCGGGTGGAAAGGGCCGGTGCGCGCCGGTAGGAACAGTAGCGGCTCGACAGCGGCTCGGCGGCTCGGCAGCTGGGCGGCTCGGCTGCTGGGCGGCTCGGCTGCTGGGCGGTTCGGCTGTTGGGCGGCTCGGATGCTGGGCGGCTTGGCTGCTGGGCGGCTCGGCTGCTGGGCGGCTCGGCTGCTGGGCGGCGCGGGTGCTGGGCGACTCGGCGGCTGGGCGGCTCGGCGGCTCGGTGGTTCGGCCGATTGGCAGCTGAAGGGGCCGTAAAGGGCGGCGACGGGGCCGCTAGGGGCGGCGACGGGGCCGATTGGGGCGGCGACGGGGCCGCTAGGGGCGGCGGCGGGGCCGCAAAGGGGCCGCGAGGGGCCTCAAAGGGCGCCGTCGGGGCCGCTAGGGGCGGCGATGGGGTCGCGAAGGGGCCGCGAGGGGCCTCGAAGGGCGGCGACGGGGCCGGTAGGAGCGGCGACGGGGCCGCTAGAGGCGGCGACGACGCCGATAGGGGCGGTGACGGGGCCGATAGGGGCGGCGACGGGGCCGCTAGGGGCGGCGACGGGGCCGCAAAGGGGCCGAGAGGGGCCTCGAAGGGCGGTGACGGGGCCGCTAGGGGCGGCGACGGGGCCGCAAAGGTGCCGCGAGGGGCCTAGAGGGGGCGGCGACGAGGCCGCAAGGGACGGCGACGGGGCCGTAAGGGGTGGCGACGGGGCCGCTAAGGGTGGCGCGAGGGGGGGCCGTGAGAGGCGACGTGAGGGCGGCCAACGGGACGCGCCTCGGGCAGGGGTGACTCGCGCTCCGGTTAGGAAAAAAAATTAGTGGTGGGCCCTGAGAAGCGTTCCCACTAGGGAACTTGCTCTATACCATGTGAAGAAATGAGGAAGGAATGAATGAACTAGCAAGCAGGTGGGTACACGTAGGAAAACCTAAAAGTGTTGTACCCCATATTGTCTACCCCACTGCAGCCTACACAGACTATAGCATATGCGTTTGACAGGTGCTGTGTTGCAACCCAATTTGAGTGCGGTTTCTTACGAAGTCAGGGCTCTTCGCGTACCTTCGCGACTCTTAGGAAAAAAAATTGTACACCACCCTCTACCATGCTATTAGGGTACTGAAAACCTTGTACATACACCGAGTCCTCGCCAAATTTCACGCTCCCTGAGTTTTTCCAGAAATTACCCATGACCGGTTTTTACTTTAGGAACCAGACATTCGGGAACGAAAGGCTATTCGTGACCTTGTTTAGTATCGATCGCGTGGACATCTCACTCAGTGGCTGCAGCGCAAGTACTGGATCTTCCGTTGCTACCATGTTTTTTTGTTTCCCTCCTGACTCGTGTGGCTAGTCTCGAACATTTGATTACTTTAAGGGGGTGAGCCATGTGTGCAAGAACTACACTGGGCCGTTCTGGGCCGCTGCGGCCTAGGGGCATTTGCACGGACCAGCGCGGACCAGCATGGACCAGCGAACGGCTCAGGTCTGGACCCGACTTGCACCCGCCCACGGACCAAGCATGTACAGCGCGAGGTGCACGTACGAAAACGGCGCTCGACACGCATGACCATTTCCAGAGCGACCCAAGGCGATGGGAATCGCAAGCGAAAACTGCATTTTGATTTTTTCGTCAAAAGTATCTGCCGACTGCGACATCTTGTTCAAGCGTGACCAGATACACTTTTGTTTTCGTCAACACTTCGTTTACGAAGCTGCAATGCACTGTGCATAGCTGGTCCGCCGCAAATGGTCCCCGTACCACGCGGGACCACTTTTGGAAGTGGTCCCCCTAAAATGGTGCCCCCTTGCATTTGCTGGTCCATTTCCTTGAAAATGGACCAGCGCGCAATGTATCACCCCCTAAGCCCAGTCTTTTCGGATGACCCACGATTTCGGGTAAACCAGAAAGGATTGCTCAGGGGTGTGAATTTGGTGGTATTGAAATTGGCGAGGACCGTGCGTACTGTAACAGATTGAAACTAAGTTTGACTCGCAAGCTAGAAACGTTCTGGCAGAACCACTTTTCCCCCCCCTGCCAGCCGAAGATGCAACTGGTGAACCATTCAGAGCTGCACATGTGCAAGCGCCACCGCATCAGCCCCCCCCCAAAACGGTCTGCACCACTCTCTGTTAAACACGTGTCAGACCTTGACTGAGGCGCCTCGAGCCTTGAAATTGTCCACCATCTACAGGTGGAACCTTGCGATGCCATTGGAGGCTTCATGCCAGAAGCATTAACATTTTGCTTCAGGCAGTTTGTTTCTGAATCCATGGCTTCCATATCCCTATGAGCCTGCGGAACGGGCCGTTCTGTCCACACAATGCCTCTGCGATCATTGCACACATGCCGTTCTCATGGTTCTCATGGCGTCTTTAAATTCGTAGCAGGCTTAGATGATGCAAGTGATTGATTTTCATTTCTTTCTGCGCGAGCGAAACATCTCGCCCGTCCTAGTTCAAGCTGGCTCCACTGGCAGCCAGAAGATTTGAAACTAAGACTTCGCAAAGTAGGTTCAGATCTATATTCGCGTTCCAAGGTTGTAAGTCTGTCCTTAAACCGCCTTCAAAGATCTGAGAAGCATTGCGACACAAGTTTTGTATGACCCAGGCTTTTCGTCATCCGAATTTGAATCACATTGGCTCTCGTCGCTTCTGACCAGCGCCTCACGATCCTGCATCGCTTAATAACGTCTAACGAGTCGACGGAGTCCTGAAGTCTCGACCTCATTCGCACTCAACAATATGGCTCCCTGCGACTCCTCCGTGCCATCAAGCTCCTTCAATGGATCCGGAACTTCGGGGATGCTGCAAAGCAGCTCACTCAATGTCACGTCAGCACCCTCACCGCCGCCTTGCGGCACGTCTATCGATTCAGGATCGTCAGTCGTGTATATTTCCATCACAGTTGCGGCGTTCATCGCTATTGTTCTCGCTACAGCGATCCTCGTTTACGTCTTCCGCAAGCTCGGGTGGTGTGTAGAAATAGATCCGGCGACCGAACGTCTGCGAAATCTTCGCGAATCCGCGAGAGACGCCAAGCCTTCGCAGGGCCTGGATCCAGCGATCATCCGCTCGTTTCCGGTGTACACCTTTCGTGACGACAAATCAGGCAGTCGCGAAAGTACCACGGAGTCAACCGGTCTATCTTCCCTTCGCAGGATCAGCCGCGAGATTTCGCGATCGTTGAGCTTTTCGCGTCAAATCAGCAACGACCACGTGTCGATCTCTTGCTGCTCTACCAAGGAAGAAAACAGCAGCGTTAAATCCGGCATCTCCCGCTGCTCTACAAGGGAAGAAAACAGCAGCAGCGGCGACGAAATGGCGAAAGAAAGCCCTTGCGAAGCTGGTTTCAGTCGAGGCGAATTCGTGGTAACCATTCAAGGCGACGAGAACATCATGTCCTCGCTGATCGGCGACAGCGACGCTCTCGTCGCGAATCTGACGTGGGCGTGTCGGCGCGAGTGCGCGGTGTGCCTGGGCGAGTACGCGGCGGGCGAGCGCATCAAGGTGGTGCCGGCGTGCGCACACGGCTTCCACGCCGACTGCATCGACCTCTGGCTCGCCGCCAAAACCACCTGCCCTATCTGCCGCCGCGACCTCTCGCCTGGTGAATCCGCGGCAGCGGCGGAGGGGGTTACAGACGGAGAGTTGGCTGAAGGAACGGGAGCAGAGGGAATGGGAGCAACAGCAGCACCAGCGGCGGAAGCAGCAGCGGAAGCAGCAGCACCAGCAGCAGCACCGCCAGCGACAGCAGCACCAGCAGCCGAAACAGCAGTGGCTGCAAACTTGGTCTTCAGCAGCAGTGGCAGCACTGCTAGCAGCAGCGAGAGCACCATCAGGGAGAGCAGCATCAGCAGCAGCAGCAGCAGCGGAGATGGAGAATGAGATAGTCGTGTTCAATAACGAGGACAGAGGAGAGGCAGAGGCCGATGCAATAACGATTGGCGGCTGAAATGGTACAAGGATGAGGATCGACCCCATGTACCTGGAATCATCAGCTTCTGGGGTACCCACAGCTTGAACGGAAGCATGTCGTGCAGTGAAGCAAGAAGAATCAACTGACTTACGCGTTCGCAAGATGTGCGTTGACTTGAGGGCTTCCTCGAGGTGAATGTGATCACAGGGAGTGCCTTGAGTCAAGGGTTTCCGAGGAAGCAGTCTCACTGCCTTCTCTAGTCCATTGTTGCGGCGCCAGAAACGCTCAGTGTGTTTCCAGGGAAGGCACTCCCAAGGCCACCCTGAGAAGGCACCCACTCGGGGGGTGTTGTGCGTTCGGTGTCGAGGGATTTCCAAGGCGAGCTTCTCAAGACACCACAAAACTGGCCCAGAGTTTCCTTGTGAAGGCGGTCCCAAGGGCGCCTCGCATCCCACCAGGCGCCTTTTGAGTCGACTCGAAAGTCACTTCAAGGCACCCCAAAACAGGCCCAAAGTTTCCTTGTGACGGTCGTCCCCATGGTGCCTCGCATCGCATCCCACAATGCGCTCCTCCATGCCTCCCGCCCCACAGTGTGCTGCGTCCACTTGCAACAGTTTTTCCGCAGCCGTTGCTGCCACGACTGCTGCTGCTGTGACTGTTGCTGCTTCCACTCCCACACTCCGTGCTGCTGCCGC
Organism: Closterium sp. NIES-65; assembly: GCA_948144175.1. NCBI lineage: Eukaryota > Viridiplantae > Streptophyta > Zygnematophyceae > Desmidiales > Closteriaceae > Closterium > Closterium sp. NIES-65. The sequence continues at coordinate 6,261,062 of CANXME010001053.1, read as the reverse complement.
CGCTGCCCCTGCTACTGCTGGTGGCAATGCCATTGCTGGTACTCTTGCCTGGCGAACGGCTCTTAGTAACGGACATACCAGCAGGCATCATGCCAGAGAAGCGAACCGGCAGCAGCGGACCATGGTTTGGGCAGAAGCTTACATGTAGTCTATCATCTATCATCAATTTAGTGTGCGGAAGGCACGGAATGGTTCTCCTACGGCAACAGTGGCAATACAGAGACGCTCTATCAGCAGGGTTGGCAAAAGGTTAGTCCTGAATGGTTTTGCAGGAATGGAAGGATCAGCCAGAAATGCGCCGAGAACAGGTTGGGTAGAGGTTCGGGCCTGATGGTTTGGGAACGGAAGGATTGGAAGGGCCGCCAGCTGGGGTGGCTGGTGCATAGGTCAAATGGCTCGGGTTTGAGTTGACTGAAACGTCTTCCTCTGCTACTCTTAGCAATGAAGGTCAGAGGGAGTTGGTTTTTGAGGCGCTTCACAAACACGGGAGGGACGGCGGACTAGCCAGTGCAGTGATGGTCATGTGAGTTTAGAGAAACATCAAATATGATGGAGAATGGCTATCATGAAATGCTGCCAGGCCAGTGGGATGAATAAGCTTCTGTGATTTTTGGAGGACAGATAGTGTGTGCGGCCACAATCCTGTAATGATGTCGGCCCTTGCGTTGTCTCTCAGCAAGCTTGTTTGTTTAGCAGAGAGACCCTCAGGGAGGCATGGCGCACAGCTCTTTCATGCTTGTGAGTTTGGCAATCATTGCAGTTTGAACTCTTGGACCGGAGGTCATCGCTACAAAGTTTGCTGGTCTGATTCTGAACCCGAAACTAACTGTTGTTGGGAGGATCTACTAATTTATGACTTCACATTTTGGGGCTTGGGACACAGATGCTATTACCGTATTGAGCGAAAGATAGTGGTGGCCGAATCTCTCAAGCTGAAGGACTGTATTGATTTATAGTGTGTTATCTAGAGTACTTGTCAAGAAGTTAAAGAATGACTAGTGGAGAACATTCATAGGGGTACAAGTAGAAATCCATACCCTCTACAGTACAACCCAACCTAACCTAACAATGTACATTACTACCGTAAAAGCATAAGGGTACATTCCTGACTTGACACTTGTGTCTCAAATGCATTGTGATGCTCAAAAACAGCATAGAACGTGCTGTGTCACAAACGCGTGTCGCCCTAATGCGAATGTGTTGGGCTGAGGATTTCAGCCTTAGGATCTTTGCAGAGAATACGGTAGGCTACTAGGTGCTAGAGTAGCACAGCGGAAGCCTTTTGAGTGAATGTACTTGTGCTGGTATGTGAGAACAAGTAATTGATTAAAGCAAAGAGCATACAGGAATATATAGGAAAGGTAGATTACATGAAGCGGTTATGTTTATCGAGATGCGTAACGCTTCGACTATCGAGGCGGTTACTGTTCACTGAAGCGTCGCTTGCTGTTACGTAACATCCAGGCGGTTACAGCTCGCAACCTCCAGTTGCGGTTTGATGTGGTACGCGCCTTTTCAACTTCATACCCCTTTTGTTGTGCTTCAGTATCGGGTGAGGTTCGATACTACAGAAACGCACTAAGTCATGCGTTTATATTCCCGACACTCCCCTTCGTTTCTGGAGTGTCGACGTGGTTAGCTTTGTGAGAAGAATTGAACGAGAATGAAATGACTGAACGAAGTGAGTACAAATAGGAAACCCTTGTTGGGTTGTACCCCCTATGGGATACCCCACTATAGCCTACACAAATAAGTAAGCTATAATATTCTGACACACCCCCATAGGCAAAGTGGGGGAGAACAAGGGGTCACAAGACCAGTCAAGCAAAGCAAAGCAAAGCTCAGGGTGGATCACAAAGTCACCACACATTCCGAGCACAAGTTCAAGGGCCACAAGGCCAGTTCACATGCAAGATCATATATAGAGATATACAAGAGTCAAGCAAGAGGAAACAAAAGTATATATAGGTCAAGGTACAAGCAAGGTCAAGAAGTGAGCAAGTGAGGCAAGACAGGCACAAGAATCAGCTGCGTGCAACAACGCTGATGATCACAAGGCGCAAGTGCCTTGGTGAAGACATCAGCAGTGTTGGTCTCAGAGGCCACGTATGCAAGTCGCAACTGTCCACGCTGCTGTAGCTCACGAGCAAGAAAGTAGCGGAGAGCAATGTGCTTTGTCCTGTGCTCCAGTCGCTGCTCTCGACACAAGGCCAGCATGGCCTTGTTTTCTACGTACAGGACTGGAGGAGAACGAGGCGGCTCTCCAAGGCCGGTCAGCAGGTAGGTGAGCCAGCGAAGCTCCTGTGCAGCCATGGCCCCGGCGTAGATCTCAGCCTCACAACTGGAGCCGAAAACAGAAGACGAGCGGGTAGCCCGCCACGAAACAGAGCCGGAACCAAGGCTGAAGGTGTAACCCTGTGACGACCGCTGCGTAGCCTGGTCGTCAGCCCAAGAAGCGTCCGCGTGCCCAGTGAGGACCACTGGACTCCGCCCTCCAAGCACTAGCCCCATGCCCGACGTACTGCACAAGTAGCGCAACACCCTCTTCGCTTCAGCCATGTGCTCTGGTCGGTGTCTCCCAGGAGCAACATAGCGTGCGAGAATGCTAAGAGGGTATGCAAGGTCAGGTCGTGTGCAGGTCATTAGGTACATGAGACAGCCAACAAGCTCTGGGTACGGGCCACTCGACTCTACGGACTCATCCGAAGGCAGAGCTGAGAGCGAGTAGCGAGTAGACAGAGGAGTGGCCTGAGGCGAGGAGTACGTGAAGCGGAAGCGCTGAAGGACCTGCTGCACCATGTGTGACTGAGTCAGGGTGATGGTGCGGCGTGCTCTGTCCCGGGTGATCTGCAAGCCAAGGTAGCTGCGCAGTTCACCCAGGTCTGTGCACGTGTGTCTCTTCTGCAGCTCCGACTTTACGTAGGCGAGTCCAGCAGTGTCAGCTGTGGCAAAGACCAAGTCGTCGACGTACACGAGGATGTAAAACGGCGGCAGGGAGGTGTCAGTGCGCAGAAACAGCGACGGGTCGGCAGTAGAAGGAGCAAACCCAAGAGCCGCAAGCGTAGTCCTCAGTGTGTCGTGCCACTCACGCGGTGCCTGGCGGAGACCGTAGACTGGCCACCAAAGGCTCCACTGGGTGCCAGGAGGAAAAGTCCCAGTGAAGCCAAGTGGGCGGCGCAGCCAGATCTCCTCGTGCAGGCTGCCCTGCAAGAAAGCAGTGCTGAAGTCAAGAGAGTGTAGCTCGTAGTCACGGTGAGCAGCTACGTGCAGCAGTACCCGAAGAGTGGTCATCTTTGGGGTGGGAGAGACGGTCTGAAAGTAGTCAACTCCCTGCCGGTGACTGAAGCCACGAGCCACGTAACGCGCCTTGAAGACAGGCGGAGAACCCGGCGGCCGCTTCACCCTGAAAATCCACATGCCACTGACGATGATCGCCCCAAGAGGGGGGACAGCGTCAACGTAGGTGCGTGTGGACTTCCAGGAAGCCATCTCTGTATCCATAGCTGCTTGCCACTGAGAAGAGTAGGGACCCTGTATCGCCTCTGCGTAAGAGCGCGGGGTCGGGATGTCAAGTGCATCCGGGTCTCCCTCAGGGGTAAGCAGTACGGACACGAGATGAGGTGAAGCAGCAGCCAAGCACTGGAACTCCTCCTGCCTGTCCTCAAGGACGTCCGTGCCAAGGGCACACTCACCCCCGACGGACGGAGGACAGACAGACTCAGACTCAGCGACAAGACTAGCAGCGTAGTCTAGGCGAGAGCGAGCAGCAAAGTCGACGAGCTCAGCAACTAGGGCAGACGCAGAAAGGAAGGGTCAGTGACGACAGTAGCAAGGAGACGCGTGACAGTAGGACTGGCAGCACGAAGGGAGTCAGACCACGGGTCAGCAACAACAGGAAGAGAGGACGCAGGAGGAGACGGCAGTGGGACACGCTGTGGAGCAGTGGAAGGACGAAGCGCCATCCCATGAGTGCCCGGGACAGCAAGAAGACGCTGACGAGGGACACGACAACCAGTGGGAGCAGCACGGACAGGCGACGCACAGCGAGACTCAGGCGACGCAGGACGAGACTCAGGCTCACGACGCTCAGTAAGACCTCCAGTGGGACCAGTGTAAGGAGCAGGACCAGGGAGAGAGGAGGCAGACGGAGGACACCCTAAGGAGGGAGGAGGACAAGGAGGAGGAAAAAAACAAGAGCCTGCTGAAGGAGCGGAACGAAGTACGGCCGCTGCCGCGCAGGGACTCCAGAACCAGCAGAGACACCAACGCCAGGGTCCTCGATACCAGCAGCAGCTCCAACACCAGGGTCCACAGCACCAGCAGCAGCTCCAACGCCCGGGTCCGCAGCACCCGTAGCAGCTCCAACGCCCGCGTCTGCAGCACCAGTAGCAGTAGGGTCCGTGAGACGAGGCGCGCCACTCTGAAGCGTGCAGCGCCGCTCGTACCACTCACGGATCCGCTCACGGGAGGGGAGCTCCCGACTAGGAAGAGAATTACCAGCACAAGTCCCTGTAGTGCGCCTGGCTCCAAAGATACCTCTCCGGAGGCTGCAGTACTGTAAGTACCACTCACGCAGCTGCTCCGAGGAGAGGCTTCGTCCAGGTGTAGGACCCTCAGGTCCAGCACCTCTAAACTCAGAACCCCCAGGCCCCACACCCCCAGGCTCAGCACCCCCAGTCCCCGCACCCGCAGGCTCAGCACCCCAAGGCTCAGCACCCCCAGGCTTAGCACCCCCAGGCTCCGCACCCCCAGTCTCCGCACCCCCAGTCTCAGCACCCCTAGTAGGACAAGAGTAGGCAACAACCTCAACAGGCTCAACCGGGTCTACCTGAGACACACCTGAGGGAGCGGCACCCTGAGGGGGGAGGGGGTCTACGACAGCAGCACCTTGCGCGAGGAAGAGAGGCGGGGGGGGGGGGGGAGCGGGGCAGTGCGGTAGGGGAAGAGGCGGTAGTAGGGGATAGACTCGTCAAAAGTGACGTCCTGAGAGGGCAAGACCCGGCGCGAGGTGGCGTGGTAAAACTGCCAACCAGGCGCGTCCGGGACAAAGCCGAGGAAGACGCAGGGAACAACACGAGAGGAGAGCTTGTCCGCAGACGTATCGCAGACAAAAGCTCGAGATCCCCAAACCCGGAAACGCGACGCATCGCCAACATCCCCCGTCCACAGCAGTGTGGGCGAGGTCTCCGGCAAGGAGACACGGGGCCAGAGGTTGAGCTGATGCGCAGCGTACCGGACCGCAAACGGCCACAGAAAGTGGGGGGCAGCTGCATGGATCAAGGAGGTACGGGCGACCTCCATGACCAGGCCAATGCGGCGCTCCGCAACCCCTTTCTGCTGTGGAGAGGCCGGAAGCGTGAGCGACTGCTCAATGCCGTGCTCAGCACAGTAGGCTGCCAAGAGGTCGGAGGAGAATCCACCACCTCTGTCGGAGTGCAAGCGCAGGACAGGAAAGTCCGAGCGGAAACGCTCGCTGAGCTGGAGACGGGCTCTGCGGATCCAAGGGATCAAGAGATCAGGGACCTCACCCTTGGTGCGCAAGGGGAAGACCGTGGTGTAGCGCGAGTAGTCGTCAACAACTATCAGGAAGTACCTCTCCTGACCCTGACCACGGACGCGGGCTGGGCCCCACACGTCCATGTGGAGCGTCTGCAAAGGAGTAGTCGTCGGGGGAAACGAGGAGGAGTGAGGAGCGGCGCGCTGCCGCCCCTCGACACAGGGAAGACAGGGAGGAGCAGGCTAGGGTGGGAGGGGAGGGAGGACCCTGGGAAGACCAGAGACAAGGTACCGGGAGTGCATGGCACGAAGGCGCTGCACAGACGGGTGGCCAAGTCGGTGGTGCCAGAGGACAATCTCGTGCGCTAGAGAGCGACACGAGCAAGGGGCAGACAGCTGACCTGACGCGGACGCAGACGAAGACGCAGCAACCTGAGGGGACGCAGTAGTCAGTGTGTACAGGTCCGACCCCGGCTGCCGGGTGAAGGTAGCCAAGTGGCGGCCTGTACGAGCACACGTGCAGTGTGTCACACGCTTGTAGGCAGGGGCGAACTGGTGAACACCCCCGTCCTGGAGTGCACAACCTGCCACCAAGTTTGTAGAGAACGAGGGGAGGTGGAGACCTGACAGTGTGCCTGACGGGACCGCAGGACAGGGAAGGACAGTGGAGGAGGTCTCAATGACCGGACCCCTAGAGGGGTCAGCAAGGGAGACAGCTACTGGCCGAGCAAGTGGCTCAAGGGCAGTGCGGTCACGAAAGAAACAACGAGAAGCACCTGAGTCCAGTGTGAAGGTGTGCAGTGCTGCAGTCGACACAGTACTAGGGGGGGCAGACGTACAAGCACCTAGAGCAGTAGCCTCACCAGCACCTGGGGCAGGGGACACGCAAGTACCTGAAGCGACAGACGCACTAGTCCTAATGCCCGGGTCGGGCGGGACACACAGGTACTCAGCACCCTCTCCACTAGTAGACATCACATACATAGCAGTGAGAATAGCATCAAAGTCTAGAGCATAGATATCAATCCCCTTCTTCAAGAGATCAATCCAGTAGGGCAGCTCAGTGGCCTGAGGGAACTGAACACGCCAAGCGTCGTTCAGACGAGCGAAGCAACGCTGTGTGGCGTGGGGTCCCCCACACGACTGGCCAGTGCGGTCACCAGTGCGAATGACGTACGTGCAGCTCAAGCCACTCCCCCCCCCCCCCCCGTGCTGAGTGTACCACTCACGGACCTCCTGGGGCGACGGAGTGTGCTGCTGGCCCTGGCCACCGCCAGTGCCTCCACGACCACCCCCGCCGCCGCCACCTCCTCGACCACCCCACCCCCTGCCGCCGCCGCTTCCACCGCCACCCCCCCCACCTCCTCCGCCCCGGCTACCTCCCCCGCCGCTACCGCCACCCCCCCCACCGCCGCCACCTCCCCCGCCCGCGCCACCAACCCCGCCGCCACCACCTCCCCCACCACCGCCTCCCCTGCTGTCACCGCCACCGCCCTTGCCCCCTTTTCCCTTGCCGCTGCGGCGCCCGCTCGAAGCAGACGCAATCCCGACCTTCTCAGCACCAAGGAGGTTGACAGCAGCAGCAGAGGCGACAGAGGGAAGAAGGGGGGAGGGAGAACACCCCTCAAAGAAGGGGGTACGGGGGTCGCCACGAGAGGAACCTACAACGACTATGCTAGCCTCAGCTGCAAGCAGTTCCTTCTCGAGGAGGGTAATGGTGAGCTCAGTGGGGCAGCGAGCTAGGAAGTGGTCCCTAACTGAGCGTAGAGTGTTAGGGAGACGCGTGACTAGGTGGTAGAGAGTGAGCCAGAGCGGGGGTGGGTTCGTGGCAAGGAACTCATCAGGCATAGCTGCGCGGAAGCAAGCCTCACTAGTGCGGAGGTGGGTGATGAGGTCAGCGACTGTGTGGAAAGAGGCTAAGTCGGGGAACAGGTAGGGAAGAGAGAGACGGCCTAGTGCGGCAGAGGCCGGTGAGGAGTAGCGGGCAACGACAGCAGTGTACAGTGCCTGCGCAGTCTTGTGCTACCCAAAGTGCTCGCGCTCATCTATCGGCAGAGAGTTGCGAATAGCGAAGCGAGCGTGGGCGTCACGAGTCTGCCACTGTGAGCGGGCAGTGCTGTCAGCAGTAGCAGTAGGAGCAGTAGCGTGGCCTAGGGCGTAATCGTACAGTGAGATGTCTTCCTTGGCAGTGAGCTGTAGGAAAAGGTGTAGGTCATCAAGCCAGGTGTCAAACTTCACAGGGCGGCCCTCAGCATCGAAAGCTAGCACAGGAGGGCTAGCCATAGCAGTAGTATCAGAAATGGTAGCAGTAATAGGAAAAGCAGTAGGAGCACCCAAAGGGCAGGTAGGGCGGCGCGGCTCGGTACAGGCAGGGCGGCGCGGCTCGGTAAAGGTAGGGCGGCGCGGCTCGGTACGGGCGGCGCGGCTCGGTTAGGGCTGGGCGGCTTGGGTCGGGTGGCTCGTTTTGGACTGGGCGGCTCGGTTCGGGCTGCTCGGTTCGGGCGGCTCGTTCTGGGCGGGGCCGTTCGGGGCCTGTAGAGGCGAGCGCAGGGAGCGGGTGGGGCCGATCGGGGCCGTTAGGGACGAGCGCGGGGCCGTTAGGGACGAGCGCGGGGCCGACTGGGCCTCTAAAGGCGAGCGTGGGGCCGATCGGGGCCGTTAGGGACGAGCGCGGGGCCGAACGGGGCCTTTAGGTGCGAGCGCGGGGCCGTTCGAGGCCTCTAGAGGCAGGCGCGGGGCCGTTTGGGGCCTCTAAGGGCGAGCGTGGGGCCGGTCGGGGCCTCTAGGGGTAAGCGCGGGGCCGTTCGGGGCCTCTAAGGGCGAGCGCGGGGCCGATCGAGGCCTCTAGATACGAGAGCGCGGGGCCGACGGGGCCTCTAGGGGCGTGAAAGCCGAGGCGCCCTAGGGCGTAGGTAGGTGGGTAGTGGTGGGCCCTAAAAAAAATCGGTCCTAGGAAGGACCTGCTCTATACCATGTTGAACAAGAATGAATGAACTAAGAGTGAAATGAGTACAAGTAGGAAACCCTAGAAATGTGTATTTCCTATAGGCTAACCCACTGTAGCCTAAATAACTACAACAACATATATGATGTTTGACAACCCCCATAGGCAAAGTGGGGAAGATCAAGAGGTCACACGACTAGTCAAGCAAAGCAAAGCAAGCTCAGGGTGGATCACAACGTCGTCACACAGTCCGAGCACAAGAACAAGGCCATAAGGCCAGTTCAGATGCAAGATCATATATAAAGGTAAACAAGCAAGTGCAGGTATAGAAAGATCACAGTACAAGCAAGGTCAAGAAGTGAGCAAGTGAGGCCAAGTAGGCACAAGACCTAGCATCGTACAGAAGCGCTGATGATCACAAAGCGGAAGGGCCTTGGTAAAGATATCAGCAGCGTTGGCCTGCGAGGCCACGTAAGCAAGGCGCAGCTGACCACGCTGCTGCAGCTCACGAGCAAGGAAGTAGCGAAGAGCAATGTGCTTCGTTCTGTGCTCTAGTCTGTGCTCCCGACACAAGGCCAGCATGGCCTTGTTGTCTACGTACAGAACTGGAGGAGAACGAGGCGGCTCTCCTAGGTCAGTCAGCAGGTAGGTGAGCCAGCGTAGCTCCTGTGCAGCCATGGCCCCCGCGTAGATCTCAGCCTCACAGCTGGAGCCGAGAACAGAAGACGAGCGGGTAGACCGCCACGAAACAGAGCCGGAGCCAAGGCTGAAGGTGTAACCCTGTGACGACCACTGCGTAGCCTGGTCGTCAGCCCAAGAAGCGTCTTCGTGACCTGTAAGGACCACTGGACGTCGCCCTCCAAGCACTAGCCCCATGCGCGACGTACTGCACAAGTAGCGCAATACCCTCTTCGCTGCAGCCAAGTGCTCTGGTCGGTGTCTCCCAGGAGCAACATAGCGTTCCAAGATGCTAAGACGGAATGCTAGGTCAGGTCGTGTGCAGGTCATCAGGTACATGAGGCAGCCAACAAGCTCTGGGTAAGGGCCACTCGGCTCTACGGACTCATCCGAAGGCAGAGCTAAGAGCGAGTGGTGAGTAGACAGAGGAGTGGCCTGAGGCGAGGAGTATGTGAAGTCGAAGCGCTGAAGGACCTGCTGCACCATGTGTGCTCTGTCCCGGGTGATCTGCAAGCAAAGGTAGCTACGCAGTTCACCCAGGTTTGTGCACGTGTGTCTCTTCTGCAACTCGGACTTCACGTGGGCGAGTATGCAGTGTCAGCATTGGCAAAGACCAGGTCGTCGACGTACACGACGATATAGAACGGCGGCAAAGAGGTGTCGGTGCGCAGAAACAGCGACGGGTCGGCAGTAGAGGGAGCAAACCCAAGAGCCGCAAGTGTAGTCCTCAGTGTGTCGTGCCACTCACGGGGCGCCTGGCGGAGACCGTAGACTGGCCGCCGGAGGCTCCACTGGGTACCAGGAGGAAACGACCCAGTGAAGCCAGGAGGGTGGCGCAGCCAGATCTCCTCGTGCAGGCTGCCTTGCAGGAAAGCTGTGGTGAAGTCAAGAGAGTGAAGCTCGTTGTCGCGCTGGGGGGTATGTGCAGCAGCACCTGAAGAGTGGTCATCTTCGGGGTGGGAGAGAAGGTATGAAAGTAGTCAACTCCCTGCCGCTGACTGAAGCCTCGAGCCACGTAACGCGCCTTGAAATCAGGCGGAGAACCCGGCGGCCGCTTCACCCTGAAAATCCACATGCCACTGACGATGTTCGCCCCAGTTGGGGGAACCTCGTCAACGTAGGTGCCTGTCGACTTCCAAGAAGCCATCTCTGTTCCATGTCTGACTACCACTGTGAGGAGTAGGGACCCTCGATCGCCTCAGCATACGGTCAAGGAGTCGGGATGTCTGGTGCATCCGGGTCTCCCTCAGGGGCAATCAGCGTGGACACGAGATGAGGCAAAGAAGCAGCAAAACACTGGAACTCCTCCTGCCTGTCGTCAAGGACATCCGTGCTAAGAGCACACTCACCCCCGACGGACGGAGGACAGACAGACTCAGACTCAGCAACAAGACTAGCAGCGTAGTCTAGACGACAACGAGCAGCAAAGTCGACAAGCTCAGCAACTAAGGAAGACGCGACAGTGGACTCAAAAGAAGGGACAGTGACAACAGTAGCCAGGAGACGCGTGACAGTAGGACTGGCAGCACGAAGCGAGTCAGACTCCGGGTCAGCAAGAGTAGGAAGAGAGGACTCTAGAGGAAACGGCAACGGGACACGCAGAGGAGCAGTGGAAGGATGCAGTGACAAAATTAGAAAAAGAGAAGAGGATTGCACTTGCAAGAATGAGGATACAAATAGAAACCCTAGAAGGGTTGTACTCGCTATAGAGCACCCCACTACAGGCTAGAGCATAATATTCTGACACGTAGTGCCATCTGGTGTGTGCCGGGGACCGCAGGAGGACGCGGACGCGGAGCACGACCACTAGTGCGAGCAGCACGAACAGGCGACGCGGGACGAGACGCAGGCTCACAACGCTCAGCAAGACCTCCAGTAGGACCAGTGTAGGGAGAAGGAGCAGGTAGGGGGGAGGCGGGCGGTAACTGTGACCGCGAGTGGACAGGCTATAGACACTCAAAGGGAGGAGCATGACCAGTAAAGGGCGGGAGACCAAGAACCTACTCAAGGAGCGGAACGAAGTACGGCCTCGGCCGCGCAGCGCCTCCAGAACCAGCAGGGACAGCACCAGTACCCCTAGCGGCAGCACCAGCGCCAGCAGCACCTCTAGCTCCAACAGCGCCAACTCCAGCACCCTTAGAAGCACCAGCGCCAGCAAAACCACCAGCGCCAACACCCCCAGCAGCTCCAGCTCCAGCAGCTCATGCAGCACAAACTCCAGCAGGACCGTCAGCTCCAGCACCGCCAGCAGCTCCAGCAGTACCTCCAGCAGGACTAAGTCCAGCAGCCCCAGCAGCACCCCCAGTCCCAGTAGCTCCAGTACCACCAGTACGAGCACCTCCAGGACCAGCAGCAACAGCAGTACCTCCTGCTCCAGCAGCACGACTCCAGCAGCGGGCAAACCACTTGCACAGCTCCTGCAGAGAGAGTAGCTCCCGCCTAGACGAAGCAGACCCAGCACCCTTAGGCTCCGCACCCCCAGGCTCCGCACCCCCAGGCTCAGCAACCCCAAGCTCAGCACCCCCAGACCCAGCACCCGCAGGCTCAACACCCCTAGCAGCACCAGAGTCAACAGCTACCTCGACAGGCTCGACTGTGTCTACCTGGGACACACCTCACGGGGCAGGACCCTGAGGGGGGAGAGGGTCTACCGGGGAGGGACCTGGCGCAAGGAAGAGCGGCGGCGGAGGGAGGGGCGCAGTGCGGTAGGGGAAGAGACGGTAGTAAGGCACCGACTCGTCAAAGGTGACGTCCTGGGAGGACAAAGACGGCGCGAGGTGGGGTGGTAAAACTGCCAACCAGGCGCGTCAGGGGGGAAGCCAAGGAAGACGCAGGGAACAGCACGGGGGGACAGCTTGTCCGCAGACAAGTTGCGGACAAACGCCCGAGATCCCCAGACCCGAAACGCAGACGCATCGACAACCTTCCCCGTCCACCGCAAGGTGAAAGAGGTCTCTGGCAAGGAGACCTAGGGCTGAAGGTTGAGCTGATGCGCTGCGTACTGAACCGCAAACGGCCACAGAAAATGGGGAGCAGCCGCATGGATCATGGACGTACGAGCGACGTCCATGACCATGCCAATGCGGCGCTCAGCAATCCAATTTTGCTGTGGAGAGGCCGGAAGCGTGAAGGTGTGTCGGATGCCCTGTGCACGACAGAAGGCTCCCAGATGGGCAGAGGAGAACTCTCCGCCTCTGTCACACTGCAGACGCAAAACAGGAAAGTCCGAGCCGAAACTCTCTCTAAGCTGGAGACGAGCTGCGCGGATCCAGTCGATCAACACCTCAGTGACGTCACCCCTGCTACACAAGGGGAACACCGTGGTGTAACGCGAGTAGTCGTCAACCACCAACAGGAAGTAACGCTCGTGACCCTGGCCACGGACGTGGACGGGTCCCCACACGTCCATGTGAAGAGTATGTAGGGGAGCCTCAGTCGGAGGAAACTCGGAGGAGTGAGGGGCAGCGCGCTGCCGCCCCTCGACGAAGGGAACGCAGATAGGGGCAGGCCCCGGAGGGAGGGGAGGGAGGGACCAGGGGAGACCAGAGACAAGGACACGGGAGGCCATGCCTCGGAGACGAGGCAAGGAGGGGTGGCCAAGGCGGTGGTGCCAAAGGAGAGTCTGGTGGGACAGGAGACGACACGAGCAGGGAGTAGACTCAGGACCAGACATGGACGCTGCAGCAGACACCTGACTCAACGGAGCTACCTGACCAGACACAGCAACCGGAGGAGACTCAGTAGTCAGTGTGTACAGGCTCGACCCCGGCCGACGCGTAAACGTGGCCAAGTGTCGGCCCGTCCGAGCACACGTACATTGGGTCACCCGCTGACTCGCTAGAGTGAACTAGTCAACCCCCCGATCCTGTAGATCAGCACCACTCACCAAGTTCGTAGAGAACGAGGGGAGGTAGAGACCTGATAGGGTGCCAAAGGGGGCTGCCGGACACAGTAAGACAGTGGAGAAGCTAGCAAGGACAGGGCCCCCAGAGGAGTCCGCCAGGGAGACCGCAACCGGCCGACTAAGCGGCGTAAGCGTGGTGCGGTCTCGAAAGAAGGAGCGGGAAGCGCCCGAGTCAAGGGTGAAGTTGTGTAAGGCCTACGCCGACGTGGTACCTAAGAGAGCAGACTCACCAGCACCTGGGGCAGCAGACGCACTAGCACCTAGAGCAGCAGCCTCACCAGCACCTAGAGCAGTAGCCTCAATGCCCGGGTCAGGCGGAACACACAGGTAACAGTCACCCTCATCACTAGTAGACACAGCATACATGGCAGCAAGAATAGCATCATAGTCAAGATCAAAGATAGCAACCCCCGCCCTAGACAGCTCTCCCCAGCGAGGGATCTCAGTGGCGTCAGGGAACTGGTGACGCCAAGCGTCCGTCAGGCGGCCGAAGCAGCGCTGGGTGGAGTGCGAGCCCCCGCACTGCTCACCAGCGCGGTCGCCGGTACGGAGGACGTAGGTACAGGGACCAGTACCCCCACCTCGCTGACGCCCAGCGTACCACTCACGAAGCTGCTGCGGGGACGGGGTCTCATGAGTGCGGTGCTGCTGCTGGCGCTGACCACCACCGGAGCCACTCCTCTGTGCAGAGCCGCGACCAGCTCCACCGCCGCCGCCGTCGCCGCCGCCTCCGGCACCTCCGCCACCTTCGTTGCCTCCTCCGCCTCCACTGCTGCCACCGACACCTCCACCCACGCCACCACTCCCACCACCACCCCCACCCCCTCCACTGCCTCCACCGCCACCTCCACCGCCCCCGCCAGCCCCTCCAGCGCCCTTGCCCCCCTTGCCCTTGCCAGTGTGGCGTCTCCCGCTAGGGGCAGATGCAGCGCCGACCGACTAGAAACCAACGAGGTCGGCCGCAGCAGTAGAAGCAACAGAGGGCAAGAGGGGGGAGGGGGAACACCCCTAAAAGACGGGGGTACGAGGGTCACCACGAGAGGCTCCCACAGCGACTATGCTCTTCTCTGCTGCCAGGAGGCGCTCCTCGAGGAGGTCAACGGTGAGTGTGGTGGGGCAAACTGAGAGGAAGTGGTCCCTGACTAAGCGAAGGGAGTTAGGGAGTTGGGTGACGAAGTAGTAGAGGGTGATGTACATGGGGGGGGGTTCTTGGCACAGAACTTAGCAGGAAGCGCAGCGCGGTAGCGAGTGTCACTAGTGCGAAGGTGCGTAATGAGGTTAGCGACTGTGCGAAAGGCAGCAAGGTCAGGGAACAGGTACGGCAGCATGAGGCGGCTAAGAGCAGCAGTGGCAGGGGAAGAGTAGCGTGCAAATAGAGCGTCGTACAAGGTCTTAGCACTCTTGTACTGACTGAAGTGCGCACGCTCAGCGGTCGGTAAGTGGCGACGCACAGCAAGACGGGCAGCAGCATCGCGTGTGGCCCACTGTGAGCGAACAGTGCTGTCAGCAGTAGCACGCGGGGCAGGAGAGGCACCAGAGGTGATATCAAACAGGGAGAGTTTGTCTGCCCTATCACATTGTAGGAAGAGCTGGAGGTCATCGACCCAGACCTCAAAGTCAACAGCACGACCCTCAGCATCAAAGGTAAGGACACTGGGGGTAGCCATGACAGCGGTGGTCTAACAGGGAGTGCTCTCACCTGTCCGGGTGGAAAGGGCCGGTGCGCGCCGGTAGGAACAGTAGCGGCTCGACAGCGGCTCGGCGGCTCGGCAGCTGGGCGGCTCGGCTGCTAGGCGGCTCGGTTGCTGGGCGGTTCGGCTGTTGGGCGGCTCGGATGCTGGGCGGCTTGGCTGCTGGGCGGCTCGGCTGCTAGGCGGCTCGGCTGCTGGGCGGCGCGGCTGCTGGGCGACTCGCCGGCTGGGCGGCTCGGCGGCTCGGTGGTTCGGCCGATTGGCAGCTGAAGGGGCCGTGAAGGGCGGCGACGGGGCCGATTGGGGCGGCGACGGGGCCGCTAGGGGCGGCGGCGGGGCCGATTGGGGCGGCGACGGGGCCGCTAGGGGCGGCGGCGGGGCCGCAAAGGGGCCGCGAGGGGCCTCCAAGGGCGACGTCGGGGCCGCTAGGGGCGGCGATGGGGTCGCGAAGGGGCCGCGAGGGGCCTCGAAGGGCGGCGACGGGGCCGGTAGGAGCGGCGACGGGGCCGCTAGAGGCGGCGACGACGCCGATAGGGGCGGTGACGGGGCCGATAGGGGCGGCGACGGGGCCGCTAGGGGCGGCGACGGGGCCGCAAAGGGGCCGAGAGGGGCCTCGAAGGGCGGTGACGGGGCCGCTAGGGGCGGCGACGGGGCCGCAAAGGTGCCGCGAGGGGCCTAGAGGGGGCGGCGACGAGGCCGCAAGGGACGGCGACGGGGCCGTAAGGGGTGGCGACGGGGCCGCTAAAGGTGGCGCGAGGGGGGGCCGTGAGAGGCGACGTGAGGGCGGCCAACGGGACGCGCCTCGGGCAGGGGCGACTCGCGCTCCGGTTAGGAAAAAAATTTAGTGGTGGGCCCTGAGAAGCGTTCCCACTAGGGAACTTGCTCTACACCATGTGAAGAAATGAGGAAGGAATGAATGAACTAGCAAGCAGGTGGGTACACGTAGGAAAACCTAAAAGTGTTGTACCCCATATTGTCTACCCCACTGCAGCCTACACAGACTATAGCATATGCGTTTGACAGGTGCTGTGTTGCAACCCAATTTGAGTGCGGTTTCTTACGAAGTCAGGGCTCTTCGCGTACCTTCGCGACTCTTAGGAAAAAAATTTGTACACCACCCTCTACCATGCTATTAGGGTACTGAAAACCTTGTACATACACCGAGTCCTCGCCAAATTTCACGCTCCCTGAGTTTTTCCAGAAATTACCCATGACCGGTTTTTACTTTAGGAACCAGACATTCGGGAACGAAAGGCTATTCGTGACCTTGTTTAGTATCGATCGCGTGGACATCTCACTCAGTGGCTGCAGCGCAAGTACTGGATCTTCCGTTGCTACCATGTTTTTTTGTTTCCCTCCTGACTCGTGTGGCTAGTCTCGAACATTTGATTACTTTAAGGGGGTGAGCCATGTGTGCAAGAACTACACTGGGCCGTTCTGGGCCGCTGCGGCCTAGGGGCATTTGCACGGACCAGCGCGGACCAGCATGGACCAGCGAACGGCTCAGGTCTGGACCCGACTTGCACCCGCCCACGGACCAAGCATGTACAGCGCGAGGTGCACGTACGAAAACGGCGCTCGACACGCATGACCATTTCCAGAGCGACCCAAGGCGATGGGAATCGCAAGCGAAAACTGCATTTTGATTTTTTCGTCAAAAGTATCTGCCGACTGCGACATCTTGTTCAAGCGTGACCAGATACACTTTTGTTTTCGTCAACACTTCGTTTACGAAGCTGCAATGCACTGTGCATAGCTGGTCCGCCGCAAATGGTCCCCGTACCACGCGGGACCACTTTTGGAAGTGGTCCCCCTAAAATGGTGCCCCCTTGCATTTGCTGGTCCATTTCCTTGAAAATGGACCAGCGCGCAATGTATCACCCCCTAAGCCCAGTCTTTTCGGATGACCCACGATTTCGGGTAAACCAGAAAGGATTGCTCAGGGGTGTGAATTTGGTGGTATTGAAATTGGCGAGGACCGTGCGTACTGTAACAGATTGAAACTAAGTTTGACTCGCAAGCTAGAAACGTTCTGGCAGAACCACTTTTCCCCCCCCTGCCAGCCGAAGATGCAACTGGTGAACCATTCAGAGCTGCACATGTGCAAGCGCCACCGCATCAGCCCCCCCCCAAAACGGTCTGCACCACTCTCTGTTAAACACGTGTCAGACCTTGACTGAGGCGCCTCGAGCCTTGAAATTGTCCACCATCTACAGGTGGAACCTTGCGATGCCATTGGAGGCTTCATGCCAGAAGCATTAACATTTTGCTTCAGGCAGTTTGTTTCTGAATCCATGGCTTCCATATCCCTATGAGCCTGCGGAACGGGCCGTTCTGTCCACACAATGCCTCTGCGATCATTGCACACATGCCGTTCTCATGGTTCTCATGGCGTCTTTAAATTCGTAGCAGGCTTAGATGATGCAAGTGATTGATTTTCATTTCTTTCTGCGCGAGCGAAACATCTCGCCCGTCCTAGTTCAAGCTGGCTCCACTGGCAGCCAGAAGATTTGAAACTAAGACTTCGCAAAGTAGGTTCAGATCTATATTCGCGTTCCAAGGTTGTAAGTCTGTCCTTAAACCGCCTTCAAAGATCTGAGAAGCATTGCGACACAAGTTTTGTATGACCCAGGCTTTTCGTCATCCGAATTTGAATCACATTGGCTCTCGTCGCTTCTGACCAGCGCCTCACGATCCTGCATCGCTTAATAACGTCTAACGAGTCGACGGAGTCCTGAAGTCTCGACCTCATTCGCACTCAACAATATGGCTCCCTGCGACTCCTCCGTGCCATCAAGCTCCTTCAATGGATCCGGAACTTCGGGGATGCTGCAAAGCAGCTCACTCAATGTCACGTCAGCACCCTCACCGCCGCCTTGCGGCACGTCTATCGATTCAGGATCGTCAGTCGTGTATATTTCCATCACAGTTGCGGCGTTCATCGCTATTGTTCTCGCTACAGCGATCCTCGTTTACGTCTTCCGCAAGCTCGGGTGGTGTGTAGAAATAGATCCGGCGACCGAACGTCTGCGAAATCTTCGCGAATCCGCGAGAGACGCCAAGCCTTCGCAGGGCCTGGATCCAGCGATCATCCGCTCGTTTCCGGTGTACACCTTTCGTGACGACAAATCAGGCAGTCGCGAAAGTACCACGGAGTCAACCGGTCTATCTTCCCTTCGCAGGATCAGCCGCGAGATTTCGCGATCGTTGAGCTTTTCGCGTCAAATCAGCAACGACCACGTGTCGATCTCTTGCTGCTCTACCAAGGAAGAAAACAGCAGCGTTAAATCCGGCATCTCCCGCTGCTCTACAAGGGAAGAAAACAGCAGCAGCGGCGACGAAATGGCGAAAGAAAGCCCTTGCGAAGCTGGTTTCAGTCGAGGCGAATTCGTGGTAACCATTCAAGGCGACGAGAACATCATGTCCTCGCTGATCGGCGACAGCGACGCTCTCGTCGCGAATCTGACGTGGGCGTGTCGGCGCGAGTGCGCGGTGTGCCTGGGCGAGTACGCGGCGGGCGAGCGCATCAAGGTGGTGCCGGCGTGCGCACACGGCTTCCACGCCGACTGCATCGACCTCTGGCTCGCCGCCAAAACCACCTGCCCTATCTGCCGCCGCGACCTCTCGCCTGGTGAATCCGCGGCAGCGGCGGAGGGGGTTACAGACGGAGAGTTGGCTGAAGGAACGGGAGCAGAGGGAATGGGAGCAACAGCAGCACCAGCGGCGGAAGCAGCAGCGGAAGCAGCAGCACCAGCAGCAGCACCGCCAGCGACAGCAGCACCAGCAGCCGAAACAGCAGTGGCTGCAAACTTGGTCTTCAGCAGCAGTGGCAGCACTGCTAGCAGCAGCGAGAGCACCATCAGGGAGAGCAGCATCAGCAGCAGCAGCAGCAGCGGAGATGGAGAATGAGATAGTCGTGTTCAATAACGAGGACAGAGGAGAGGCAGAGGCCGATGCAATAACGATTGGCGGCTGAAATGGTACAAGGATGAGGATTGACCCCATGTACCTGGAATCATCAGCTTCTGGGGTACCCACAGCTTGAACGGAAACATGTTGTGCAGTGAAGCAAGAAGAATCAACTGACTTACGCGTTCGCAAGATGTGCGTTGACTTGAGGGCTTCCTCGAGGTGAATGTGATCACAGGGAGTGCCTTGAGTCAAGGGTTTCCGAGGAAGCAGTCTCACTGCCTTCTCTAGTCCATTGTTGCGGCGCCAGAAACGCTCAGTGTGTTTCCAGGGAAGGCACTCCCAAGGCCACCCTGAGAAGGCACCCACTCGGGGGGTGTTGTGCGTTCGGTGTCGAGGGATTTCCAAGGCGAGCTTCTCAAGACACCACAAAACTGGCCCAGAGTTTCCTTGTGAAGGCGGTCCCAAGGGCGCCTCGCATCCCACCAGGCGCCTTTTGAGTCGACTCGAAAGTCACTTCAAGGCACCCCAAAACAGGCCCAAAGTTTCCTTGTGATGGTCGTCCCCATGGTGCCTCGCATCACATTTCACAATGCGCTCCTCCATGCCTCCCGCCCCACAGTGTGCTGCGTCCACTTGCAACATTTTTCCCGCAGCCGTTGCTGCCACAACTGCTGCTGCTGTGACTGTTGCTGCTTCCACTCCCACACTCCGTGCTGCTGCCGCTGCTGCCCCTGCTACTGCTGGTGGCAATGCCATTGCTGGTACTCTTGCCTGGCGAACGGCTCTTAGTAACGGACATACCAGCAGGCATCATGCCAGAGAAGCGAACCGGCAGCAGCGGACCATGGTTTGGGCAGAAGCTTACATGTAGTCTATCATCCATCATCAATTTAGTGTGCGGAAGGCACGGAATGGTTCTCCTACGGCAACAGTGGCAATATAGAGACGCTCTGTCAGCAGGGTTGGCAAAAGGTTAGTCCTGATGGTTTTGCAGGAATGGAAGGATCAGCCAGAAATGCACTGAGAACAGGTTGGGTAGAGGTTCGGGCCTGATGGTTTGGGAACGGAAGGATTGGAAGGGCCGCCAGCTGGGGTGGCTGGTGCATAGGTCAAATGGCTCGGGTTTGAGTTGACTGGGACGTCTTCCTCTGCTACTCTTAGCAATGATGGTCAGAGGGAGTTGGTTTTTGAGGCGCTTCACAAACACGGGAGGGACGGCGGACTAGCCAGTGCAGTGATGGTCATGTGAGTTTAGAGAAACATCAAAGATGATGGAGAATGGCTATCATGAAATGCTGCCAGGCCAGTGGGATGAAAAGCTTCTGTGATTTTTGGAGGACAGATAGTGTGTGCGGCCAAAATCCTGTAATGCTGTGTCGGCCCTTGCGTTGTCTCTCAGCGAGCTTGTTTGTTTAGCAGAGGGACCCTCAGAGGCTGGAAGGCATGGTGTACAACTTTCATGCTTGTGAGTTTGGCATTCATTGCAGTTTGAACTCTTGGACCGGAGGTCATCGCTACAAAGTTTGCTGGTCTGATTCTGAACCTGAGACTAACTGTTGTTGGAAGAATGTACTAATTTATGACTTCATATTTTGGGGCTTGGGACACAGATGCTGTTATTGAGCGAAAGATTGTGGTGGCCGAATCTCTCAAGCTGAAGGACTGTATTGATTTATAGTGTGTTATCTAGAGTACTTGTCAAGAAGTTAAACAATGAATAGTGGAGAACATTCATAGGGGTACAAGTAGTAATCCATGCCCTCTACAGTATAACCCAACCTAACCTAACAATGTTCATTTCTAAAAGCATAAGGGTACATTCTTGCCTTGACACTTGTGTCTCAAATGTATTGTGACGCTCAAAAACAGCATAGAACGTGCTACGTCACAAACGCGTGTCGCCCTAATGCGAATGTAACCCTATTTTACATTGGTCAGCGTCATTTGCGCCGGTGTCGCAGACGAGTTGGACGAGGCTCCGTCACCGCCGTGAAATCGCACGCACGATCAATGTCAAGCAATTCCACTACCCTGCCGCATGCACCTGGACGCTGGACCCCTTCACAGTTTAGCGCGGGAAACAAACCCGCCATCCCTGAGCAGCATCGAAAGGGGTTACCATTTTTTGTGATATACGCAAGGCTGCCCGACGAAACCACCACAGATCTAGAGCCTCCTCTCCAACCTGCTTCAAGGATGACTTCGATTCCATCTTCTTGGTAGTCCATTCAGTGTTTCTTGTTTCTGGGACCCACAAGCTCAGTGGCCCTCTCAACGCCATGGCTCGTAAGCGCAAGAGCGCCACTGAAGCCGCCAACATGACCCCGCGGGATCTCAATGAGATCCTGTATATTGCTTGGATGTACAAGCAGCTGTCCTCTGGGCACAAGCCGACCGGCCCGCAGCCAGTGGACACTCCTTCGCGTGGTGACACCTCTTACCAGGCCCCCCGTAACGTCCCGACGCGCGGGCGCCATAACGCCGACCGTGTGGCTTCTTCGCGCAGTCCCGAGGCTACCACGTACGACGAGGACGAGGACGATGCAGACTACAATGAGGAGGCATACGGCATGGACGACGACGCGGACTTTAGAGCCTGACAAGGGCATGTCCGACTCCGACGCGGAGAGCGACGACGACGACGCACCGGAAGAATCGCAGCCCGCAACTCCGCCTGTTCGCCGTGGTCATGGTAAGGCGGCACCGGGGGACAAGAGCGCCACTGTTGGCGGGGAGCCACCTCGACGCGCGCCAAAGACCCGGGAGCCCATGCCGGTGAAGCGTAGTGTGTGGTCGCCCACGGACAGCACGATTCTCGTGGCCGCCCGCTGGTTCATGAAGGATGAGCTGGAGCCGCTTCTAGGGAAGTAGGGATCCCAATATCGGGCCCGCCTCGTGCGCCACATCGAGACCGAGAATACCGGATGGGTCCGCGGCGTCAACGCCGTGAAGAAACAGTGGTGCAACCTCGTCCAAATGTACAAGCAACTGCAGAAGGCGGACAAGGCGTCCGGCAATGGGGTGGTGTGTAAGCCGCCATGGTGGCCGTACATGGTGTTATTTCAGAATAACCGTGCAGTCGGGGCGCCGCACGCCGTCGCCGCCGGTGGTGCCACACACGTGAATGCGCCGTGCGGTTTCGCGGTGCCGTCGACGTCCGCGCCATGCACCTCAACGCCCACGTTCACGGGTGAGCCATTTTCCGTTGCTTTGGGCGTGTTCGCTTTGTTTGTTGGTACGCATAGATGTGCAACATGATTGTCATTTAACCTTGGTGTCATACAGCACAAGATCACAGCAAACTCATTCGGGCCTACTGTAACATGTGAACGTGCAGCCCCCCCTCCGGTGACGCCTCCCTCCGAGCGCCCGCGAGTAGCAGAGACGGCTACCATGGCCGCGGCAAAACTTGTCTCCGACACCATCAAGGATTGCCACGCGGATGCGATGGCAAAGCTGAAGGGGCTCGTCCGCGCCTGGATGCAGCAGGATGCTGAGATTGCACGCACCCGCAACCAGTCGCCGGCCCCTCCGCCACCAACCGTCAACGGAGCCCCCGCGGATGCCGCCACACAGCCCGCAGCGGCCGCCGCCGAAGGCGACAACTAAGTCTGGTTCCGCCGCGGAGATCACGGCGGTGGCGAAGCTACTCCGGACGAGGCCGAGGAAGTGTGGGTTCGCGGCGACGCCATGTAATGTAGGAAGACTCCAACACTTCACCGAGCCTCTTCCGCCTTTCACGGAGAGTCGCCTGGTTGCACGGCACGACCGGCTCCCACTTGAATTCTGCTGCTGCGCCGCGGGTCCACCAAGGATCCGAGTTCCGTGGCAAGTTTGCACATCCCTCATTGACACGCCTCACGTCCCCCATCGTCTCACACATGTTGTGCAGGACTACACAACAAGACGCCCCTGCAAGGACGCGCCACAGCGTGCAGTCATTGCGGCCTGCGAAGAGCCTCCACCTGCCTTTGAAGGCGCCGATGCAGCGCTCCACTGCCATGCGCGTCGCGCTCTGGCAGTAGTTGAAGCACTGCTCCCAATCCTCCATCAGGCCTTCGCAGGGTGCATGCAGGGGGGTTAGGCAGAAATCCCGCAGGGGGTAGGCTGCATCACCGACTATTTGATACGGCGCAATGTCGCCGTTTTGCAACCTCTCATGTAGTGCACTGTCCATGAACACGTGTTGATCGTGTGCGCTCCCAGGGTATCCGATAAGGAAGTCCCAGATGATGCCGCGTGCATTGCACGTCACCTGCAACTGCACGGCGTATGCGGACTTGCGTGTCCAGTACTCTTGCCTGTGCCCCTCCATCCCCTTTATGTCTATATGTGTCCCATCAATAGCCCCCACTACCGCAGGTATCCCTTTCACGGCGCGAAACTCCTCGGCCATTTCGTCAAGGTGATCGCGGGTGGGGAAGTGCACCCACTGTTGTTTGAAGACCGTGGCGAAATGCATCAGCCACACATCGACGAGCTCGTGGCACAATGTCTTCGACAACCCGAATAGGTGAGAAAGGTCTATGTACGAGGGTCCACTCGCCAGATAGTTGATCGGCACAAGGTTTGCCACCTCGTGGGTAATGTAGTAACGGTCCACGTACGGCTGCATGTAGTGCTTCATGCCCTTGGCTACGTGGGCGAGAATCGCCCAGTTAATTCGGTAAATGTCCCTAAACTCCCCGTCTCCCATTCCCCGCAGGTCCTCAAGCAATAGCGCGTAACGCCGGCGCCTCAAGCTGCCTCTCCTTGTACACTCGGCGAACCTGGTGAAGCTGTGAGAGGTCGCAGTAGACGTGTTTTTGTCGTCCAAGACTTGCGACTCCAGCAAGCCGGCTACCCCCTTAGCGACCGCGTCCATGAAGATGCCGTAGTAGAACGAGATCCATGCGACTAGGATTCACATGCGGAAGGGAACAGCTCTGGGTTCTGCCATGGCTGATTTGAGTGGGGGCCATGCTGTGCATGCTTTGCGTTTTTATGTTTGTAGTTGTAGTTGTAGGTGCATTGTGGCTCTGTGGTGGTTGGTGGTTTCGCCAACTCGCCCCATCATCGTTTGGAACCCCTGGTTTAACCTGCCTGCCTTGCGCCAAAATGAGAGCGCTCGCTTCAAAAGGTGCGGGTCCAATTGCAAGTCGACAGGTGTACAACACTCTGAGTCGCTCGATGTCGCTGTACATCCTTTTTTTTGTGACGCGTAGATAGGCAAATTTACAGGCACGACTCGGGAAACCAGGCATTGAGACACAAGTGTCAAGGCAGGAATATACCCTAAGTGTACACTGACATACCCCCTACGCTAGGAGGCAGAGCATAGAAGATAAGAAAAATTGAAGGCGACACTACTACCGGTAGTCCAGCCGCGAGGGCAAAAGGCCACAAAGCCATTCAGCAAGAACAAAAATTTGTTGGGGTCTTGTTATCAAGGCAAAACACTATGATTGCCCTGATTGTCAACAAACTATATGAGATACAACTAATTAGGTATTGCTAGCCAAGCCTCTTAGACTGTTATGTAAAGATAGCAAGCAGGAATGATTACATTGGATGAAATGTGGGTACAAGTACTAACCCTAACGTTGGGTTGTACCCCACATGGACTACCCTACTATAGCCTACAAAGAACTAACACATATATAGTTTGACACACCCCCATAGGCAAAGTGGAGGAGAACAAGGGGTCATAAGACCAGTCAAGAAAAGCAAAGCAAGCTCGTAGTGGATCACAACGTCACCACACACTCGAGCACAAGCAAATGGCCACAAGGCCAGTTCACATGCCGAGGTATATATGCAACAACAATAGTACAGCGATTACTACCTAGCAAGAGCAAGCATGCAGGTATATATATAGATCACAGTACAAGCAAAGTCACGAAGTGAGCAAGTGAGACGAAACAGGCACAAGGCCTAACATAGTACAAAAGCGCTGATGATCACTAGACGGAAGTGGCTTGGTGAATATATCAGCAGTGTTGGCCCGAGTGGCCATGTAAGCAAGACGAAGTTGACCATGCTGCTGAAGCTCTTGAGCAAGGAAGTAACGCAGAGCGATGTGCTTCGTTCTGTGCTCCAGTCTGTGCTCCTGACACAAGGCAATGGCGGTCTTGTTGTCTACGTATAGAACTGGAGGAGAACGAGGCTCCTCTCCCAAGTCGGTCAGCAGGTAGGTGAGCCAGCGTAACTCCTGCGCAGCCATGGCTTTGGCGTAGATCTCAGCCTCACAACTGGAGCTGAGAACAAAAGAGGAGCGGGTAGACCACCAAGAAACAGAGCCACATCCAAGGCTGAAAGTGCAACCCTGTGACAACCGCTACGTAGCCAGGTCGTCAACCCAAGAAGCGTCTGAGTGTCCAGTGAGGCCAACTAAGCTCCGCCCTCCAAGCACGAGCCCCATGCCCGATACACTACACAAGTAGCGCGGTGCCCTCTTCGCAGCATCCATATGCACCTTTCAGTGCCTACCAGGAGCCACGTAGCATGGCAGAAGGCCAAGAGGGTACGCAAGGTCAAGACGAGTGCAGGTCATCAGGTACATGAGGCAACCCACTAGCTTTGAGTACGGGCCACTCGGCTCTACGGACTCGTCCAAAGGTGGAACTGAGAGCGAGTGACCTGTAGCAAGAGGAGTGGACTATGGCGAGGACCAAGTGAAGCCGAAGCGATGAAGGACCTGCTGCACCATGTGTGACTGAGTAAGGGTAATGGTGCGCTGTGCTCTGTACCGGGTGATCTGTAAGCCAAGGTAACTGCGTAGCTCACCCAGGTATGTGCACGTGTGCCTCTTCTACAGCTCCGACTTCACAAGGACGAGTGCCTCAGTGTAGGTAGTGGCAAAGATCAAGTCTTCGACGTACACAAGGATATAGAGTGGCGACAGTGAAGTGTCGGTGCGTAGAAACAACGACGGGTCAGCAATGGAAGGGGCAAACCCAAGAGCCGTAAGTGTAGTCCTCAGTGTGTCGTGCCACTCACGAGGCGTCTGACGGAGATCGTAGACTGGCCGATGGATGCTCCACTTGGTACCAGAAGGGAACGACCCAGTGAAATCAGGTGGGTGGCGTAGCCACATCTCCTCGTGCAGGCTGCCCTGTAAGAAAGCTGTGCTGAAGTCAAGAGAGTGAAGCTCATAGTCACGCTGAGCGGCAATGTGCAGCAATGCCCGAAGAGTGGTCATATTCGAGGTGGGGGAGAAGTTCTGGAAGAAGTCAACTCCCTGTCGCTGACTGAAGCCTCGTACAACGTAACGAGCCTTGAAGAAAGGCGGAGAACCCAGCGGCCGCTTCACCCTGAAAATCCACATGCCATCGACGATGTTCGCCCCAGGAAGGGGAACCTCATCGACGTAAGTGCATGTGGACTTCCAGGATGCCATCTCTGCGTCCATGGCTGTCTGCCTCTGAGAGGAGTAGGGACCCGCGATCGCCTCATCGTAAGAACACGGAGTCGGGATGTCTGGTGCATCCGGGTCTCCCTCAGGGGCAAGTAGCATGGCCACGAGATGAGGCGCATCGGCTGCAAGACACTCAAAGTCCTCCTACCTGTCCTCAAGGACGTCCGTGCTAAGAGCACACTCACCCCAGACGACTGAGGACAGAAAGACCCAGACTCAGCAACAAGACTAGCAGCGAAGTCGAGATGACAGATAGCAGCAAAGTCAACAAGCTCAGAGACTAAGGCAGACGCAGTAGCAGACTCAAACGACGGGTGAGTGACAACAGTTGCTACCAGACGCGTGACAGTAGGGTGAGCAGCACGAACCAGGTTAGACTCAGGGTCGTGAACGTCAGGTAGAGAAGACGCAGAGACGGTAGGGGAACACGCTGTGGAACAGAGGAAGGACGAAGTGCCATAGCATGCGTGCCAGGGACAGGTCGCGGACGCTTACGAGGAACACGACGACCAGTGCGACGCGCGTGAACAGGCAAGGCAGGACGAGACGCAGGCTCACGACGCTCAGTAAGTGAGTCTCTTTGCTCAGTGTAAGGAGAAGGAGCAGGCAGAGGTGTGCCGGACTGTAACGGGAGGCCCAGTAGAAGACGGGAGGCTAAGAACCTGGCGAAGCACGGAGTCAGGCGGTGGTAGGGACGGCGTTGATGGCGGAGCGAAAAATAGTCGCGACGGTGCAGTGCCACAAGTGCCAGTAGCTCCAGCGCCTCCAGCAGCTCCAGAACCTCCAGCTCCATTGCTTCCAGGAGCAGCACCTCTAGCTCCAGTGACTCAAGTAGCAGCAGCACCTCCAGCTCCAGCACCTCCAGCAGCTCTAGAACCTCTAGCTCCAGCAACTCCAGCAGTAGCACCTCCAGCTCCAGCGCCTCTAGCAGCTCCAGAACCTCCAGCTCCATCGCCTATAGCAGCAGCACCTCTAGCTCCAGTGACTCCAGCAGCAGCACCTCCAGCTTCAGCGCCTCTAGCAGCTCCAGAACCTCCAGCTCCAGCGCCACCAGTAGCAGCACCCCCAGAACCGGCACCTCCAACCCCAGGGTTTTCAAATCCAGGGTCGACAGGATCAGCTCCAGGGCCTCCAGCCCCAGTACCTCCAGCAGCAGCACCCCCAGAGCCGGCACCTCCAGCTCCAGGGTCTCCAACGGCAGGGTCGACAACACCAGTTCCAGGGCCTCTCCAATAGCAGCACCCTCTGAACCGACACCTCCAGCTCTAGGAGCAGTACCAGTCCCGGCAGCTCCAGTACCTCTAGTACGAGCACCTCCAGGACCAGAGACACCAGCACTCCCAGTGCCTCTCCGACAAACAGCTCCAGCAGCACGACTCCTCTGGCACGCGCGCAAGCCACTCTCATGCCTGCTGTGGTGAGACAGGCCTGTGTCGTGAAACGAGACCCTGAGGAACGCCAGTAGACTCGGCACCCCCAGGCTCCGCACCCCCCAGCACCTCATGGACGGGCTCAGCACCCTCAGACTCCGCAGCCGCAGGCTCAGCACCCCGAGGCACCGCACTCCCCAGCACTTCACGCGCAGGCTCAGCACCCCCAGATGCAGCACCCCTAGCAGCACCTCCTGCAGCAGCACCTGAGTCGCTAGTGACCTTTACAGGCCCAGCCAAGGAGGGCGGGTCTACCTGAGACACACCTCAAGGAGCAGGACCCTGAGGGGGGAGGGGGTCTACCGGAGGGGGACCTGGAGCGAGGAAAAACGGCGGGGGGGGGGAGAGGGGCAGTGCGGTAGGGGAAGAGACGGTAGAAAGGAATCGGCACGTCAAAGGTGACGGGGGAAGACACGGCACGAGGTGGGGTGGTAAAACTGCCAGCCAGGCGTGTCAGGGACCAAGCCAAGGAAGACACAGGGAATGGTGAGGGAGGAGAGCTTGTCCGCGGACGTATCGCGGACAAGGGCACGAACACCCCAAACCCGAAAACGCGACGCATCGCCAACCTCCCCCGTCCAACGCAGTGTGGGCGAGGTCTTCGGCAAGGAGACACGGGGCCAGAGGTTGAGCTGCTGCGCGACATACCGGACCGCAAACGACCACAGAAAATGGGGAGGTGCCGCATGGGTCAAGGAGGTACGAACGACCTCCATGACTAAGCCAATGCGGCGCTCAGCAACCCCATTTTGCTGTGGTGAGCCCAGAAGCGTGAACGACTGCTCAATGCCCTCCTCCTAATAGAAGGCCCGCAAGAGGTCAGAGAAGAGCTCACCACCTTTGACAGAGTGCAGACGCAGGACAAGAAGGTCCTAGCGGAACCTGCGGCGAACCCGGAGACGAACTGCTCGGATCCAAGGGATCATGATAGCAGGGACCTCACCCTTGGTGCGCAAGGGGAAGACCGTGGTGTACCGCGAGTAGTCGTCGACAACCAGCAGAAAGTACCGCTGACCGCCCTGCCCACGAACGCATGCTGGGAGCCTCTGTTGGGGGAAAGGAGGAGGAGTGCGGAGGGGCGCTTTGCCGCCCCTCGATGCAAGGAAGGCAGGGTGGCACAGGCAAGGCAGGGAGGGGAGGGAGAGACCTGGGAAGACCAGACACAAGGAGGTGACGGTGCATGCCACGTAGACGTGGCAAGGAGGGGTGGCCCAGGCGGTGGTGCCAGAGAAGAGTCAGGCGCGACAGGGAGCGACACTCACAAGGGGAGGCTACCTGACCTGACGCAGACAGCCGACCAGTAGCAGCTCCCAGAGGAGGCGCAGTCGTCACCATGTAAAGACTCGAACCTGGTCGACGGGTAAACGTAGCCAGGCGGCGGTCGGTGTGGGAGCACGTACAGATCGCCATACGCTGTCCTCCAGGGGTAAAGGAGTCAACCCACTGGTCCTGGAGAACTGCTTAGCACTGAAGCACAGTGGTGGACAGTGCAAGAACTGGGCCCCCTGAGGGGTCAGCCAGAGAGACTGCAACAGGTGCAGTGAGTGGTGTGAGTGCAGTACTATCACAAAAGTGACGGCTGGAAGCACCCGAGTCAAGTATGAAGGTGTGCAAGGCCTCAGCAGACGAAGTACCAAAGGAAGCAGACTCGCTAGCACCTAAGGCAGCAGCCTCACTAGCACCTAGAGCAGCAACCTCTATACCTGGGTCGTACTGCACACACAAGTAACAGTCACTCTCAGCACCACCAGGCAAAGCAGACATGGCAGTAAGGATGGCGTCATAGTCTAAAGCAAAGATAGCAACGCCCGACCTAAGCAGCTCAAGCCAAGGGGGGATCTCAGCCTCGTCGCCAAACTCTCGGCGCCAGGCGCTAGTCAAATAGGAGAAGCAACGGGATTGTGTGTGACCAGATGTCCCACAGGTCTCACCACCTCGACGACCTGTGCGAATGACGTACGGGCAGCGACCCGGACTCGGAGACGGCCCACGTTGGTAAAGCCATTCACGAAGCTGCCGGGGCATAAGGGTAGGATGCTGCCGTAGCTGCATCTGGCCATTGCCAGACACTCCGCACCAAACACCGTCACAGTGACTGCTACTACGGCCGCCACCACTCCCACTGCTTGTCAAACATATATGCTATGGTCTATCTAGGCTGTAGTGGAGTAGACACTATAGGGTACAACATTTCTAGGTTTCCTACTTGTACCCACATTTTCCTTAGTCATTTCATTCCTCATTTCTTCCCATGGTATAGAGCAGGTTCCCTAGTGGGAACGCTTCTTAGAGCCCACCACTGAAATCGATTTTTTTTTTTCCTGACCGGAGCGCGAGTCGCCCCTGCCCGAGGCGCGTCCTGTGGGCCACCCTCTCGTCGCGTCCCTCGCCCTTAGCGGCCTGTCGCGCCCTCCTAGAGGCCCCTCTCACGGCCCCTCGCGCCACCTTTAGCGGCCCCGTCGCCACCCTATACGGCCCCGTCGCCGTCCTTTGCGGCCCCGTCGCCGCCCTTCTAGGCCCCTCGCGGCCCCTTCGCGGCCCCCTCGGGGCCCCTTCGCGGCCCCGTCGCTGCCCCTGGCGGCCCATTCGCCGCCCTTCGAGGCCCCTCGCGGCCCCTTTGCGGCCCCGTCGCCGCCCCTAGCGGCCCCGTCGCCGCCCCTAGCAGCCCCGTCGCCGCCCCTATCGGCCCCGTCGCCGCCCTTCACGGCCCCGTCGCCGCCCTTCGCGGCCCCGACGCCGCCCCTAGCGGCCTCGTCGCCGCCCTTCCCGGCCCCGTCGCCACCTTTAGCAGCCCCGTTGCCACCCTTCGCGGCCCCGTCGCCGCCT
Organism: Closterium sp. NIES-65; assembly: GCA_948144175.1. Taxonomy (NCBI): domain Eukaryota; kingdom Viridiplantae; phylum Streptophyta; class Zygnematophyceae; order Desmidiales; family Closteriaceae; genus Closterium; species Closterium sp. NIES-65. The sequence goes on along the minus strand of CANXME010001053.1, from coordinate 6,230,785 downwards.
CTAGCGGCCCCGTCGCTGCCCTTCACGGCCCCTCGCGGCCTCTTCTCGGCCCCGTTGCCGCCCTTCGTTGCCCCGTCACCACCCTTCCCGGCCCCTCCTTGGCTCCTCCGCCACGAGCAGCAGCCGCCGCCAACAGTGTGAGAAAAGTAGGCAGAAGTAGGAGCCATGGCTAGGAAAGCCCTAGCTAGGCAAGAAACAGTTTAGGCAAAAGAGGAGGCTCACTAGCAGGAATGAGGATACAAATAGCAAACCCTAGAAGGGTTGTACTCGCTATAGAGCACCCCACTACAGGCTAGAGCATAACATTCTGACAAAACCCCATAGCCAAAGTGGGTGTAATCAGCAGAGCAAGCAAAGCAGAACAAGCTCAGGGTGGATCACAATGTCACCACACATTCTGAGCACAAGTTCAAGACACAACAGTTTAAAGTTCACAAGTGTAAGCAAAGCTAGAGGCTATCGCAGAGGGCAAGTGAGGAGGAGGAGGCGAGACTGTAAGAGGAAAGGAGATAGGAGGCGACGATTGAAGCTGCAGACACACGGGCAACAGGAGGCACACTGGCACAGCGGCTACCGGAACAACGCTCCGGACTACTGGAGTAACTGGTCCCGCGGCTAAAAGTAGCGGCAGACGAGCAACGGACCCACGAGCGACTGGCACAGCTGGCTGCGACTGGGCTACCGGAGCAACTCCCCGGACTACAGGTGCTGCTGGTGCAACCTCCGTTCAACTTCCCCAAACAGTCCTACCCCCCCCTTGACTCGCGACCCCTGTTTCACCCCTAGCTCCACTCCCACATCACCCCCCTAGCACCACTCCTTCGGCTCCCACACACCCACCCCCCTAAGCGGCAGCTGCAGCAGCGGGAGACGGAGGAGGAGGAGGAGCAGGGGACGTCGCTGAGAAACTGCACCCCCATACCCCCACACGCTCCACCCCCAGACCCTAATGCAGGAGCACAAGCAGTAGAAGGGGTGGGGCACCATCAGAGGCACGGGGGACAGCGGGCAGTGCAGGGGCAGCGAAGAACGAGCCGCCCACGGGCCTGTCACAGCCGCCCAAACCGCGCGCAGGCAGCCCGAGCCGCGCGCGGGCCTGGCGCAGCCCTTACAGGCCGCGTGCGGGCCTGGCGCAGCCCGTACAAGCGGCGCGCGGGCCTGGCGCAGCCCGCATGGGCCGCGCGCAGCCTGTACGGGCCGCACGCAAGCCACGACGGGTGACAAGGGGCGACGCGCGGGTCCCCGTCGCCCGTCGCAGCGCCTCCTGGGGGCGACGCGCCGAGTGACCGGGCAGAAACACGTTGCGCGCCTCGGGGCGCATGGCGGGCAGAAAACCGCCGCGCGCCTCGGGGCGCAGGACGGGCTGAAAACCCTAATTTCGACGCCGCGCACCACGGGGCGCGCGGTGGACAGGGAGTAGCAGTAGCAGCGGAAGCAGTGAGGTGGGGCCCATAGGCCAGGAGCATATCGCTCTGATACCGTGTGAGAAAAGTAGGCAGAAGTAGGAGCCATGGCTAGGAAAGCCTTAGCTAGGCAAGAAACAGTTTAGGCAAAAGAGGAGGTTCACTAGCAGGAATGAGGATACAAATAGCAAACCCTAGAAAGGTTGTACTCGCTATAGAGCACCCCACTACAGGCTAGAGCATAACATTCTAACAAGCAGCACCCACCACCAGCAGCAGTTGACAGCAGCGGAAGCCGCCGACACCAGCGGCGGCCACCACCAGCAGCAACCGTCGCTGCCGACAGCAGGAGCTGCCGCCACGGTCGCGGCTCTGTCCCTGTCGACGCCCCTTGGCCCTGCCCCACCACTTGCCGCCCCCTACCTACCAGCCCTGGTGAGAGCACTGCCGAGCCACGCCTGCTACTGCTGCCCCTAGCCTGCTGCCATTGCTGTCATGGCTACCCCTAGTGTTCTAGTCTTTGATGCTCAGGGTCAGGCTGTTTGTCAAACTCATATGCTATAGTCTGTGTAGGCTGTAGTGGGGTAGACAATATGGGGTACAACACTTCTAGGTTTTCCTACTTGTACCCACCTGTTTCCTAGTGCATTCATTCCTCATTTCTTCACATGGTATAGAGCAGGTTCCCTAGTGGGAACGATTCCTTGGGCACACCACTGGAAACTTTTTCTAACCGTAGCGCCAGTCGCTCCTGCCCGAGGCGCGCCTTGTGGGCCGCCCTTCTGTCGAGCTCTCGTAGAGGCCCCTCTCACGGCCCCTTGCGCCGCCCCTAGCGGCCCCGTCGCCGCCCTTCCAGGCCCCTCGCGGCCCCTAGCGGCCCCGTTGCCGCCCCTACGCGGCCCCGCCGCCACCCCTAGCGGCCCTGTCGCCGCCCCTAGCGGCCCCGTAGCCGCCTCCCTCCCTACGCGGCCCCGTTGCCGCCCCTACGCGGCCCCGTTGCCGCCCCTACACGGCCCCGTCGCCGCCCTTCCAGGCCCCTCTCGGCCCCTAGCGGCCTCGTTGCCGCCCCTACGCGGCCTCGGCGCTGCCCCTGGCGGCCCTGTCATCGCCCCTAGCAGCCCCGTAGCCGCCTCCCTCCCTACGCGGCCCTGTTGCCACCCCTACGCGGCCCCTTCGCCGCCCCTAGCGGCCTCGTCGCCGCCCCTACACGGCCCCGTCGCCGCCCCTAGCGGCCCCGTCGCCGCTCTCTTCCTTACGCGGCCCCGTCGCCGCTCCTACGCGGCCCCGTCGCCGCCCCTAGCGGCCCCGTCACTGCTCCTAGCGGCCCCGTCGCCGCTCCCTTCCCTACGCAGCCCCGTCGCCGCCCCTACGCGGCCTCGTTGCCGCCCCTAGCGGCCCCGTCGCCACTCTCTTCCCTACGCGGCCCCGTCGCCACCCCTACGCGGTCTAGCGGCCGCCCCTAGCGGCCCCGTCGCCGCCCCTACGCGGCCCAGTCGCCGCCCCTCGCGGCCCCGTCGCCGCTCTGCTCCCTACGCGACCCCGTCGCCGCCCCTAGCGGCCCCGTCGTCGCCCCTAGCGAGCAGCCTAGCCGACGGGTCGCCCAGCAGCCGAGCCGCCCCTGGAGCAGACGCAACTGCGGCGGCCGCCCCTGGAGCAGCCGCCACTGCAGCAGCCGCCCCTGGAGCAGCCGCCCCTGGAGCAGCCGCCACTGCAGCAGCCGCCCCTGGAGCAGCCGCCATGGAAGCAGCCGTCCCTGGAGTAGCCGCCACTGCAGCAGCCGCCCGTGGAGCAACCGCCACTGCAGCAGCCGCCCGTGGAACAGTCGCCACTACAGCAGCCGCCCCTGGAGCAGCCGCCACTGCAACAGCCGCCCCTGGAGCAGCCGCCACTACAGCAGCCGCCCCTGGAGCAGCCGCCCCTGGAGCAGCCGCCAGTGCAGCAGCCGTCCCTGGAGCAGCCGCCATTGCAGCTGCCGCGAAGCTCTCGCTCTACAGTGGTAGTGGCATCGCCGTTGTCGCCGTCGTCCACCTGCCCTTCTCGGCACTGGTGAGCATTGCCCTGCCTGTACTGCTGTTACTGCTGCTCTTTTTACCGCTACTGCTACTCCTGGTGTGGCCAGATGAAGCCCCAGTGTCGCCCACGTGAGTCCCTCAACCCCCCAACAGCTTCGTGAGTGGTACGCTAGTTGGGGTTGTTGGGGTGGCCGTAGTGGGAGTCGTCCTGGAGTGAGTAGTTCCACAGCCGCTTGCATGGGCTGGATGCAGCTCCAGCGTCCCCCACGCGAGTCCCTCACCCACCAACAGCTTTGTGAGTGGTACACCAGTTGGGGTTGCCAGGGTGACAGTAGAGGGAGTCGTCCTGGAGTGGGTGGTTCGGGAGTTTCTCGTAGTGGCTCAGTGCAGCAGCAGCGTTCTCCGCACGAGACTCTTTCACCCCAGCAGCTTCGTGAGTGGTACGCTCAGAGTGGAGGGTCGCTGAGTAGTGCTCGCTTCCCGTACGCTATTACCACGGGTGTCCGGACTGGTTAGACTTGCGACACGCGTAGTCACACAGAGTCCCGTTACTTCCCGCGTCTAAGGGACGCTTGGCGTAAAGAGTTTGGCGACAACGCTGAGCTCCCTAACTGGGTGGAGCTCCTTAGGTAGAGGGTAGATATCTTTGCTCTTGACTATGATGCTATTCTCACTGCAATGTATGCATTGTCTACTAGTGCCGAGGGAGTCTGTCACCTGTGTGTGCTGCCTGACCCCGGTATCCAGTCTGGTGCTCTAGGTGCTCGTGAGGCTGGTGCTCTAGGTGCTAGTGCGTCTACTGCCCCAGGTGCTGGTGAGTCTGCCCTCTCACGAACCACGTCGGCTCAGGCCTTACACACCTTCACCCTTGACTCGGGTGCTTCCCACTCCTTCTTTTGAGACCGCACCACGCTTACGCCGCTTAGTCGGCCGGTTGCGGTCTCCCTGGCGGACCCCTCTGGGGGTCCTGTCCTTGCTAGCTTCTCCACTGTCTTACCGTGCCCGACAGCCCCCTCTGGCACCCTGTCAGGTCTCTATCTCCCCTCGTTCTCTACGAACTTGGTAAGTGGAGCTGATCTACAGGATAGGGGGGTTGACTAGTTCAAACCTGCGAGTCAGCAGGTGACCCACTGCACGTGTGCTCGGACAGGCCGACACTTGGCCACGTTCACCCGTCTACCGGGGTCGAGCCTATACACACTTACTACTGAGTCTCCTCCGTCTGGTGAGTCTGGTCAGGTAACTGCGTTGAGTCAGGTGTTTGCTGCAGCATCCAGGTCTGGTCCTCAGGCTGCTTCCTACTCGTGTCGTCTTCTGTCCAACAAGACTCTCCTTTGGCACCACCGCCTTGGTCACCCCTCCCTGCCTCGTCTCCGAGGCATGGCCTCCTGTGTCCTTGTCTCTGGTCTCCCCCGGTTTCTCCCTCCCCTACCTCCGGGGCCTGCCCCTAACTGCGTCCCCTGCGTCGAGGGGCGACAGCGTGCCGCCCCTCACTCCTCCGAGTTTCCTCCGACAGAGGCTCCAGTGCAGACTCTTCACATGGACGTGTGGGGCCCGGCCCGCGTTTGTGGCTTGGGGTACAAGCGTTACTTCCTGTTGGTGGTTGACGACTACTCGTGTTACACCACACTCTTCCCCTTTGCGCAGCAAGGGTGATGTCACTGAGGTGTTGATCGACTGGATCCGCGTAGCTCGTCTCCAGCTCAGAGAGAGTTTCGGCTTGGACTTTCCTATTCTGCGTCTGCACTCTGACAGAGGCGGGGAGTTTTCCTCTGCCCGTCTGGGAGTATTCTTTCGTGCACGGGGCATCCGTTAGACCTTCACGCTTCTGGCCTCTCCACAGCAAAATGGGATTGCTGAGCGCCGCATTGGCATGGTCATGGACGTCGCTCGTACGTCCATGATCCATGCGGCTGCCCCCATTTTCTGTGGCCGTTTGCGGTTGAGTACGCAGCCCATCAGCTCAACCTTCAGCCCCGGGTCTCCTTGCCTGAGACCTCCCCCACCTTGCGGTGGACGGGGAAGGTTCGCGATGCGTCTGCGTTTCGGGTCTAGGGATCTCGGGCGTTTGTCCGCGACTTGTCTGCGGACAAGCTGTCCCCCCGTGCTGTTCCTTGCGTCTTCCGTGGCTTCCCCCCTGACGCGCCTGGGTGGCAGTTTTACCACCCCACCTCGCGCCGTGTTCTGTCCTCCCAGGACGTCACCTTTGACGAGTTGGTGCCTTACTACCGTCTCCTTTCCTACCGCACTGCGCCCCTCCCCCCACCACCGCTCTACCTTGCGCCGGGTCCTCCCCCGGTAGACCCCCTACACCTCAGGGTCCTGCCCCGTCAGGTGTGTCCAAGGTAGACGCAGTCGAGCCTCTCGAGGTAGCTGCTGACTCTGGTGCTGCTAGAGGTGCTGAGCCTGCGGGTGCCGGGTCTGGAGGTGCTGAGTCTGGGGGTGCTGAGTCTGGGGGTGCTGGGTCGGGGGGTGGTGAGCCTGGGGGTTCTGAGCCTGGGGGTGTGGAGCCTGGGGGCGCTGGGTTTGCTCATGTGGCTGCCGTCGGTGCTTCGTCGAGGCGGGAGCCACTCTCTCCATAGGAGCTGCGCGAGTGGTTTGCCCGCCGCTGGAGACGTTCTGCTCGAGCTGGAGGTACTAATGTTGCTACTTGTCTCAGAGGTGCTCGTACTGGCGGTCCTGGAGCTGCAGGGACTGGGGGTGCTGCTGGGGCTACTGGAGTTGGTCCTGCTGGAGCTGCTGGCGGTGCTGGTGCTGCTGCAGGTGGAGCTGCTGGGGGTGTTGGCGCTGGTGTTTCTACTAGCGCTGGTGCGTCTGGGGGTGCTGCTGAGACTACTGGAGCTCACGGTTCTACAGGAGTTGGTGCTGCTTGAGCGGGAGCTGCTCGGGGTGTTGGCGGTGGTGGTGCTACTGGCGCTAGTGCTTCTGAGGGTGATGGAGTTGGCGCTGGTGGAGCTGGAGTTGCTGCTGGTGCTAGTGCTACCGCTGGGGAAAGTGGTGCTGTCCTTGAAGGTTCTAGAGGCGCTGCGCGGCCAAGGCCGTACTTCGTTCCGCTCCTGGAGTAGGTTCTTGGTCTCCCGCCCTCTGTGGTCCTGCTCCTCTCTTAGAGTGTCCACAGTCTGTCCAGTCACAGTCACAGTTACAGCCCTCCTCCCCTCTACCTGCTCCTTCTCCCTACACTGGTCCTACTCGAGGTCTTGCTGAGCTTCATGAGCCTGCGTCTCGTCCTGCGTCACCAGTTTGTAATGCTCGCACTAGTGGTCGTACTGCGCGTCCTCCTCCTCCTACGGTCCCCGACACACACCGGATTGGGCTGCGTCCTTCCACTGCTCCTCTGCGTGTCCCGTTGCCGTCTCCTCCAGAGTCCTCTCTTCCTACACTTGCTGACCCGGAGTATGATTCTCTTCGTGCTGCCAGTCCTACTATCATGCGTCTCCTGGCTACTGTTGTCACTGACCCTTCCTTTGAGTCCACTGCTGCGTTTGCCCTAGTTGCTGAGCTTGTCGACTTTGCTGCTCGCTGTCGTCTAGACTACGCTGCTAGTCTTGTTGCTGAGTCTGAGTCTGTCTGTCCTCCGTCCGTCGGGGGTGAGTGTGCTCTTAGCACGGACGTCCTTGAGGACAAGCAGGAATAGTTTTAGTGCTTTGCTGCTGCTTTGCCCCATCTCGTGTCCACGCTGATTGCCCCTGAGGGAGACCCGGATGCACCAGACATCCCAACTCCTCAATCGTACGCTGAGGCGATCGAGGGTCCCTACTCCTCTTAGTGGCAGTCGGCCATGGACGCAGAGATGGCTTCCTGGAAGTCCACAGGCACCTACGTTGATGAGGTTCACCCACCTGGGCGAACATCGTCAGTGGCCTGTGGATCTTCAGGGTGAAGCGGCCGCCGGGTTCTCCGCCTGTCTTCAAGGCGCGTTACGTGGCTCGAGGCTCCAGTCAGTGGCACGGAGTTGACTACTTTCAGACCTTCTCTCCCACCCCGAAGATGACCACTCTTCGGGTGCTGCTACACATTGCCACTCAGCGCGACTACGAGCTTCACTCTCTTGACTTCAGCACTGCTTTCCTACAGGGCAGCTTTCACGAGGAGATCTGGCTGCCCCGCCCGCCAAGCTTGACTGGGTCGTTTCCCTCTGGTACTCACTGGAGCCTCCGGCGGCCAGTCTACGGTCTCCGCCAGGCGCCCCGTGAGTGGCACGACACAATGAGGACTACACTTGCGGCTCTTGGGCTTGCTCCTTCTACTGCCGACCCGTCGCTGTTTTTGCGCACCGACACCTCTTTGCCCCCGTTCTACATCCTCGTGTACGTCGAGGACTTGGTCTTTGCCACTGCTGACACTGCTGGACTCGCCCACGTGATGTCCGAGCTGTAGAAGAGACACACGTGCACAGACCTAGGTGAACTGCGCAGCTATGTTGGCTTGCAGATCACCCGAGACAGAGCATAGCGCACCATTACCCTAACTCAGTCACACATGGTGCAGCAAGTCCTTCAGCGCTTCGGCTTCACGTACTCCTCGCCTCAGGCCACTCCTCTGTCTACTCGCCACTCGCTCTCAGCTCTGCCTTCGGATGAGTCTGTAGAGTCGAGTGGCCCGTACCCAGAGCTTGTTGGCTACCTCATGTACCTGATGACTTGCAAACGACCTGACCTTGCATACCCTCTTAACATCTTGGCACGCTATGGTGCTCATGGGAGACACCGACCAGAGCACATGGCTGCAACGAAGAGGGTGTTGCGCTACGTGTGCACTACGTCGGGCATGGGGCTAGTGCTTGGAGGGCGACATCGAGTGGTCCTCACAGGTTATGAAGACGCTTCTTGGGCTAACGACCAGGCTACGCAGCGGTCGTCACAGGGTTACACCTTCAGCCTTGGTTTTGGCTCTATTTTGTGGCGGTCTACCTGTTTGTCTTGTGTTCTCGGCTCCAGATGTAAGGCCGAGATCTACGCGGGGGCCATGGCTGCACAGGAGTTGCGTTGGCTCACCTACCTGTTGATTGACCTAAGAGAGCCGCCTCGTTCTCCTCCAGTTCTGTACGTAGACAACAAGGCCATGCTGGCCTTTGTGTCGGGAGCACAGACTGGAGCACAGAACAAAGCACATTGCTCTTCGCTACTTCCTTGCTCGTGAGCTGCAGCAGCGTGGTCAGCTGCGCCTTGCTTACGTGGCCTCCCAGGCCAACGCTGCTGATATCTTTACCAAGGCACTTCCGCCCGGTCATCATAAGCGATTCTGTACGTTGCTAGGTCTTGTGCCTACTTGGCCCCACTTGTACCCTTCTGTTTCCTAGTGCATTCATTCCTCATTTCTTCACACTTTTGACTGGGTCTGGGTCGATTATCTACAACTTTTCCTACAGTGCAATAGGAAGGACGTCTGTCCCTTTTCGATCTCACGTCTGGCGCCTCTACTGCCCCTGCTGCCGATGCTCACAGCACTATTCGCTCACAGTGGGCCACACGCGATGCTGCTGCCCGTCTTGCTGTGCGTAGTCACTTGCCGTCCACTGAGCGCGCGCACTTTAGTCAGTACAAGAGTTCTAAGACCTTGTACGATCCTGTAGTTGCACGCTACTCTTCCCTTGCCATTGCTGCCCTTAGCCGCCTCATGTTGCCGAACCTGTTTCGTGACCTCGCCGCCTTTCCCACTGTCGCTGACCTCGTTACGCACCTTCGCACTACTCACATTCGCTACCGCGTTGCGATTCCTGCTGAGTTCTGCTCCAAGAACCCCCCCCCCCCCCCCCCCCCCCCTTGTACATCACCCTCTACTATATAGTCACCCGGCTCACGGACTCCCTTCGCTCGGTCAGGGCCCACTTCCTCTCTGTTTGCCCCACCACACTTTCCGTTGACCTCCTCGAGGAGCGCCTCCTGGCAGTTGAGAAGAGTATAGTCGCTGTAGGAGCCTCTCGAGGTGACCCTCGTGCCCCTGTCTTTGAGGGTGCTCACCCTCCCGCCTTTTGCCCTCTGTTGCCTCTGCTGCTGCCGTCGACTTCGTTGGCACTGAGTCGCTCAGCGCTGCGTCTGCCCCTAGCGGGAGACGCCGCACCAGCAAGGGCAAGGGGGGCAAGGGCATTGGAGGGGCTGGCCAAGGCGGTGGAGCTGGCGGTGGAGGCGGCGGAAGGAGTGGGGGTGGTGGCGGGGGTGGGGGCTTCGGTGGCGGCGGTGGCGGCGGAGGCGGCGGCAACGGTGGCGGTGGGAGCGAAGGAGGAGGCGGTAGCGGCGGTGGCAGAGGTGGTGGCAGACGAGGTAGAGCTAGTCGGGGTTGCTCTGCGCAGTGGGGCGACTTCAGTGGTGGTCAGCGCCAGCAGCAGCAGCGCACTCGTGAGACACCGCCCCCCCAGAAGCTTCGTGAATGGTACGCTTTGCATTAGCGGGGTGGGGGTACTGGTCCCTGTACCTACCTCCTGTGTACCATCGACCATACGGGTGATCAGTGCGGGGGCCCGCACCCCACCTAGCGCTGCTTCGGCCGCCTGATGGACGCCTGGCGTCTTCATTTCCCTGACGCCACTGAGATCTCTCGCTGGGGCGAGCTGCTTAGGTCGGGGGTTGCTATCTTTGATCTTGATTATGATGCTATTCTTGCTGCCATGTATGCTGTGTCTACTAGTGATGAGGGTGACTGTTACCTGTGTTACGCCTTACCCGGGCATTGAGGCTGCTGCTCTAGGTGCTGGTGAGACTGCTGCTCTAGGTGCTAGTGCGTCTGCTGCCCCGGGTACTGGTGAGTCTGCTCTCTAAGGTACCACGTCGGCTCAGGCCTTACACACCTTCACCCTTGACTCGGGTGCTTCCCGCTCCTTCTTTTGAGACCGCACTACGCTTACGCCGCTTAGTCGGCCGGTTGCAGTCTCCCTAGCGGACCCCTCATGGGGTCCTGTCCTTGCTCGCTTCTCCAGTGTCTTACCGTGCCCGGCAGCCCCCTCTGGCACCCTGTCAGGTCTCTATCTCCCCTCGTTCTCTACAAACTTGGTGAGTGGTGCTGATCTACAAGATGGGGGGTTGACCAGTTCACTCCTGCGAGTCAGCGGGTGACCCACTGTATGTGTGCTCGGACGGGCCGACACTTGGCCACGTTTACCCGTCAGCCGGGGTCAAGCCTGTACACACTGCGGAGATAACTGCAGCAACGGGAGCTAGGCTACGGGCTAGGCACGTGTGCTCGTGTGATATCTGCGTTCTCTGTTCCTTAGTCGTTTTCCTTGTGCACACACTACTTGCTAGTTCACGGGGAAAGTTGGCAAGAGTTTCACTAGGAAAAGTTCAGAACAATGGTACAATGAAGTTGGCATAGCAAGACTACATCAGAGCTAGCATTCAGGTTGGTCGACTGCCAGCACAGCATGGTCGACCGCGTTCCAGCAGTGCAAAGTCGACAGCTTGCCAACGCTGCAGGTTGACGGTGTGCCAGCATTGCTCACGCAGGACAGCAGTGCACCCGCTTTGCAGGTGCGCGCAGATGATTGGCATGCAAAGTTTTGTCATCTGCACAGCGCACACACCAGGTCAACCTCGGGCTAGCGACTGCCTCTGATCCGCCACGACGACCTCGGGATACCACCATGGAGGTCGGTCTCGCCAACTTCGCCTGGGTGACCGTCGCACTCCTTCGCAGAACCTTGTCACCCAGGTATCCTGGTCGACCGGGCAACTATGTCGACCAGCTGCTCCTGTATGTGCTCGTCGACCTCCCAAGTCGACAACCACACCAAGTCGACCTCACCAGGTCGACCACTCCTCTGGTCGACCAGCTCCAGGTCAACGTCACTCCTGGTCGACCAGTGCAGTTGTCAGCCGACCACCCAAGTCGGCTACCCAAAGTCGGCGTCACCAGGTCGACGCCCCTTCTACGTCGGCGCCGACTTCCAGGCTGACCTCTCGAAGTCGGCGCCGACTTGCAAGTCGGTGACCTTGCAAGTCGGTGACCTTGCAAGTCGGTGACCTTGCAAGTCGGTGACCTTGCAAGTCGGTGACCTTGCAAGTCGGTGACCTTGCAAGTCGGTGACCTTGCAAGTCGGTGACCTGGCAAGTCGGTGACCTTGCAAGTCGGTGCCGGCTTCCCAAGTCGGCGGCATTGCAGTGGCGCCGTGCAAGTCGACCAACCCCGTCGACCAGCTCGTCCAAGTCGGCGTCCCCACTGCTGCAAGTCGGCTGTACCTTCCGTACACCCCACCACAAAGTCGGCTCCGCCCAAGCGTGGACGGGGCCAACACACAACTCCCGTTGACACACACTGACTACTGAGTCTCCTCCGGTTACTGAGTCTGATCACACTGACTGCAGCGTCCAGGTCTGGTCCTGAGTCTGCTCCCTGCTCGTGTCGTCTCCTGTCCCACCACACTCTCCTTTGGCACCACCGCCTTGGTCACCCCTCCTTGCCTCGTCTCGGAGGCAAGGCCTCACGTGTCCTTGTCTCTGGTCTCCCCCGGTCCCTCCCTTCCCTCCCTCCAGGGCCTGCCCCTACATGCGTTCCCTGCATCGAAGGGCGGCAGCGCGCCGCCCCTCACTCCTCCGAGTTTCCTTCGACAGAGGCTCCGCTGCAGACTCTTCACATGGACGTGTGGGGCCCTGCCCGCGTCCGTGGCCAGGGTCACGAGCGTTAATTCCTATTGGTGGTTGACGACTACTCGCGTTACACCACGGTGTTCCCCTGAGGGTGACGTCACTGAGGTGTTGATCGACTAGATCCGCGCAGCTCGCCTCCAGCTCAGAGGGAGTTTCGGCTCAAACTTTCCTGTTCTGCGTCTGCACTCTGACAGAGGCGGGGAGTTTTCCTCTGCCCTTATAGGAGCCTTCTGTCGTGCACAGGGCATCCACCAGACCTTCACGCTTCCGGCCTCTCCACAGCAAAATGGGATTGCTAAGTGCCGGGGTGGCATGGTCATGGACGTCGCTCGTACGTCTATGATCCATGCGGCTGCCCCCCATTTCTGTGGCCATTTGCAATTTGGTACGCAGCGCATCAGATCAACCTTCAGCCCCGGGTCTCCTTGCCGGAGACCTCCCCCACCTTACGGTAGATGGAAAAGGTTGAAGATGCGTCTGCGTCTCGTGTCTGGGGATCTCGGGCGTTTGTCCGCGACTTGTCTGCGGAAAAGCTGTCCCTCCGTGCGATTCCCTGCGTCTTACTTGGCTTCCCCCCTGACGCGCCTGGGTGGCAGTTTTACCACCCCACCTCGCGCCGTGTTCTAACCTCCCAGGATGTCACGTATGACAAATCTTCCCCTACCGCAGTGCACCCCTCCCCCCGCCACCGCTCTTCCTTGCGCCAGGTCCTCCCCCCGGTAGACCCTCTCCCCCCTCACGGTCCTGCCCCGTAAGGTGTGTCCCAAGAAGACGCAGACGAGCCTGTCGAAGTAGCTATTGACTCTGATGCTGCTAGGGGTGCTGGGCCTTGGGGTGCCGAGTCTGGGGGTACTGAGCCTGGGGGTGGTGAGCCTGGTTGTGCTGAGCCTGGGGGTGCGGAGCCTAGGGGTGCTGAGCCTGCGGGTGCTGAGCCTGGGGGTGCGGAGCCTGAGGGTGCTGGGTCTGCTCGTGTGGCCTCTGGCGGTGCTGGGTTTGGGACCCCTTCGGGTGCTTCGTCGAGGTGAGAGCCACCCTCTCCACAGGAGTTGCGCGAGTGGTTTGCCCGGCGCTGGAGTCGTGCTGCTGGAGCTGGAGGTGCTGCTCTTACTACTGACCCTGGGGTTGGCACTGGAGTTACTGGAGCCATTGGTCTTGGAGGTACTCGTATAGGTGGTACTAGAGCTGCTGGGCCTGGGGGTGCAGCTGACAGTCTTGTTGGAGTTGGTGCTGCTGGAGCTGGAGCAGCTAGAGCTGGAGCTGCTGGGGGTGTTGGCGCTGGAGGTTCTGCTGGTGCGTCTTAGGGTGCTGGAGTTGGCGCTGTTGGAATTGGAGGTGCTGATGGCGCTAGTGCTGCCGGTGAGGGTACTGGTACTCTCCCTGCTAGTTCTGGAGGTGCTGCGCGGCCGCGGCCGTACTTCGTTCCGCTCCTTGACCACGTTCTTAGTTTCCCCCCCTCTACTGGTCCTGCTCCTCCTTTAGAGTGTCCACACCCTGTCAAGTCGCGGTCACAGTTACAGCCCGCCTCCCCCCTACCTGCTCCTTCTCCGTACACTGGTCGTACTGGAGGTCTTGCTGAGCGTCGTGAGCCTGCGTCTCGTCTTGTGTCGCCTATTCGTACTACTAGCACTAGTAGTCATGCTCCGCGTCCGCGTCCTCCTACGGTCCCAGCCACACACCAGATGGCACTGCGTCCTTCCACTAATCCTCTGCGTGTCCCGTTGCCGTCTCCTCCAGAGTCCTCTCTTCCTCTCCTTACTGACCCGGAGTCTGACTCTTGTCGTGCTGCCAGTCCTACTGTCACGCGTCTCCTGGCTACTGTTGTCACTGACCCATCCTTTGAGTCCACTGTTGTGTCTGCCTTGGTCGCTGAGCTTGTTGACTTTGCTGCTCGCTGTCGTTTAGACTACGCTGCTAGTCTTGTTGCTGAATCCGAGTCTGTCTGTCCTCCGTCCGTCGGGGGTGAGTGTGCTCTTAGCACGGACGTTCTTGAGGACAGGCAGGAGGAGTTCCAGTGTTTTGCTGCTGCTTTGCCTCATCTTGTGTCCACCCTGATTGCCCCTGAGGGAGACCCGGATGCACCAGACATCCCGACTCCTCGATCGTACGCTGGGGCGATCGAGGGTCCCTACTCCTCACAGTGCCAGTCAGCCATGGACGCAGAGATGGCTTCGTGGAAGTCCACATGCACCTACGTTGACGAGGTTCCCCCACCTGGGGCGAACATCGTTAGTGGCATGTGGATTTTCAGGGTGAAGCGGCCGTCGGGTTATCCGCCTGTCTTCAAAGCGCGTTACGTGGCGTCTTCAGTTAGCAGCAGAGAGTTGACTACTTTCAGACCTTTTCTCCCACCCCGAAGATGACCACTCTTTGGGTGACCCCGAAGATGAGTTGCTACACATAGCCGCTCAGCGGGACTACGAGCTCCACTCTCTTGACTTCAGCACAGCTTTCCTGCATGGCAGCTTGCATGAGGAGATCTGGCTGCGTTGCCCACCTGGCTTCACTGGGTCGTTTCCTCCTGGTACCCAGTGGAGCCTCCGGCGGCCACTCTACGGTCTCCGCCAGGCGCCCCGTGAGTGGCACGACACACTGAGGACTACATTGCGGCTCTTGGGTTTGCTCCTTCTACAGCCGACCCGTCGCTGTTTCTACGCACCGACACCTCTTTGCCGCCGTTCTACATCCTTGTGTACGTCGACGACTTGGTCTTTGCCACTGGTGAAACTGTTGGACTCGCCTACATGAAGTCCCAGCTTCAGAAGAGACATACGTGCACTGACCTGGGTGAACTGCGCAGCTACCTTGGCTTGGAGATCACCCGGGACAAAGCACAGCACACCATTACCCTGACTCAGTCACACATGGTGCAGTAGGTCCTTCAGCGCTTCGACTTCACGTACTCCTCGCCTCAGGCCACTCCTCTGTCTACTCGCCACTCGCTCTCAGCTCTCCCTTTGGATGAGTCGGTAGAGCCAAGTGGCCCGTACCCAGAGCTTGTTGGCTGCCTCATGTACATGATGACCTGCACTCGACCTGACCTTGCATACCCTCTTAGCATCTTGGCACGCTATTTTGCTCCTGGGAGACACCGACCAGAACACATGGTTGCAGCGAAGAGGGTGTTCCGCTACTTGTGCAGCACGTCGGGCATGGGGCTAGTGCTTGGAGGGCAGAGTCCAGTGGTCCTCACAGGTCACGCAGACGCTTCTTGGGCTGACGACCAAGCTCTGCAGCGGTTGTGACAGGGTTACACCTTCAGCCTTGGCTCCGGCTCTTTTTCGTGGCGGTCTACCCGCTCGTCTTCTGTTCTCGGCTCCAACTGTGAGGCCGAGATCTACGCGGGGGCCATGGCTGCATAGGAGCTACGCTGGCTCACCTACTTGCTGATTTACCTAGGAGAGGCGCCTCGTTCTCCTCCAGTTCTGTATGTAGACAACAAGGCCATGCTTACCTAGTGGCAGGAGCACAGACTGGAGCACAGAACGAAGCACATTGCTCTTCGCCACTTCCTTGCTCGTGAGCTGCAGTAGCGTGGTGAGTTGTGCGTTGCTTACGTGGCCTCTGAGGCCAACACTGCTGATATCTTTACCAAGGCACTTCCGCCTTGTGATCATCAGCGCTTCTGTACTTTGCTAGGTCTTGTGTCTACTTGGCCTCACTTGCTCACTTCTTGACCTTGCTTGTACTGTGATCTTTCTATACCTGCACTTTCTTGTTTACCTTTATATATGATCTTGCATTTGAACTGTCCTTGTGGCCTTGAACTTGTGCTCGGAATGTGTGCTGACGTTGTGATCCACCCTGAGCTTGCTTTGCTTTGCTTGACTGGTCTTGTGACCTCTTGTTCTCGCCCACTTTGCCTATGGGGGTGTGTCAAACTTATATGCTATGGTCTATCTAGGCTGTAGTGGGGTAGACACCATAGGGTACAACATTTCTAGGTTTCCAACTTGTACCCACATTTTCCTTAGTCATTTCTTTCCTCATTTCTTCACATTGCTGCCACCACCGCCGTCACCACTCCCACTGCTGCCACCACCGCCGTCACCACCACAACAAAGTGAAGTAATGGCGGGCACGCTAGGAGGAGCGCGACCTCTAGGGCAGTACGGAGTGAAGGTAGTAGCAGGAGTAGCAGCAGTTGTAGTAAGAGCTGCAGGGCAGCGCGGGGCCAGAGCAGGGCGGCATGCAGCCAGAGCAGGGCGACGCGCGGCCAGAGCAGGGTAGTAGCAGGCAGGTGCAGGTTGTAGCTCCTAGGGCAAAAGCACCTTGGGCCTTTTTTTAATGATTATTTGAATTTTATTTAGGGTTTAGCATGGCGCTCGCGCAGGGCAGGGCGCGAGCGCAGAGTAGGGCGCTGGCGCAAGGCAGGGCGCTAGCACCCGCAGGGCAGGGCGCTGGCGCAGGGCAGGGCCCTGGCGCAAACTGCAGCAGTGCGTGACACGAGGGGCAGCAGAGCGCGACGTGACGGGCTGCCTTAGGGCTCAACGTGCGGGCTGCAGCAGAGCACGACGCGGGAGGCAGTAGGGCAGGGCCCTAGCACAGGGCAGGGCACTTGCGGAGGTTAGTGCGCCGGCGCAGAGCAGGGCGCTCGTGCAGGGCAGGGCGCTGGCGCAGGGCAGGGCGCCGGCGCAGGGCAGGGCGCTAGCGCAGGGTGACGCGAGGCCGGCAGAGCAGGACGTGTGCGAGGCAGCGCAATGTGGGGCAAGGCAGGGCGTGCGCAGGGCAGCGCAACGTAGGGTAGTGGAGTAACACGGTAACCGCAGTCGGAAGCTAAGTATGGTGGGCCCGGAAAAAAAACGGTCCTACGGACTTATTGCTCTGAAACCATGTCAAGATAGCAAGCAGGAATTATTTGACAAAATTAGAAGAAAGAAAGAGGGTTGAACTAGCAGAAATGGGGATACAAATAGCAAACCCTAGAAGGGTTGTACTCGCTATAGAGCACCCCACTACAGGCTAGAACATAAGATAACATTCTGACATTATTGCATCGGATGAAATGTGAGTACAAGTACGAACCCTAACTTTTGGTTGTACCCCATATGGGCTACCCCACTATACAGAACTAACACATGTATAGTTTGACATGTGTCAACCTCAGAAACGACCTAGCCAGAAATCGGCTTTGGGTTGTTCACATGTAGTGTTGCAGCAAAAGTTTTGACATCAGGTCAAAGTGAATGTAATGAGTGAGATAATTAATGCATGCATACATCATATTGATATAGAAAATACAAAGGAATACAAAACAACACAGACTAGCCATGTATTCTAAGGGGTACATTCCCTTGTTACAGCGAATTCAAACCGTGCGGCGCGGGAATCGGTTGTGAAGAATGAGGAATGAAGAAGAGAGGAGTTGCACTAGCAGCAGTTGGCATACATATAGGAAACCCTAATCGGGTTGTACTCGCTATAAGGTACCCCACTGCAGGCTAGACAATTATAACATTCTGACATCGGTTTCAAACCTACTCCCGCTTATTTCACTTCAAATGTTTCAACCTGCATCAGTCTTGATCTGAGGATTGCTCGTGTCGCTTCGACTCTTCTGACTCCTCGACTTCGTACTCGGTAGACTCGGCTCCTGCAGGTACAGGATTGCCTTCTCATAAAGTTTCATATCCCAACACCCCCCTTCATTCGTGCGCGTGTCGAGGGCTAAATCGTTTGACCACTCAGGTGAGGTTGGAGCATTGCTGGTACTACTAACGTAGCAGTCGCTTCGTGAGAGTGAGGTCGACCTTGCCCCAATCGATTTCGTCTTTGACGAAAAGTTCCGAAGCGCGATATGCATCGTGCGGTTAACGAACCCCGGCTTGTTCGCAATCTTGATGGCGCTCTGGTTGTCGTAGTGAAGGCGAAAGGTGGGCGAAGTTGGATTTTTTGCCTCCTTCAGCAACTCTTGCAGGGAAAGTTCTTCGTGAACCGCAGCTGTTGCAGCGTTGAACTCATCTTCAGCTGATGACAAGGCAGTCAGCTCCTATTTCTATTAGTTACAAGAAATTGGGCCCGTTGGCTCCAGGTGGAAGACAAAGTCGGTTCGTGACTGTTGATTGTCAGGATCAGCGGCATGATCTGCATCCACTTAGCCGTTGAGATTGAAGGATATTGTTGTCAGCGTAGAGTAGGAGAGCCCGGTGTAAGGTGTGGAGATGAAACACTGTAGGGCGCGCTGGTTCTCTACTATTGGCTTGCGTGAGTACTGTGCCAGTTGGCTGGCGATGTACGAAGGGTCGAGTCGGTCAGGTGATTGAGGCGAACAAAAGGCACCCTAGTTGCTACTGGTAGAGTTGATGTCCTACGCGCGACAGAGGTTTGTTGTCTGGTTTGGAGTTGGCACTGGGCGTGTAGTAGGGAGTTGAGAGTGGTGCGGGTGGAATGTTGAAGCGCCCGCCCAATTGCTTTGTGTACTTGGAAGCTGACAGATAAATTGCTTATGGCACGTAGGTGATGTTCAACCCCAGGAATTGTGTGACCTTGTGGTTGATGGTGATGTCAACGCACTGTGCTAGGTTTTGCTTGAACTGGTTGAGGAGCTCGTTGCTTGTGCCAGTGTATAGCAAGTCGTCAACGTAGACTGTCAGGAGGATATACTCGCTGTTGAAGTGGAGGCGGTACATTCCCGGGTCGTACGGTAGTTGCCTTAAGCTGATCTCAAGGAGTATCTTGTGCAGGTGCTGTTGCCAGAGTCGCGGCGCCTGGTTGAATCCGTAAAGGGATTTCTTTAGCTGACAGACCATGGGGTCTCCTTTCCCATAGGTGTGTGGCTGCTCCACTTAGATGGTCGCATCGACCGACGCGTATAAGAACACGTTTTAAACGTCTATCTGCCGTAGTGGTAGGTGCTTGGAAAAAACGATAGTGAGTAGAATTCGCATAGAGGTATGGCGGCTTACGGGAGCGAAGGTCTGGTCGAAGTCGATGCTGTGGCGCTGGTCATACCCGTGTACAACCCATTGTGTTTTGAAGCGCTCGATAGTGCCGTCAGCGGCGGTCTTGGGTTGTAAAACCTATTTTCCGCTTAGCACCCTCCTCCCCTTCACTGCCGCACGATTAACTAAGACCTACGTGTCACGTGATTCTAGTGCTTTCTGTCAGAGGTCCACTGGTGATCCCCGATTAACAAGCCCTTTTATCCCAATGGTCTAGTGGTTGGGATTTTGACACTTTCAGCTACGCATTCATGGCTGCACGCCACTCTTTGATGTGTGAGCATGTGAGGGCTTATTACGGGTTCTTAGGCTTAACGATGTGCGGGGCGGGAGTAGTGGTGGTGTGAAGGCCGAGGAGTTGAAGGGCTTTGATGTTTGCCGTGCCTTGGACGTCCTAAGTGGTTACTTCAACCACATCGTCATCGTCGCTTTCGTGTGCAGGCAACGAGCTACTTGGAGATGTTTGTCGCCGAGGGGGTCCTGGCGCGGGGCGATCGTCATCATCATCGTCGTCATTATTGTTGCGCGGGCGAGGAGGTATGCCGGGATGTTCGTCTGCAAGGTCGCGGTCAAGAGCTGCTGCTGCTGCCCGATATTATGGGGAGGCAAAGCTTCTGCTGCTGTTGGCGTAAGCTTGCGTTGCGCCTCTGTTGATCCGCGAGCCAAATGTCATACGTGCGATGCTCATAGAAGAGAACGTCCAGTGCAGGTACGATCTATTTAGTGTTGATGTCCAGGATTATCCAGCCTTTTTGTCCGTAGCTTAGGCCCAGTTGGATTTCCAGCGTGGTGGTTGGTGGGCATGCCGATGGTAGCAGGAGTCAGCCTGTTTTGCACCATGCACCCCTAAAGCCTTGGCATGGAGGTATCCCCTCTTGACCGGTCGACTTCATGTGCGGTGAGAGGTTGCCCCTGTTGGCTATGGTGGACAGGATGTTGTGGAGTTGCACGGCGTAGTTCATAGCGTATGACCAGTACTTTTTGGTAAGTTCAGACTAATTCACGAGGGTGCGAACTTTTGTTCTGAGAGTGCGGTTGACTCGCTCAGCGACACCTTGCTGTTGGTGAGCATAGGGGAATGAGATGTGATGCTTGATCCCCTTCTTCGTGAGGAAGGTTTGCAGTTCAATGCTGCGAAACTCCTTGGCACTGTCTGTCTGCCAAATTCTTGGCTTCTCTCCTAATTCCTGTTGCCCGCGAGCCATCCAGTTCAAAAAAAACTTTAGGGGCTTTTGAGCGGAAGTTGACGTTTGCGACCCAGACGTAGCGCGAGTAGGTGTCAACAAAGGTGAGGGTGTGATTCTCATAATTGACTCCCCCGTAGGTTATCACTATGAAGTCACATTATACTTTCTGCAACTTCTTGTAGCAGTTGGTGCTTGGCTCCAGCGAGGGGTAGGCTTGGTGCCTGAGGGCAGCTATGGCGCAGACGGTGCAGACTTGTGGCTTTAAGGTGCATCGCGGTTCCGTGCCATCGAGACGCAGTAGAGCACTTGGCTGGAAGACTTTTGTGGTGAGGCAGTTATTGAATGTCTGGCACGAGGGTTGACCGAGCCGCTGGTGCCAGAGGTCGTTGTCTGTATGGACACTAGGGGTTCACAGGTATCTTGCGTGCTATGCAGATTTTTCTTCTTTAGTTTTGTGGGGAATGCAGAGTACGGGTCCTTCTTCTTCTCCTGGTTCTGCTTCTGTTCCCTCCTCTCCTTCTGGCTCTGCTTCTTCTTCTGCTTCTCCCTCTTGTAGGTGACGTTGACATATAGAGCGCAAGAAAGTTGCGGTCGGGGATGATGTTGAGCGGGGTAGTAGTGCATTCAATGAAGCGGGCAAAAGGGTCTGGGCGTGAGAGCGGCCCGTAAGCGTCATGCAGCGGAGTTGTTGGCTCGTTGCCTCGATTGAGCTCGGTCCAGGTGGAGTGTCAGATCTGCGGTGAGCAAGGAGGGGATGGGAGGTTGTGCGGGCGTTGCCCAAGGGGAAGTGCAACTCTTGGTGGGGTTTGTTCTGCTTCTATTTCTCTTTCTGCCTACTCTAGTTCTTCGGGGTGAGTTCGCCTTCAACTCCCCAAAGTGCAGCATTATCCTATTGTCCTCCACTGGTGGTGCCCCAACTGATGGGGGTGCCTGATGCGCATGTTGCTGATTCCCATGTTCCTCTAGTATTTTCGTCTCCCCATCCTCCGGTCCGTGCTAATTCTTCGTACCACCCTACTGCGAGCCTTCCTAATATAGACGCTCCCTCGCATCTTGCTTTGCCTTTTCTTCTTCTTCCTTGATGCTTAGCTCCTCTGGCTTGTTAGGATCTTTCCACTCGTTTTTGAGTGACGGAAGTGACTAATCTCCCTCGTCACAAACTCCTTTTGCTTCTCCTTCCTGGATCCAGTGAAGGGTTTTAGCTGCAAGGGGGAGCCGCTCCTGTTCTGGTACGCCGAGCTCTTCTTGTTCACTGTCGAAGATACGGTAGGAGGTAGTTGCAAGCTCCATCTGTATCATGCCTTATGACAGCGCAGCGGCACTTTCTGCCTTCTCACTTTCTTCGGTGCACCATGTTACGGGTGTGAAGCAGGCGGTGCAGCGTCTATCAGGCACAGGTTGGTCTAGATTTATCTTGTGAGGGTGAGGATGCGGAGTGTCACCCTACAATAGTCCTAAGCTAGACTTCAGGGTGTTGGCACGAACTCTAGGAGCGATCATAGCTTTGCCTACTTCCTTAGCGCTTGCATATTCACGAGAGAGATTGAAAAGAGTTTCCACTAGGCAAAGATTGCATTACAGAATGATGGCAATGACTATGACAGAATTAACTACATCAGGCACCTAGCAAGCCTGCAGCTAGCCTGGTCGACCGTCAGCACAGCATGGTCGACTGTCTGCCAGCGTTGCATAGAAGAGCCGCCCCAGCACTACAGAAACGAGACCTACCAACGCAGCAGGTCTACGGCGTGTCAACGCTGTAGCAGAGCGGCTGTCCAGTGCTGCACGCGTAAAATACATTAGTGCGCGCATATGCAGGTGCGCGCAGATGGTTGGCCCGACTTGCACCGTTGTGCATCTGTCGACTGTAGTCTGCACCCGATGAGCCACATCGACTTCGGGATACTAGCCCAAAGTCGCCTTTGTCCCTGCGACCACGACGGTGTTCGCGTGCCTCTGCAGAATTTGCCGAGCAGATTACCTGGTCGACCTGGTCGACCACCCAGTGCTCTGGCCGACGCCTCCTTCGTCGACCATAGCTCTTGTTGAGGAACACCCTGGTCTACGGACCCCTCCGTCGACCAGCACTGCATGTACTGTCGCCGAGCTCCCCTCATCAACTTCTGCTCTACACTGTTCAACGGACTGCTTCGTCGACCTCCCCGTTGAGCTACTCCTCCTGGTCGACGGCTTGTCCATCGACTAGCCCAATCAGCTGCATCCGTTGAGCTCTCCTGGTCGACGGCTCCAGCCATGCGCTAGTCGTGTGCAGGTCGACGAGCCACAGAAGAAGGCCGTCGAGCCCCCCTGGTCAGCGGCAACACCGCAGCGATCCTCGGCAGCTCGACGAAGCTCGTCGAGCAGCTCCCTCACTACGTACGGTCGGCTGCTTCTCCTGTGCATCCGACCAGGACGTTGGCATCACCCAAGCGAAGGCGAGGCCAACACTCCATTCTCGTTAACACTCCCTTGCCGCGCTCACACTTGGGCTCCCCAGCCCATACGGTAGCACTCCATGGAGAAGACTCGTCCTCGGCGTGCACCCCACACACAGCACGCCATCACCGCACCAGCCGAGTAGAAGGGCACGGCACCTACTGCTGCACATCATCGTTCTCGTCGCCGACGTTGGCCAGGCGCACTTGGCCGATTGCAACGGAGCACCGGTTGAAAGTCGAAAAGTGCAGCACCTTCGTCACGAAGTCGGCTGGCTGCTTGGTGGTCGGGATGTGCTTCACCACGAATTTCCCACGCCTCACCATATGCTATAGCCATGCATAGCGTCACTCCATGTGCTTGAGGTTGCCCATCAGCCCAAAGCCTTGTTGTCCAACCGAAGGACAGTCGGATTCCCAGCATTTAGCTGCTAGAACTCTGCAAGGAAGAAGCTAAGTTGGCGTCATTCCTTGCCAGTGTCCGTGGTCACCACGTACTCCGACATTGTCGAGGACAGCGTTGCGCACTTGATGCGCGAGCTCGACTAGGAGATAGTGGCCCCTCCGAAGACGAACACGTAGCCACCCATGCTCGTCCTGTTTTGCTTGTCGCCCGCGTCGTCGGCGTCCACGTAGCCGACCAGCTTAGGCGACTCTGGTCCACTGCCGAACTCAAGGGCGGTGTCGCGGGTGTCGGCGAGGTAGGCGTGGCAGTGGCCAACCTCGTGCCAGTGCTAGTTGCTCCTCACCGTGAGGCCGCTCCCCAGCTTGCTGCAAACGAAGGCGATGTTCGGCCTCATTGTCGTCGCCACGAACTGCAGCGAGCCGACCTTTTGCAGGTTTCTCTTTCCCGCGCTCCTACGCCTACTCGTCGTCGAATGTCAACTTGGCGTAGGCGTCTACCGAGATCGGCGTCTTGGGGATGCGCCCGGTCCGCCCCTCATCGATGAAACGCCCGCACAGCTTGTTGGCATAGTTCTGCTGGTGCATTTACAACTTCCTCGCTGGCCTGTCACGCACGATCTCCAGCCCGGGTACTTCACGACCAGCGAGATCTCACGCAACTCAAAAGTGGCCTCCAGCAGCTCCTTCAGCTCTTCCAGCATCGCGGTGCTACTGGTCGTCAACGTAGACCAGCACCCAGCAGGTCACTCCGCCGTCGCCGACCTTGAAATAGAGCGTCGTGTTGACTTGGCTCTTCTTCCAGCCAGCACCCAGCAGCACGTCATCGTGACCCCTGTACCACAGCAGCGATGACTGTTCCAGCCCGTAGAGGCTCTTCAGTAACTCACACACCGGGTAGGTCCCGTCGTTGAAGTAGTCCATCTTGTACATGTACAGCACCCGGTCGAGCTTACTCTGCAGAAAGGCGTTCTTCATGTCGAGTTGCATCAGGTTGAGGTCGAGGACAACGACAATGTCGAGGAAGATCCTCAGCGTGACGTAGCTGCTTATTGGCGAGTACGCCTCGTCATAGTCAGTGCCGTACACCTGTGTGAAGCCCTTCACGACTAGCCTCGCCTTCTCGCGCTCAACGGTGTCGTCAATGCGGTACTTGGTCGTCAGCACCCACCGGTTCTTCATGGTGTTCACCCCGCGTGGGCGTTTGACTAGCTCCCATGTGCCCATGCCGATGAGGCTGCAGATCTCTTCATCCATGGTGGCATTCGACCAGCTCCCATGTGCCCATGCCGATGAGGCTTCGCCCTTCCAGCTCGCCAGCTCCTCCTTCACCGTCATCGTGGCGACGTCCCAGCGGTGCTTGGGGTCGGCGCGCATATCGGGGTCAAACTCGGGCAGGTCAATTTCCGCCTTAGCATTGTTGAGCAGTGTGGTGAAGGCACCTGGTGGCAGACAGGTATGGTAATTCAGCCACTTTGGTGGCCTCTGAGTTTGACTTGAGCGTTGCAGCTCAGGCTTCTGGACCAGAACCTCCACCACGTCATAGTCGGTGGACTCTTCTCCTGCCGGCAGCTCCCCTTCCTTGTCGATGTCCTCGTCATCGACCAGCTGCTTCGCCAGTGTTGGACCTTCGTCTGTCTGCTCCCCTCTCGTCGACCTCCTTGCCGACATCTCCTTCATCAATAGCTCCCCTGTCAACTTGCCCATCTGCTCCCCTGTCGACCGGACTTTTGCTGCTGCCCCCTTCTACACTTGCTCCCGTGTCTGTTGCGTCCCTGTCGACAGCTGCACGTCCTCGTCAATGAGCTTGGCGTCTATCGGCCGCTGGCGATGCCACTAGCCGACGCCACGAGCGACGCCTCAAAGCTCCCCTCATCACCGGTGGCCGACATATGTGTCGATGCAGGCCCATGTGCAACGAGGTTGGGAGGAGCAAGAACAGGGAGCAGAGGAAGGACTTCCTCGCCGTCCTCATCAGCAGGCTCGTCAACCTCGTCGAGCAGAGGGAACGTCACCGTCGAGGTGTCCGTTGGCGAGTGTGCCTGCGTCCGCCCCAACGCCGGCCCATGCATCGCCTTCCACACCTCCAGCGACATCGTCTCGTAGAAGATAACCTCGACCGATGTGACCACCTTGTTGTCGGTCAAGTCCAGCACTTCCCAGCCCTTGCTCTCTAGCGACATGCCCAGAGGAAGTCCTCAGCAAGCCTTCAACGCCAGCTTCCCACCGCGATGCTGCTCGGGGACCATGAATTGCACCATGCAGCCCCGCACATGTGCCAGCGTGAGGCCGGGCTTCTTCCTGGTCAGCAGCTGGTATGGAGTCATCCACAGTGGCGTCGCCGACCCCTCCAAGCAGTTGCGCACCCAGATAGCTTGTCGGAGGGCGAGGTGCCACCAGTGGTGCTGCACGCCCATGTGCAGCAGCATCGCCTGTACGGACTCGACGACCGTTCGCATCTCCCGCTCAGCCATGCCATTCTGCTGCGGAGTGTAAGGGCATGTCAGGTCGTGGACAATACCCTTCCCATTGACGAAGTTGGTAAACTCCTTCCCCAGGAATTCGCCACCGCGGTTGGAACGGAGCATCAGCGCCGACTTCTTCGCTTGCCACTCCACCAGCACCAGCCACTGCCTGAACTCCCACAGCACCTCGCTCTTCTTAGCGACTGGCATCACCCGCACGAACCGAGTGTGGCAATCCTTCAGCAACAGGAAGTACAAGTCAATATGTATGACTGCCAGGGCCTCCTCGACATCCGAGCCTTTGTCGGGGAAGGTGTGTCGCGCCAGCTTCCCTCCGACGCATAAGACGCACGGTAGATCAGCCCCGGTCGACGGCTTGATGTCGAGGCTGGTTGTGACTTCATGCTTAGCCAAGCTCTTGATCATGTCAACGCCGACATGTGCGAACCTCTCGTGCCATTGATCAGAGGTCGACTTCTTTGCAGAAGCAATCATCCGCAAAGCCACCACCTCGGTCGACGGCGATAGTGCAGAGGAGACGGCCGGTGTAGCGCGCTCGGCCGAGCACCTTGCCTGCACTCGACACGAGCAGGTGCCCATCGCCGTCGTCCTGTAGCTTTACACCGCTCTCCTTCAGCTCGCCAGGTGACAACAGGTTCGCCTACGCTCCCATAACATAGAGCACATCGGTGATGGGGACCCGCTTCCCAGCCTCTTCTTGCAGAGCGACGGTGCCACACCTTCAACGATTTGTAGAGCTCCGTTGAAGCCACTCACATGCTCCACGTCGTTGCTCAGCGCCATGTCGACGAAGACCTTCTGCGTCCCCATGAGGTGGTGTGAGCAGCCGCTGCTGAGCAGCACCACCATCGGGTTTGCCTACACAGCTGCTGCAATTGCTTGGAAGTCCTCGCTAGCCTCCGGCGCCAGCGAGACTGACGGCTCTACCACGCCGACCATCGAGTATGACGCCTCCTCGTCACCTCGGCCTTTGTCGCTGGAGTTGTCTGTGTCCTTCGCCGACGATGTCTTCTTTGACGTCCACTTCTCCCTGCACGACTTTTCATCTCAACGGGGGCGACGATTGATAGACCGACCACGACCTCCCTTGTTGTCATCCTCGTTGTTGTCGTTGCGGTCGGGGCACTCGTAGTAGAGATGATCGGGGTCGTGGCAGATCCGGCACTCCCGCCGTTGACCCACACCTCCTCGGCCCTTGTCCTGCGTCGACCTCTTCTCGTCGACGTCCATTATTGATAGCCCGGCTTCCCACACTGTCCCTACTGTCGATTTTGCTTCGCCGGGGCAGTGTAGTTCACCTACAGAAGGAGCTCTATGGGCTGCTCTGCCTCCAGCAGAACCTCGTCTTTGATGATGTAGCTGGTGAGGGGGTCCTCGTTAAGGGACGCACACGTGTCGGGCACCATCATTATCCTCTTCATAAGGTTGTAGTTGCGCGGCAGTCTCTTGATGACGTGGGTGATGTAGGACGACGTTGAGTATCCGACGCCCACCATCCGCATCTCAGCCAGTATCTGTCGAGCGCGATTGCAGTTTCTCGTCGTCGACTCCTGCTTGCCCATCCAGAGATGTGTCATCTGCTCCTCTAGCTGACCAATGTATAGGTCGTTTGTCGCCTGGTACGTTGATAGGATGAATCCCCACACTTGGTGACCAGCATCCAGTCGCTCTCGACACGACCTAGGCGCTATCTACACCACTGGCGAGCAGCACCTCGAGATGACCATGAAGGTGAGCAGGTGAGTAGCACGAAAC
Source organism: Closterium sp. NIES-65 (assembly GCA_948144175.1). Taxonomy (NCBI): domain Eukaryota; kingdom Viridiplantae; phylum Streptophyta; class Zygnematophyceae; order Desmidiales; family Closteriaceae; genus Closterium; species Closterium sp. NIES-65. The sequence continues at coordinate 6,203,588 of CANXME010001053.1, read as the reverse complement.
TCCCCACGCAAATTGACCTCATCCTCAAGGGGAATTGGCACGGTGTCGTTGACCTTGCAGTAGTGTGGTGGTGATTTTGTTCGGTGTGAACTTGAAGTGACCATACGTTGGAGCGATCCCATCCACCATCACGCGCGTCGTCGATATGGGCCTCCCACTGCTTCGTTGAGGAGAGCGACGTCGACAATCGACGTTGACATGGGAGCTGCCTATCGCTGCCGTCGACCACTGCACTCGCGCTTGACTCCTGTCGACACCACCGTCAACCTTGATCACCTCTCTCTTCTTTGTGCCTTCGCTGCCGCTGACTCGTGTACCGCCGTTGACCTCATGATCGATGCCACCATCGTTTTGCACAGGTCAAGGAGATCCAGGATGGAAAGGGTGCTTTATCGTCCACTGCGCTCAGATGCCCAGCTCGGTGATCACCAAGAGGATCATCCCGTACTCGCCATCCTCGTTGCATTTCCTCACATCAGCCAAACATGCTTCCAAGGTGTCCTTTACCGCGCCGGCCGTTGGCAGGGTACGCATCATGGTTGCAACAACTTAGTAGGTGCAAAAGTCAGCTCCTATCTGAAGGTAATATGTGGAGCCATCCACGCACACCGCTCCATGCGGAGAGACACTCTACAATAGTTGTGAGCTAGACTACAGGGTGTTGGCACGAACTTTAGGAGTGATCGTAGCTTTGCATGGTTCCTTAGCGCTTGCACACTCACGGAAGAAATTGGCAAGAGTTTCAACTATGCAAAGATTGCATTGTAGAATGATAGCAAAAACAATGACAAAAATGATTACATTAGGCACCTAACAACCCTGCACCTAGCTGAGAAAACTGAAACGAGAATCATGCACTAAGGAACGAAAGTGGTACAAATGTGCAACCCTAGAAATGTGTACCCCATATAGGCTACCCCACTATAGCCTACGCAACATTATAATTTGACACACCCTCATAGGCAAAGCGGGGGAGAACAAGGGATCCCAAGACCAGTCAAGCAAAGCAAGGCAAAGCTCAGGGTAGATCACGAAGTCACCACACATTCCGAGCACAAGTTTAAGGCCAGACCGCCAGTTCACATGCAAGAGCACATATATATATAAAAAGCTAAACAAACAAGAGCAGGAGTATACATATGTAACAGTACAAGCAAGGTCAAGAAGTGAGCAAGTGAGGCAAGACAAGCAAAAGACCAAGCTGGGTACAGAAGCGCTGATGATCACAAGGCGCAAGTGACTTAGTGAAGATATCAGCAGTGTTGGCCTCAGAGGCCACGTACGCAAGTTGCAACTGACCACGCTGCTGCAGCTCACGAGCAAGAAAGTAGCGGAGAGCAATGTGCTTCGTTTTGTGCTCCAGACGCTGCTCCTCACACAAGGCCAGCATGGCCTTGTTGTCCACGTACAGCACTGGAGGAGAACGAGGCAGCTCTCCTAGGTCAGTCAGCAGGTAGGTGAGCAAGCGAAGCTCCTGAGCAGCCATGGCTCTGGCGTAGATCTCAGCCTCACAACTAGAGCCGAGAACGGAAGACGAGTATCTCTTCTGCAGCTCGGACTTCACGTGGGCGAGTCCAGCAGTGTCAGTAGTGGCAAAGACCAAGTCGTCGACGTACACGAGGATGTAGAACGGCGGCAAAGAGAGGTCTCGGTGCGCAGAAACAACGACGGGTCAGCAGTAGAGGGAGCAAACCTAAGAGCCGCAAGTGTAGTCCTCAGTGTGTCGTGCCACTCACGCGGTGCCGGGCGGAGACCGTAGACTGGCCGCCGGAGGCTCCACTGGGTGCCAGGAGGAAAAGTCCAAGTGAAGCCAGGTGGGCGGCGCAGCCAGATCTCCTCGTGCAGGCTACCCTGCAAGAAAGCAGTGCTGAAATCAAGAGAGTGAAGCTCATAGTCACGCTGAGCGGCTATGTGCAGCAGCACCCGAAGACTGGTCATCTTTGGGGTGGGAGAGAAGGTCTGAAAGTAGTCAACTCCCTGCCGCTGTCTGAAGCCACGAGACACGTACCGCGCCTTGAAGACAGGTGGAGAACCTGGCGGCCGCTTCACCCTGAAGATCCACATGCCACTGAAGAAGTTCGCCCCAGGTGGAGGAACCGCGTCAACGTAGGTGCCTGTGGACTTCCAAGAAGCCATCTCTGCATCCATAGCTGCCTGCCACTGAGAGGAGTAGGGACCCTCTATGGCCTCCGCGTAAGAGCGCGGAGTCGGGATGTCAAGTGCATCCAGGTCTCGCTCAGGGGTAAGCAATACGGACACGAGATGAGCTGAAGTAGTAGCCAGACACTGGAACTCCTCCTGCTTGTCCTCAAGGACGTCCGTGCCAAGAGCACACTCACCCCCGACGGACGGAGGACAGACAGACGCAGACTCAGCAACAAGACTAGCAGCGTAGTCTAGACGACAACGAGCAGCAAAGTCGACGAGCTCAGCAACAAGAGCAGACGCAGCTGAAGACTCAAAGGAGGGGGCAGTGACGACAGTAGCAAGGAGACGCGTGACAGTAGGACTGGCAGCACGAAGAGAGTCCGACTCCGGGTCGGTAAGTGCAGGAAGAGAGGACTCAGGAGGAGAAGGCAAAGGGGCACGCAGAGGAGCAGTGGACGGACGCAGAGACATCCGGTGCGTGCCAGGGACAGGAGGAGGACGCTGACGCGAACTGCGACCACTAGTGCGAGCAACACGACCAGGCAACGCAGGACGAGACGCAGGCTCACGACGCTCATCAAGACCTCTAGTAGGACCAGTGTTCGGAGGAGGAGTAGGCAGTGGGGAGGCCGGCGGTAACTGTGACTATGACTTGACAGGCGGTGGACACTGTAAGGGAGGAGGAAGACCAAGAACCTGCTGAAGGAGCGGAACGAAGTACGGCCGAATCCACGCGGCGACTTCAGACACAGCAGGGACAGCACCAGCACCCTCAGCGGCAGCACCAGCGCCAACAGTACCTCCAGCTGCAGTACCTCCAGCAGCACCAGCAGCACCCGCAGCGAGACCGCCGCCAGGACTGATAGCAGTAGCCTCAGCGCCAACACCCTCAGCAGCGCCAGCTCCAGTCGTACCCGCAGGCCCAGCAGCTCCAGCACTCCCACGACGAACACCTCCAGGACTGGCGGCACCAGCACCCTCAGCAGTCAAAGAAGCTCCAGCTCCAGCATTACGCCTCCAGCGCCGGGCAATCCACTCGCGCAGCTCCTGCGGAGAGAGTGGCTCCCGCCGAGATGAAGCACCCGGAGAACCTCGAGGCCCAGCACCGCAAGACGCCACACGAGCAAGTCCACCGGCCGCTGGCTCCGCACCCCCAGGCTCAGCAGCTCCAGACGTGACACCCCCAGGCTCAGCAGCTCCGGACGTAGCACCCCCAGGCTTAGCACCCCCAGGCGTAGTACCCCCAGGCTCAGCACCTCCAGACGTAGCACCCCCAGGCTGAGCACCCCCAGTCTAAGCACCCCTAGGATCAGCACCCCCAGTCTCAGCACCCCCAGACGCAGCACCCACACGCGCAGCACCCCCAGAGTCGGCACCCCCAGGCTCAGCACCGGCAGCAGCACCAGAGTCACCAGTAACCTCGACAGGCTCGAATGCGTCTACCTGGGACACACGTGAAGGGGCAGGACCCTGAGGGGGGAGGGGGTGTACCGGGGGGGGACCTGGCACAAGGAAGAGCGGAGGCGGGGGGAGGGAAGGAGTGCGGTAGGGGAAGAGACGGTAGTAGGGGACCGACTCGTCAAACGTGACGTCCTGGGAGGACAGAACACAACGAGAGGTGGGGTGGTAGAACTGCCACTCTGGCACTTCAGGGGGGAAGCCAAGGAAGACACAAGGAGCAGCACGAGGGGACAGCTTGTCCGCAGACAAGTCGCGGACAAACGCCCGAGATCCCTAGACACAAAATGCAGACGCATCGCCTACCTTCCCTGTCCACAGCAAAGCTGGGGAGGTCTCCGGCATAGAGACCCTGGGGTGAAAGTTGATCTGATGCGCCGCGTACCGAACCGCAAACGGCCAAAGAAAATGGGGGGCAGCCACATGCATCATGGACGTACGGGCGACGTCCATGACCATGCCAATGCGGCGCTCAGCAATCCCATTTTGCTGTGGAGAGTCCGGAAGCGCAAAGGTCTGGCGGATACCTCGCGCACGGCAGTAGGCTCGCAGAAGGCTAGAGGAGAACTCTCCACCTCGGTCAGAGTGCAGACGTAGAACAGGAAAGTCCGAGCCGAAGCTCCTCCTGAGCTGGAGACGAGCTGCGCGGATCGAGTCGATCAACACCTCAGTGACATCACCCTTGCTACGCAAGGGGAAGACTGTGGTGTAACGCGAGTAGTCGTCAACCACCAGCAGAAAGTAGCGCTCGTGACCGTGTCCACGGACGCGGGCCGGCCCCACACGTCCATGTGAAGCGTCTGCAGCGGGGCCTCTGTCGGGGGAAACTGAGAGGAGTGAGGGGCAGCCCGTTGCCGCCCCTCGACACAGAGGACGCAAGAAGGACCAGGCCCCGGAGGAAGGGGAGGGAGGGACCGGGGAAGACCAGAGACAAGGACACGGGAAGCCATGCCTTGGAGGCGAGGCAGGGAGGGGTAACCAAGATGGTGGTGCCACAGGAGAGTCTCGTGAGACAGGAGGCGACACGAGCAGTGGGCAGACTCACGACCAGACCTGGACGCTGCAGCAAACACCTGACCCGATGCAGCTACCTGGCAAGACGCAAGGACAGGAGGAGACTCAGTGGTCGGGGTGTACAGGCTCGACCCGAGCCGACGCGTAAACGTGGCCAGGTGCTGGCCTATGCGAGCGTCCAAGCAGTGGGTCACCCGCTGACTCGCAGGATTAAACTGGTGAACCCCCGCATCCTGTAGGTCAGCATCACTCACCATGTTCGTAGAGAACGAGGGGAGGTAAAGACCAGACAAGGTGCCAGAGGGGGCAGCCGGACACCGGAGGACAGTGGAGAAGTGAGAGAGGACAGGATCCCCAGAGGGGTCTGCCAGGGAGACTGCAACCGGCCGACCAAGCGGCGTGAGTGTGGTGCGGTCTCGAAAGAAGGAGCGAGAAGCCCTTGAGTCAAGTGTGAAGGTGAGGGAGGCCGAAGCCGACGCGGAACCTGAGAGCGCAGACTCACCAGCACCTGAGGACGCAGACGCACTAGCACCTAGAGCAACAACCACACTGGCACCTAGAGCAGCAGCCTCACCAGCACCTAGAGCAGCAGTCTCAATGCCCAGGTCGGGCAAGAAACACCGGTAACAGTCACCCTCATCACTAATAGTCACAGCATACATGGCAGCAAGAATAGCATCAAAGTCAAGATCAAAGATAGCTACACCTGCCCTAGACAGCTCTCCCCAGCGGGGGATCTCAGTGGCCTCCGGGAACTGGTGGCGCCAAGCGTCCATCAGGCGGCCAAAGCAGCGCTGGGTGGGGTGGGCACCCCCACACTGCTCACCCGCGCGGTCGCCGGTGCGAAGGACGTAGGTTGCACGGACCAAAACCCCCACCACGCTGACGTGCAGCGTACCACTCACGGAGCTGCTGAGGGGGGGGGATGTCCCGAGAACGCTGCTGCTACTGCTGCTGGCGCTGACCACCACCGGAGCCGCTCCGCTGTGAAGCGCCACCCCGACCAGCTCCACCTCCTTCACCACCGCCTCCTCCACCCCCGCCACCACCGCCGCCTCCGCTCCCACCGCTACCGCCTCCGCCGCCTCCGCCTCCACTGCTGCCACCGACACCTCCACCCCCGCCACCACTCCCACCGCCACCCCCACTCCCTCCGCCGCCTCCACCGCCACCCCCACCACCCCCGCTAGCTCCTCCCGCGCCCTTGCCCCCTTTGCCCTTGCCAGAGCGGCGTCTCGCGCTAGGGGCAGACGCTGCACCGACCGACTCAAGACCAACGAGGTCGGCCGCAGCAGCAGAGGCGACAGAGGGCAAAAGGGGGGGAGGGGAACACCCCTCAAAGATGGGGGTGCGAGGGTCACCACGAGAGGCCCCTATAGCGACTATGCTCTTCTCCGCTGCTAGGAGGGCCTTCTCTAGGAGGTCAACACTGAGAGTGGTGGGACAGATTGAGAGGAAGTGGTCTCTGACTACACGAAGGGAGTCAGGGAGGCGGGTGACTATATAATAGAGAGTGATGTACATGGGGGGGGGGTTCTTGGCGCAGAACTCAGTAGGAAGCGCAGCGCGGTTGCAAGTGTCACTAGTGCGGAGGTGCGTAATGAGGTCAGCTACTGTGGGAAAGGCAGCAAGGTCAGGGAAGAGGTACGGTAGCATGAGGCGGCTCAGTGCAGCAGTGGCAGGGGACGAGTAGTGCGCAACAACAGCGTTGTACAAGGTCTGAGCACTCTTGTACTGACTAAAGTGCGCGCGCTTAGTGGTAGGCAGGTGGTGACGCACAGCAAGACGTGCAATAGCATCACGAGTGGCCCACTGTGAGCGAACAGTGCGTCGGCATCAGCAGCATGGGCAGGGGAGGCACCAGAGGTGAGGTCAAAGAGGGAGAGACCATCTGCCCTATTGCACTGTAGGAAAAGCTGCAGGCCATCTACCCAGACGTCAAAGTCAATGGCCCGACCCTCAGCGTCAAAAGCGAGAACACTGGGGGTAGCCATGACTGAAGTGGACTAGCAGCGCTAACTGTAGGGCAGGGGCAGTGCAGTGACAGAGATGCTGCTCTCACCAGACAAGGCGGTTCGAGCAGCTCAGCAGCACAGCAGCTCGGCAACACGGCGGCTCGGGCGACTCAGGCGGCTCGGCAGCAATTGTGGCTCGGCTCCTCAGCTGATCAGGCGGCTCGGGCGGCTTGGGCGGCTCGGGCGATGTAGTGGTGCGGGCGGCTCGGCTGCGTAGGGCGGCAGGGCCGCTGGTAGGGTAGCGGGGCCGGGCTGTAGGTAGGGCGACGGGGGCGGGTCGAAGAAGGGTGACGGGACCGGTGCGCAGGGTGGGCGACGGGGCCGGGGCCGGGGCGCAGGGAGGGCGACGGGGCCGGGGTTACGGTAGGGCGACGGGGTCGGTACGCAGGTAGGGCGACGGGGCCGGGGCCGGGGTGCAGGTAGGGCGACGGGGCCGGGGCGCAGGTAGGGCAACGGGGCCGGGTCGACGGTAGGGCGACGGGGCCGGTACGCAGGTAGGGCGACAGGGCCGGGGCGCAGGTAGGGCGACGGGGCCGGGACCGAGGGAAGGGCGACGGGGCAGGGTCGACGGTAGGGCGACGGGGCCGGTACGCAGGTAGGGCGACGGGGCCGGGGCCGGGGCGCAGGTAGGGCGACGGGGCCGTGTCGACGGTAGGGCGACGGGCTGGGGCCGGGGCCGAAAGTAGGGCGATGGGGCCAGGGTCGCAGACGGGGCGACGGGGCCGGGGCGCAGGTAGGGCGACGGGGCTAGGGCCGGGGCGCTGGTAGGGCGACGGGGCTAGGGTCGCTAGGGGCAGCTCGAATGAGGGGCCGCTAAGGCGGCTCGACGTGGCCGCTGGGGCGGCTCGACGAAGAAAGAGAGGGGAGCGCGACTCGTGCTGAGCGCGCTCCGGGCAGGAGGGAAAATAAAATTTCGACTTGGTGGGCCCTAGGCACAGTTCCCACGAGGGAACCTGCTTGATACCATGAGAAAACTGAAACGAGAATGATGCACTAAGGAACAAATGTGGTACAAATGTGCAACCCTAGAAATGTGTACCCCATATAGGCTACCCCACTACAGCCTACACAACATTATAATTTGACACTAGCCTGGTCAACCGCCAGCACACAGCATGGTCGACCGCACGCCAGCATTGCGTAGAGGAGCCGCTCCAGCACTGCAAAAACGCAACCTATCAACGCACCAGGTCTACGGTGTGCCAACGCTGTAGCAGAGCGGCTATCCGGCGCTGCACCCGTAGAATACACCAGTACGCACGTATGCAGGTGCGCGCAGACGGTTGGCCTGACTTCCACCGTTGTGCATCTGTTGGCTGTGGTCTGTGCTTGATGAGCCACGCCAGCTTCGGGATACCAGCCCGAAGTCGCCTTCGTCTCTGCAACTTCGACGACGTTCGCGTGCCTCCGTAGAACTCGCCAAGCAGGTTACCCGGTCGCCCTGCTCGACCCCCCAGTGTACTTGTCGACGCCTCCCTTGTCGACCATGGCTCTCGTCGAGGAGCACCCTAGTCTACAGACCCCTCCGTCGACCAGCACTAGGTGCTGTCATTGTTCTCCCCTCATCGATTGGTGCTCTACACTAGTCGACGGACTGCTTCGTCAACCTCCCCGTCGAGCTACTCCTCCTGGTCGACGGCCCATCCGTCAACTAGCCCAGTCAGCTGCAGCCGTTGAGCTCCCCTCGTCAACGGCTCCATCACCGCGATAGTCCTATGAAGGTAGATGACTACCTCTTCGACTTGCCCCACAGAAGAAGGCCGTTGAGCCTTCCTAGTCGTCGGCAACACCGTAGCGATCCCTTGTAGTTGGACGAAGCCCGTAGAGCAGCACCTTCACTGGGTACGGCCAGCTGCTTCTCCTGTGCATTCGACCAAGACGTTGGCGTCGCCCAAGCGAGGGCAAGGCCAACGCTCCATTCCTGGTAATAGAGGACTACGCGTGATCCAGGGCCGCCCGTCTGGGTGTTTCTATGAGTTTTCGTTTTTATAGGCGAAGTGCAATGGAATAAGGTCTACGAGTTCATCCGAAGTAGCTCTGCAGTCGGAAATGTCAAAAGTCGAGCACGTAAACTTCGCTGATGGAGCGCGCTCGCCCGAGGTACTTGCGGTCTTCCCCGAGTGTGTTGGGTGGAGCAAAGTGGAGAACAAGGTCGCACGTGTAGAGGTCGGCGGTGAACGTGACTCCACAGTCGTAAAGTGCCCCTCGGAAAGTAAGTCAAAGCGTAGGTTTGCCACGTACATCACATCATTCAAGGTAATGTATGTGTTACAGTCTCGTGCCTAAGCACGACTATGCTTGTGCGTTCGCTCGTAGCTGGTTGTTGTTGGCGACAGTGACGTAAGGGGCCATGGGGGTGGCAGGGACGTTGGAGACATATCGAAGTGATCCCACTATGTGCTGGCCACAGCAGCTGTCCAGGTACCAATTGTAATAATTCTCATTTTTACTGCACAAAAGCAGTGCGAGTCGCGACGAGATGATGGTCGTCGTGTCGACCGTAAGAAGATATTTTTCCTCGCGCCATCCCAGGGGAATTGGTCGTTGATCGTGGCGGTGGGTGCGGGCGTTCCCGCAGCTGGATTGGTAAGTTCCAATCTTGGAACTTACTAAGACATGGACTCGAGTGGAACAAGCTTGGCGTCGCGACGAGAGCGCCTAGCTTTCTACGTTGACAACCGTGAAGAGCGACGAAGATCCCGTCGCCATTATTGCAAAATTTGCAAGGTCTTTGGACACTCAACGGATCAGTAAAAATTCCGATCCAGCAATTGCCACTCGAACTCCACTCACCACAATAAGTGGGTCGGTCGACAAGACGCTTGTCAGTTTCAGTCTCAACCTCAAGCTTCCCATCCACCTGCACAGCAACACCAGTAGTAGTCACAAGCACCTTTGAGCAAGGAACATAATTGCTAACATGGCGACGAGACGACACGCAAAAGCTACTACACATAACGCAAATGTGGAACCCACCGGCGAGTTAATTCAGCCTGAAGTGGACCACAATAATCCCTTCACCAACAGACACTACTACTACAAAGATGAAGACAAACAAATATTGGAACTATTGCTCGTGATACCATGTTTTATTGGAAAGTGAGGAGAGCGGCGCATGAGGCGGCTTATGAGATTACCCCCCTCTGTCGAAGTAGCGCCTTGCAGGGTTTCCACTCAGGCCTGAGTCCTTGGAGTACGATGTTGACGAAGATTTCAACAGTGATTAATATATGAATTTGCTTTCTCCCCGTGCCCCATCTTATCTCCATGACTTGCTGCTGGAGCCTGCTGGAGGTGACTAAGTTCTTCAGCTGATTTACCTCAATGAGGTGCTTCTAGGCTTCCAACGCTGAAGCAGCGCTTTCCTTGTAAGAGCGGATGTTGAGTTGCTCTGCGGGGGTCATATTTCTTAGCAGCAGACTATACGCCATTAGAGACTCGATGTATTACTAAGCCCGTGCATCGTCGGTGTCATTTACTGCGTTAAATTAGGAGCCGTCGAAGTAATGGTAGATCTGCGCCGTTTGTAGGAGGAGATCGAGCTCAAAACTCCATGTATAAAAATCTTTACCGTCAAACGCGGTGCTTGTCTTGATTTTTGAAACGTTGAAAATCCGTGCTTGTGCAGAGTTGATAGTTTCATCACTTGGACGGGGGGGTCTGTTGGTGTTGAGTTGTTTGTGTCAAGGGAGAAGGTGTGCGGGGCGGTTTCGCGCCCGTTTTTAGCCGGTTGAGAGGTTGTGCTGGTTGTGAGGAGGTTCTCGCGTTGCCATTCCGCAATGCGTGGAGTTCTTTCTCCATCGTTGATAGTCGTTCAAACAGTTGTTCAAGTGCGGTGGTACGGATCATAGTTGTCGCCTCATTTGTCGCGGCCGGGTTGGTTTGGCCTTCAGCCGTTAGATTGGCTTGGCCTCCGGATTCTCAGGTCATTTTGGTTCGAAAGCGTGTGCCGCTCGCCAGCTTCGATCTTGCGAAGATTTTGGTGGTAGTAATGCGAAGAATCCCTGAGTAGCTCTCATACCATGTTACAATCCTAAAGGGACTTAACTAGGGATTGGCTAAAGGTTGTTCGCAGGTACACCTAACCATCGCTATTTTCTATCGGTCTATTTTCAACCCCCATGCGTGCTAAGGGTATACACCCTTCATAACATTTTGACCGAGGGTTGTGTGGGACGTCATACATTTTACGTAGAGTGATGTTCCTGACACCTGAAAGCTACGCAATGGGATGTGATACAGAAAAACAGACTTCACGGTAGTGGTAGTTGTCCTAACTCGTCCGATTGAAATTTCTAGCTCCAACATTTGACGTCATTCTTATCCCCAAATCTAGGTCTCTGTGTAGCACCCCCAAAAGTAGGGCAGGGTAACTATCAAAATCAAGAACAATGCACGGTGGGGGCTTGAAATTATCGGTGGTTAGGTGTAGTGTTGGGGCGGAAGTTTTTACCTCAGGTCAGGGTGAATGTGAATGAGTAAGATGATAAAAACATGCATATGTGAAAGTTCTTCGCTAGTAAGGCTTAGGAGCCATAGCTAGTAGGTCGAGTGAATTGAGTATCGAGCAAGTTGAAAAGGAGAGAATGAATGTTGAATAATAGCAAAGAGATACAACATATAGTCAAGAAACTAGAGGTGCACCACCAAAAAGAAGACAAGATGAATACACTACACCTAAACCACAAGCAGTTACATAAAATAACTTTGACACGCCCCCATAATTGCTTCTGGTAAGAAGTGTAGTTATCACCCCCTGGAGGGGTACACAAGGCAGAGTGCGCAGCAAAACAGGAGAGGGCAGGCAAGGAGGAGGAGAGAGAGAGGGAGAGAGAGGAGAGGAGGTGGTAGGCTCTGGTTGGTCACCCCCTACATCCCCTCACCCTCCCCCTCCCCCTCCCCCCCACACTGCTGCAGTAGCAGTGTGGTGGTTTTTCTTCCCGCCACGCACCCCGAGCGCGAGGTGGTTTTCTGCCCGCCACGTGCTCGAGGCGTGTGGTGGTTTCCTGCTCGCCGCGCGCCCCGGGCGCGCGCCGCGGTTTCGTCGCCCGTCGTGGCGCCCCTGGGGCCCGCCCGCTGTCCCCTCTCGTTGCCCGTCGTGGCGCCCTGGGGGCCTGCGCGTTTCCCCCCCTCCCGTCGCCCGCCGCGGCGATTTCGTCGCCCGTTCTGGCGCCCCGGGGGCCCGCGCGTTGTCCCCTCTCGTCGCCCCTCGTGGCGCCCTGGGGGCCCGCGCGTCGCCTGTCGACGCGCCCCGGAGGCCCGCGCATCGCCCCCTCCCATCGCCCGTCGTGGCGCCCCGGAGGCCCGCGCGTCGCCCCCTACCGTCACCCGTCAAGGCGCCCTAGGGATCAGCGCGCCACCTCGCTTCCACTCGCCCGCTGCCCTAGCTGCTGCCTGTGTATCTGCCCCACGCCACCTGCGTTGAGGGTGTGGGGGTGGTGGGTATGGGGGTGGCAGGTGTGCGTCATCCCTTGCTCCTCCTCCTCCTCTCTCTCCCACTGCTGTAGCTGCCATTGAGGGGGGTGGGTGTGTGGGAGCCGAAGGAGTCGCGCTAGGGGGGTGACACGGGATTGGAGCTAGGGGTGCAGCAGGGGGTGTGTGAAAAGGGGGACAGTTGGGGGAGGTTGAGCGGAGGCAGGCGTCGTGTCGTCAGCAGCGCCAGTAGTCTGGGGCTCTTCTGTGGTAGCCCAGCGAGTCTGCTGCGCCAGTCGCCCGTGGGTCCGTTCCTTCTGCCACTCGTCTTAGCCGCGGAGCCAGGTACTCTAGTAGTCCGGAGCGCTGCTCCGGTAGCCGTTGTGCCAGCCGCTCCTGTTGCCCATGTGTCTGCAGCTTTAGCCGTCGCCTCCTATCTCCTCTCCTCTCACAGTCCCGCCTCCTCCTCCTCACTTGCCCTTTGTGAATGCCTCTAGCTTTGCTTGCACTTCTGAATCTGCTCTATGACTGCTTGATGTGCTGATTACACCCCACTTTGACAATGGGGGTGTGTCAGAATGTGATATTTGTCTAGCCTGCAGTGGGGTACTCTATAGCGAGTATAGCCCAAATGAGGGTTTCCTATATGTACTCAACTGCATGCTAGTGCAAACCCTCTTTTCTGTTCAAACTTTCTGCTAATGTTTCTGACATGTTCAAGTTTGGATTTCCCTTCACCCACCACGCTCAAATGTCTAGTTGACTCCCAAAATGTTGCCATAGCTTTTCATGTGGATCTACGAACGTGCTTATTACTTCGATTGTACATCTCCAACATTCAAGAAGCCAGCAAGTTTGAACTCTTTTCTGACCCAAGTTTTTTAGTGCAACGCACCTGAGGGTTCCATTTTGCCCTTCCCTTGTATCTAAGTAATGGTTTCCAATAGGAGGACCCCCCTACATATTTTCCTGCCCCCCCAACCCCGGCCCTTCTTTATCGAATCGCACTAGAGAGCGCCAACCCTGGATGCGTGTTGCGGAAAGTCACTACACAACGGGAGTGGACTATGAAGGAGGGCACGGGGTTGTGCGGGTGATTGCAGCGCTCTAGTAGCATTCTAGTAATGTTCTTACTTTTTGTTGTGTTCACAGAGAAGTTTGGCGAGAGTTTCCATTAAGAAGTTGAAAGAAATTGAACATTGAAAACATTAGAATACAATTGAGGCATGCATAAAGATATGACTAGAATGGCATGCAACACCTAGCAAGGGTGAAATCTGCCAACGCAGTAGAAGAGCGGCTTGCCAACGCTGCAGCAGAGTAGTATGCCAGCGTTGCACTCCGCGCGGTCTGCCAGCACTGCAGTCGCAGGTGACCATCTGCGGTAGCATGTTGTCTATCTGCGCAGATATTTGCACCTATCAAGTAGGTGCAGGTTGACCATTTCACCGTCAGGCACATTGCACAGGTACCAGGTATAAAAAGTGTCATCTGTGTTGCCAGCTACGCTCTGTTGACCACGTGCTGCCGTTCCGCATGTTGAACTTTGGCAAAACCTCCTAGGCAAAGTTTCGCACACCTCTGTGAGTTCGGTCGAACAACTCAACCCCGCTCGGTCGAACAGCTCGACGCTGCTTGGTCGAACAATGTTCGTTGAGCAGAGCTTGTTGACAAGAGCCCGTCGAGCAGAGCTCATCGACCAGAGCTCATCAATGGTGTTAAAGTTTAGAAGAAAGAAGAGGGGTTGCACTAGCAAGCAACAAGATACATATAGGAAACCTTAAGGGGTTGTACTCGCTATAGAGTACCCCACTGCAGGTTAGAGAACAAAGATAACATTCTGACACACCCCCATAGCCAAAGTGGGGTGTAATCAGCAGAGCAAGCAAAGCAGTACAAGCTCAGGGTGGATCACAATGTCACCACACATTCTGAGCACAAGTTCAAGAAGCAATAGTTCAAAGTTCAAATTATGAGCAAAGCTAGAGGCTATCGCAGAGGGCATGTGTGGAGGAGGAGGGACTATGGGGGAGAGAAGATGGAAGGCGACTGCAGACGCTGCAGACACACAGACGAGCTGCTGGCTCAGTGGCTACCGGAACAGCGCTCCGGAGTACTGGAGTAACTGGCCCCACGGCTAAAAGTAGCAGCAGACGAGCAACGGACCCACGGGCGACTGGCGACAACCGGAGATTGTAGCCTCCGGACTGATGCTGCTGCTAACGACAAGACTGCTGCCTCCACTCAACCTCCCCCAGCTGCCCAACACCCCTCTCATACACCCACTGCTACACCCCTAGCTCCACTCCCCCTTCACCCCCCCTTAGTACAAGTCCACCGGCTCCAACAAGTCCACCCCCCCTCAGCGGAAGCTGCAGCACAAAGAGACGGAGGAGGAGGAGGAGCAGGGAATGGCACACAGTGGGTTCACCCCCATACCCCTCACCCCAAACCCTAATTCAGGAGAATGGGGAGTAGGAGGGGTGGGGCGCTAGTAGAAGCACTGGGGGACAGCGGGGAGGGCAGGGGCAGCAAGGAACGGGCACACCACGGGCCTGGTACAGTCACCCGAGCCGCGCGCAAGCGGCCCGAGCCGCGCGCGGGCCTGGCGCAGCCCGTACGGGCCGCGCGCTGCCTGTACAAACCGCCGCGCGCCTCGGGGCACACGCCGCGAAGAAAAAACTGCCACACGCCACAGGGCGTGCGGCACAGAGTGTAATGGTAGCAGTTGCAGCGGAAGCAAGGAGGTGGTAAGCCCACCCACAGGTTTAGACCAAGGGGATCGACCTGCTCTGATAGCATGTTAAAGTTTAGAAGAAAGAAGAGGGGTTGCACTAGCAAGCAGCAAGATACATATAGGAAACCCTAAGGGGTTGTACTCGCTATAGAGTACCCCACTGCAGGCTAGAGAACAAAGATAACATTCTGACAAATGGGCCTCTTCGACCTGAGCTCGAACGGAGCTCAGTTGACCAGCGCTCCTAGACAAACCTCGTCAATCATCGCTCCTCGACGGGCCTCCTCGACTGCTGTCTTCGACAAACGCTGCCCGTCGACGATGTTGACCGAATTCCGTCAGGCGGAGCCTGCTCGGCAGATTCCTCCGTCGTACCGCAGAAGCCTACTCGACGACCAATCCGTCGCAGACTTCTTGTCGACGGTGAGATTGGCTGCACCGAAGCGAGGGCGTGGCCTTTCTCTTCGACACGTGTAGCGCTGAAATTGTTTGGGAGCAGCCATGATGCAATCCATATTCTTGTTTGTGCGACTTGACATTATGCTGGCTCGTTTTGTTATTGTTGTTGTTAGGGTTGTTGTTATTGTTGTTGTTTTTTTTTTTTTTTTTTTTCAAACTCAGGTACACTCTCCTCAAGAGCACGGATTTCAAGTTGTGTCTTAGGCCTACGCCATTCACCGTTAAGGGTGCGGGTATATTCACCTACATCAAATCACGGGTTTTTTTGTCAAATCATGTGTTTATTATTCATCTAGGCTGTAGCAGGCCTAGCCTTAGGAGGTACACCTAGTTTCACGACACTCTCTTGTACCACCCTTTTCCTTCACCAAACACATTCCCCTAATCTATCTCAACATGGTATAGGGTGGGTCCTTCCTGAGGATCGATTTTTTTGGGTTGCGGAGCAACCTATTACGATCGATTCGGCCAATATTTTTTCACATTTTCATATTTTATTTACTTCTAATAAAACATGAAAAAAACTCGATGCACTAATTGTTAGTTTCGTACCCAATGAGAAGTAATGCCTAGTTTGATTATACTAATGTAGTGGTTGTGATTTTTTATACAGTTAAGTTGTTTTTGCATTTGACTATATTGTGATTTATTACCTTGTAATATGCACATGATATGATGAGATCAATATAATGACTTATGACTATAGATGAATAAAATGATATAAAAACATGATATAATATGTAAAACATGATATGATAAACGATATTTACTTATTACTTTCAAATCATAATGCATATTTTTATATAATAGAGATGCGTGAAAACTATTTACTTCCCCTGCCACTACTGCACTGAGCCGCCTCATGCTACCGTACCTCTTCCCTGACCTTGCTGCCTTTCCCACAATCGCTGACCTCATTACGCACCTCCGCACTAGTGACACTCGCTACCGCGCTGCGCTTCCTGCCGAGTTCTGCGCCAAGACCCTCCCCCTCCATGTACAGCACTCTCTACTACATAGTGACTCGACTCCCTGACTCCCTTCGTGTAATCAGAGACCACTTCCTCTCAGTCTGTCCCACCACTCTCACTGTTGACCTCCTCGAGAAGGCCCTCTTAGCAGCGGAGAAGAGTATAGTCGCTATAGGAGCCTCTCGTGGTGACCCTCGCACCCCCATCTTTGAGGGGTGTTCCCCTTCCCCCCTTTTGCCTTCTATCGCCTCTGCTGCTGCGGCCGACCTCGTTGGACTTGAGTCGGTCGGTGCGGCGTCTGCCCCTAGCGGGAGACGCCGCTCTAGCAAGGGCAAGGGGGGCAGGGGCGCTGGTGGAGCTAGCGGGGGTGGTGGAGGTGGCGGTGGAGGCGGCGGATGGAGTGGGGGTGGCGGTGGGAGTGGTGGCGGGGGTCGAGGTGTCGGTGGCGGCAGTGGAGGCGGAGGCGGCGGAGGCGGTAGCGGTGGGAGCGGAGGCGGCGGTGGTGGCGGAGGTGGAGGAGGCGGTGGTGGAGGAGGTGGAGCTGGTCGGGGTGGCGCTGCGCAGCGGGGCGGCTCCGGTGGTGGTCAGCGCCAGCAGCAGCAGCGTTCTCGGTGACTGTTAGTGATGAGGGTGACTGTTACCGGTGTTTCCCGCCCGACCCGGGCATTGAGACTGCTGCTCTAGGTACTGGTGAGGCTGCTGCTCTAGGTGCTAGTGAGGCTACTGCTCTAGGTGCCAGTGCGTCTGCGTCCTCAAGTGCTGATGAGTCTGCGCTCTCAAGTACTGCGTCGACTTCAGCCTCCCTCACCTTCACACTTGACTCAGGGGCTTCTCGCTCCTTCTTTCGAGACCGCACCACACTCACGCCGCTTGGTCGGCCGGTTGCAGTCTCCCTGGCAGACCCCTCTGGGGGTCCTGTCATTTCTCACTTTTCCACTGTCCTCCCGTGTTCGGCGGCCCCCTCTGGCACAATGTGAGGTCTCTATCTCCCCTCGTTCTCTACGAACTTGGCGAGTGGTGCTGACCTACAGGATGCGGGGGTTCACCAGTTTACTCCTGCGAGTCAGCGGGTGGCCCATTGCTCGGACACGCGCACAGGCCGGCACCTGGCCACATTTACGTGTCGGCCGGGGTCGAGCCTGTACACCATGACCACTGAGTCTCCTCCTGTCCCTGCGTCTGGTCAGGTAGCTGCGTTGAGTCAGGTTTTTGCTGCAGCGTCCAGGTCTGGTCGTGAGTCTGCCCACTGCTCGTGTCGCCTCCTGTCTCACGAGACTCTCCTGTGGCACCACCGCCTTGGTCACCCCTCCCTGCCTCGTCTCCAAGGCATGGCCTCCCGTGTCCTTGTCTCTGGTCTCCCCCGGTCCCTCCCTCCCCTTCCTCCGGGTCGTGGCCCTACCTGCGTCCCCTGTGTCGAGGGGCGGTTACGTGCTGCCCCTCACTCCTCTCAGTTTCCCCCGACAGAGGCCCCGCTGCAGACGCTTCACATGGACGTGTGGGGCCCGGCCCGCGTCCGTGGACAGGGTCACGAGCGCTACTTCCTGCTGGTGGTTGACGATTACTCGCGTTACACCACAGTCTTCCCCTTGCGCAACAAGGGTGATGTTACTGAGGTGTTGATCGACTGGATCCGCGCAGCTCGTCTCCAGCTCAGGAGGAGCTTCGGCTCGGACTTTCCTGTTCTGCGTCTGCACTCTGACCGAGGCGGAGAGTTCTCCTCTGGCCTTCTGTGAGCCAACTGTCGTGGGCGACGCATCCGCCAGACCTCTATGCTTCCGGACTCTCCACAGCAAAATGGGATTGCTGAGCGCGGCATTGGCATGGTCATGGACGTCGCCCGTACGTCCATGATGCATGCGGCTGCCCCCCATTTTCTGTGGTCCCGATTCGGTACGCGGCGCATCAGATCAACCTTCACCCCAGGGTCTCCATGCCGGAGCCCTCCCCAGCATTGCTGTGGACGGAGAATGCAGACTATGCGTCTGCGTTCCGTGTCTGGGGATCTCGGGCGTTTGTCCGCGACTTGTCTGCGGACAAGTTGTCCCCTCGTGCTGCTCCTTGCGTCTTCCTTGGCTTCCCTCCTGACGCGCCAGGGTGGCAGTTCTACCACCCCACCTCTCGACGTGTTCTGTCATCCCAGGACGTCATGTTTGACGAGTCGGTCCCCTACTACCGCCTCTTCCCCTACCGCACTCCTTCCCTCCCCCCGCCACCGCTCTTCCATGTGCGAGGTCCTCCCCCGGTAGACCCCTTCCCCCCTCAGGGTCCTGCCCCTTCACGTGTGTCCCAGGTAGACACAGTAGAGCCTGTCGAGGTTACTGGTGACTCTGGTGCTGCTGTGGGTGCTGAGCTTGGGGGTGCTGACTCTGGGGGTGCTTAGCGTGTGGGTGCTACGCCTGGGGTTGCTGTGCCTTCGGGTGGTACTACTAGGGGTGCTAAGCCTGGGGGTGCTAAGACTGGGGGTGCTGAGCCAAGGGGTGCTCCGCCTAGGGGTGCTGAGCCCGGGGGTGCCACGTCTGGAGCTGCTGAGCCTGGGGGTGCGGAGCCTGCGGACGGTGGGCCTGCTCGTGTGGCGTCGGGCGGTGCTGAGCCTGGAGGTCCTCTAGGTGCTTCGTCTCGGCGGGAGCCACTCTCTTCAGTAGAGCTGCGCGAGTGGTTTGCCCGGCGCTGGAGGCGTCTGCTGGAGCTGGAGCTTCTTCGACTGCTGAGGGTGCTGGTGCCGCCAGTCGTAGAGGTGCTCGTACTAGGAGTGCTGGAGCTGCTAGGCCTGCGGGTACGACTGGAGCTGGAGCTGCTGAGGGTGTTGGCACTGAGGCTATTGCTGTGAGTCCTCGCGGCGGTCCTGCTGCGGGTGCTGCTGGTGCTGCTGGAGGTACTGCAGCTGGAGGTGCTGTTGGCGCTGGTGCTGCCACTGGGGGGTCTTGTGCTGTCCCTGCTGTGTCTGGAGTAGCCGCGCGGCCTCGGCCGTACTTCGTTCCGCTCCTTCAGCAGGTTCTTGGTCCTCCTCCTCCCTTAGAGTGTCCATCGCCTGTCCCGTCCCAGTCACAGTTCCCGCCGGCCTTCCCACTGCCTGCTCCTTCTCCCTACACTGGTCCTACTGGAGGTCTTGCTAAGCGTCGTGAGCCCGCGTCTCGTCCTGCGTCGCCTGTTCGTGCTGCTCGCACTAGTAGTCGCGGTACGCGTCAGCGTCCTCCTCCTGTCCCTGGCACGCACAGGATGTCTCTACGTCCGTCCACTGCTCCTCTACGTGCCCCTTTGCCTTCTCCTCCTGAGTCCTCTCTTCCTGCACTTGCCGACCCGGAGTCGGACTCACTTCGTGCTGCCAGTCCTACTGTCATGCGTCTCCTTGCTATTAACGTCACTGACCCCTCTTTTGAGTCCACTGCTGCGTCTGCTCTAGTTGCTGAGCTCGTCGACTTTGCTGCTCGCTGTCGTCTAGACTACGCTGCCAGTCTTGTTGCTGAGTCTGCGTCTGTCTGTCCTCCGTCCGTCGGGGGTGAGTGTGCTCTTGGCACGAACGCCCTTGAGGACAGGCACGAGGAGTTCCAGTGTCTGGCTGCTGCTTCACCTCATCTCGTGTCCGTACTGCTTACCTCTGAGGGAGACCCGGATGCACTTGACATCCCGACTCCGCGCTCTTACGCGAAGGCCGTAGAGGGTCCCTACTCCTCTCACTGACAGGCAGCTATGGATGCAGAGATGGCTTCCTGGAAGTCCACAGGCACCTACATTGACGCGGTTCCCCCACCTGGGGCGAACATCGTCAGTGGCATGCAGATCTTCAGGGTGAAGCGGCCACCAAGTTCTCCACCTGTCTTCAAGGCGCGGTACGTGGCTCGTGGCTTCAGTCAGCGGCAGGGAGTTGACTACTTTCAGACCTACTCTCCCACCCCGAAGATGACCACTCTTCGGGTGCTGCTGCACATAGCCGCTCAGCGCGACTACGAGCTTCACTCTCTTCACTTCAGCACTGCTTTCTTGTAGGGTAACCTGCACGAGGAGATCTGGGTGCGCTGCCCACCTGGCTTCACTGGGACTTTTCCTCCTGGCACCTAGTGAAGCCTCCAGCGGCCAGTCTACGGTCTCCGCTAGGCACCGCGTGAGTGGCACAACACACTGAAGACTACGCGTGCGGCTCTTGGGTTTGCTCCCTCTACTGCCTACCCGTCGGTGTTTCTGCGCAACGACATCTCTCTACCGCCGTTCTACATCCTCGTGTACGTCGGCGACTTGGTCTTTGCCATAGCTAACACTGCTGGACTCGCCCACATGAAGTCCGAGCTACAGAAGAGACACACGTGCACAGACCTGGGTGAACTGCGCAGCTACCTTGGCTTGCAGATCACCCGGGACAGAGCACGCCGCACCATTACCCTGACTCAGTCACACATGGTGCAGCAGGTCCTTTAGCGCTTTGGCTTCACGTACTCCTCGCCTCAGGCCACTCCTCTGTCTACTCGCCACTCGCGCTCAGCTCTGCCTTTGGATGAGTCTGTAGAGTCGAGTGGCCCATACCGAGAGCTTGTTGGCTGCCTCATGTACCTGATGACTTGCACACGACCTGACCTTGCATACCCTCTTAGCATTCTTGCATGCTATGTTGCTCCTGGGAGACACAGACCAGAGCACATGGCTGCAGCGAAGAGGGTGTTGCGCTACTTGTGCAGTACGTCGGGCATGGGGCTAGTGCTTGGAGGGCAGAGTCCAGTGATCCTGACAGGGCACGCAGACGCTTCTTGGGCTGACGACCAAGCTATACAGCGGTCGTCACAGGGTTACACCTTCAGCCTTGGTTCGAGCTCTGTTTTGTGGCGGGCTACTCGCTCGTCTTTAGTTGTGAGGCTGAGATCTATGCAGGAGCCATTGTTGCTCAGGAGCTTCGCTGGCTCACCTTCCTGTTGACTGACCTTGGAGAGCCGCCTCGTTCTCCTCAAGTGCTGTACGTAGACAACAAGGCCATGCTGGCCTTGTGTCGGGAGCAGCGCCTGGAGCACAGAAGGAAGCACATTGCTCTCCGCTACTTTCTTGCTCGTGAGCTGCAGCAGCGTGGTCAGTTGCGACTTGCGTACGTGGCCTCTGAGGCCAACACTGCTGACATCTTCACTAAGGCACTTGCGCCTTGTGATCATCAGCGTTTCTGTAGTCAGCTTGGTCTTGTGCCTGCCTTGCCTCACTTGCTCACTTCTTGACCTTGCTTGTACTGTCACAAATATATACTCCTGCTTTTGCTTGTTTAGCCTTTTACATATATATATATATATATGTGTGTGTGTGTGTGTGCTCCTGCATGTGAACTGGCCTTTTGGCCTTGAACTTGTGCTCGGAATGTCTGGTGACTTTGCGATCCACCCTGAGCTTTGCTTTGCTTTGCTTGACTGGTCTTGTGACCCCTTGTTCTCCCCCACTTTGCTTATGGGGGTGTGTCAAATCATAATGTTGTATAGGCTATAGTGGGGTAGCCCATATGGGGTACACATTTCTAGGGTTGCATATTTGTACCACATTCCATTCCTTAGTGCACCATTCTCATTTCAGTTTTCTTAATTACTGAGAAGCCATAATGCATATTTTTATATGATAGAGATGCGTGAAAGCTAACGATCCAAAAACTTGTCAAAATGACTAAGGACAGCTAGGCTTAGGAGCCATAGCTTTATTGGTGAAGAAATTAGGTTTTAGGGTGGAAGCAGGTGTCAAGAGAGTTGAAGCACGAAGAAGTGGCTTCACTAAGAAAGATGAGTACAAAATATAGCAAGGAGAAGCATGGTGCACACTCTACAACAAATTGGGATGTGCTACACTCTACACTGCAGACAAGTATAAAGAACTTATATAAATATAGTTCAATATACCCCCTAATTGATTGCAATGAGAACCATGTACAGATTACCCCCTAAAGTGGTACACCCTGCAGGGTGTGAAGAAACAAGAATGAATGAACTAGCACAAGTTTGGGTACAAGTTGGAAACCCTAGGAAACTGTACCCCATAGTGTCTACCCCAGTATAGCCTAGACAAGCTATATAATATGTGTCAAGGTTTCTAGCAAGGCTTAGGAGCCATGGCTAGTGAGTTCGAGTTGGTAGGTTAGGTTTAGGGTTGATCAATGTCGAGAAAGTTGAAAGGAGAGTGAAGTGGTTTCACTAGCAAGAGTTGGGATACAAGTACAACACCCTAAATTGGGTTGTACTCATTACAGAGTACCCCACTACAAGCTTGACAGCAAATACATTCTGACACACCCCCATAGCCAAAGTGGGGTGTAATCAGTACAATGAGCAAGCATAGAGCAAGAGTTCACAATAGGTAAGTAAGGCTAGAGCTAATCACAGAGTGCAAGTGAGGAGGAGGAGAGACGGTGGGGGAGAGAAGATGGGAGGCAACTGCTGACGTTGCAGACACACAGACGAGCTGCTGGCTCAGTGGCTACCGGAACAGCGCTCCGGACTACTGGAGTAACTGTCCACGCGGCTAAAAGTAGCGGCACACGAGCAACGGACCCACGGGCGACTGGCGACTACCGGAGATTGTAGCCTCCAGACTGCTGGTGCTGCTGACGACAAGACTACTGCCTCCACTCAACCTCCCCCAGCTGCCCAACACCCCTCTCACACACCCCCTGCTCAAACCCTAGCCCTAAACCCACAG
Source organism: Closterium sp. NIES-65 (assembly GCA_948144175.1). Classification (NCBI taxonomy): domain Eukaryota; kingdom Viridiplantae; phylum Streptophyta; class Zygnematophyceae; order Desmidiales; family Closteriaceae; genus Closterium; species Closterium sp. NIES-65. The sequence continues at coordinate 6,180,726 of CANXME010001053.1, read as the reverse complement.
CACCCTCTTAAACCCTAAACCCCAGACTCCCACACATCCACCCCCCTCAGCGAGAGCTGCAGCAGTGGGAGACGAAGGAGGAGGAGGAGGAGGGGACGGCACACACAACCGACACCCCCACAACCATCACCCCCACACCCACCCCCCCACGGCTGCACCGGGTCCAAGAGCGGCTGCTGCAGGGGCCAGGGGCGGTTGCTACAGCGGCGGTTGCTCCAGGGGCTGCTGCTGCTGGGGCGGCTGCTCCAGTGGCTGCTGCTGCTGGGGCTGCTGCTCTAGGGGCTGCTGCTGGGGCGGCTGCTCCCGGGGCTGCTGCTGCTGGGGCGGCTGCTGCAGTAGCGACGGCTCCAGGGGCTGCTGCTGCTAGGGCGGCTGCTCCAGGGGCTGCTGCTGCTGGGGCGGCTGCTCCAGTGGCTGCTGCTGCTGGGGCTTCTGCTCCAGGGGCTGCTGCTAGGGCGGCTGCTCCCGGGACTGCTGCTGCTGGGGCGGCTGCTCTAACGGCTGCTGTTGCTGGGGCGACTGCTCCAGGGGCTGCTACTGGGGCGGCTGCTCCCGGGGCTGCTGCTGCTGGGACGGTTGCTCCAGGGGCTGCTGCTGGGGCGGCTCCTCCCGGGGCTGCTGCTACTGGGGCGGCTCCTCCCGGGGCTGCTGCTACTGGGGCGGCTGCTCCAGGGGTTGCTGCTGCTAGGGCGGCTGCTCCAAGGGTCGCTGCTGCTAGGGCGGCTGCTCCAGGGGCTGCTGCTGGGGCGACTGCTTCCGGGGCTGCTGCTGCTGGGGCGGCTTCTCCAGGGGCTACTGCTGCTGGGGCGGCTGCTCCCGGGGCTGCTGCTGCTGCTGGGGCGGCTGCTCCAGGGGCTGCTGCTGCTGGGGCGGCTGCTCCAAGGGCTGCTGCTGGGGCGGCTTCTCCCGGGGCTGCTGTTGCTGGGGCGGCTACTCAAGGGGCTGCTGCTGGGGCGGCTGCTCCCGGGGCTGCTACTACTGGGGTGGCTGCTCCATAGGTTGCTGCTGCTGGGGTGGTTGCTCCAGGGGCCGCTGCTGCTGGGGCGGCTACTCCAGGGGCTGCTGCTAGGGCGGCTGCTCCCGGGGCTGCTGCTGCTGGGGCGGCTGCTGCAGTAGCGACGGCTCCAGGGGCTGCCGCTTTTGGGGCGGCTGCTCCAGGGGCTGCTGCTGCAGCGGCGAGTAGGAGGGAGGGGAGGGGAAGGGCGCGGCCCCCATTGTGCCCTGACGGGCGATGTGCTAGGGAGCCGCGCAGGTCCCCGAAAGTGCCTCGACGGGCGACGAGAGGGGACCGTGCGCAGGCCCCTAAGGCGCCGCGACGAGGCAACGGGAGGGGCCGGCTCGCGGGCCCCGAAAGTGCCGCGACGAGGCGACGGGAGGGACCTGCGTGCGGGCCCCCAAAACGCCGTGACGAGGCGACGGTCCGGGCCAGTGCGCGGTCCCCCAAGACGCCGCGACGAGGTAGGAACCCGCCGCGCGCCTCGGGGCGCACGGCGGGCAGCAAACCACCGTGCGCCCCGAGCACACGGCGCGCAGAAATCGCCGTGCGCCAGAGGCGCACGGCACGACGATAGGCAGCGAAAGCAAGAAGGCAGCAGGAAGGTACCTGCTCTGAATACCATGTTGAGATACTAGCGTGACAATATGAGTTTGACACACCCCCATAGGCAAAGTGGGGGAGAACAAGAGGTCACAAGACCAGTCAAGCAAAGCAAAGCAAGCTCAGGGTGGATCACAACGTCACGACACAATCCGAGCACAAGAGCAAGGCCAAAAGGCCAGTTCACATGCAAGATCATCTATAAAGGTAAACAAGCAAGTGCAGGTATAGAAAGATCACAGTACAAGCAAGGTCAAGAAGTGAGCAAGTGAGGTCAAGTAGGCACAAGACCTAGCATAATACAGAAGCGCTGATGATCACCAGGCGGAAGTGCCTTGGAGTGTTGGCCTCAGAGGCCACGTAAACAAGGCGCAGCTGACCACGCTGCTGCAGCTCACAAGCAAGGAAGTAGCGGAGAGCAATGTGCTTCGTTCTGTGCTCCAGTCTGTGCTCCCGACACAAGGCCAGCATGGCCTTGTTGTCTACGTGCAGAATTGGAGGAGAACGAGGCGGCTCTCCTAGGTCAGTCAGCAGGTAGGTGAGCCAGCGTAGCTCCTGTGCAGCCATGGCCCCCACGTAGATCTCGGCCTCACATTTGGAGCCGAGAACAGAAGACGAGCGAGTAGACCGCCCCGAAACAGAGCCGGAGACAAGGCTCAAGGTGTAACCCTGTGACAACCACTGCAGAGCCTGGTCGTCAGCCCAAGAAGCGTCTGCGTGACCTGTGAGGACCACTCGACGTCGCCCTCCAAGCACTAGCCCCATGCCCGATGTACTGCACAAGTAGCGCAACACCCTCTTCGCTGCAGCCATGTGTTTTGGTCGGTGTCTCCCAGGAGCAACATAGCGTGCCAAGAGTCTAAGAGGGTATGCAAGGTCAGGTCGAGTGCAGGTCATCAGGTACATGAGGCAGCCAACAAGCTCTGGGTACGGGCCACTCGGCTCTACGGACTCATCCAAAGGCAGAGCTGAGAGCGAGTGGCGAGTAGACAGAGGAGTGACCTGAGGCGAGGAGTACGTGAAGTCGAAGCGCTGAAGGATCTGCTGCACCATGTGTGACTGAGTCAGGGTAATGGTGCGCTGTGCTCTGTCCCGGGTGATCTGCAAGCCAAGGTAGCTGCGCAGTCCACCCAGGTCTGTGCACGTATGTCTCTTCTGCAGCTTCGACTTCACGTGGGCGAATCCAGCAGTTTCACCAGTGGCAAAGACCAAGTCGTCGACGTACATGAGGATGTAGAACGGCGGCAAAGAAGTGTCGGTGCGTAGAAACAGCGACGGGTCGGCTGTAGAAGGAGCAAACCCAAGAGCCGCAATGTAGTCCTCAGTGTGTCGTGCCACTCACGGGGCGCCTGGCGGAGACCGTAGACTGGCCCCCGGAGGCTCCACTGGGTACCAGGAGGAAACGACCCAGTGAAGCCAGGTGGGCAACGCAGCCAGATCTCCTCGTGCAAGCTGCCATGCAGGAAAGCTGTGTTGAAGTCAAGAGAGTGGAGCTCATAGTCGCGCTGAGTGGCTATGTGCAGCAGCACCCGATGAGTGGTCATCTTCGGGGTGGGAGAGAAGGTCCGAAAGTAGTCAACTCCCTGCCGGTGACTGAAGCCTCGAGCCACGCAATGCGCCTTGAAGACAGGCAGAGATCCCGGCGGTCGCTTCACCCTGAAAATCCACATGCCACTGACGATGTTCGCCCCAGGTGGGGGAACCTCGTCGACGTAGGTGCCTGTGGACTTCTCGGAAGCCATCTCTGCGTCCATGGCTGACTGCCACTGTGAGGAGTAGGGACCCTCGATCGCCTCAGCGTACGATCAATGAGTCGGGATGTCTGGTGCATCCGGGTCTCCCTTAGGGGCAATCAGCGTGGACACGAGATGAGGCAAGGGAGGAGCAAAACACTGGAACTCCTCGTGCCTATCCTCAAGGACGTCCGTGCTAAGAGCACACTCACCCCCGACGGACGGAGGACGGACAGACTCAGACTCAGCACTAAGACTAGCGGCGTAGTCGAGACGTCAGCGAGCAGCGAAGTCGAAAAGCTCAGCCACTAAGGCAGACGCAGAAGTGGACTCAAAAGGAGGGTCATTGACAACAGTAGCCAAGAGACGCGTGACAGTAGGACAGGTAGCACAAAGAGTGAGACTCCATGTCAGCAAGAACAAGAAGAGAGGACTCTGAAGGAGATGGCAGTGGGACACGTTGTGGAGAAGTAGAAGGACGTAGTGCCATCTGGTGTGTGCCTGGGACCGCAGGAGGACGCAGAGCACGACGGCTAGTGCGAGTAGCACGGACAGGCGACGCAAGACGAGATGCAGACTCACGATGCTCAACAAGACCTCCAGTAGGACCAGTGTAGGGAGAAGGAGCATGTAGGGGGGAGGCTGGCTGTAACAATGACTGCGACGGGACAGGATGCGGACACGCTAAGGAAGGAGTAGGACCAGTAGAAGGAGGGAGACCAAGAACCTGCTCAAGGAGCAAAACGAAGTACTGCTGCGGCCGCCTAGTGCCTCAAGAACAAGCAGGGACAGCACCAGTACCCCTAGCAGCAGCACCAGCGCCACCAGTACCTCCAGCTCCAACAGCGCCAGCTCCAGCACCCTTAGAAGCACCAGCGCCAGCACAACCCCCAGCAGCTCCAGCTCCAGTAGGACCGGCGGCTCTAGTACCGCCAGCAGCTCTAGTAGTACCTCCATCAGGACCAACTCCAGCAGTCCCTTCAGCACCCCCTGTCCCAGCAGCTCCAGCACCGCTAGTACGAGTACCTCCGGGACCAGCAGCAACAGTAGTACCTCCAAATCCAGCAGCACGGCTCCAGCGCCGGGCAAACCACTCGCGCAGCTCCTGTGGAGAGAGTGGTTCACGCATCGACGAAGCACTGCAAGCGGCCACTCGAGCAGACCCAGCACCCCCACGCTCCGCATCCCCAGGCTCAGCACCCCCAGACTCAGCACCCCCAGGCTCAGCACCCCCAGACTCAGCACCCCCAGGCTCAACACCCCCAGACTCAGCACCCCTAAGCTCCGCACCCCCAGGCCCAGCACCTCTAGACCTGGCACCCGTAGGCTCAGCACCTCTAGCAGCACCAGAGTCAACAGCTATCTCGACAGGCTCAACTGCGTCTACTTGGGACACACCTGACGGGGCAGGACCTCCAGGGGGGAGGGGGTCTACTAGGAGAGGACCTGGCGCAAGGAAGAGCGGCGGCGGGGGGAGGGGCGCAGTGCGGTAGGGGACGAGACGGTAGTAAGGAACCGACTCGTCAAACGTGACGTCCTAGGAGGACAGAACACGGCGCGAGGTGGGGTGGTAAAACTGCCAACCAGGCGCATCAGGGGGGAAGCCAAGGAAGACGCAGGGAACAGCACGGGGGGACAGCTAGTCCGCAGACAAGTCATGGACAAACGCCCGAGATCGCCCGATCCGAAACGCAGACGCATCGCAAACCTTCCCCGTCCACCGCAAGGTGGGGGAGGTCTCTGGCAAGGAGACACAGAGCGGAAGGTTGAGCTGATGCGCTACATACTAAACTGCAAACGGCCACAGAAAATGGGGGGCAGCCGCATGGATCATGGACGTACGAGCGACGTCCATGACCATGCCAATGCGGCGCTCAGCAATCCCATTTTGTTGTTGAGAGGCCGAAAGCGTGAAGGTCTGGTGGATTCCCTGTGCTCGATAGAAGGCTCCCAGACGGGCAGAGGAAAACTCCCCTCCTCTGTCAGAGTGCAGACGTAGAACAGAAAAGTCAGAGCCGAAGCTCTCTCTGACCTGGAGACGAGCTGCGCGGATCGAGTTGATCAACACCTGAGTGACGTCACCCTTGCTGCACAAGTGAAAGACTGTGGTGTAACGCAAGTAGTCGTCAACCACCAACAGGAAGTAACGCTCGTGCCCTTGCCCATGGACGCAGGCGGGGCCCCACATGTCCATGTGAAGAGTTTGTTGCGAAGCCTCTGTCGGAGGAGTGAGGGGCGGCGCGCTGTCGCCCCTCGACGCAGGGGACGCAGGTAGGGGCAGGCCCCGAAGGTACGGGAGGGAGAGACCGGGGGAGACCAGAGACAAGGACACGGGAGGCCATGCTTCAGAGACAAGGCAGGGAGGGGTGACCAAGGCAATGGTGCTAAAGGAGAGTCTGGTGGGTCAGGAGACGACACGAGCAGGGAGCAGACTCAGGTCCAGACCTAGACGCTACAGCAAACACCTGACTCGACGCAGCTGCATGACCAGACTCAGTAACCGGAGGAGACTCAGGCTCGACCCCGGGCGACGGGTAAACGTGGCCAAGTGTCGACCTGTCCGAGCACACGTGCACTGGGTCACCCGCTGACTCGCAGGAGTGAACTGGTCAACCCCCCTATCCTGTAGATCAGCTCCACTCACCAAGTTCGTAGAGAACGAGGGGAGGTAGAGACCTGACAGGGTGCCAGAGGGGGCTGCCGGGCACGGTAAGACAGTGGAGAAGCTAGCAAGGACAGGACCCCATGAGGGGTCCGCCAGGGAGACTGCAGCCGGCCGACTAAGCGGCGTAAGCGTGGTGCGGTCTCGAAAGAAGGAGCGGGAAGCACCCGAGTCAAGGGTGAAGGTGTGCAAGGCCTGAGCCAACATAGTACCTGAGAGAGCAGACTCACTAGCACCTGGGGTAGCAGACGCACTAGCACCTAGAGCAGCAACCTCACCAGCACCTAGAGCAGCAGCCTCAATGCCCGAGTCAGGCGGAACACACAAGTAACAGTCACCCTCATCACTAGTAGACACAGCATACATGGCAGCAAGAATAGCATCATAATCAATATCAAAGATAGCAACCCCAGCCCTAGACAGAACGTTCCAGCGAGGGATCTCAGTGGCGTCTGGGAAATGGTGACGCCACACGTCCGCCAGGCGGCAGAAGCAGCGCTGGGTGGAGTGCGGGCCCCCGCACAGCTCACCAGCACGGTCGCTTGTACGGAGGACGTAGGTGCAGGGACCAGTACCCCCACCCCGCTGACGCCCAGAGTACCAATCACGAAGCTGCTGAGGGGACGGGGTCTCACGACTGCGTTGCAGCTGCTGGCGCTGACCACCACCGAACCCATTCCTCTGCGCAGAGCCGCGACCAGCTCCACCACTGCCGTCGCCGCCTCCGCCACCTCCACCGCCTTTTCCACCTCTGCCGCCTGTGCCACCCCCGCCGCCTCCGCTCCCTCCGCCACCGCCGCTGCCTCCGCCGCAGCCACTGCTGCCACCGACACCTCCACCCCCGCCACCACTCCCACCACCAACCCACCCCCTCCACTGCCTCCACCACCACCTCCACCGCCCCCGCCAGCCCCTCCATCGCCCTTTCCCTCCTTGCCCTTGCTGGTGCGGCGTCTCCCGCTAGGGGCAGATGCAGCGCCGACCGACTCAAAACCAACGAGGTTGGCCGCAGCAGCAGAAGCAACAGAGGGCAAGAGGGGGGAAGGGGAACACCCCTCAAATACGGGGGTGCGAGGGTCACCACGAGAGGCTCCTACAGCGACTATGCTCTTCTCTGCTGCTAGGAGGCGCTCCTCGAGGAGGTCAACGGTGAGTGTGGTGGGGCAAAATGAGAGGAAGTGGTCCCTGACTAAGCGAAGGGAGTCAGGGAGTCGGGTGACTATGTAGTAGAGGGTGATGTACATGGGGGGGGGGGGGGTTCTTGGCGCAGAACTCGGCAGGAAGCGCAGCGCGGTAGCAAGTGTCACTAGTGCGGAGGTGCGTAATGAGGTCAGCGACTGTGGGAAAGGCAGCAAGGTCAGGGAAGAGGTACGGTAGCATGAGGCGGCTGAGTGCAGCAGTGGCAGGGGAGGAGAAGCGTGGAACTATAGCATCGTACAAGGTGTGAGCACTCTTGTACTGGCTAAAGTGCGCGCGCTCAGTGGTCGGTAAGTGGCGACGCATAGCAAGACGAGAAGCAGCATCGTGTGTGGCCCACTGTGAGCGAACAGTGCTGTCAGCAGTAGCAGGCGGGGCAAGGGAGGCACCGGAGGTGAGATCGAACAGGGAAAGTCCCTCTGCCCTATCGCACTGTAGGAACAGCTGGAGGTCATCGACCCAGACCTCAAAGTCAACAGCACGACCCTCAGTATCAAATGTAAGAACACTGGGGGTAGCCATGGCTGCAGTGGCCTAACAGGAACTGATCTCACGAGTCCGAGTAAGTAGGGTCGGGACGTGCCGGTAGGAACAGTAGGGGCTCAACGGCAGGGCGACTCGGCGGCTCACCTGCTGGGCGGCTCGGCGGCTCACCTGCTGGGCGGCTCGGCTGTCAGGCAGCTCAGTTATCGTCCGACTCGGCTGCTCGGCGGCTTGGCGGCGACGGGGCCGTTAGGGGCGGTGACTAGGCCGCGTAGGTGGGGGAGTGGCGACGGGGCTATGTAGTGGCGGCGACGGGGCCGCTAGGGGCGGCGGCGGGGCCGCTAGGGGCGGCGATAGGGCCGCGTAGGGGCGGCGACGGGGCCGCTGGAGGCGGCAAAAGGGCCGCGTAGGGGCGTCATCGGGGCCGAGTAGGGGCGGTGACGGGGCCGCGTAGGGAAAGAGGCGGCTACGAGGCCGCTAGGGGCGGCGACGGGGCCGCTAGGGGCGGCGACGGGGCCGCGTAGGGGCGGCGATGAGGTTGCTAGGGGCCACTAAGGGCCTGGGAGGGCGGCGAACAAGACGCGCCTCGGGCAGGAGCAACTGACGCTCCGGTCAGAAAGAAAATTGTAGTGGTGGGCCGAAGGAAGTGTTCCCACGAGGGAACCAGCTCTGTACGATGTCAAGAAACAAGAATGAATGAACTAGCATAAGGTTGGGTACAAGTAGGAAACCCTAGGAAACTGTACCCCATGGTGTCCACCCCACTAGAGCCTAGACAAGTTATATAATATGAGTTTGACACAAGGCGCAACACAAGAAGAGGCGAAGTGAGGAGGAGGAGGAGGAGGAGGAGGAGGAGGAGGAGGAGGAGGAGGAGGAGGAGGAGGAGGAGGAGGAGGAGGAGGAGGAGGAGGAGGAGGGACTGTGAATGGAGTGGAGATAGGAGGCGACAAGTGAAGCCGCAGTCACACGGGCAACAGGAGCGGTGCGCACAGTGGCTTCCAAGCGCACGAGGGCACCGGACTACGGGAGTATGTGGCTCCGCGGCTACGACGAGCGGCAGGAGCAACGGACCTACAGGTGACTGGCGAAGCAGGCTCGCTGGGCTACCGAGAGCACGAGGGCTCCGGACTACTGGTGCTGCTGACGACATGACGTCGACCTCTGCTCTACCTCCCCTAACAGTCCCACACCCCCTTCTCACACACCCTCTTGCTGCACCCCTATCTCCACTTCCACGACACCCCCTTAGCTCCACTCCCCTCGGCTCCCACACATCCACCCCCCTTCAGCGGCAACTGCAGCAGTGGGAGACAAAGAAGGAGGAGGAGGAGGAGGGGAAGGGTAGCACCCACACTCATCACCCCCACACCCGCCACCCCCATACCCTCCCCCCATGGCTGCACAGGGTCCAAGAGCGGCGTCACGGGCAGCTGTAGGGTAGGCTGCTGCAGGGGCAGCTTCTCCAGGGGCCAGGGGCGGCTGCTGCAGGGGCAGCTGCTCCAGGGGCCAGGGGCGGCTGCTGCAGTGGCAGCTGCTCCAGGGGACAGGGGTGGCTGCTGCAGGGGCGGCTGCTCCAGGGGCCAGGGGCGGCTCCTGCAGTGGCGGCTGCTCCAAGGGCCAGGGGCAGCTGCTGCGGGGGCGGCTGCTCAAGGGGCGGCTGCTCCAGGGGCGGCTCACGCGCTGCTGTAAGGGCGGGTTGCACGCTGCTGCAAGGGCGGCGTCGCGAGGTGCTGCTGGTGCAGGGGCGGCTCGCGCGCTGCTGCAGAGGCGGGTCGCGCGCTGCCGCAGGGGCAGCGTCGCGAGCTGTTGCACGGGCGGGTCGCACACTACTGCAGGGTCGGCGACGGGGGGGAGCAGCGGGCGGGCCCCCTGAAGGCGCCGCGACGGGCGACGGGGGGAGCGGCGGGCGGGCCCCCTAAAGGTGCCGCGACGAGCAATGGGGGGGGGGGGCAGCTCGCAGGCCCCATGGGCGCCGCGACGGGTGACGGAGGGGGGCAGCGCGAAGGCCCCCTTGAGGGCGCCTCGACAGGCGGTGAAACCGCCATGCGGCCCGAGCGAGTGGCGGGCAGAAAAATCCTGCTCGAGAAGCACCTCCTTGCAGCTGAGACCAGCATAGTCGTTGTAGGCGCTTCTCGTGGCACTCTTCGCACTCCCTTCTTTGAGGGGTGTTCCCCCTCCCCCCTTGTTCCCTCTGTCGCCTCTGCTGCTGCTGTTTACTTCCTTCGTGCTGTGGAGGTCAGGGTTGCATCTGCTCCTTGTGGGAGGCGCCACAACAGCAGGGGCAAGAGAGGCAAGGATACTGGGGTGGCAGTGGTTGAGGCGGTGGTGGGGGCGGTGGAGGCGGTGGAGGTGGCGGTCGTGGCGGAGAGAGTGGTGGTGGGAGTGGAGGAGTTGGTGGCGGCGGTGGTGGCGGCAGTGGGAGTGGTGGCGGCGGCAGTAGTGGCAGTCGGAGTGGAGCTGTTCAGAGTGGAGGTTCTCACGATGTCCAGAGGCAGCAGCTGCAGCGTTCGAGCGAGACCCCTTCGCCACAGTAGCTTCGTTAGTGGTTTGCTCAACATGGGGCGCTTGGGAGCAGTGTTCACTGCCCGTATGTCATTCGCACAGGTGGCCGCACTGGCCAGACATGCGAGAAGTTTCACACACAGCACCGCTGCTTCTCCCGCCTTGACGACGCCTCTCGCGTAGAGTTTCCCGACGCGACTGAGCTCCCCCGCTGGCTAGAGATGCTTAGGCAAGGTGTTGATGTCTTTGATTTTGACTATGATGCTATCCTTGGTGCCATGTATGCATTGACTGTTCGTGCTGAGGGTGACTATTTCTTGTGTGTGCCGCCCGACCCAGGTATAGAGGTTGCTGCCTAGGTGCTAGTGAGTCTGCTCTCCCTGGTACTGCGCCTACTGAGGCCTTGCACACCTTCACGCTGTTTCTTTCGCGATAGCACTAGAGTCAAACCACTCCCTGCACCTGTTGCAGTCAAACAGGGTGACCCCTCAGGGGCCCAATTCTTGCCCGTTCCTCCACTGTTTTTCCGTGTCCGGCGATTCCGTACGGCTCACTCTCAGGTCTTCACCTCCCCCCGCTCTCTACGAACTTGGTGAGTATTTCCGCCCTTCAGGATTCGATGGTCACTACCACCACTCCTGGGGGCCAGCGTGTGTTGATCTGCATGTGTACACGGATGGGTCGTCGCCTGGCCACGTTCATCTGTCGGCCTTGATTGAGTCTGTACACGCTGACTACAGTGCCTCCTCATGTAGCTTCTCCTGTGTCCGCGTCATGTCAGCTTGCAGCCCCCTGCTCTTGTCGCGCCCTGTCGCACCAGACTCTCCTTTGGCACCACCGCCTTGGTACCCCCTCCCTGCCACACCTCCATGGCATGCACTCCCGTCTCCTTGTCTCTAGTCTTCCCAGGTCTCTGCCTCCCCTCCCACCCTCCCCTGCCCCTCCCTGCCTTCCCTATGTCGAGGGGTGGCAGCGCGTTGCTCCTCACTCCTCCTAGTTTCCCCCGACGACTGCTCTCCTCCAGACTCTCCAGATGGACGTGTGGGGCCCAGCCCGCGTCCGTGGACAGGGCCGCAAGTGATACTTTCTGCTGGTTGTTGACAACTACTAGCGTTACACCATGGTCTTCCCCTTGCGCAGCAGGGGGGAGGTCCCTGATGTTTTGATCCCTTGGATCCGCGCTGTTCGTCTCCATCTCCGCGAGCGGTTGGACACGGAACTTGCAGTCCTGCGTCTGCACTCTGTCAAAGGTGGTGAGTTTGCCTCCGACCTCTTGCGGTACTTTTGTCGTGGGGAGGGCATCACTCAGTCGTTCACGCTTCCGGCCTCTCCGCAACAAAATGGGGTTGCTGAGCGCCGCATTGGGTTAGTCATGGAGGTCGCTCGTACCTCCATCATCCATGCGGCTGCCCCCCATTTTCTATGGCCGTTTGCGGTCCGGTACGCTCCGCATCAGCTCAACCTCTGGCGCCGTGTCTCCTTGCCGGAGACCTCGCCGACACTGTGTTGGACAGGAGAGGTTGGCGATGCGTCGGTGTTCCGGGTCTGGGGATCTCATGCCTTTGTCTGCGATACCTCTGCGAACAAGCTCTCCTCCCGCGCCATTCCCTGTGTCTTCCTTGGTTTCCCCCCTGCGTGCCTGGCTAGCAGTTTTACCACCCCACCTCGCGCCGTGTCCTGCCTTCTTAGGTTGTCACGTTTGACGAATCGGTTCTTTTTTACCGTCTCTTCCCCTACCGCACTGCCCCTCTCCCCTCCCCCACCGCTCTTCCTTACACCAGGTCCTCCTCCAGTAGACCCCCTCTCCACTTAGGGTCCTGCCCCCTCAGGTGTGTTGCAGGTAGACCATGTCGAGCTTGTCGAGGTAGCTGTCGACTCAGGTGCTACTAAGGGGGGTGCTTCTAGAGGTGTTGCGATTGGGGGTGCTGAGCATGAGCGTGCGAAGCCTGGGGTTGCTGAGTCGGAGGGTGCGGAGCCTAGGGGTGCTGAGCCTGAGCATGCGGAGCCAGGGGTTGCTGAGCCTGGGGTTGCTGAGTCTGGGAGTGCTGAGCCTGGTAACACTGTTTGAGCAGGAGGTCCTACGGCTGCCTCGTCAGGACGGGAGCCACTCTCTCCACTGCAGCTGCGCGAATGGTTTGCTCGGCGCACCCGCCTTCGGAGTGGCGCTGCTGGAGCTGGGGGGGTTGATGCTGGAGACACTGCCGCTGGAGCTACTGGAGGTGCTGGAGCTGCTGATCCTGGAGGTGCTCTTGCTGGAGGTACCGGAGCTGGCGGAGCTAGTGGTGTTGCTGCTGCTAGAGGTGCTGGAAGTGCTAGAGCTGGTGGTGCTACAGGTACTGGAGCTGGAGACCCTGGAGCTGGAGGTGCTGGCGCTGGGGGTGCTGGAGCTGTCGATACTAGTGCTGGAGGCACTGTGCGGCCACGACCATACTTCGTTCCACTGCTTTGCTAGGTTCTTGGCCTCCCGTCTAATACTGACGTTACTCCACCTCTACTGTGTCCACCGCCTGACCACTCATAGTCACAGTTACAGCCAGCCTCCCCACTGCCTGCTCCTTCTCTTTACACTGAGCAAACATACTCTCTTAAAGCCTGCGTCTCCTCCTGCCTCGCCTGTTCGTGCTGTTCGCACTGGTCGTCGTGTCCCTCGTCCGCGTCCTCCTCCTGTCCCAGGCACGCACGTTATGGCACTTCGTCCTTACTCTGTTCCACAGCGAGTTCCCTTGCCGTCTCCTTCGGCGTCCTCTTTTTCTAACGTTCTTGTCCCTAGTTGCTGAGCTTGTTGACATTGCTGCCGCCTGTCATCTCGACTACACTGCAAGTCTTGTTGCTGAGTCTGAGTCTGTCTGTCCTCCGTCCGTCAAGGGTGAGTCTGCTCTGGGCACGGATGTCCTCAAGGATAGGCAGGAGGACTTTGAGTGTTTTGCAGCTGCTGTACCTCATGTCGTGTCCATGCTGATTGCACCTGAGGAGACCCAGATGCACAAAACATCCCAACCCCGCGCTCTTACGCAGAGACGATATCAGGTCCCTACTCCTCTCAGTGGCAGACAACCATGGATGTAGAGATGGCATCCCGGAAGTCCACAAGCACTTACGTTGACGCAGTTCCCCCTCCTGGGGCGAACATTGTCGATGGCATGTGGATTTTCAGGGTGAAGCGGCCGCCGGGTTCTCCGCCTATCTTCAAGGTGCATTACGTTGCATGAGGCTTCAGTCAGCGACAGGGAGTTGACTTCTTCCAGACGTTCTCCCCTACCCCAAAGATGACCACTATTTGGGTGCTGTTGCACGTCGCCGCTCAGCGTGACTACGAGCTTCACTCTCTTGAATTTAGCACAACTTTCTTATAGGGCAGCCTGCACGAGGAGATCTGGACGCGCCGCCCACCTGGCATCACTGGACCGTTTCCTGCATGTCCCCGTTCGAGCCTCCGGCGGCCAGTCTATGGTCTCTGCCAAGCGCCTCGTGAGTCGCACGATACACTGAAGACGACGCTTGCGGCTTTTGCTCCTTCGACTGCTGGCCCGTCGCTGTTTCTATGCACCGACACTTCGCTGCCGCCGTTCTACATCCTCGTGTACATCGACGACTTGGTCTTTGCCACTACTGACACTGAGGGACTGGCCCTTGTGAAGTCGGAGCTGCACAAGAGACACACGTGGACAGACTTGGGTGAGCTATCTTGGCTCTCTGATCACCCAGGACAGAGCACGCCGCACCATTACTTTGACTCAGTCACACATGGTGCAGCAGGTCCTTCAGCACTTCCGCTTCCAGTTTTCCTCGCGAGAGCCCACTCCTCTGCCTACCGGTTAGTCGCTTTCAGCTCCACCTTCGGATGAGTCCGTAGAGCCGAGTGGCCTGTATCCAGAGTTTGAGGGCTGCCTCATGTACCTGATGACTTGTACTCGACCTGGCCTTGCCTACCCTCTTAGCATCCTCTCACGCTACGTTGCGCCCAGGAGACACCGACCAGAGCACTAGGCCGCTGAGAGGGTGTTGCGCTACTTGTGCATTACGTCGAGCATGGGGCTCGTGCTTGGAGGACGGGGTCGAGTTGTTCTCACTGGACATGCAGACGCATCTTGGGTTGACGACTTGGCTACGCAGCACTCGTCACAGGGTTACACTTCCAACCTTGCCTCCGGCTCTGTTTCTTGGCGGTCTACCAGCTCTTCTTCTGTTCTCAGTTCCAGTTGTGAGGCTGAGATCTACGCAATAGTCATGGCTGCACAGGAGTTACGCTGGCTCACCTACCTCCTGACCGAATTAGGAGAGCCGCCTCGTTCTCCTCCAGTGCTGTACGTCGACAACAAGGCCATGATTGCCTTGTATCAGGAGCATAGACTGGAGCACAGGACGAAGCATATCTCTATGCGCTACTTCCTTGCTTGAGAGTTGCAGCAGCGTGGTCAGCTTCGTCTTGCTTACGTGGCCTTTCGGGTAGCTAACATATTCACCGAATCTATCTTGACTTTTTTCTGAGTAGGTAAGGGTTCCAAGTAGACCTTGTTCTTGACAATTTCACACCCTTAAACTATATACCCTTTAAGTACATACCATCGGTAATTTATGCCGTATATCGAGCCATTTTATGAAGATTCGCGCAAATTTATTACTAATAGACGGAAATCAACAAGAATTTTATTGAGCAAACTTCTTCCCACCCCCGGCAACTTCCCAACCCTCCTCGAGCAACCCCCCTTCGACCCCATCACACATCCATTCGCGAAACACAAAGTGCTACTTTAAAATCAGGCTCTGACGTAGATAATTTGTTTTGAAGTTGATAGGAAACTCCCGTTTTCCTATTAGTTGACGATGTTGGAAAAACGAAAACAGATGCATCCGAAGGGAACTAAATCGTTCGCAGCGTTCCAAACTTTCTATGTATGACAACAGTTTAGGAGCCAAAGCTACAGCGCTAGTGAAATTTCAAGTGTTGTCGAAAGTCTCATGTACCTGAAGCAAGAGAGGGGGAGTATCGCACACCAACTTCCTTAGTAAACTAGTCCACATCGCCTACAAAAACAAGGTTACTCAAGTCTCAAATATTTTGCAATTGATGGCAAAATCTCTTACGTGAGACACTGGGTTTAAATATTTTGCAGCTTCCGGTTGTCCATTGAAAGTCCCCCTATTTCTGGATGTCTGCCGTTTTAATCCAAAATCCTTTTATTGGGGAGCTTCGAAGTATTGGGATGGGGTAAGCAGTTATCGAGAAAATGGTGTATTGGTCCTTAGACATACAGGAGTGAATTGGGGCGGCATGCGTATCGAGACCCACACCCAAGAACTGGCGGATCTCTTTTATTTCTACCTGGTATATCTAGGTTCGTTCTGAAGTGGATGTGGTTCGGTGATGATCATGTGTTCCGACTTGGTTCTCACATGTGCTTTTGTGGTGCTGGCTGTGTACCAATCGAAGGTGTCCAATTTGTACGTCGTCATTCGCGAATTGTGGTTTCGAACTGATTTCGCACATGCGAACGTTATCATCTGCCGCCATTCAGCCACACATTTCACCCCATGAACATTCCAACATCTCGAAGTTGACATGCAGCATCATACCCAAGACAAATTGTTTTCTCTAGGCAGTGTGATTGCACTGTTTTGTACGCGTTGGTGTTGTACTGTACATAGCACAAGCCGATGTCAGGCTTCACTGTAGTGAGAAAGAGGGTGCAGTGCTGCCCGATAGTCTACGGCACAGACCAATCACAGTCTGAACTTAAACCACCCCTCAAGCTGAGCTGGAGCTGCCCGAACGGCAGCATTCTTTGTCGACGCCGTTCCGTATTCCTTCAAAATGAGGGTGCGTAACCATTTTTAACCCGACAGCTCGAGCCGTGGACCGTCCGGGAAGCGAAACGGTAATAAGCTTCGCACAATGTCGTAATTGTTTTCGCTGAGGTGTTGGCGACATCGCTAACAAAACGGACTTCAGTGACACTTTTTCCCCCTTCAACGGTCCGAAATTTGAACCATGGACGGTCCGAGTCCCAAACGGACTGTCCGACAGTCCTTGCACACGATTGGAGGGCGACGCAAAAACTGTCGAGTCACCTCGTCCACCAACAAAAACGTACAAGGCTACTTCTCGAATCGACATCGACCAACCAGAGACAACCAATTAACAAGAATGATTCGATAACGACATTCGCGAACTTTAAAGAGCTGCGTAATGTCTCCGCAGTGATCGCGAATCGTACATTATGAAAAAAGTGTCACAACTGTCTTCGGACAGTCCGAAGTTTCAAAAAAGTCAGTCGGACGGTCCCGTTCTCGATAGGTGGACCGTCCACTTCGTTTTAAGCGGACTGTCCGTCAAAATCGTAAAATGCAAAATGGTTACGCGCCCTCAGGGAGATCACCCCGTGTTTCCATGGTTCTCAAAACGCTTTGCGTATTTTTCTGGTGCTTTACTGTGCGGTGAAGAGCCTTAATTACCCGATTCCCGCCTCTGTTCTCTCACGTGCAGCGCAGTCGTTTCGTATTCCACTATTCCGCCTGGTTGTGGTTATGTTTATGTCGGCGGTACCCTAGATTTCTCCACAGCCCAACAATATCGGTTTTATGCGTTTTGGTAAGATTCTGTACGTTTTAGAGCCGTTAATTTACGTTCTAGCACCCTTCCTCTAGGGTTTGAGCGTTCTGAAGGCTTACCTTAGTTGTAGAATTCCCTTTCGTCTCCCTTCCTAAGAATTCACCCTCTCCTTTCACCCTCTATCTTTCTCGTTCGGCCTACTGCTGTCAGCGCAACCGCAATCCCATCGCGCCTGCCTGCTTACGTGCTAGTTGTAGCGCCGCGCTCTCTCGACGCGGCAGCGAGAATCGGTCGGAAGTGTTGAGGGAAACCGCGAAGTATCTTTCCTTGGTTCTGTGCTGTGCGGTTGTGCCTTTCGTCTCCCTTTCAACACGTAGTTCCCTCGGCCTGATATCCGCTCACCACTGGTCGTAAGGGATATGTGATTTGCTGCGCGGATGCCGGTAATCCCCGTTATGAACCGTAGCGACTCTTGAGAGACGCTTCGAATCGCTCTCGTGCAGTCGACAGCGAGAAGCAGCGAGAAGGGGCATAGGGGCAGAGTAAAGGTCGAGTGCTATACGGATTCCTTTCGCTCCGCCGCTAAACAGCTCCGAATAAGAAAACCTCGTTGCCAGTGCTCCCCGGGATTCCACTCGTTAAGTTAGCATCAAGACATCCGACGCGGTAGAGCAATCGACGGCGAGAAGCAGCGAGGGGAGGAATCCTTGCAATCTCGACGCTCCGAGTGACACTAGAAGGTAATATAAGCAGCCTCCCCCCCCGTGATGATACACGCAACCCCTCCGCTCTCTCCCTTCGTGCCCTATTAGTTAGGCGCTTCGCTCTTCGCAGCTGTTCACAGCTCTTTATTCCTTCCAGCTTCAAGGTTCGTATTATCAGTGACTCATATTCTCCTAATACGACTTCAAAGCTCACTAGGTGTCTCATATTCGAGTGACATTCAATCCGAACTCACGCAAGCCTAATCATCCTGACCTTCAAGCCCGGTTGCCTTTCCAGTCGACTCAAGCCCGCTCCGTGAAACCCCTGACATATCAAATCTTATCACAGCAAACCAACCCCGTCAAGCCATGGCTTCGTCGTTTCCGCGACGCGTCAGAATGTCCGTTCCGTCGACCACGTGGTTCTCGTCCTCCTCCCACGTGGTCGTCGCTGCGCTTCTCTGCGTCATTGCGGCGCGTGCTGCCGCTGCGGGTAAGGCCAATATTTCTTCAGGTTTTTCTTGTTCGTTTCGTTGTCGTGTTCCGTTTCTTGTTTGCTGGTTTGTTTTTAAATCAGGGATTTACTTCACTTCGGTTTTTTCGCCTGACTTCCTTTCATTCACTTCGATCTTACATTTTCGTGTATCTTTCGTTCTCTTGTTCCCCCCTCCCCCCCTCTCCCCCGTCTCCCCCATCTCTCTCTTCCCGCCCCCCTCCTCTTCCACTCCTCCCTCTCTCTCCCCCGCCACCCCCCCTTTCCCCTCCGGCTTTCCTGCGTTCCGCTCTCAAATCATGTTCTTTTTGCAGAGTGTCTGGTTGGTTCCGGATTCTACGGAGTTGATTGCACCGCGTGCCCTGGTAAGGACGACGCCATGCCATGCCATGCCGTGCCATGCAATGCCATGCCATGCCATGCCGTGCCATGCCATGCCCTGGTAAGGACGATGCCATGCCATGCCATGCCATGCCATGCCCTGGTAAGGACGATGCCATGCCATGCCATGCCATGCCCTGACACGGACGTCCGTATGCCGTGCCATGCCATGCCATGCCGTGCCGTGCAGAGTAGGAGCTCGGCAAGTGTCGTTATGACCTGTTAGTAATCTGATATGCCGTGCTGTTGCTATTAGGAAGCTGTTACGCTTCGTGAAAGCCCTTAGGCTTTACGATTACGCTCTTTTGATTTACTCTCCGCCCCATCTCGATTTATTCCACCATACCCCGCTTCTGATGGAATTGCAGTGTGTCAGAACCTGGGCTCCTGCTGCGACAGGCCCGAGGGCGACGGCACGTGCGCCTGCCCGCCCACCACCACGTGGCGCCCTCACGATTCCTCTACTTACCACCTCTCCCCACTCTCGTCTCCATCCCCCCGACCCTCCCTTGCCCCCGGGACTCCAGTGTGTCAGAACCTTGGCACGTGCAAAGACGGGCCCGAGGGTGACGGCACGTGCGCCTGCCCTCCCACCACCACGGGGCCTCTCTGCGAGCTCTGCGCGCCCAACTACGACCCTGACACCAAGTGCACCACCAGTGAGGCTCAATAGGCCCTGCGCTATGCCTGCCCCCTGCCCCCTGCATGCACTTCTACTCTTTTCCCCTGCGCCTGCCCGCCCACCACCACGGGGCCTCTCTGCGAGCTCTGCGCGCCCAACTACGACCCTGACACCAAGTGCGCCACCAGTGAGGCTCAATAGGCCCTGCGCTATGCCTGCCCCCTGCCCCCTTTTCCCCTGCGCCTGCCCGCCCACCACCACGGGGCCTCTCTGCGAGCTCTGCGCGCCCAACTACGACCCTGACACCAAGTGCACCACCAGTGAGGGCTGTTGCAGTGACCAGTCGACTGCACCACCAGCAAGGGCTTGGACCAATGTGGCTTTTGAGTCGACTCAAAGGTCACATTGAACCCTCTCAGCAAGCTCTGTGCCCCCACTAGCTTCTGAGTTGACTACGAGGAGGCATTTTGCGCGTGTGTCTTACTGCAGTAGCTTTTCATTGACCCCGTCACCAAGTGCACCACGAGTGCACTTCGGAAACGAGTCCTTTTGTGCCCAACTCCACGTGCCTCTTGGACACAAAGTGCTGCTCCTGGCCTCCCCTGTTGCTGCTGCCACTTCTGTTGCTGCTGCCTCCTCTGACGCTGCGCTGCTGCTTCTTCTGTTGCTGCTGTCTCTGCTTAAACTGCTTCCTTCCTTTCACCCCAAGGCACCGTTTTTTTTTTTTTTTCCCTGCTGCTACTCTGCTCTTCTGTCTTTTCCTCGCTCCAGTCCTGGACGCCTGTGCATCGTACCTAAATGACACGGCTGCAGAGGACAGCGCGTTCGCCAAGTGGTGCAAGATGCGACCCAATGGGGAGTGCATTACTGATTTCGACGCCGTGCCGACCCGCTCGACCTGCGGGTGCCAGGCGGGATTCACCCTTGACGAGGCGACCCAAACATGTCTTGGTGAGTGTCCATTTTCTGTGCTTATATGTGGTTGATTTGTTTAGGATAATTTGTGTTCGGAAATGGCTAGTGTTGATCTGTGCTTATTGAGGTTTGTGTTTGTTAATGATGCAGATGTTAACGAGTGCAAGATGAGGCCTTGCGTGGATGTGAAGTACTCTGTTTGCATCAATCTGGTGGGGACATACAACTGCACGTGCGCAAAAGGTTATGTGGCTACATTTGTTGATTCTCTTAACATCGTTCGCACATGTGAGAAGCCAGTTCCTCCTGTGACGACCAAGGTCATGTTTCCTATGCCATGAACGGAAATTCGTGGCACGGTAGTTGTATTGTGAATCATAGTGGGCAATAAGCAGGTGTGGGATGCTTCCATTGTTATGGGATTTCTTGAAAGAGTTGCAATTTGTTTGGATAGTGTAACATCAAGACCAGCGGATGCCTTGTCCAGGTGGATGGCTGTACATATTCATGAATTCAGTGGGATTGACGTCAGACGATGCTGGGACCACTTCCGATTGGGGTTGACGTGGCGAAGCGAACAAGGGTGTTAACGAAATTCTAGTCGTAAACAAGTCGCAAGCCAAGAAGTTCTCGCAAGGCTCGTTCCAATTTATGTTTAGAGTTTGGGTTGTCGTACAGGTTTGGAGCACCTGGACTCGTCGCATACCACAAACACAGCTTTGCTCTAAGCCACAGACTACTATCGGGCAAGTTCAGACGGCCCGGATTCTTTCAGGCAATATTTGGACCCCAATTACTTGACCTCCATGTACACTACGCTTACTGGATGTTTAGCGAACTTTTACCATTTTATGGCAGGAAACCCCAGTTTTTACGGTCAGCTATATTTTTCCTGTGATGCACCTGACCTGACCGCCCCCTAGCGTGCATGCTTCCATGCCCCCCACCCCCCCCCCCCCCCCCCCCCCCCCCCCCCCCCCCCCCCCCCCCCCCCCCACCTATCCTCCACCAGTCCATCCCACACCACACCACCACCACATCCGACGAAACGCAAGTCTCCCACCTGACCGACTTTGCGGTTTGCTTTGCAGCTGCATGCACTGTACTCTGTTATTTCGGCCGCCACGCCACGCCACACCCTTGCGTTGCATAAAATGTGCAATTCCACAGTATCTTTCCCTCATTCCTCCGCCGACCGACCGCGCCGCCCGCCAGCCTCTTGCTTCTTGGCTCGGCTGGTCCAGCCTGGTCCCTCCTTCTCTAATCTCCTACAGAGCTGGTCCATAAAATTCGTTTCAGGAGCCCCATACCAGTTTCTGCTTTCCTACTCTTTGATTTATGATAAGTGACAGCCCAGACAGCCTGTGATTCAAGATAAGTGACAGCCTTTCTTTGTAGCTGTCAGAAGGGGTCGTCTTTGATTGAAGTCCGCCGTCTTAAGGGGTCATCTTTGTAGCTGTCATAAGGGGTCGTCTTTGATTGTGACAGCCATTCTTTGTAGCGTTTGTGCTCTTGCCGCCTTCTGTGTCACGAAGCGCAGTGACGGAAGCCATATAAACGTTCGTAGCCGGACTTCTGATACCGTTCTTTGTAGACTCTGCCATATCTAGACTTTCTTTCGAAGGTCGTTCGCAGGTCTTTTCGAGAACGCTGCTTTTGAGTCGACTCAAAAGCAAGGCACGCTATGGAGGACGCGTGCAGACCGTCGATGCTACATCCGTGTCCGAGCCAGCCGACCAGCGGCTCTTTCTCCCCCTCCACCTTCGCAGCCGCGCTCGCCGTCTGCATAATCCTCGTTTTCACCATCGCCGTCGCCGTCTGCGTGATCCGACGGCTGAAATGGTTCGAGATTAATCTCGACAGCAGCCCTGCGACGGAGCGCGCGCTCCCACGGGTGATCTGGGTGCGACATCTGGACCAGAAGCCCGCGATTCCCGGGCTCGACCGCGCCACGATTCGCTCGTTCCCCGTGTTCACGTATTGCGGTTCGGACGCTTTGGACGGTCCAGGGAGTGATGGGTTTCTTATGGCGGAAGACAGCCGTTTTGGTAACCCCGCACCTTGCGCCGAGAATTGCGGAGAAAATTTCCCTGAAAATCACGGCAATTCTCACGCGAGCGACCACGTGGCGATTATCGTCGCCAGCGATTCCGCAAATCTTCGCGAAGACGATGCAGTCGCGCCGCTGAGTGCGTCAAGCAGCGCGTCAACGATTGGCCCAAGTCCGTGCGACAGCCTTCCGCGGGGGCCTGGGCGCGCGGAGAGGCTCACGCGGGAGTGCGCGGTGTGCCTGGGCGAGTACGCGGCGGGCGAGCGCATCAAGGTGGTGCCGGCGTGCGCACACGGCTTCCACGCCGACTGCATCGACCTCTGGCTCGCCGCCAAAACCACCTGCCCCATCTGCCGCCGAGACCTCCGCAGCCCCGCTGCAGCCCCCGCCACCCCCACCGTCCCCACCGTACTTACTCAAGGGAACGAATCCTAAGGCCCTGTTAGCCTCAACGCCCTCGTCATCCCCTCGGCTCCGAAACCGGAGCCTGCCCCATCTGCCACCGCGACCTCCGCAGCCCCGCTGCAGCCCCCGCCCAAGACAACGACGCGCGGGCGGACAACGACGCGCAAACCGCCTCCATTACTCCCACCCACCATCCCCACCAGTCCCACTTGAGAAAACGACTCCTAAGGCCCTCTTGAGGCGCCTCAACACTCCCCGATTTCTTAAAATATTTTCAGAAATTTCCGAATCTTCACTATTCTTAGAGGTGACTCAAGAGGGCAACTCCGAAGGCCCGCCGTCACCCCCTCTCTGCGTGTTTACATGTCCCTCATCTGCCGCCGAGACCTCCGCTGCCCCGCCAGAGCCGCAAATCGAAAACCATTCATAATCGCCCCATCATTCCCCCCACCCCGTCTCCCCATCGCCCCCAATGCCCCCCGTCATCCCGCTAAAATAGAATGCCCTGCCCGCCGCGTGGTTCCCCCGCCCAAACGCCGCCACTACCCGCTTCAACTGGAAGTGACTAGAGGTTCGACTCAAAAGAGTTTTTTGCGCCAGACGCCGCTACTACCCGCATTCTCCGCACCCCCTCTCCCCCCGTTGCAATGGGGGCCGTGGGGACGCGTTAGACGCGTGGGGAAGCAGCGCAGCGGAGGGGATGGGGGGGCGCGGGGTGGAGGAAGCGGAGTAACGCCAGCAGCAGCAGTGGACGAATTGGGAGTCGCTGTTAGAGGCAGCAATGCCGTTAGACGAGAGTGGAACCAGCAACGTTTTTGTATTTCTAGTCGACTCAAACTGAGTCGACTCAGAAGCAGCAGCAGCAGCAGCAGCAGCAGCAGCAGCAGCAGCAGCAGCAGCAGCAGCAGACGAATTAGGGTTTACACGGGTGCATCTGCATGCACGCGGAAACAGCAGAGCAGAGATAATTGGAGCGGTCAGGGTGAGGCTGAACAGTGCCAGCAGCAACAGCAGCGAACGAATTGGGAGTCGCAGGAGTGCAGCTGCAAGCACGCGGAACCAGCGGAGCGGAGATCACAGGTGGGGGAGGGGGGATTTGGGGGGGGGGGGGCTTAACAGTGCCAGCAGCAGCCGCGGAGGAATTGGGGGTTGCAGAAGTGAAACTAGGAGCACGCGGAAACAGCAGAGCGGAGCTGATGGGAGAGGGGACAGGATAGCGTAACGAATGTTGGTTGGGGGGGGGGGGGGGGGGGGGGGGGAGGGAAGACACAATGGAGGCGAAACCTCCCTAAAGCTGACTTTTCTGGCAGCGGAATGCTCACAATAAGTGGATTGACTTTAGAAAAGGAGAATGGATGGTGGAAGGGGTATGAATGGTGGAGGGAGCATGGATGACAGGGGGGCATGGATGGTGGAGGGAGCATGGATGGAGGGAGTACGGATGGTGGAGAGTGTGAGGTGTATGTATGGTGGAGCTGCAGAGAGTAGCAGCATTCCAGGAAGGACCATTGGACTGGGAGCAGCGGAGGTAGCATAGCATATGGAAAAATGGTACAATTTTCTGTTTTCCATGTAGTACGCAGATGTAGATAATACTACGGAACATAGAACCGAAGGGTTATGATGACTGGTTTTCGAGGCATAACCTCAGCCCCATAGCTGGCTAGAGTTTTACAGACTCCTGAAGTCCCGGGACAATTTTGGTACTCAGATCAGAAGGGTTTGGCCATTCAGGCCATGGGTTGGATTAACTACAGTTGTAGCTGATTTGTTCCTCGTCATAATCGTATGAACTACCAATCAGACTGTTAAAGCGATAAGGGCCAAGTGTTTAGCAGGAGATCCTGCTACCAAGGATAAATGTTTGGGTGTGGGGCCTTCCCAGTGCGCGTTCAGTACCAACCCACTTGTGAATTGTGCCCAGCCTGAATCACTGACTAAGGTGGTTCACGGTTAAGAGCCGTCGAGTAGCATCACAGAACAGTTGAAGAGTTTTCAAAGCGGCAGCGAGTTTTTGCTACCAAACCTGTCATGACGGAGCTACCGACCAGACAGTGGGGGATGAAAAACACTTCGAGCGGTTTTTTTCGGTGGGAGACGGTGAAACTGGATGTAATGCACGTCACCGTTTTGAACCGCTACTCGCCTATCTGTAAATCAACTCGTATGGCGCTCCTGTGCGAATATTGCAAATTACCGGACTTCGGTTCAGTCCAGTCTCGTTGTCAGGTGGTTCGCTCTTCGCCGCTTTGGAACGCAATACCACCGTACTGAACCCAAGGAACGGATGGGTTGAACACCAGCATGCCTCTGACATACATCAAAGGCGGGTCGGCCATCGGTAGTATCAATTTGAACAGTCATGGCGGCTCGCACAATGCAAGTACTACCTTACCGACCTCTTCAGCCTCTGCAAGAAGCGGTCCTACTGTCACGGCGGTTTTGCGCGATCCTTGGTGTCTTTACTTCCCTCGATCTCCTCGCCGCTGTCACTAGCTCATCGCAGCAGGCTGAGTCCTGGAAATGTCCGTTCTCGCAGACCGTCGCAGCAAACGACGTTCGTCGCACAGGCGCAGCCAGTGGAGTCTGTTTCTTACTTATTTTAATCTTCGCATTCGCACGTAGACGACCAACGGTTGAACTTCGGGAGGTATGATCGAGGTGACTTTTGAGTCGACTCAAAAGTCAACTTTGGGAGGAATGATCGAGGTGACTTTTGAGTCGACTCAAAAGTCAACTTCGGGAGGTATGATCGATACTACTGTACGCGTTTAGTGCTGTCCTCGAAAGCACCGCTTGCATCGAGTCCGACTGAATTCCTATCGCCTACCAGACCACAGTGTCTCGCTGGCCAGCGGCCTCGAACGAAAGCCGGGTCGTTGATTTCGAGAACCATTCGCCGCGAGCAATGTGTCCCTTTGTTTCTCGAATCTCACACATTCTTCGCACGCGACGAAGGAATCTAAACCAAGCGCGGTCTTCGTGTCATTTCAGTGCTCCGCGAAGACGTCAGTTTCTGGTTACCAGATTGGATCACACTCGTCACCTCGAACGCATCAGCTCCCCGTTAAGACGTCGTTCACCTCAAGGCGCAAATCAAAGAGTCTTCCTGTCAGGATGCGAGCAGGAACAGCGGCTCTCGGTGGGGTCAGGAGCTTCTGCCGTGCCGCCGTTCTTCTTTGCGCGGCTCGTCGACACGGAGGAGCAGCAGAGCTGCTCTGCTGTGCCGCCGTTCAGCCAGCAGCTCTGCTGCTCCACCGTGTCGACGAGCCGCGCTTTCTGGCTCAGCGCTTCTGCTGCAAAACAGACGTGTAGAATTATAATGATTTCATAAGAGAGCGGGATTGCGTTGCTTTGAATGTAGAAGGAAGTTAGCCTGCGACTTCCTGCTTCTATTACCGCTCACCCTTTGTTCCGTTGGAAGAGGAATCAGGGGACTCAAGGGGTTGTGCAGTTGGTTCCGTCAGTCTCCGTTTCCTGTAGCCTGCTGACACGTGGCAGTCCGCTGTCCTTATCCGCTGAGCGAGCATGGCAGTTGACGTGGCATCCATGTCGGTGGAGGAGCTGGAGGCTGTGTGGCTGAGGCGAGCTGGCATGAGGAGCGACCTGAGTGTGACTATACCGGGGATGACTGCACCAGGAGTGACTGTACCCGGATTCTCTTTCAACGTTCACAAGTACCCGTTATACGCACGCACGTGAGTACTTATAACCCCATGATCACACCTTTTGAGTCAACTCATTCAGTGTCTTTCAACGTTCACAAGTACCTGCTATACGCACGCACGTGAGTGTTTCTAACCCTACCTTGTTCGAGTGATTGTTCTGACCTTTTGCAACTATGACGTGTATATTGCTGATCCTTCCTTTCTTGCTAAACAAGCCACACAGTCTGTGTGTGTGTGTGTGTGTGTGTGTGTGTGTGTGTGTGTGTGTGTGTGTGCGTGTGTGTGTGTGTGCGTGTGTGTGTGTGTGTGCGTGTATGTGTGCGTGCATGTATGCATGCGTGCGTGCGTGCGTGCTGCTCCGGGCTTCAACTTCGCTTCTCCCTATCCTCTCTCCCCCTTCGCTGATCCCATGTTGCTCATCATCTCACCTTCCCCATTTTCTCCCCATTTTCTCCCCATTTTCTCCCAATTTTCTCCCCGTTTTCTCCCAATTTTCTCCCCATTTTCTCCAGTGACTTTTTCCAGGAGTCATCCACTGAGGACCCTGATTCTGGTCGCAACCACATCGACATCGTGGGCTTGCCCGGAGGAGAAAGGGCCTTCAAGCAGGTGGGTGGTGGTGGGAAATAGGGCTCAGTAAAAACGAATTAAGCTAGCCAAAACACCCATTCTCCTACTGGAATGATCCGGAAGACGAAGGACGTTTAAGCAGGCTGGTGCTGGTGGTAAATAGTGATAAGAGCGAAAAGCTAGGCAAGTTAAGTAGTGAGGCACGATTTCACTCACTAGTCTCTCCTCGCCTCTTGGGATTTCCCTGAGGAAAGAGGGAGCTCATGCAGGTTCAAGGGCGTATATGCAGGTCCCCTCACCCCTCCACACCCATCCACACCCTTCACACCCTTGTTTCCTCACTCCACCCCCCTCTTTCCTCCGAGGGTCGCCAGCTTTTGCTACGGGATGGATTTATTTTTGAGTCGACTCAAAAATAGATTCATAGCACACTTTTGCTGTGGCATGGATTTCAAGATCCATTCCTTCTCACCGCTTGAAACTCCTGCCTGCTCCCTTGTCCCGTCTCACATCTATGCCGTCCCCCATCCCTACGCCCCTCCAAAGGTCGCCAGCTTTTGCTACGGGATGGATTTCAAGATCTCACCACTTGATGCTCCTGCCCTCGCCTGTGCTGGTGAGTCAGTGTGAGCGTGGGAGAGTAAGCGTGAGTGAAAAAGTGAGTCTGAGTGAGAGAGAGAGTATGAGGGTTGGTCGGCAGCGGTGGTCGGTGGCGCTTCAAAGGGGGCAGTCGATTGGTTACTTGGAGAAGTGCAACATAGCGGCTGCAGTAGAAAACCCACTGCTGGAGGTGGTGGGGGAGGCACCGTCCCTAGGGGACTGCCTCTCGGTCCTCGATCCTGCACTGGACCTAGCTTAGGGGAGGGGGGGGAAGTGATAAGGGAGTAGTAAGAGCCTTTTGTGCACAAGACTCACACATTAGCCACCACCTTGCATGCCTGTAACTCCTGTAATAACCAATGAAAGGACCATTTGAGAGTATGAGTTGTGAGATCCTCCCTTTCTTCTCTGCGTCCTTCCTCTCTCCTGACCCCCCCTTCTCTAGCTGCGTTCCTGGGAAAGGCATGGGGAAATACCGTGTGAACCTGCTGTACTTTTGCCCCTCTCTCACTCTCACTCCCCCCCTTTCTCCCTTCTCTCTTCCCCTTCCCTCCCCCCCAGCCGCATTTCTGGGAATGACGGACGACTCGTGCAAGGGCATGGGCAAGTCCTGAGTGAACCTGCTGTCCCTTCATCCCTCCCTCACCCCACTGCCTTCCTCCCTTTCTTCCCCTCCTCCACTCCCCACTCAGCCGTATTCCTTGGAATGACAGACGATTCGAGCAAGGGAATAGGCAAGTACCGCGTGAACCTGCTGTCCTTCTGTCCCTCCCTCACCCCACTCCTTTCCTCCCTTTCTTCTCTGCGTTCTGCCCCCCTACCATCCCCCACCCCTCCAGCCACATTCCTTGGAATGACCGACGATCCACGCAAGGGAATGGGCAAGTACCGCGTGAATCTGCTGTCCCTCTGTTCCTCACTCACCCCTCTCCCTTCCCTACCTCCCTCCTCAACAGCCGCGTTCCTGTGAATGACGGACAATTCTCGCAAGGGCACGGGCAAGCACCGTGTGAACCTGCTGTGCTGTCCTCCCTCTCTCACCCCACTCCCTTGATCCCTTTCTTCTCTGCGTCCCTCCTTCCTCCCTCTCCTCCCCTCCAGCCGCATTCCTGGGAATGAAGGATGACTCGCGCAAGGGCATGGGCAAGTACCGAGTGAACCTGCTGTCGTTCGCTGCTGCAGCCATGGCAGGCATGCTCAAACACGCCGATGCTGCCCTTGCTGTACTCAGAGGGTGAGAGGTGGTGGTGGAATGGGGGCATGGGCGTGAGCTGTGCTTGCTGTACAGGCACGGGCAAGCACGTCCGCTGCTGCTGCTGCTGCTGCTGCTGCTGCTTCTGCTGCTGCTGCTGCTGCTGCTTCTGCTGCTGCTGCTGCTGCTGCTGCTGCCAGGGCAGGCATGCTCAAACACGCCGATGCTGCTCTGGCCGTGCTGTGAGGGTGAGAAACAGGGGGGGGGGTGCATGGGCATGGTGGGCATGGGCATGGCTACTTGCCAGGGCATGGGGATGGGCATGGCTGCTTGCCAGGGCATGGGGATGGGCATGGCTGCTTCCCAGGGCAGACATGCTCAAACACGCCGATGCTGCTCTGGCCGTGCTGTGAGGGTGAGTGGTGGTTATGTGGTGGGGGCATAGGCATGGGCTGTGCTTGCTTGAAGGTAATGGGTAAGCACCTTCGCTGCTGCTGCCTTGGCAGGCATGCTGAAACACGCTGATGCTGCTCTGGCCGTGCTGAGAGGGTGAATGGTGGTGGTGGTGGTGGCATGGGCATGGGAATGGACTGTACTGGCTTAAAGGCATGGACAAGCACGTTCGCTGCTGCTGCTATGGCAGCCATGCTGAAACATGCTGATGCTGCCCTTGCGGTGCTGAGAGGGTGAGTGGTGGTGGTGGGTGTTCGAGACGGTGCAAGAGAGTGCGTGTCAAGGGCATGGTTGCTGCTGCTGCTGCTGCTGCTGCCATGGCAGGGCTGCTGAGAACTGTGAGAGGCGGCAGGGGGAGCGAGAAAGAGTGTGCTTCCCGTATGGGCATGGCCAAGTCCCTTCGCTTCTGCTGCATGCTGAAACACGCCGATGCTGCTGTGGCAGTACTGACTTTTTGAGACGTCTCAAAAGTCGTATGCTCTGGCCGTACTTAAAGGTTGATATTGAGAATTCTCAAAATCAACCTCCGTACTGAGAGGGTCAAGCAGATGCCTAGGAAATTGTGGACAAGGCATGGCCCTTACCGCCCACACTCCCGCCCCCCCAACCCCACACCTTTCAAACTCTCTCCATGTATCCCCTCCACCCACTAACTTCCCCTCCTTTCTCCCTCCTCAGCTGTGCAAGGCCCCTGCCTGCTGGTTGAAGCATACGCCTTGCTGACACACCTCCCCTCCTTTCCCTTCCGTTGCCTTCCGTTTCCTTTCCTTTCGCCCCTTCCCTTGTCCCCCCTCCTCCTTCCCTCCCCTGTCAGCTGTGCGGGCCTGCTGGCTGAAGCAGACGCCCTGGGAATCGTGGATGAGGCAACAGACAGGCTGGCGGACCATGCAGTTACCAGGTAACCCCATTTCATTGCATGTATATCTTACTTGAACCCGGTCATGCTATGACCAGGCAAAGCATGCAGTTACCAGGTAACGCTAATGGATTTTAAGCATCTCCTCGTCATCATTTTTTCTGGTTTGGATTCCCCTCCTCAAATCACCGGTTTCTCCTCAAATCACCGGTTTCTCCTCAAATCACAGGTTTCTCCTCAAATCACCGGTTTCTCCTCAAATCACAGGTTTCTCCTCAAATCACAGGTTTCTCCTCAAATCACAGGTTTCTCCTCAAATCACAGGTTTCTCCTCAAATCACAGGTTTCTCCTCAAATCCAATACTCTTCTGTCTTAACGTGCTTTCTTTCCTCCTCTGCTTCCTCCCTCCCTTCCTCTCCCACCCCCCTCCCCTTCCTTCCCCTCCCCTTTGCCTGAATGATTCCTCCCCTCCGTCTGCTCGGCCCCTCACTGGTTCCAGTCACAACCTCTGCACCACACCCATTCATACCAGTGGTACGTACCCTTGCTTGCTCTCTGATTTTACTAAATTCCCATCTTTCCTTCAATCCACCTCACAACCTCTGCACCACACCCATTCATACCAGTGGTACGTGTCCATGCTTGCTCTCATTTGAATCTTCTGCTCTGAAATCTGTTCCTGTGGTGATCTTTTATCAATCAAATTATGGGCGCAAGGCTTTGTTGTTTTCTCTTTGCTCGCTCAAACACCCTCCTTCCTTCCCCACAAGTTCTGCTTCCCCACATCGTACTTTTCCCTCTTATATATCGAATCATGAAGCTAGAACTAACTATCTAAATGGGTATAACGACATTTTCTGCTCTCTTTCCCTTTTTTTTTGCAGACGGCATTGCTCTCCTGCCTCTCGACATCTTCCTTCGCCTTCTGGCCAAGTTCAAGGTACACTTTTAAAAATACACTGGAACTTAGAATACATAACCTAAGTACACTGTGAATACTTAGAAACTGAGTTCCTTGTACTTGAAGCACCTCAACCATGCTACACATCTACCAACGTCTCCCGACTCATCACCTCCTTTCTCTGTTCCTCCCAATTCCCATCCCTCCTCCCCACCCTACCTCCTTTCAGGAAAAGAATCTGCCCGAGAAGGAAAACGGCAGCGCAATCGCCTTCTATGCACAGCACAACCTGCCCGACCCAAAATCCCTTGCTGCCCTCTCTTACTCCGACCCTCCCCCTCCCCACTCCTCGTCCACCTCCTCTTCCTCCGCCTCCTCTCTCTCCCCCGCGCACTACCGTCGGGTTCTGGAGGGCCTGACAGCAGCGTTGCCTGCTGCTGCTGCCAGTGTGCCCATGCAACCGCTGCTGGGGCTGCTGCGTTGTGCTATTGTGCTCAACGCAAGTGAAGGGGTCAAGGCCACCCTGCAGCGGTGAGTGAGGTTTAGGCGTAGCACCTAGAAGGTTCTGGAGGGGCTGACAGCAGCGTTGCCTGCTGCTGCTGCTAGCGTTCCCATGCAGCCGCTGCTGGGACTGCTGTGCTGTGCCATAGTGCTCAACGCCTTGGAGGGTGTGAAAGCCACCCTGCAGCGGTGAGTGAACACTGGCGGAGTGGTAAGCGGTGTGAAGGGGTTGAACGCGTTTGGGTGGAGGTGGGGTGTTGCCTGCTGCTGCTGCCAGTGTTGCCTGCTGCTGCTGCCAGTGTTCCCATGCAACCGCTGCTGGGGGTGCTGTGCTGTGCTGTGCTATAGTGAGGCCACCCTGCAGCGGTGAGTTCATGTTCAAGTCAACTCCTTCCTGTCTTCCTCTCCCTCCCTCTTCCCCAACCGAGCAGGGGCGATGTTCACTGATGCATCGCTGGACGATCTGCTCATGCTTACCCTCCCCTCCCTCTCCCACCCTAACGAAACTGTATCTTCCATGCCATCACCCCCTCTCCCTCTCCCCCAGTCGAGCAGGGGCGCTCGTCACTGATGCATCTCTAGACGATCTGCTCATACTTCCCCTCGTCCTCCCTCCCGTCTAACATTTTCATCTCTTTTTTCTCACCCTCCCGCTCCCCTCCCGACAACCGGGCAGGGGCGCTGTTCACCGATGCATCGCTGGACCATCTGCTCATGCCTCCCTTCCCATGTCGCCTCCCTTGCCTGTCCATCTCGCCCCTCCCTCGCCACCCCATCCCTCTCCTCCACTCGAGCAGGAGCGCCCTTCACCGATGCATCGCTGGACGATCTGCTCATGCTTCAACCATTCCTCCCCTCTAACTAATCTAGCCTCCCGTCTCCCCTCTCTCACCCCCATCCCCTCCTGTCGCCCTCCCCATCCCCCAGTCGGGCAGGAGCGCTCTTCACCGATGCATCGCTGGACGATCTGCTCATGCTGGAGACCAGTGACGTGCAGGTGAGGTTTGGTGGGGTCGGGAGTGGTACAGAGGTGTGAGTGCGATTGGTATGAACCTCGTCTCTGGATGATCTGCTCTTGCTGGAGACAAGTGATGTGCAGGTGAGGTGGGGAGTGGTGCAGAGGGATTGAGCGCACTGGCCTGCGGTAGTGGTGGAGCACTAAGGTCAGGTTGTGGGTTCGTGCCTTGTCTCGGACAATTTGCTCATGCTGGAGACCAGCGACGTGCAGGTGAGGCGGGGACCGGTGCATTGCAGGGCATTTGAAATCGTTGCAGTAGTGCATGCAGCTTAATGGTGTCGTCGCATCTCCTGCTCGTGGAGCAATAGCTCAGTGGTAGAGCAATCGACTGCAGATCGATAGGTCCCCGGTTCAAACCCGGGTTGCTCCTTAGTGCGCCTTTTGCCTTCAAAGGCACGTAAGTTCTGGAGCAGAGCTGTTTTTTCCCAGCTCTACAAAGCAACCCGCCCTGCTACACTTACCTGAAATTTCTTACGGAGCACCACAGCTTGCTGTGGTTCGAAACCCTTTCCTGCTGTGCATTTGGTATTTGTGTGGTGGTGGTGCGGATAGGCTGGTTGTGGCTTTTGAGTCGACTCAAAAGTCACCTCGGCTTGCTGCGGTCGTACACCCCTGCTCCTCTCCCCTCCTCTGTCCCCTCTGCTGCACGGGCTTGCATAGGAGGAGCACCTCTCCACTCTCCTGATCGCTCCCTCTCAGCATGTTCCACTCCTTTCCCCTGTCATTCCCCCCTCTTCCCCGCTACTCCCTCTCCCCTCTTCAGGGTCTGCTGCACGGGTTTGCATCACAAGAGCACCTCTTTCCACTCTGCCTGATCGCTCCCTCTCAGCATGTTCCACTCCTTTCCCCTGTCATTCCCCCCTCTCCCGCTCCCTCTCAGCATGTTCCACTCCTTTCCCCTGTCATTCCCCCCTCTCCCGCTCCCTCTCAGCATGTTCCACTCCTTTCCCCTGTCATTCCCCCCTCTCCCGCTCCCTCTCAGCATGTTCCACTCCTTTCCCCTGTCATTCCCCCCTCTCCCGCTCCCTCTCAGCATGTTCCACTCCTTTCCCCTGTCATTCCCCCCTCTCCCGCTCCCTCTCAGCATGTTCCACTCCTTTCCCCTGTCATTCCCCCCTCTCCCGCTCCCTGTCATTCCCCCCTCTCCCGCTCCCTGTCATTCCCCCCTCTCCCGCTCCCTGTCATTCCCCCCTCTCCCGCTCCCTGTCATTCCCCCCTCTCCCGCTCCCTGTCATTCCCCCCTCTCCCGCTCCCTGTCATTCCCCCCTCTCCCGCTCCCTGTCATTCCCCGCTACTCTCTCTC
The DNA here is from genome assembly GCA_948144175.1 of Closterium sp. NIES-65. Classification (NCBI taxonomy): domain Eukaryota; kingdom Viridiplantae; phylum Streptophyta; class Zygnematophyceae; order Desmidiales; family Closteriaceae; genus Closterium; species Closterium sp. NIES-65. The sequence continues at coordinate 6,147,366 of CANXME010001053.1, read as the reverse complement.
TCCCCATCAGGGTCTGCTGCACGGCTTTGCATCGGAGGAGCACCTCTCCGCTCTACCTGATCGCGCACAAGCCCTGCAGGTAGGGGTGTGTGCTATGCAGGCCGTGCTGAGATGCTGTCTGCTGCCTTTTTTAGAAAGTTCAGTGGTGGTGCTCTGAGGATTTGCATCGGAAAAGCACCTCTCCGCTCTCCCTGATCGCGCACAAGCCCTGCAGGTAGTGCTTTCTTGTTGTTTCGGTACATTTGGCATGTGTATTGTCGTGTAGTGCAGTTTCAGGTGGTGCTTTCTTGTCGCTATGGTACTTTTGGACAGTGCACTGAACGGGGTATGGTATTGTAGTGCAGTGTTGAGAGGGCCGTCCTCGTTGCCCTCCTATCTTCTCCCTTTTTCATATGTTCTCTCCCCCATTTACTGACAATCCTGCAAGCAGCAGCATCTATTGTCAATGCCTAAGTCCTTCACCTCTCCTCCTCTCACAGGTAAATTTGCTGATTCCTCCCCTTCCTTTCTGCTCTCCCCTTCCCTTCCCCCCCTCCCCTTCCCTTCCCCCCCTCCCCTCCCCTCCGTGTCCGCCCCCTTACAGGCTGCAGCATCGCTCATCGATGCCTATCTCCTCCGCCTCTCCTCCCCTCGCTGGTAACTTTAATTTTCTCTCTCCCTCCTCCCTCCTTCCCCTGCAGGCTGCAGCATCTCTCATCGATGCATATCTCCTCCACCTCTCCTCCCCTCCAGCACTCCACCCTGATTCTGCTGCTGTTGGGGTTGCTGCTGCTACGTCTGTCTACGCTGCTTCTGCTCCAATGAACGGTTCTTCTGCTTCTGCCTCTGCTGCTGCTAATGCGTCCGCTGGCCTCTCCTCAAGCATCAGTGCCGGCGGTGCTCCTGCTAGTAACGAAGCAGCTGCTATCGAGGATGAGACGTCCAAGTCTGAATCACAGGCTTTCCAGCCGGCCCTAAGTGTGGCGGAGTGGAAGCATCTGGTCTCTGCCCTCCCGGCTGACGCGCGGCCGTCCCATAACGGGTTGCTTAAGGTGAGAGGAGTCAGTAGGAGTCGCATTTGCAGTCAGCCAGCCACAATCAGTCACACTCCCAGCCGGCTCTGAGTGTGGCGGAGTGGAAGCATCTTGGTCTCTGCCCTCCCGGCTGATGAGCGGCTGTGCCACGATGGGCTGCTGAAGGTGTGTGAAAATCACGGTGTGAGCCCCACAATCAGTCACAGTCTCACTCAGACCCTCCCAGCCAGCCCTGAGTGTGGCTAAGTGGAAGCACCTGGCGTGTGAAGCGAGGTTGTTTTTGAGACGTCTCAAAAACAACCTCGCTTCACGTGGCCAGCCGTGAGTGTGGCTAAGTGGAAGCACCTGGCGTGTGCCCTCCCTGCTGATGCCCGGACGTCCCACGATGGGCTGTTGAAGGTGAGAGGGGCCAGTGTGAGTCACAATCGCAGGCACAGTCACAGTCAGTCAAAATCACAGTCACAGTCAGCCAGTCACAGTCACAATCGGTCACACTCCCAGCCGGCTCTGAGTGTGGCGGAGTGGAAGCATCTGGTGTGTGCCCTCCCTGCTGATGCCCGGCCGTCCCACGATGGGCTTCTTAAGGTAAGAATTAAGCACTGTGTCCCACGTGAAGGACAATCACAATCACAATCACAATCACAATCACAATCACAATCACAAGCACAATCACAAGCACAATCACAATCAGTCAGACGGTCATAGTTACAGTCCGTCATTCTGGAGTGAAGGGGAGTGAATTGTATGATGTCTGCCCTCCCTGCTGATGCGCGGCAGGCCCACAATGGGTTGATGTTCAATGCTGTGTCCCCTACACTCACAGGTACACACACACACAGTCACACGCAAAGAGATACACACTCATAGACACGCATTGTCATAGTTACACATACACACACCTTTGTAACGAGGTGACTTTTGAGTCGAATCAAAAGTCGACACGCATTGTCATGGTTACACGTACACACACCTTTGATACACGTGTCACTCACACTAACATCCCACTCGCTTCCTCCTTCCCCCTCTCTCACCTGCCACACCCTACACCACAACCTCTCCCCTTGCCCCATCAGGCAGTAACCGCCTACCTGACAGCTGTTGGCACGGGATTGGCTGAATGGGAGGTGGCAACGCTGGTGGGTGTGGTAACCCCCTCGCGCCTCTCCCCCTCGGCCATGGAAGCTGCTGCTGCGTGCTCTCTGCTGCCTCTGCCATTCCTGGTCGCTGTGCTGCGCATTCAGAAGGAGGTATGGAGTCAACTCAACAGTCATCATTCTCTGTAACCCCTTCATGAGTCCTGTCCTGAATCGGGGTGGAAACGCTGGTGGGTGTGGTAACCTCTGCCATCCCTGGTCGCTGTGCTGCGCGTTCAGAAGGAGGTATGGAGTCAACTCAACTGTCATCATTGTCTGTAACCCCTTTGTGAGTCCTGTCCTGAATCGGGGTGGAAACGCTGGTGGGTGTGGTAACCTCTGCCGTTCCTGGTCACTGTGCTGCGCATTCAGAAGGAGGTATGGAATCCTGTCACCACTATCTGTTACCCCTTGCTGAATGGGAGGTGGTAACGCTGGTGGGTGTGGCAATGGACGCTGCTGCCGCGTGCAAGTTGCTGCCTGTGCCGTTCCTCGTCTCTGTGCTGCGCATTCAGAAGGAGGTATGGAATCCTGTCACCACTATCTGTTACCCCTTGCTGAATGGGAGGTGGTAACGCTGGTGGGTGTGGCAATGGACGCTGCTGCCGCGTGCAAGTTGCTGCCTGTGCCGTTCCTCGTCTCTGTGCTGCGCATTCAGAAAGAGGTATGGAATCCTGTCACCACTATCTGTTACCCCTTGCTGAATGGGAGGTGGTAACGCTGGTGGGTGTGGCAATGGACGCTGCTGCCGCGTGCAAGTTGCTGCCTGTGCCGTTCCTCGTCTCTGTGCTGCGCATTCAGAAAGAGGTATGGAATCCTGTCACCACTATCTGTTACCCCTTGCTGAATGGGAGGTGGTAACGCTGGTGGGTGTGGCAATGGACGCTGCTGCCGCGTGCAAGTTGCTGCCTGTGCCGTTCCTCGTCTCTGTGCTGCGCATTCAGAAGGAGGTATGGAATCCTGTCACCACTATCTGTTACCCCTTGCTGAATGGGAGGTGGTAACGCTGGTGGGTGTGGCAATGGACGCTGCTGCCGCGTGCAAGTTGCTGCCTGTGCCGTTCCTCGTCTCTGTGCTGCGCATTCAGAAAGAGGTATGGAATCCTGTCACCACTATCTGTTACCCCTTGCTAAATGGGAGGTGGTAACGCTGGTGGGTGTGGCAATGGACGCTGCTGCCGCGTGCAAGTTGCTGCCTGTGCCGTTCCTCGTCTCTGTGCTGCGCATTCAGAAGGAGGTATGGAATCCTGTCACCACTATCTGTTACCCCTTGCTGAATGGGAGGTGGTAACGCTGGTGGGTGTGGCAATGGACGCTGCTGCCGCGTGCAAGTTGCTGCCTGTGCCGTTCCTCGTCTCTGTGCTGCGCATTCAGAAGGAGGTATGGAATCCTGTCACCACTATCTGTTACCCCTTGCTGAATGGGAGGTGGTAACGCTGGTGGGTGTGGCAATGGACGCTGCTGCCGCGTGCAAGTTGCTGCCTGTGCCGTTCCTTGTCTCTGTGCTGCGCATTCAGAAAGAGGTATGGAATCCTGTCACCACTATCTGTTACCCCTTGCTGAATGGGAGGTGGTAACGCTGGTGGGTGTGGCAATGGACGCTGCTGCCGCGTGCAAGTTGCTGCCTGTGCCGTTCCTCGTCTCTGTGCTGCGCATTCAGAAGGAGGTATGGAATCCTGTCACCACTATCTGTTACCCCTTGCTGAATGGGAGGTGGTAACGCTGGTGGGTGTGGCAATGGACGCTGCTGCCGCGTGCAAGCTGCTGCCTGTGCCGTTCCTCGTCTCTGTGCTGCACATTCAGAAAGAGGTATGGAATCCTGTCACCACTATCTGTTACCCCTTGCTGAATGGGAGGTGGTAACGCTGGTGGGTGTGGCAATGGACGCTGCTGCCGCGTGCAAGTTGCTGCCTGTGCCGTTCCTCGTCTCTGTGCTGCGCATTCAGAAAGAGGTATGGAATCCTGTCACCACTATCTGTTACCCCTTGCTGAATGGGAGGTGGTAACGCTGGTGGGTGTGGCAATGGACGCTGCTGCCGCGTGCAAGTTGCTGCCTGTGCCGTTCCTCGTCTCTGTGCTGCGCATTCAGAAGGAGGTATGGAATCCTGTCACCACTATCTGTTACCCCTTGCTGAATGGGAGGTGGTAACGCTGGTGGGTGTGGCAATGGACGCTGCTGCCGCGTGCAAGTTGCTGCCTGTGCCGTTCCTCGTCTCTGTGCTGCGCATTCAGAAGGAGGTATGGAATCCTGTCACCACTATCTGTTACCCCTTGCTGAATGGGAGGTGGTAACGCTGGTGGGTGTGGCAATGGACGCTGCTGCCGCGTGCAAGTTGCTGCCTGTGCCGTTCCTCGTCTCTGTGCTGCGCATTCAGAAGGAGGTATGGAATCCTGTCACCACTATCTGTTACCCCTTGCTGAATGGGAGGTGGTAACGCTGGTGGGTGTGGCAATGGACGCTGCTGCCGCGTGCAAGTTGCTGCCTGTGCCGTTCCTCGTCTCTGTGCTGCGCATTCAGAAAGAGGTATGGAATCCTGTCACCACTATCTGTTACCCCTTGCTGAATGGGAGGTGGTAACGCTGGTGGGTGTGGCAATGGACGCTGCTGCCGCGTGCAAGTTGCTGCCTGTGCCGTTCCTCGTCTCTGTGCTGCGCATTCAGAAAGAGGTATGGAATCCTGTCACCACTATCTGTTACCCCTTGCTGAATGGGAGGTGGTAACGCTGGTGGGTGTGGCAATGGACGCTGCTGCCGCGTGCAAGTTGCTGCCTGTGCCGTTCCTCGTCTCTGTGCTGCGCATTCAGAAGGAGGTATGGAATCCTGTCACCACTATCTGTTACCCCTTGCTGAATGGGAGGTGGTAACGCTGGTGGGTGTGGCAATGGACGCTGCTGCCGCGTGCAAGTTGCTGCCTGTGCCGTTCCTCGTCTCTGTGCTGCGCATTCAGAAAGAGGTATGGAATCCTGTCACCACTATCTGTTACCCCTTGCTAAATGGGAGGTGGTAACGCTGGTGGGTGTGGCAATGGACGCTGCTGCCGCGTGCAAGTTGCTGCCTGTGCCGTTCCTCGTCTCTGTGCTGCGCATTCAGAAGGAGGTATGGAATCCTGTCACCACTATCTGTTACCCCTTGCTGAATGGGAGGTGGTAACGCTGGTGGGTGTGGCAATGGACGCTGCTGCCGCGTGCAAGTTGCTGCCTGTGCCGTTCCTCGTCTCTGTGCTGCGCATTCAGAAGGAGGTATGGAATCCTGTCACCACTATCTGTTACCCCTTGCTGAATGGGAGGTGGTAACGCTGGTGGGTGTGGCAATGGACGCTGCTGCCGCGTGCAAGTTGCTGCCTGTGCCGTTCCTTGTCTCTGTGCTGCGCATTCAGAAAGAGGTATGGAATCCTGTCACCACTATCTGTTACCCCTTGCTGAATGGGAGGTGGTAACGCTGGTGGGTGTGGCAATGGACGCTGCTGCCGCGTGCAAGTTGCTGCCTGTGCCGTTCCTCGTCTCTGTGCTGCGCATTCAGAAGGAGGTATGGAATCCTGTCACCACTATCTGTTACCCCTTGCTGAATGGGAGGTGGTAACGCTGGTGGGTGTGGCAATGGACGCTGCTGCCGCGTGCAAGCTGCTGCCTGTGCCGTTCCTCGTCTCTGTGCTGCGCATTCAGAAAGAGGTATGGAATCCTGTCACCACTATCTGTTACCCCACTATCAGAAAGAGGTACTGAGATGGAAACCCCCATCCCCATATGCCTCATCCCCATATGCCTCATCCCCATATGCCTCATCCCCATATGCCTCATCCCCATATGCCTCATCCCCATATGCCTCATCCCCATATGCCTCATCCCCATATGCCTCATCCCCATATGCCTCATCCCCATATGCCTCATCCCCATATGCCTCATCCCCATATGCCTCATCCCCATATGCCTCATCCCCATATGCCTCATCCCTCTTCCTCCCTCGCGCCTCTCCCCCTCGGTCATAGATTCTGCTGCAGCGTGCAAGCTGCTGCCTCTGTTGTTTCTGGTTGCTGTGCCATGCTTCCAGAAAGAGCTACCTTGGAATGTGAAACAGGTATGGAAAGAGGTACTGAGATGAGAAATCCAAACCCGCAGCTCTCTCGCCCCTTGCGCCTCTCTCCCTCGGCAATGGAAGCTGCTGATGCGTGCAAGCTGCTGCCTCTGCCGTTCTTCGTTGCATCCCTGCATATCCAGAAAGAGTTACTGACGAACTTGAAAGATTTGTGGAGTCCTGTCACTGCTGTCTGTGTTACTCCTTCCTGACTCGGAGGTGACAGCGCTGGTGGGTGCGGTAACCTCCTCTCGCCTCTCCCCCTCGGCAGTGGAAACTGCTGCTGACTCGGCCATTTCTCGTTGCCATGCTGCGCATTCAAAAAGAGGTACCGAGATGGGAGGAGGTTTGGATTGAGGTACAGACATGGGAGGAGGTATGGAAAGAGGTACAGAGATGGGAGGAGGTATGGAAAGAGGTACAGAGATGGGAGGAGGTATGGAAAGAGGTACAGAGATGGGAGGAGGTATGGAAAGAGGTACAGAGATGGGAGGAGGTATGGAAAGAGGTAAAGAGATGGGAGGAGGTATGGAAAGAGGTACAGAGATGGGAGGAGGTATGGAAAGAGGTACAGAGATGGGAGGAGGTATGGTAAGAGGTACAGAGATGGGAGGAGGTATGGAAAGAGGTACAGAGATGGGAGGAGGTATGGAAAGAGGTACAGAGATGGGAGGAGGTATGGAAAGAGGTACAGAGATGGGAGGAGGTATGGTAAGAGGTACAGAGATGGGAGGAGGTATGGAAAGAGGTACAGAGATGGGAGGAGGTATGGTAAGAGGTACAGAGATGGGAGGAGGTATGGAAAGAGGTACAGAGATGGGAGGAGGTGGAAAAGGGGAAGTCCAGCTCCTGCCGGTTGAGATAAAAGTAGATTGTGATGGAAGGACGGGTTGTGAGCAGTTCAACGCAGCGCCCGCATCGTCACCAGCAGCAGCACCAGCATCCCTACTCCCTGTCCCTGCCCTTAACCTCTGCGCCTGCCGATCCCCTATCGCGACCCCTACCACTTCCAGTGCCCCCGCCCCTTCCCCTTTCCCGGCAAGCGCAGGGGCAGGGGCCGGGACAGGGGAAGGGGCAGGGGCACGGGAAGAGGTAGGGGCCGCGACAGGCGGATGGACAGGCACAGGGATAAGGACAGGGACAGAGGGTAGGGATATTGGTCCCACATTCAGAATGAGGTAAAGAGAACCCCCATCCCGCATCTATCCCCCCTCTCGCACCTCTCCCCCTCGGTATGGGTGCTGCTACTGCAGGGCCTGCTCTTCTGCGCGCCCTCATCTTCTTTCTCCTTCCTCTTCCCTCCTGGGACAGAGGCAAGGGCGGCGCTGCTGCAACAGCAGAGGCAGGTGGAAGCAGAGGAGGTGGAGACGAGGAAGGCAGAGGCAGAGGTAGCAGCAGGTGTAGTAGCACGTTGACTAATGACCGGCTCAGACTTCAACTCTTTCCCCTGTCCCCTCGCTCCCCCGGTACCACCAGGCGGCAAGGGCGACACTGCAGCAGCAGCAGAGGCAGGTGGAAGCAGAGGAGGCGGAGACCAGGAAGGCAGAGGCAGCGGTGGGGCAGCTGAAAGAGCTGGTGGCGGAACAGAGGGGGCGGAAGAGGGAGATTCAGAGAGAGCTGCTGGTGGTGAAGGTGAGTGAAGCATCTCGGAAATTGGGAGGGCAGAGGCACGCGGAAAGACACTGGGTAAAGAAAACAGAAGCAAACAGAAGAAAACAGAAGCATCAAAACAGTACTTTCAAAAAAATCCCGTGTTGTTTGTACCCCTTACAGGCTACCCTGCTAGAGGACCACAGGGCGCTCCAGACAGAGCTGGCAGAGGCAGAAGCACACTACCCCGCACCCTCCTCCCAAAGATTTCAAATATTTCCGTTGGAATCTCAATTTCCTGATTCCCAATCACCTCCAATGCTGTTTATCCCTCTTACAGGCTGCTCTTCTGGAGGACCACCGTGCGCTCCAGACAGAGCTGGCAGAGCCAGAGGCACGCTGCCCTGCACTCTCCACCCAAAGATATCTGATTCTCCATAATAAATTCGAAGCCCTGATTCCCAATCACCTTCAATGGTGTTTGTCCCCATTACAGGCTGCCCTGCTAGAGGACCACCGTGCGCTCCAGACAGAGCTGGCAGAGGCAGAGGCACGCAAGGGAGCTCTGGAGCAGCAGCTCAGGGCCGCTGCTGTGGCTGCTCGCTAGGAGTTGAGTGCGGTTGAGTAGGGTTGAATGGGGATGAACAAGCAAGACAGAGGCGGAGGCACGCAAAAGTGCTCTGGGGCAGCAGCTCAGGGCGGCTGCTACTGCTGTGGCTGCTCGCTAGGTGAAGGGTTGGTTAGGGTTGAGCGGTGGAATGGGTGAACAGAGCTGGCAGAGGCAGAGGCTCGCAAGGGAGCTCTGGAGCAGCAGCTCAGCGCCACTTCTACTGCTGTGGCGGCTCGCTAGGAGTTGGATAGGGTTAAATGTGGTTGACAGGGCGAACAGGGCGAACAGGGCGAACAGGGCGAACAGGGCGAACAGGGCGAACAGGGCGAACAGGGCGAACAGGGCGAACAGGGCTGGCAGAGGCGGAGGCTCGCACCGCAAGGGTGCTCTGGTGTGGGGAGCAGCTCAGAGCTGCTGCGGCTGCTGCAGCTGCTTGCTAGGGGCTCGATATGAGTCGGGTTGATTACTGTAGGAGTACGACAGAAATGGTTCTGTTTCCCTTGTGGAAGCGGATTACAGTACCACCTCAAATCAAATCTGATCCGCAAAGAAAATGGTACCATTGAGAAAAACAGCCCAGACAGACTAGGTACATACTACCTAACACAAATCACGTTAACAATCAGCACAAAATCAGCCTGCTTACGATGATATGGTATCTGAAGGCCTGTGCACCATCTTATGTACACGTCCTGTTGGGGGGAGACCACCATGGTCTTCGTCAACATCTACCAAAGGACCAGGCAATTCGTGGGATGACCTTTTGCCGGATGAAATGGATGACATACCGGTACTAGATCATATTGCCATGACCACCGCGGTCATCATCGGCAACATCTACCAAAGGACCAGGCCATATGATCTAGTATGTCATCCCTTTCATCTGGCGAAAGGTCATCCCACCATTCGTCATCAGAAAAGCCCATGCGTGACGACTTGTACAGCCCAAACAAGTGACCCTGCGGGACATGCACAAGTTATACATTGCGTCAGAACAGATTATATTGAAGGTGGCTATGGAACTGGTGGCTGCAGAGTGGAACAACCAGGGTGCAGATTCAGCAGCAAGCATCACTTTTTGAGTCGACTCAAAACACACACAAAGTGCAAATTATGGAACCGGTGGTTGCAGAGAGGAACAACCCAATCGGAGGTTGAGGAACAACCTGGGTGCAGATAAAGCAGCAGGCATCGCCCTCGTTGCACCCCAACGCAATGTGAGCCGTTGGTTTCAGCAGAGCAGTGGCGTTCCATGCCTGCTCAAGATCACATAACAAAGACAGGTGAGGGAGGGGTACAGTACAAGAAAAGCTGGTGCTCAAGGTCATATCATCTGTTTTTGAGGCGCCTCAAAAACAGGTTTCAGCAGAGCAGCGGCGCTCCCTGCCTGATGGACAGCACACGGGTGAGGGTGGGGTAACTAACATGCTAGAGCACCCATGTTCAGCAGCAAAGCTGGTGCCCATAATCACATCGCAACCTATGTTTGAACACATGAAATACTTCAACAACTAACACTCCCTTTAAAACTCATCCTGCAAAAGAGGTCGCGCACAGCTGTTAACCATCTCACCCGGTCATGGCAGAAGGGGCAGGTGCTTGAAGCAAACGCCTGGCCTTGCAGCATCCTGTGAAATCTGCAGCCAGGCATTGGGAGAGAGGTATGAGGCTCACCACGCACAAAACAGACCAAAACAGGCACAAAACAGGCGTTACACCATGGTCTATCCCACTGGCGAGACCAAACCCTCACACCAGTGCCAGCCCCCATCTTCTTGGCTCATAGTAAAAGGGAGGCAGTACAAGAAGTTTTGAGGAGTCTCGTAAGTCATTCCCGCACACCCGTACCAGCCACCAGTGCAACAACCACCCATGCACCCAAAAATATCGCCATGGCTTACCGCGAGTGCTTGAACCCAGCAACGCTCAGCGTGAGCCCCATGCTCCTGTCTGTCCGCAGCCCACAGGTGCCTGTGGGCCCATCTAAGTTGCCTTAGAAGACTTACCGTGAATTCTTAAACCCAGCAACGCTCAGCCTCAGCCCAATGCTCCTGTCCGTAGCCCACAGGTGCCATCTGGGTTGTCTCTTTTGAGTCAAAAGACTTACCGCGAGTGCCTATGGGCCCATCTAAGTTGCCTCAAAAGACTTACCGTGAATTCTTGAACCCAGCAATTGCTCCCCGCACCACATGACAAGCCTTGCCCTCATCATCATCCTCATGCTCGTCCCCACAGCCCCCTGCTGCCATCAACACCGCCGCCTTTTGAGTCGACTCAAAAGCCACCTCTGCTTCCTGCACCACATGACAAGGCTGATCCTCGTCCTCATCCTCGTGCTCTTGCTCCCGCCCACAGCCCCCTGCTGCCATCAACACCGCCGCGCCCTCCTGGTTTAGAGACGTCTCAAAACGCTCATCCTCACCCCCCTGCTCCCGCCCACGGCCCGTGGCTGCCATCAACACAGGGTGTTTTTGAGAATTCTCAAAAACACCCCGCTCATCCTCACCCCCCTGCTCCCACCCACAGCCCGCGGCTGCCATCAACACAGCCGCGCCCTCTTGCGCCCCTTTCCCCCCATCTTCCTCTCTTTCTTTCCTCTTTTTTCCCCCGTCCACTTCACCCACACTCCTGTCATCCCCCGGCGAGGGGCATGGAGGCAGGACGGGGTGGGAGGTGTTAGAGTGGCGGGAAGAGCGGTGGGAAGAGGAGCGGCTCGGGGTGCAAGGAGGGGGACGAGGCGACGAGCGGGAAGGAGGGGCGGGAAGGAAGCACTCGTCCACAAAAAGCTGAGCGGCGAGGGCGGAGGAGAGGGCAGAGGAGTCGCTAACGTGATAATCAATGGGGAAGTGACTGCCGCTCTCCTCCAATGGATCCTCACTTGCCCCGTGCACTCGCAGAGCGATGGAGCACGCCCGTACCATGCCCGGGCACGCGCTCATGCAGCGCGCCAGCCTGCTCGCCGCGTTTCGCGGGGCATCGGCGCTGGCCGCCTCGCGCACCAAGCGCGCCGCCACCGCCGCTACCGCCGCCGCCTCGCCGTCTTCCGCAAGCGCGGCGCGCGCGAGGCAGTAACGCGGCCATAGCTCCGCGCGGGCGACGCGAGCGAAGGCGCGGGAGACGGAGGCGATATTGGCGATGGTGGTAACCGCATCGCCGGTAGCGCCCGCCACACGAAACAACACCAGCCCTTCTAAATCCTCCATGGCATAATGCGGCTTGAAAGATACCAAGACGACGAAACAAAGTGCAGGACCTAGACGTAATCAGACTAATGTCGAACTCCATTCAAAAGCCTCTCTAGAACTAGGAATTCGTTTTAATTTCTCCGTCGACGGCGAGAAATTGGCGTGAGGTCGAGGCGCGTGATCGAGAAGAGGGCGTGAGCTCGAGAAACGGGCGTGGTTACAGGGAAATGCATGCCGTGCCACTTGTCAGAAATCCCGAAGTGCATCACATACTAGATGCGCTCAACAACAGCAGACGCGTTATTACCGACATAAATACCCGCAATAAAACACTAAAGCCTAACTGAGCCCCTGTTTATCCATAAACTCGTAACCAGATCAGTTGTCCTGATTGAGGCTCAGCGCAAGCTCGTGGCAGCTCGTTAGGGGTTGGATGCGATTGAGTTGGCTGAACAGGAAAGCCAGGGGTATCCAGAGCTGGCAGAGGCACGCAAGAGAGGTCAGGGCGGCTGCTGTGGCTGCTCTTCAGGAGTTAAAAGTGGTTCGATCCAGAAGCAAATGGGTGAAATATTGATTACATCTTAATCTCCCAGATGCTGTCTTGGCTGAGATTAACACACCCCCCATCTTTGTGGATTAACCTTACCGATATGTACATACCTACCTTAACACACATCACGCTAAAAATCAGCATGCTATATGACTACCTATCCACCATCTTACTGTACGTACAAGTCCTGTCAAAAAGCCCATCGCTCATCCTGCACCAAACCTAGACGGTCCATCCTATCATCCAAGTCATCAACCTCATCCGACCAACGACCCCAGTCATCCCAATCATAATCGTTGTCTTCATCAGAATAGTCCGAGCACTGCCAAGTAAGCCATGACGAGGTTATACATTGCATTGAAACAAATTATGTCAAATGTGGATCGAAAAGTGTGAGTTATAAAACAGGAGGCCGAGGCAGATGAAGATGAAGCAGACCTGGGTGCAGATGAAGCAGCATGCATCTCCCTTATCGCAACCCAACGCACTGTGAGCCGTCGATTTCAGCAGAGAAGTGGCGTTCCATGCCTGCTCAAGATCATAAAGCACGGGGAAGGCTGGTAATCATCATCATTTCTTCTTTTGAGTCGCCTCAAAAACAGGTATCAGCAGAGCAGTGGGTTCCATGCCTGCTCAAGATGACAAATTAAACACGGGTGTGGGAGGGCTACAAGGAAAGTTGGCACATCCTGTGTGCCGTCCTGCAGGAAAGCTGGTGCTCAAAATCATACCAAGACCCATGCTTGAAACACCTGACATTCATGAACAACCAACACTCCATTCCAATAGCAAAGGAGAAACAGAAGTGCTTGCATAAGATGGCACATCACAGCAAAGTTCAAACAACCTCACAACCTCACCTGGTCATGGCAGAAGGGGCATGCACTTGCAGCAAACGCCTGGCCTTGCAGCAGGCTGTGAAAGCTGCAGCCAGGCATTGGGAGAGAGGTATGGTACGAGACAAAAACATGTACCTACGTTTTGACTGTGCACAAAGCAAGCGTTACACTGTGGGCCCATCCCACTGGTGAGACCACAGCCTCACACTCGTCCTAACAACATCGCCATGGCTTACCGTGAGTGCCTGAACCCAGCAATAGCTCCCCGCACCACCTCACAACGCTCCTCCTCCTCCTCCTCATCCTCAGCCTCTGCCTCGTGATCCTTCCCACAGTCCCCTGCTGCCATCAACACAGCCGCGCCCTCCTGCGCTCCTTCGTCCCTAACTTCCTCCCTAGCTTTCCCCCTTTCGTCCCCTTCCCCCTTATCTTCCCCCCTAGCTTTCCGCTTTTCGTCTTCTTCCACCTCGCCCAAAATGAGCGGCGATGGGCAGAAAGGGGCGGGGAGGAAGCATTCGTCCAGAAAGAGCCGAGTGGCGAGGGCGCAGGAGAGGGCACAGGAATCGCTGACGTGAGGATTGACGCCGCTCTCCTCCAATGTATCTCCATGTACCTTGCCGCCTCCCACACCCACACTTCCCCCGACTGCGCCGCTTTCCTCCTCCGTATCGCTGCAGAACTCCCTTGCGAATTTCCCGGACCAGCGATTCCACGGCTCGGCTTCCACTCGCAGCGCGTTGGAGCACGCGGGTACCACGCCCGGGCACGCACTCATGCAGCGCGCCAGGACGCTCGCCGCGTTTCGCGGCGCATCGGCGCTTCCTGCCTCGCGCACCAGGCGCGCCGCCACCGCGGCCACCGCCGCCGCCTCGCCGTCTTCCGCAAGCGCGGCGCGCGCGAGGCAGTAACGCGGCCATAGCTCCGAGCGGGCGACACGGGCGAAGGCGCGGGATACGGAAGCGATATTCGCGATGGAGGTAACAGCCTCGCCGGTAGCTTCCGCCACACGAAGCAACAACGGCCCGTCTAAAGCCTCCATAACATGCTCATGCGGGGATCAAGATGACGACACAATGTGCTGGTAATCAGACTAATGCCGGACTCCATTGTGTAACTCTCTACACCTAAGTATCCGTCAGCAATGGGCGAAAAAATGGGCGTGAGGTCGAGGCGCGTTGTCGAGAATTGCGCGTGAGCTTGAGCAACGGCGAGGCTTTGGAGAAATGCATGTGATGCAACTCGTCAGAATCTCTAGCACCATCGCTTGGGAAAATTTGCTCGACAACAGCAAATGCGCTATCACCCTCAGCCACAAAAACACCCGCAATAACACTAAACCCTAATTTAATAACACTTCATCACCAGGAGGAGCTCCTAAGTGGTTTAATATCTACTCCCTCACCACACTGCTTTACACATTGCTCCTTTTTATGGAGTCTAGGTGCTACAGTACTGTTTGTCATCTTCACTACTACAAAACAGAGACATGCTATCGTATGACCGACTGCATTTACGAATGAAAAATGTCTTCATTCACTGGAGGCTCCTGATTGCAGCTCGGCAAAGCGCATGCCGACTCTCGCAAAGTGGTTCAGAAACTTCTCGCCGCACCGTTTCACACACTGCTCCTCCGTCTTATCAAGGGTCTTCCGCCTGAAATTGTCCACGCAGTCCCGGAAGCACCGCTCCACCAATGAGTTGTACATGCGAGCTCTGGTGTGGAGATAGGGTTGGGGTGGGGAGCAGTGATGAGAAGTCCTGAGACCTTATCTAAAGTCTTCCGCCTGAAATTCTCAACGCAATCCCTAAAGCACAGCTCCACCGGTGAGTTGCACATGCGAGCTCTGGTCGTGTTGGGCGGAAAGGGGTGGGTGGGTGGGGGACAGGGAGAGAGAATGCAGAGACTATATTAAGTCTTCCTGCCTGAAATTGTCCACGCAGTCTTGAAAGCACAGCTCCACCAGTGAGTTGTACATGCGAGCTCTGGAGGGGAAATAGGGTTGGGGTGGAGAGCAGTGATGAGCAGACCTGGGAGGGACCTAATACAGGGTCTTCTGCTTGAAATTCTCCACGCAGCCCTGGAAACACTGTTCCACCAACGAGTTGTACATACGAGCTCTGGTGTAGGAAGGGTTTTGAGAGGACACCGGATCATATGTTCGAAATTGTCAATGCAGTCCCGGAAGCACCGCTCCACCAACAAGCTACAAGCTGTACAAACGAGTTCTGGTGTGTGTGGTCCGGGAAGGGAAAGGGGGATGCGGACTGGGGGGGAACAGGGAGGGGAGAGCGAGGGGTGAGTTTGTTTGGGGAGAAACATTGTATTCAATCGCGTAACAGTTCTTCAATATTCTTCTGTCTAAAGTTGTCCACGCACTCCGGAAGCACCAATCCACCAGCATTACGAGAACTTGAACCTTCTGATGAGGCAGACTGGTTCGGCATTGATACAACTCGAACCTTGAATTGAAGGGTACTGGTTCAGGTGAGGCTCAATACAATGCATGCCTAGAGTTGTGAAATCGGCCAAGTGTCAGAAGGTTCCTCATGCAGCTCTTACACGGGATTCAACTTTAGAAGCCAAGTGCGGGAACACCTGTGACCTAATCAGGAACCCAGGTGGCTTTTGAAGCAACGCTGGATAGATTCTTGATCGGGACCTGATCAGGACGGGATATAAGAAGTTAGGTGTTCTTTGGTCCGCACCAAAAGGAAGCATTCGAGCCGATTCTTTGTCTGAGAGGTGCAAATCGGATCAGGCAACCTGGACAAACGCAACTTGTTTTAGCAAACTTCTACACACGCTGAACCATTCACCTGCGGGCTTAGGCCACACTGCATGCTGATATATGTAGTGCTCGTGAGAGAACCAGAGGTTAAGACGTTTTCACACCTCCCAGAAGTCTCGGCTCACCCGTCTCGTCGCTGCGCGTTCTCGATCATCTGCGTGAGACGCGCCTTATCCTCCTCGGGAACTCCCTCCAGATCGAGATCCATGGCGACGAGATGCGACACGCGACGAGACTCGACGCGATGCGACGGCACGCGATGCCACGCGACCAGACAGAGACGAGCAAGACAGGTGGCGTGGATCGCGGCGCGGATGGACGTAGGAGCGAGGATGGTCAACGACGGAAGGTGAGGTAAGGATCAGTGCTATGGAGTGACAGGATTCAGAAATATTGTACGCAGTTCGCGTTATAGGCGTAGTGACGAGTGGAGTGAAGAAGCCGTCGCTCTGCTCGAAGCGGGAGTGGAGTGTAGTGGAGTGAGATGTTTACAAGCATAAGGAAAAAAAGGAGAGTTTCCTTTTGAAGCGAAACCCGTTATGAGGAAACAATGCTCCAGTCAACTCTAAAGTGCAGATTTCATATGCGGAAGCAAGTCAGAATATACTGCTTCTCAAAAGTAAGTCAACTCGCTTGCAAGACCCCGCTATTATATATTCCCCACCACCATTGTTGGTATTGCCGGCTTTTCCATTATTGTCATGCCCTTTCTTCCAGCCCTGAATAGCTCGATAACAGTTACAGAACCCCAGACTGGCAGCATTAGGACCAGAGAGACTCGACTGAAGCAGACCTAGCGGCTCTTAGACCACAATTTCCGCCGCACTGTTTCCCGCTCCGTATGCCATCACGCTGAGTGCCCCATTACCGCCAGTCGACTCGAAGGTTACCTTGCCATTGCCTCACTTGCGTCTCAACAGCGCTATCACGGCCGTTTATTGTTGAATCTGAACAGTCGATTTGTTGACGTACGCTGTCAGTGCCTCGATGACGGCACTAGCAGGTTGGCCAACTGGCGCAGTAGAAGGCGAAGACGTGGTAAGCCTCCGCCTGTAACGTCTGAGTAATTATTATATTTTTATCTATTTTTTCAGGCGCCTCGAAAATCGTCTGTTGCCGTTTAAGAATTACTTTCTTTATATTAGTCTATGCGCACCAATCAACTAGCACCTTAATCCGCTCCGTTTGTTTTCGTCCGCCCCCGAAGTCCAGTTAATATTGCCTCAGTGCCTCTCTTACCATTAGCCTCTATGTTCTTTCCCCTCTCTCTGATTGAAAGTTCGCATTGACGATTTTGACTTGCTGATTCGTTTTTAACGGCATTTTTATATTTTTTTATCGGGCTTTCCGCCGAACGTAATGGAGCGCGATCTGTACCTATTTCCCGATTTTATAAATATTATCATGGTTCCAGGTTCGTACGATTTTTATAACGGGTTTTCCGCCCGACACAAAGGAGCGCGAGCTGCAGAACCTGCTGCGCTGGTGGCCGGGCTACGAGTCGTGCCAACTGTCGTACAAGGGCGACCAGCCAATGGGCTTCGCGCTCTTCTCCACGTCAGCCATGGCCTTCGCCGCTCGCGACGCCTTGCAGGTACGGCCGTCGGTCGGTCGCTGGGCTGACGTGGCCAAATCAGAACAGATCTGGTTGCGTCAGCACCGATTGCGTCAGTTCTGCTCGCTTTTGATCCGGTCGCGTCAGTTTGGCAGGTCAGTTTTCTCGTGCCTTGAGAAACAGATGGTTGGAAAGTCAGCTAGGCAAGTGTTTTTACTTCTGGTTCCTCTTTTCTCTCTTATGTGCAGGGTCTGCTGTTCGATGTCGAGTCCAATGCGGTACTCCGAGCGGAAATGGCCAAGAAGAACCTCTTCAGAAAAAAAGGTACTCATGTAAAAATGTACTCTTCCTCAAAGACGAAAAACAAAAGTGTAGGTTGCAATAACGAGGCCTGTTCCGATGGCATTTCGGGGACAAAAATCCGCTTCTTGGTCCAGTTCAGAGAGTCATGATTAAGTGCGTGCTCACGTTTGGTCGCCTGTTCCACGTTTTATTTATCTTCCTTTTTTTCCCCCTTTCCCCTCGCATGGTTTAATCTTCACTGGATATTATAGTCTTCTCCCACTCCGTATTCCTGTCTCCAATCCGTCTTCCCGCCCTCCTCAGGTTTCGAAGATCCTGCCAAGAGGCTCCGAGTCGCTGACGCCTTGACCTCGTATTCTTGAGCATTGTATTTCGCCAAAAGGCTTTCTGATTCCTTCGTCCTTCCCCCACTCCGTCTTTCTCCACCCCACCTTCCCGCCCTCCTCAGGTGCTGAGGATCCAGCCAAGAGGCTCCGAGTGGCTGATGCCTTGACCTCGTAAGCCTTGAGCAGTGTATTTTGCCAAGATGCTTTCTGATTCCTTATTTCTTCTTCCACTCCCCCACTCCCCCTTCCCGCTCTCCTCAGGTGCTGAAGATCCAGCCAAGAGGCTCCGTGTCGCTGACGCCTTGACCTCGTAAGCCTTGACCTCATGTGTTGTTTTAAGCTCTGAGCAGTATGTTTCGCCTTTCTCACTTCCTATGTGCCGAGCTCCCTGGCATTGATGTCATTACGCGGCGTTGTTGGTATCCCGATATTTCCACCCTTGTTTCGTCAAATGTGGTACATAAACGCCCATCACGGAACCCTCGTTCTTCCTCCTCTCCCTTGCAGGCAGCTACATGGTTCCTGGAGCAGCTTCTTATGATCCCTACGGCGCTGCTGCAGCGGCTGCCTTTCCTGCAGCAGCTGTGGCTCCATCCCCCTCCAACCTTAACCTTTCAACCCCCTCCTCTTCTTCCTCTCTCTCCCCCCTCCTCTTCTTCCTCTCTCTCTCCCCCCTCCTCTTCTTCCCCTCTATCCCCCCTCCACTCTCTTCCCTTCCTCCCTTGCAGCTACGTGGTTCCCGGAGCAGCTTCTTATGATCCCTATGGCACTGCTGCAGCGGCCGCCTTTTCTGCAGCAGCTGTGGCTCCATCTTAACCTCTTCCTCTCTCGTCCCCCTCCACCCTCTCCCCTTCCTCCCATGCAGTTATGTTGTTCCAGGAGCGGCGTTCTACGATCCCTACGGTGCTGCTGCAGCAGCTGTAGCCTCCACCCCTGCTGTCTTACTGCCTCCTCCCTTCCTTCCCCCCCTCTCCCTTTCCATTGCAGATACGTGGTTCCAGGAGCGGCTTCTTATGATCCCTACGGCGCTGCTGCAGCAGCCGCCTTCGCGGCAGCAGCCGTGGGCTCCGCTCCTGCTGCTGTCATGCCGCGGACTGTAGCGCCGTCGTACACTCCCTCTAAGGTGAGTGGGCCGGTAAAGTCCTGCAAGGTGGGCTGGCGGTTGAGCAGCCATGGGCTCCGCTCCTGCTGCTGTTATGCCGCGCACTGTAGCGCCGTCGTACTTTCCCTCTAAGGTGAGTGGGCTGGTAAAGCCCTGCAAGGTGGGCTGGCGGTTGAGGAGCCGTGGGCTCCGCTCCTGCTGCTGTCATGCCGCGCACTGTAGCGCCATCGTACACTCCCTCCAAGGTGGGTTGGATATAAAAAGATTCCCCATACTGGGATGTGGGTTGTGCTGGGAAGAATTGTGCAGGGGCTCCGTAGCACTGTCTTGCCACGCACTGTACCAGCAACATACACCCGCTGCATTGGAGCGACTTTTGAGAATTCTCAAAAGTCGCACTGTGCCATCAGCATACACCCGATGCACTCCAGAATGAGAGCAACGAATTCTGTTATTATGCATGGTTTGTCTTTGCCATGTAGGCCGTCGTTGTTTTTATTGCATATAGGCCATCAAAACACTTCAATTGTTGTTTTTTTTCTTTCATTCTCTCCCTTTGTTCAGGTATACAAGGACAACCCGCCCTGCAACACGCTTTACATTGGCAATCTCAGCCCATTCGTCAACGAAACAGAGATTCTCAGCGTCTTCGGCACGTGAGTGCCTCCTCCTCTGTCTCCTCCCCTCCCCCTCCTCTCCCGCCCTCCCTCCGCCCCCCCTCCTCCCCCTTCCCCCCTACTCTTTCCAAACCTTTAGCCCCAGGTTTCCACCCACTACTCTCCACCCCTCCTCCTCTTGTCCTCTTAATCCTCTTGATTGAACCAAATGCAGCCTTTTTTCGCGGCCGTCCTTGCACGGACGGATTTAGCCTTGTGCGCGGGCAAAAGTTTTTCTGTCTCCCTCCTCCTCTTCCTTCATAGTCCCCTGTCCGTCCTACCTCCCTCCACCTCCCCCTCCCAGGCAACCGGGCTCTGTGCAAATGAAGCTGACGAGGCAAGGCGTCATCAACACATGCTGCCGTCCTCCCCCTCCCTTTCCCCCTCTTCCTTCATGCTCGCCCTTCCCTGATATTGCCTCCCCCTCCCAGGCAACCGGGTTATGTCCAAATGAAGCTGACGAGGCAAGGCGTCACCAACACATGCTGCTTCGTGCAATATTCGGTGAGATTTGTTCCAAAGTCAAAACAAGAGTACTACCGAAGCCACACATGCAGCCCTTTTAGTTTGTGCTGAAGTCAAAACGAGAGCTGCTGAAGCCAGAGAGCTCCTTTTCTTGCTTTGTGATAAAAGAGATGTTTTGAGACGTCTCAAAACATCTCTTTTATGAAGTGAGAGCTGCTGAAGCCAGATCAGAGAGCTCCTTTTCTTGCTTTGAGTTATCTGTACAGTATACCTGTCCTGTCGTGCCCTCTCTCCCACTTCGCCCCGCCCCGCCCTCGCAGGACATAGCGTCAGCGTCAGCAGTGCACGCAGCACTACAAGGCACATGGCTCGGCTCGACTCCTCAGACCGAGTGTCAGAGAGAGAGAGAGGTGAAACAACTGTAACCCATTTCCTCACCCCCTTCCTCCTCCTCATCACCCCAACAGGACATAGCGTCAGCGTCAGCAGTGCACGCGGCACTACAAGGCACATGGCTCGGCTCGACTCCTCAGACCGAGTGTCAGAGAGAGAGAGAGGTGAAACAACTGTAACCCATTTCCTCACCCCCTTCCTCCTCCTCATCACCCCAACAGGACATAGCGTCAGTGTCAGCAGAGCACGCAGCACTACAAGGCACCTCCCTCGCGTCATGAGACACAGAGCCCATCCGCATCCAGTTCTCCAAGAACCCCCTCCCTCGGAGTGAAGGGGCCGGGCTTTGGGGAGTCGCTCTCACCCCCCCTCCCTCCCTCCCTCCCTCCCTCCCTCCCTCCCTCCCTCCCTCCCTCCCTCCCTCCCTCCCTCCCTCCCTCCTCCCTCCCTCCCTCCCTCCCTTCCTCCCTCCCTCCCTCCCTCTCTCCCTCCCTCCCTTCCTCCCTCCCTCCCTCCCTCCCTCCTTTCCTCCCTCCCTCCCTCCCTCCCTCCCTCCCTCCCTCTCTCCCTCCCTCCCTCCCTCCCTCCCTCCCTCCCTCCCTCCCTCCCTCCCTCCCTCCTCCCTCCCTCCCTCCCTCCCTCCCTCCCTCCCTCCCTCCCTCCCTCCCTCCCTCCCTCCCTCCCTCCCTCCCTCCCTCCCTCCCTCCCTCCCTCCCTCCCTCCCTCCCTCCCTCCCTTCCTCCCTCCCTCCCTCCCTCCCTCCCTTCCTCCCTCCCTCCCTCCCTCCCTCCCTCCCTCCCTCCCTCTCTCCCTCCCTCCCTCCCTTCCTCCCTCCCTCCCTCCCTCCCTCCCTCCCTCCCTCCCTCCCTCCCTCCCTCCCTCCCTCCCTCCCTCCCTCCCTCCCTTCCTCCCTCCCTCCCTCCCTCCCTCCCTCTCTCCCTCCCTCCCTCCCTTCCTCCCTCCCTCCCTCCCTCCCTCCCTCCCTCCCTCCCTCCCTCCCTCCCTCCCTCCCTCCCTCCCTCCCTCCCTCCCTCCCTCCCTCCCTCTCTCTTTCCCTACTCCCGCAGGACATAGCGTCAGCATCAGCAGTGCACGCTGCGTTACAGGGAACCTCTCTAGCCTCCTCCGATAGAGGCCCCATCCGAATCCAGTTCTCCAAGAACCCCCTCGGAGTGAAGGGGCCGGGCTTCGGGGGAGGAATGGGGGGAGTGGGGGGAATGGGGGGAGTGGGGGAAGTGGGCGGAGTGGGGGGCGTTGTGAAGAGTGAGATAGGCCCAGTGGCGGAGCCTCCGCCAGCAGGGACCGATGGAGGAGCAGGGGGGCCGATAGGGGCGGAAGCTGCAGCAGCAGCGGCGCTGGCAGCAGCGAGTGGGTTGACATAGATTGCGTTGAGGGGCGGACGGACTATGGGGGCAGCGGGGGGGAGTGGGGGGAGTGGGGGCTGTTGGGGAGAGTGAGATAGGCCCAGTGGCGGAGCCCCCAGCAGCAGGAACGGATGGAGGAGCAGGGGGAGCAGGGGGAGCAGGAGGGGAGGGAGGGACGGACAGGAGGGACGATTGGGGCGGAGGCAGCAGCAGCAGCAGCGAGTGGGTTGACTTAGGAGTGTGTTTTGGGTGTGAAGTATCGGCTAGGTTTGGGGATATGGTGGAGAGATGGGCCCCACCGGCAGCAGGAATGAACGTAGAAGCAGGGGGGGCGGGGGGGCTAGGAGGGGCAGGAGGGTTGGGAGGGGCAGGAGGGTTGGGAGGGGCAGGAGGGTTGGGAGGGGCAGGAGGAGGGTTGGGAGGGGCAGGAGGGTTGGGAGGGGCAGGGGGGCTGGGAGGGGCAGGAGGGTTGGGAGGGGCAGGAGGGTTGGGAGGGGCAGGAGGGTTGGGAGGGGCAGGAGGGTTGGGAGGGGCAGGAGGGGCGATTGGGGCAGGAGGGGCGATTGGGGCAGGAGGGGCGATTGGGGCAGGAGGGGCGATTGGGGCAGAAGCTGCAGCATTGGCAGCAGCGAGTGGGTTGACTAAGTGTGTGTTTTGGGCGTGAAGGTGTGTGGCAGTAGGAGCTGCAGGGGCAGTAGGGACAGCAGGGGCAGTAGGGACAGCAGGGGCAGTAGGGACAGCAGGGTCAGTAGGGACAGCAGGGGCAGTAGGGACAGCAGGGGCAGTAGGGACAGCAGGGGCAGTAGGGTCAGCAGGAGCAGTAGGGGCAGCAGGGGCAGTAGGGTCAGTAGGAGCAGTAGAGGCAGCAGGAGCAGAAGGTATTGGTACAGTTGAAAAGCTGAGATTTTGTTAACAGGGATGTATGCAGGTTTGGATGGAGGTTCAGAAGGAGGTTCGGATGGAGGTTTGGATGGAGGTTCGGATGCAAGGCCGAATGGAGGTTCGGATGGAGGGCCAACAGGAGCGGTAGGAGCGGAGGCTGCTGCTGCTGCTTTGTCTGCTTATGGAGGTAGCATACATGGCATCCATGTGGCATCCATGTGGCATCCACGTGGCACCCATGTGGCATCCATGTGGCACCCATGTGGCATCCATGTGGCACCCATGTGGCATCCATGTGGCATCCACGTGGCATCCATGTGGCATGCACATGGCGTGGCATGCAGGCATATGCAGGACATGGTTATTGCACGTATTGCACCTGTGTTGGGTCATTGCAGTCAATTGGCATGCCAGCCACTTGCATTCCGATGGATTGCCATTCCAACTCCCCCAATTCCATTTCCCTGCCAGTACCATTGTTTGGCATTGCAATTCCAACCACTCGCTTGCATTACCATGAATTGTCATTCCAATTTGAAGTCACTAGCATTACTATGGATTGCCATTCCAACTCCCCCAGTCACTAGAATCAGCATTGCGCAGCATTGCAATTCCAGCCACTAGCATTAGCATGTCTTGTCATTCCACCTTCATCACTAGCATTACCATGCATTCCCATTCCAATTCCAATCACTAGCATTAGCATTAGCATTAGCATTGTTTGACATGCAGTTTTAGCCACTTGTATTCCCATGGCCTGCCATTCCAATTCCCATCAATAGCATTGCCATCGATTGCCCTTTCAGTTCCTAGCATCATCACAGGTTGTTGTTCCAATTTCCATTGCTAGCATTCCCATGGTGGGTTGCCATTGCATTGCAATCGCCAACATTACATGGTTTTCGTTCCATCCAATTCCCAGCACTACCATTGATTGCCATACCAATTCCGGGCACCACCATTAGCATGGGTTGACCATGGTTGACATTTAAACGAAGCACTATTCGAGAGTACCATCTCAAATGCCATCGAAATGTATCATTGCAAGCGTGCATTAGCACATCAGTATCAACACAACATCAGCACCATCAGCAGGAACATTCACTGCTCACTGTGTGCTGTGTACAACCAGCATCAGTATTCTACTGTGGGTGGGCCACATTCAACCATGACCAACATCCATCCACATCCTCCCATGGCCCTTTTCATTCAACCATCAGCTTCACCATCAGCATCAGCATCAGAGCATCAATCTCAACATCTGCATCTTACTTGTCCCATGTACAATTAGTATCACCAGCAGCACCAGCACCCATCAGCACTAGCACCAGCATCTACGTCACCATCACCATCCGCACCCTCAGCACCGGCACCATCAACCACGTTATTCGTTCGACACTGCTAGTGTCTCATAGTCAAGCATTTCTGTGAAGAAGCACAGCAGTAGAGATTCGAGACGTTATCAGTTAATGAATCACTCTTGAGAATTGAGCACTCCTCTCAAAAGTGGCCACAATTTTGTGAATCCGATGTTGATCACTGCAAAGACATGGCATGGTCAAACCAGGGATGGTTAGCATTCAGCTGGCATGTCATCAGAATGACGAGTGGCATGGCACCAGCATGGCAAGTGGCATGGCACCAGCAAGGCAAGTGGCACGGCATCAGCATGGAAAGTGGCATGACAAGTGGCATGGCAAGTGGCATGGCAAGTGACATGACATCAGTATGATTAGTGGCATGACATCAGCATGGAATGAGGCTCATGTAGTAAACATTCTCTAGCATCTCCGATTCCCCGGTCATTAACTGCATCACCACTCACGATCGTTCATCCTGCCACCATCAGCACGTCTTGAAACCAGTAGTACCGTCTCCCCCCGGATATAAGCGCCACCCTAGGATAAGCGCCTGGCGCTTCTAATTGGCATATGGCGCTTATATCCCCTCCTCGATTATAAGCGCACCCCTTGAAAAAACTTGTTTTATTATAAGCGCACGTAAACTTTAAAATTTGAAATGTGTTCAAAAAGCTGTAACGATTTTTACTTTAGCAGGCGGATATGTTGCAGAATCGGTTCCCTTCACATTCGGACCCTGCACTTGATGCGGGTCCAGTCAGCAGGACCTGTCAGGAGCTGGATGTGAGTCAGATTGGGTGTATCTCCCAGCGCGCGCGAGAATTTCACAGACGATCCCATGTAACTTCGACTCGATTGAAAAGGCAAGCACGAGACCTACAGTTTGGTGTTAAAAGATATAAAAAAATATGTATGTCATTTTATAAACGCCGGCGCTTATAAATTTACTCGATTATAAGCCCACCCCCATGAAAAAACCTGTTTTATTATTGCCCCCCATGGGGGTATATCCGGGGGGATACGGGTATCGCCGTGTGTGAAAATTGGTGATGGTCAATGTTCATCTCAGTATAAAACCATGGTGAATGGGCTATAGTATCTCGTGTCACGCACCGTCTGGCATGTGTCATGTGGGTCCTTGTGTGTGTTGGGCTGAGAAAAGCCCTTAAGATCTTTGCAGGAGTGAATTCTCGGTAGGACTGATGTAATAGCGGAAGCTTTATGAGAAGTATTTGAACCACCTTGCGCTAGTATGTGAGGGCAAAGTCGATTGATTTAAGCAAAGAGATACATGATTATATAAAAGTACAAGGAATGTGAAGAGATACAGTTATAACTAATTTACTGTTGTTGTTGCGGTTCGATATAGTGACGACTCGGACAACTGCTCTGTAACGAGTCAGTTGTGTGTCCTTGCTGTCACGCTGTACTTGTCAGGTCAAAGGTCGATGACCTTTGACTTTCGCGTAACCTCCAGCAGTTACTTCAACCTCTGAGGGTTGACTCGCTGGTGCCTCGATATGCTTCGCTTCGGTCGTGCATTGGTGTTTCGACACGACGGAGGCGCTTAAGTTCGATTGTTTCCAATAGTGTGACGTGCCATGTATGTACCATGTGTCATGCATGCACTCTCGGTCATGTGCTATTTGGGTTCATCATATGCCATTGTCAGAATAATAAATAGATTTATATATTATTCTGACACGCCCCCATAAGTGCCTGTAGGGAAGAATATGCAGTCAACGCCCCCATAATGGGGTACACCAGACAGGCCGCAGCGGAAATCATAGCAACAGGCAAGTGCAGTGACAACAGGTGCAGTGATGGCAGATCCAGCTGTACCAACCCCTTTACCAAGGTAAAAACAGTAGGAGGTGTTGGGGCGGCAGGTCGCCTGAGGAGCAGGCTCTGTGGCTGCAACATGCAGCAGGACAGCAGCGGCTCGACGGCAGCACCTGCAGGCCCCAGCAGAAGGTAGCAAACACAAGTTCAACAAAAGGTAGGTGGTAGCAGGGGCGGCAGCTGGAGGTGCCACGGCAGCAGCGGGTGTCAGCAACAGATGACCGGCTGACTTCCGTCGCCCCCTCACTCCCCCCCCACAGCGGCACGTGCGGCAGTGAGAGAGAGAGGAGGGGCGGCAGCTTCTTGCTCACACCCGCCTCCCCAAAAACCTCCCCCCCACACTGCCGCACGCGCAGCAGGGGGAGAGAGGAGCGTCAGCCACCCTTGCGCCTCTCCCTCCCCCCCCCCCCCCCCCCGCCACACCTGCGTCCACAGCGGAAGACACTGCAGCGGGCGCGGGTGGCGTTGGTGAGATCTCGGGTAGGGGGGGGGGGAGTAACGGGGGGGGTGCAACAGGTGCCGCGACGAGCGCCTGCGCACAGCTCGCCGTCGCTTGCGCGGCAGCTGAAGTGGGAGCAGCCGCATTTTCAACGGGAGGGCGGGGCAGGGGGCACGTTCGACGACTGAAGTAGCTCGGCCGCCACACCCGCCGTCTCCCCCCAAAGCGACTGCGATGCAGACGTTCGGGGCTGCGACAGGGCGTGACGAGGTTGCAGGAGGGCGCGATGGGCAGACGACGGGGCCGCCGACTGGGGCCGCGACGAACAGAACTAAACCCGCCACGCTCGACTTAGTAACCTTCACAAATGGCGGCTGAACGGGCACTTTTGGAGCCGCGACGAGCGCCATGGCAGGAACGATAAGTGGTGGGCCCATGGGAAAAAAAAAATCAGGTCCTAGGATAGGAACCTCACTCTGATAACATGTCAAAGGAACTAGAGAGCGGTAGGCTCGGGAGCCATGGCTTAGGAGCCTTGATTGAGTTCGAGTTAGGAGAGTCGAGAAAGTTGAAACAAAAGAGAGGGTTTCACTATAGAGCGAGCAGTACAAATATGCAAGATGAAAGTGTTGGAAACAATAAGTCCTAAGTGCGCTTCTGTCGTATCAAAATCCAAGGTACCAAGCGAAGCAGTCCCAATCGAAGCATCGAGTCAACCTCGGAGGTTAGGGTAACCGCCTGGAGGTTACGAGAAAGTCAAAGGTCGCTGACCTTTGACTCGACAATTACAGCGCGACAGTTAAGGACACACAACTGACTCGTTACAGAGCAGTTGCCCGAGTCGCGCTATATCGAACCGCAACAGCAATACAGTTATCTATCTATTCCCTGTACTCTTATATAAATCCTTGTATTTGCTTGTTTAATTCAATCAACTTTGCTCTCACACACCAGTGCAAGGTCGGTTCAAATTCTTCACTAAACGCTTCCGCTATTACAACTACTTCACCTAGAGTTATCCCTTGCAAAGATCCTAAGGGGCTATCTCAGCCCAACATGGTATGAGAGCAGACAAGGGAAACTCTACTCCTTTTTAATATCATTACAAGACATGGCAACAAACAAGGAAAGGAGCTCCCCTAATGGCTCCTCGGGCACTACTCCTACTCCACCGCCAGCCTCTGGCCTGCAGACAGAAGAAGGCACGGCAACAAGACCAAGAGGAACGTCAACCGAGACCCCCATGAACCACCCTTCGGACTTTGACCAGAACATGATGGAGAAATTTTTCTCCTTCATGTCCTTCTACGAACAACACCAGCAGTCGGGACCTGCACAAACACACAACAGCAACAACGGAGCGACACCCATGAGTCTTGATGGGTCGTCATATGCGCGAGGAAACCAGCAGCAGCAACCTACCTTTGCTCCGTACGAGCGCGGGTCAATCCGCTTCGTGCCCCACCCGCAACCTTCACCTGGACAAGAAAGACCACTGGACGCACTTCAAGTTCAGTCGCAGTTTGCACACGTCTTAAAACTGCAAACGTCAAGACCCTTCGACGGCAAAGACTTCTTTACCTGGTCCTTTGAATTCGAGCTGATGATGGAGGGCGCGCAGATACTCGGCTTCTTCGACGGGTCCCTGCAGTATCCAGCCAACGGGACACAATATGAAAAGCAGCAGTATACGTATCAATCAATGATGGCGTATACAATCCTATTGAGGAATGTGACACCAACTCAGCAGCAGAACATTCGCTCTTACCGGACCTTCGGCAACTCGGCGGAGCTCGCGTACAGCCATCTGAAGAACCTGTATCAAGCAACAGACAGTGTAAACCAGAGCAGGTTAATGGCGCAGTTGACGACAGTCGAAATGAAACCAGGAGAAAAAGGACTGGCGTATATCAGCCGATGTCGCGAACTGCGCGACAAGCTGCTTCGATGCGGAGGGTCAATCTCTGAAGACGCCTTCGTGACAGTCATCATTGGTGGGCTTGGTCCTCAGTGGCGCGCCACCAAAGCCATTCTTCGAGCCCACGGAAGAATCTCTGAAGCTGCACTCTGCGCCGAAATACATGCCGAGCAGCAAGATATGGACCTGCAGGAAGAACGACACAGGAAGAAAACGACAGTATCAGAGTTCGCATTCCACACTCAACGACGACACAGCAATTATAACAACCGACAGCAGCAACCGAAGATAGTACCTCCCTTCTGCCACATCTGCAAGACTTCAGGGCACCCGCGCACACACTGCCCGAATCGTCAGCAATCAACGGCACCACAGCGACAACTTCGACCTTCAAGCTCCCAAATGGCTTCAACACAAGCAAGTGCGACGACCACTATTCAAGCTTCAACGACTTCACCCGGACAACCTGCACAAGGAGCAAGAAATATAATCAACTGCATGACGAAGATAACCGATTCATGTACAACCGAATCACCACCACACTACTCACCGGAAGAAGAGCTTGACAACAGAACGCCTCGCCGTGAGCTACTCCAGCCGAATCCAACGTACGCCGCCATCGCTCAAAGTGAACCGTCCGGCCAAGACACCTGGTTCTTGGACAGTTGCTGCGGGCAACACATGTGCTCGTCCGGACGTTTCGTACAACGCGAACATCGACTCCAACGGGAAGTGATCATCACGGTTGCCAACAACCAAAACCTGCGCACACGAAGACAAGGAGTGGTACAGCTTCAGTCAAGAGAAACAAATGTCATACTGCACATGTCTAAGGTACTCATCGCTGAAGGACTCGGCTACAACTTACTGAGCGTTAGCCAGTTGATGGCGAAAGGAATTCATCTGGAAGCCGACAGCACGACCCAGGAGTTCAAACTTTACCACGGGAGAGGCGGTCTCTACATCGGGAAAGCAGTGCTGAAGAACAACGTCTTCGTCCTCGACTTCGTTCCTGACCTGGGCACTGCAGACAGCGACGCCATCGTGAATTTCACTGACTGGACACACCCTCCGGATCTCGACCCCGACTTCAGCCCAGGAGGCTTCTGGTACTCGCACACCATTCCTGAAGCAGAACGAACACGAGCATTAGCAACAATTCGACAATCGGCAGCAGTAACAACATCGGCAACAGCAACAACATCGGCAGCAGTAACAACATCGGCAGCAGCAACAACATCAGCAGCAGCAGGAACAACGACACCAGTCACAGTCGACGAAGCACCACCAACACCCGCGAAACAGCTGAATCCGACTCAACGTGAAGTCCACCGAAGCGCCAACCTCGTCGCCAGCTTTTACTCCAACTCCGACGCATATCAGCGTTCACCTGGACACCGCGCCTCTGAAGAGATCTGGCACGCACGAACAGGACATCCAAGCAACACGGTTTTGAATAACACGATAAGAGCAGGAGTCCTTGACAAAGATTCTCTACTTCTACCCGATGGCAGAGAACTCCAGAAGGCACGAGGGACTTGCCTTATATGTCCCGAAGCTGACTTACCTCATCGACCGTTTGCTTCACATCACAACCCGAGCGCTCCAGCGTACGCACCACTCGAAAAAGTCTACAGCGACATCCTCTACAATCGCGAGCCAGGACAAGTCAACTACAACTACACCATCACCTTCATCGACGCCGCCACTCGATACGTCTGGCATCGCAACCTACCCAGCCGCGACATGGCGCTCGCAGCATTCGCCGCCTGGCTACCGATAGCAGAGAGAGAGTCTGGAACACAACTGAAAAATTTCCAGTCAGACGGAGGTGGCGAGTACACCTCTCACCGCTTCAAGCAGTTCTTGGCGGAAAGGGGGATCAAGCAACTCCTCTCCCTTCCCTACGCACATCAGCAGCAAGGTGTTGCAGAACGGCTGAACAGGACCCTGCAGAACAGCATGCGCAAACTATTACGTGGCATGCGGCTACCCAACCACCAGTGGCCAGCAGCAATGGACCACGCTGTCATGCTACACAACTTGTTGTCATCGTCGTCACTCCCGAACAACGCATCACCGCATCTGCTGTGGACAGGGAAGCAGGGCAGCACGAAAATGTTACGAGTTTTCGGGTGCATGGTACAGTACAGACCCCCAGAAGCACGAGCGGGAAGATTTTCGCAACGGGCACAGTGGGGACTACACCTCGGCATCGAGAAAAATTACAACGCATGGAAAATCTTCGACGTCCACACAAAGGAAACAGTAGCAGCACGTGACGTGATCTTCTACGAAAGACTCACCCTTCAGACGTACCTCGCCAACTTGCACGAGAATCGGGACCTCACCAGTGGTTTTCGTGGTGACCGAGCCTTCGCGTCAGCAGCGGACGAAGCAGACTGGGATGAACAGAACGTCGACAACGCCTCAGAAGAAGCCGGACCTCTCCCATACTGCTCCGTCGACGTGCCCATGGATGAGGATAATCCTCGCGACAGTAACAACGCCGAAATCTTCTACCACTTCGCCGACGATGGTTACGTAACACCTGTGACAGTCAACACCAACGAAGCAGAAAGGGTAGGGCCAAATTTCATGCCCGACCCAGAAACGGGAGACGAAGCAGCTTATCCCGAGGATCCAGAACTCCCTCGACACTCACAGACTGGGCTGCAAATCCTCGGCCTCGTCACCGCAGTCCACGGGAACACACGCAGCTCGCTTCCTAAGGAGCCTGCAACGGTTCAGCAGGCTCTGGGGGGGGAACACAGGGAGAAATGGCGTGAAGCCATGGATAGAGAACTGAAGGCATTAGAGGAACGCAACACTTGGAAGGTTGTTCCCGTAAGCGTGGCACGGAACAAAACCATCCTTACCGGGAAATGGGTCTTCCGCATCAAGACGAAAGCAGACGGCACGATCGAAAAATTCAAAGCACGCTGGGTCGTACGTGGATTCGACCAAGAGCAAGGACGAGACTTCACCGAGACCTTTGCTCCAGTCAGCCGCCACACGTCACTCCGAATTCTCCTCGCCATTGCCGCCATGAAGAAGAAGAAGTTACGGCAGATCGACGTCGCGAATGCCTTCCTCTACGCACCTGTGGATGCAGAAATCTACGTCGAGCTCCCGCACGATTCCCACGGCGAACCCAACCGAATCTGTCAACTACTTAAGTCGCTCTACGGGATCAAGCAGGCACCGCGACTGTGGCAGCAGTACCTGCACGCCCGTCTCATCCGCATCGGCTTTAGTCAACTACCTCACGACCAAGGCATGTACCGCCTCACTAAGGGAAGCGACTACGTTCTCCTGATCGTCTACGTGGACGATCTCCTCTACATTGGGTCAACCGACGGCATCGCCACGTGGTTCGAAGGAGAGCTCCAGAAAGACCTCACGCTCACGGTCTCCTCCACCGTTACACAGTACCTCGGGCTCAACATCCGCGAAGAAGAAAACGCCATCTATCTAAGCGCCGAGAAATACGCCGACACCATCGCGAAACGCTTCAGCCTCACACCAAGCGCCATCTCCACGCCCTACCGCTACACATCAGGAACCGAGAAGGAACGAACTACTCTACTCAAGCCCGCCGGCATACGCGACTATCAGAAGAAGCTCGGATGCCTGCTATTCGCCGCCGTCACCTGCCGTCCTGACTTATCCTACTCCGCAAGTCAGCTCGCCACCTATCTCAAGAAGCCTGAAGCTGAACACCTGGCGGAACTTGATCGCGCTCTCCACTACTTCGTCAGCACCGCGACGATCGGGCTAACCTACCACAAGAGCGCAGCTACACCGACTAAGCTAATCGGCTACGTCGACGCCGATCACGCCGGCGACACCGACAACAGGCGCTCACGCACCGGCTATGTCTACCGCCTTGAGCCTATCGGTCCTATCTCCTGGCAGTCGAGCAAGCAGGAGTTAATCGCACTATCTTCAGCAGAAGCAGAATATATTGCACTCTGCTCAGCCACCAAGGAGGGACTTTACCTTCGCGAACTACTGGAAGAAGCGAAGCTAGCCGAGTTACCCAGCTTCACCGTGTTCTGCGACAACCAGTCAGCAATTCGCATCGCCAACAAAAACGGCTTCGCAAACAGGACGAAACACATCGCCCTGCGCTATTTCTTCGTGAAGGACGAGATAGAAAAAAGGGAAACTCGATCTGTCATACTGTCCAACATCCGAGATGGCAGCCGATTACTTGACCAAGAAACTCGGCAAGCAGAAGTTCGAATACTGCATGATGCTGACTGGACAAGGCCACGTCACCAGCAGTAACACTCCAGAAGCGAAGGGGAGTGTTGGAAACAATAAGTCCTAAGTGCGCTTCTGTCGTATCAAAATCCAAGGTACCAAGCGAAGCAGTCCCAATCGAAGCATCGAGTCAACCTCGGAGGTTAGGGTAACCGCCTGGAGGTTACGAGAAAGTCAAAGGTCGCTGACCTTTGACTCGACAATTACAGCGCGACAGTTAAGGACACACAACTGACTCGTTACAGAGCAGTTGCCCGAGTCGCGCTATATCGAACCGCAACAGCAATACAGTTATCTATCTATTCCCTGTACTCTTATATAAATCCTTGTATTTGCTTGTTTAATTCAATCAACTTTGCTCTCACACACCTGTGCAAGGTCGGTTCAAATTCTTCACTAAACGCTTCCGCTATTACAACTACTTCACCTAGAGTTATCCCTTGCAAAGATCCTAAGGGGCTATCTCAGCCCAACAGAAAGGTGCACCACCAACAAGTTATAATAACTACACTAAACTACAGCTACAGGCAGTTACATATATATTTCAACAGCCATGTGCATTCTCCATGTACCGTACAAAGGATTCGTTGTGCATCAACCCCCCCTTGCTTGCCCATCTCAGCTTCCCTTCACACACTCATTCTCATACAGTATGATGCCGTGCAAACACATAATTTGCCCGAGCATTCTGATGGATTGCTTTTGTCTACATGGTCTGTTCTCACCATACCAGGAGTCTGTTGTGTTGTACACTAGATGGTGCCCACATTACCTGGCTTGTAGCGTCCGTCCATGCACAATTGTTTGCAGCCTCTGGTGGTGAGCTGATATATCTCAAAACTACTTCTGGCTCTTTCCTTTTGTGCTTGTAGTCTGGAATCTTCTATGATTTGAAAAAATGTGAAGTATATGTCAAGCAGAATAGATGCTCATTGGAGGTTTAAGATTATTTTGGAAAAGAGTTGTACTCTTTCTGCATTGTAGCTGTGATCAAGGTTTGAACATCTTCTTTAAGTAAGAGCACTTGTGTCTTGGCACATTGGCTTGTCGCTTTTACCTCCTTACAAGCCTTCGAGCCAATCACAGGCCGTCAAACCTGGTCTTCGTCGCTGACGTCAAGCCGGGTGTGTTCGACGTGGAGAAAATGCTGTCGGTCTCCCGCCGTGACATTTATCCATGTGAGTCCACGCGGAATGTTGAGAATCTGACGTCAACTCGGCATTACATACCGAGTTGGTCAGTGTGAAAATGTGAGCACATCTGCCACTGACACGTCAGAGCAGCGTGATGCTTGGAAATTGATGGTGTCGCGTGGCGAGCTGAGCCCTCCACAATGTCCATGACAGCTCTGCCATGGGATTCAACTGCGTACGCAGAGGGGAGGACGTTGCACGGTTCCCGGGGCAGGCCTCAGGATAGCAAGGCGTCTTATCCTGTTTGCCCTGATTTTCAGGGTAAATCTTTGGACTCACACTGCTAGAATTGGGTTTGGCTGGGCGTCCACCCTGTTATCGTCAGGCAGGGCTAAAAACAAACCCTGCAATTGCTGTTTGACGATTATGTGCAACACTGCCGTTTCCCGAATCGTTACGGCAGACACCCTGCCTAGTTTTTCCCTTTTGCATAAATTCACTAACTGCGCGGTTTTTCTTCTGAGCCAAAATGTGTCCAGTAGTTTTTGTGACTGAAATTTCCAGAATTGGCTAAGTGATTGAAACATCAGAGATTCAGCTCTAGCATAGTATGTGGCGTTTGTGACTGAAATGTGTCCATTAGCGTTCGAGACTGAAATTCCAGACTCGGCTAAGTCCTTGAAACACATGAGATTCAATCTAGCACAGATAGCGGCGTGTTATCGCTAGTGACCGCACCTAGAAGACCCGCCAGCAGGCCTTTCATCTCCCCACCTCACACCACTAAAACATCAACCACCACGCACTTACGCAAGGAGACGAATTCACTCTTGTCGGTTGAAGAACACACTTCAAAATCGGGCCAGAAAGGTCCTCTACCATATTTTCTGGCTCCTGGGATCAATCCATAATGGCAGGGTCGATTGCAGGACCCGCCCTTCTAGATTCGACCTCGAAAAAAAAACACACTGCCATTTCTTGGGTACGACTGCCAAGGCACACTGCAGAGGCAGGGTGTAGTGGGTCACAACTCGGATCAGGCAGCGTGCCCCAAAATGAATCGAGAGCCCTGTTCCGGGGAGAGAGCAATGGCGTTCAAGGGGGCAAACGACCGTGTGAAAGTGGGTGCTCGTGCGCGTCACAGCATTCTTGCCCCTCCCCCAGTTGGATTCAGTTCGGTGGGACGCGGAGGTTGCGTGTCGTTTCGTCTTGCTACACCAGCACGAGCTCAAGACAATCCGTCCGTTTCCACCCAGCACGTTCATTTTTGGTTCCTATCGGTACGCTTCGGTTCACTGCATTTCAGCACGGTTGTCAACAAGAACCGTGTTCAAACGAGAGGAACCAAACTGAACCACCTTCACAACGAACAACCCAAGAATGTGCTGGTGAAGAACTTCCCAGCTCTTCGTCCTTCCGAAACCAGTCTTGTCTTGTGCTTCCTGAATACTTCACTAGTCTCAAATTCCTTCTGGTCATTTCTGCTAGACAACTTCCTGGACAGATAGAGCATTATTAGTGCCCAAATAGAGAAGGTTGAAGTTAGGTGTTAGCGAAATCTATTCCATCCCTTCATTACTGTCAATTTCAAGAAGCACGAAATGTCCACGCCAACTGCCATGGCAGCAGGAGCACAGAACCAGTCCGTGGCAGCCGCAGCCGCGGGATTCTCCACCAGCGTCAGCGCCGTGCTATCCGTATTCGTTATTCTCTTCATATTCCTCTTCTTCTTCGTTATGGTCATCCGCGCGTGCCTCCTGGTGCTGAACGCACGCGACTCTCCTGGACCGCATGATCGCACACTCACCTTAGAAGAGCACATGCTGCGTCGCACGCAACTCAGCGCGATGCAAAAAGCACCGACGGCAGGACTCGATCCCAAGATCGTTCAAGCGCTGCCGACTGCTACTTTCTCCTTCGAAAAGCTTCGCGAAGGCTGCTGCGAAAGCTTTCGCGAGTGTGCGGTGTGCCTTGGCGAGTACGAGGATGGGGAATGTATAAAGACGCTGCCCTCCTGCGGACATAGATTTCACGCGACATGTATCGACATATGGTTTTGCGCGCATACCACGTGTCCCATCTGCCGCTTCAACCTGAAACCCCCGAAACTCCCGGCCCAGCAAGAAGACTCTCAAGGTCCGGCGACGGATGCAAGCGATCCAGGCGATGCAAGCGAGAGACTTGCGACGCCTAACGACGAGGAGGATCCGTCGGCAACAGTGAGTGAGACAACAGCGGATAGTGTTAGCATTCAGGTCGAAATTGTTGATAATTCCCAGGAGCAGCACGAAATTGTAGACAATTTTCAGCGGCAGCATGAAATTGTAGAAATGGATTCTTCACCTGAAGTGTTGGCACGACCGCCCGTGGTACGAGCACCTGCGGTTGCGGGAACAGGGGAAGCAGAAGCGTCATCCACAGCAGTGGCAGTGGCAGTGGCAACAGCAGGAACGGATTCGTCATGCGAAGCAGCGGGGAATAGGGTTTCAACGGTAGTAGAATCATTAGAAATACAACACGCAGCAGTAGTTTCGCAAAGAAGACGAACCGGAGAGGCAGACAGACGGCGTTTGCAAAGTGGGGAGGGACAGGAGAATGAGGAACGTCTGGAAGGTCAAGAGAAATTGCAAGAGATTAGCGAATCTTGGGCGGAAATTGCGTTGACAGCAGAGAATGACACGAGTTTGGGTGACTCGAGGAGGAGGGAGGAGCTGCGGCGGTTTCTAGGGGTGACAGATGAGGAGGAAGATTCAGGGTTGAAAGAGGGGAGGGTTGATTGGGAGAGCAGCGGAGGGGACAGATTGTGTGTCAGAATAGAGGTTTAAGGGGTTATGTGTAAAAGAGCCGTCAGAAGCGACTCTCGGAAAGGTAGAGTGCGTTCTTTAACAGTTCAGTAGGGTCAGGTACGGTTGGATGCGGTACAACAGGTTGGCCTTCAGTAGGGTTAGCTTAGCTCCATTGATGCCTGAATCCTCGCTCTGGGTTGAGGCTGGTATGGCACTTGTAAATATTGGAGCCACGTATGATGAGGCTAGAGAGGGGGAGATGAGGTGGGAACGAGATGGTCAGTCCCCCTCCAAAGCCCGGCCCCTTGACTCGGAGGGAGGGGGTTCTTGGAGAACTGGATGCAGATGGGCCTGCAGAGGGGAGTGGTGATATGGCGGTGTGGAGGGGAGTTGGTCGGGGTTAAGAGCGGGGTGGGGGGGGGGGGGGGGGGAGGGAGGTGAGTCAAGGATGTGCGCTCCTTAAAAACAATAAATGTATGTACAAATAGATCTATGTAGAAGCTAGAATCATAGAAAAGTGAACACTATGTATCGTAGTATTGCACAAAGCAGCATGTGTTTGTGATGCCTGTCAAATATTATAGCCTGTAGTGGGTTGGGCTATATGGGGTACAACTAGTTAGGGTTAGGTTATGTACCCCAATTCTGTCAATACAACGCATTTTTCCGCTGTAGTTCTCATTCTGACATGATATCAGCAGTAGGTTAGCGCTCCTAGTCCTAGGCCCGCCCTTCCCTACCACTAGGGTTACCACTGCGCCCTGCCAGCCCACCAGCGCCCTACCCCACGCCCCAGCCGGCGCGCCCCTCCCCTCCCCGCCCTTAGCCAGCGCGCCCGCCAGCCAGCCAGCGCGCCAGCCAGCCTGCGCGCCAGCCAGCCAGCCAGCGCGCCAGCCAGCCAGCGCGCCAGCAGCCAGCGCGCCAGCCAGCCAGCGCGCCAGCAGCCAGCGCGCCAGCCAGCCAGCGCGCCAGCCAGCCAGCGCGCCAGCAGCCAGCGCGCCAGCCAGCCAGCGCGCCAGCCCGCCAGCGCGCCAGCCAGCCAGCGCGCCAGCGTGCCAGCCAGCCAGCGCGCCACCCAGCCTGCGCGCGAGCCCGCTTGCACGCCAGCCCGCCAGCGCGCCCGCCAGCGGGCGCACCAGCGAGCCCGCCGGCTCGCCTGCCAGCGCGCCCGCCAGCGAGCTCGCCAGCGCGCCCGCAACCACGCACGCCAGCGCGCCCGCTAGCGCGCCCGCCAGCGCGCCACGCCAGCGGGCCCCGCCAGCGCGCACACCAGCGCGCCGCGCCCGCCAGCGCGCGCCCTGCTTAGCCGCCCGCCAGCGCGCCGCGCCCGCGCGCCACGCCAGCCAGCGCGCTGCGCCGGAGCGCGCCCCGCCAGCGCGCGCCCCGCCGCCCCGCGCCCAGCCAGTGCGCGCCCCGCCTGCGCGCACCCGCCTCGCACTCACCTCCCTCTCCCCCTCCTCTCGCGGCTGGCGGCCGCTATCACTTGTCCTCGCCCCTCATGGCGACGTCTCGCGTGCTCCGTTTCGACCCTGAGGGGCGTGCGATCGACTTTAGTACCTGGCTGACGCAGGCCCAGCGCCACCTTAGGAGCCAGCGCCAGGATGGCGTGCACCTGTTTGCGCATGCGTCCGGTGCTCTGCCCGCCCCGCCGCAGCCTTCACCGCTGCCCACTTCCCCACCGCCTACTTCCGAGCAGGAGGCTGAGTACCAGCGCCGGTTCCTCGCTCGTGACGTGTGGGAGTCTCGTGACGCTGCTGCCTGCCTCGCCATGACCGACCTTCTCCCGCCGACTGAGGCTGTCCACTTCACTCAGGTCGAGTCTGCTGCAGACCTTTACACTGCTATTGTTGCTCGCTACTCCACTCCCTCCTCTGCCTCCCTCAGCCGCCTCCTCGTCCCCTTTATCTACCCTGACCTCGCCTCCTTTGAGACTGTCGCTGACCTCGCTACCCACCTGCGCTCCCTTGAAGCTCGCTTCAAGGCCGCTTGCACTGAGGAACAGCTTGCCCTTGCACCCCCCCCCATGTGGCTCACTATTCACTGGTTAGTCACTCGCCTCCCTGACCGTCTAGCCACAGCCCGCGACGCGCTTCTCCTGAAGCACCCCACTGAGCTTACTATCGATCTTCTTGAGACCGCTCTCTCGAAGATCGAGAGTAACCTCCTCGCTGTTGCCTCCGCCTCTTCCGCGCCTCCTCCTCGTCTCTTTGAGGGGTGTGCGGTACCACAGCTTCCCACCTTCACTGCCTCGCTTGCCACTGCCGCGTCTTCTGCCTCTGAGGAGACGGCGGCCGTTTCTGTCTCTGGCGGACATAAACGTGGCAAGTCCGGCAAGAAGGGAGGGAAGGGCGGCGGGGGTTCTGGGGGTGTTGCGGGTGGCGGCGGTGGCGGTAGTACTAGTGGCGGGGGTGGCGGCGGGGGTGACTCGGGACCTGACGGCTCTCCTCTAGACGGTGGTGAGGGGTTTTCGCAGCAGCAGCAGCAGACTCCTCCGCAGCTGCCACCGCCTGGACAGCAACAGCGGCAGGGACAGCAGCAGCAGCGCCAGGGCCAACAGCAGCGTCCGCCTCAGCAGCAGCCCCAGCAGTGGGGCACTCTGCAGCAGTGGGGCACTCAGCAGCAGTGGGGCCCTTCGCAGCAGTGGGCCCCCCCGCAGCAGTGGAGACCTACGGCCCCCCCGAGCACTGGGCGCAGTGGTGCCCCTTCTAGTCGGGGACCCCGCTCGGCCGGCCGCGACGTTGGTCCCTGTGAGTACTGGATCCTGACGGGTCCGCGCAGGGGCACGTACTGCGGCCGCCTTGACCACTCTGCTGCGCGCTGCTTCAGCCGTCTTGACGACCTGTACGTCCTGCACCACGGTCCCTCCGCTCCCCCGCCACCGCGCTGGGGACCACTCCTTGCTCGTGGTGTTGCTGTGTTTGATATGTCTATGGATGATGCTAGGTCTTATGCCATGTATGCTGATGTTGACTATAGTG
Source organism: Closterium sp. NIES-65 (assembly GCA_948144175.1). Taxonomy (NCBI): domain Eukaryota; kingdom Viridiplantae; phylum Streptophyta; class Zygnematophyceae; order Desmidiales; family Closteriaceae; genus Closterium; species Closterium sp. NIES-65. Next base: position 6,107,815 of record CANXME010001053.1, on the reverse strand, counting down.
CTGTCGGATCTGTTTACTTGCCTGTACCTAGCGTAGGATCTTTGCCTGTTGCTAGAGTAGGTGCTGGTGTAGGATCCTGTCTAGCTACTAGTACAGGTGCTCCCTCGGCGGACGCGTCGCTCTCCTTCACACTGGACTCCGGAGCGACGCAGTGCTTCTTCCGCGACAGCACGACTCTTACTCCACTCTCAGCGCCGGTTTCTGTAGCACTGGCCGATCCCTCTTCGGGACCGGTCATTGCGACTCACGCCACTACCCTCTCGTGCCCAGCTGCCCCTTCCGGTTCTCTGACCGGCCTCCACGTTCCTACTTTCTCTAGGAACCTGGTTGGTGTGGCTCCTCTGGCGAGACAGCACGTCGGGGTCTGGTTTGAGCCTTCGGGTGACACTGCAGTCTGTGTGGACGGTGACACGTACGCCCCTCTGGCCACTTTTCGTCAGGAGCCGGGCTCTGGTCTGTACACCCTCCACACCGACACCCGTCCGGTTCCCCCGTCCCACCAGGTAGCCAGGTCCAGTCAGGTAGCTGTGCCAGGTCTAGCGGCTGCGTCGTGCTCGTGTCGGTCGCTGTCCCACCCTGCCCTCCTCTGGCACCACCGCCTTGGTCACCCGTCCCTCTCTCGTCTCCGCGCTATGTCCAGTCAGCGTCTTGTCTTAGGCCTCCCCCGCGACCTCCCGCCGCTCCCGCCGTCCCCCGCTCCTCCGTGCGGTCCTTGTGCCCAGGGTCGGCTGCGCGCCACTCCTCACTCCTCCTCCCTTCGTCCAGCCTCCGAGCCCTTTGAGACACTCCACTTAGACGTCTGGGGCCCCGCTCTCGGGCTTGGACCTGAGCGAGAGAGCTTCTTCCTAGTGGTCGTTGACGACTACTCTCGGTACACCACCGTGTTCCCTTTGGCGAAGAAGTCCGACGTGACTTCTACGCTGATCCGGTGGCTGCTCGCCACCGAGAGTACTCGTCGTCGTCGTGTCAGTTGTCTCCACTCCGACCGTGGGGGTGAGTTTCGCTCTGGCATTCTCGCCAGATTCTGTGCTGAGCAGGGCATCACCCAGTCCTGGACTCTTCCAGACTCTCCACAGCAGAATGGGGTTGCTGAGCGCCGGCTAGGCCTGGTCATGGAGATTGCCCGCACCTCCATGATCCACGCCCGCGCGCCCCATTTTCTGTGGCCCTACGCGGCTCGGTACGCCGCTCACCAGCTGAACCTCTGGCCTCGCGTCTCTTGGCCAGGGGCTTCACCGACCAGTCTTTGGACAGGGTCCCCTGGTGTTGCATCGAGGTTTAGTGTCTAGGGCTGCTTGGCGCTTGTCCGCGACACCTCTGCGGACAAGCTCTCACCTCGCGGCGTCCCCTGTGTCTTCCTTGGTTTCCCTGAGGCCTCCTCTGACTTCACCTTTTACCACCCTCCCTCCCACCGGTTCTTTGACTCTCGTGACGTCAGTCTCGACGAGTCCGTCCCCTACTACGTCCGGTACCCCTGTCGAGGTCTCCCGGTTCCCCCCCCTCCCCTCTTCCTCGCCCCAGCTCCTCCTCCTCCCGCTCCCTCTCCTCCGGTACCCCCCCCGGTTCCCGCTCCGTCAGGTGTGTCGCAGGCTACCCCCCCTCCCTCGGTCCCCCCCCAGGTCTCTCCTCCTTCCCCACAGTCGTCCTCACAGCCTCCGCAGCAGCCGTCGGCGCTTCCTCTCCCGGCCACTGCGGACTCTGAGGGTGTTGGTGCTCGAGGTGAGGGCTCTGGCGGTGCCGGTTCTGGGGGTGTTGGAGTTGGAGCTGAGCGTGCACCTGCCGCAGCTGCACGTCCCGAGCGTGTTGGAGTCAGTGGTGGTGCTGGAGCTGGTGGTGTTTCTGGAGCTGGAGAGTCTGGGGCTGGTGCTGGTGCCACTGGCGGCGCCACGACTGGGGGTGCGGGTACACCTCCTACTGGTACTGGTCGTGCTGCCGCAGGGGGTCCTCGCTCTGGGGGTGCTCAGCCGGGTCCTATCGAGGGTGGAGCCGGTTCTTCTTCGTCGTCTCCTGACACCACTCCTCCTCCTCACCCCTACCCGACTCGTTACCAGGCCCTTCGTCTTCTAGAGCGTGAGGAGCAGCAGCGTTTGGAGCGTGAGAGGTCGGAGGTTCAGCAGCGGGTGGAGCGTGAGCGGTTGGAGTTTCAGCAGCAGCAGCAGCAGCAGCAGCAGCCTCCGGCCCCTGTTTCTGGCCTTCGGGCCCTTGGTCTCCCCTCCTCTCCTCCTGTGTTCGGTCCCACGTTTCCTCCTCCGGACTCCACTCCGGCTGTCTTCCCTCGTTCTCAGTCTCCTCCGTCCCCCCCTCCTCTCGCCCACACTTGGGCCTCTCGCCCTCCTCGTGCTCGTCCCTCGTCCCCTGTCACTGACCTCCGTACCGTGTTGTTTCGTCCTCGTCCTCCTCGTTCTCCTCCGTCTGTCCTTCCTCGTCCTCCTGAGTCTTCCCTCACTGCCTCCCTGTCCACTCCGGTCACTGACTACTACCGCACGTACCGCCCCACTCTCTCTCTCGTGTTCTCGCCTCTCTTGTTACAGACCCTCGTGCCTCTCCTTCCTCCGTCGCGGTCCTCACTGCCGCTGTCACTGACTTTACTGCTACGCGTCGCCTTGACTACGCCACTCGAGTTGTGGCAGCTCCTCCTGTCCGTCCTCTGTCCGCCGGGGGTGTGTGTGCCCTTGGCTGTGACGTCCTAGAGGACAGACAGTTTGAGCTAGAGTTCCTGGCAGCTGCTTCGCCTCATCTCTGTGCCATGCTGCTCACTCCTGAGGGAGACCCCGACGCTCCTGACATACCTACTCCTCGCACTTACGCTGAGGCAGTGTCAGGGCCTTGGGCCTCTCAGTGGAGAGCTGCCATGGACGCAGAGATGGCCTCCTACAGGTCCACAGGCACTTACGTTGACGAGGTTCTCCCCCTAGGGGCGAACATTGTTGACGACATGTGGATCTTCAAGGTGAAGCGGCCGCCGGGATCTCCCCCAGTCTTCAAGGCACGCTACGTGGCTAGAGGGTTCAGTCAGCGCGAGGGGGTTGAATTCTTTCAGACCTTCGCGCCCACCCCGAAGATGACCACTCTTCGGGTGTTACTGCACGTAGCAGCGCAGAGAGACTACGAGCTACACTCTCTTGACTTCTCCACTGCCTTCCTCCAGGGCTGCTTACACGAGATCTGGCTGCGTCGTCCTCCGGGCTTCACTGGCACTTTCCCGCCTGGGACCCAGTGGAGCCTCAGACGACCGGTCTACGGTCTCCGCCAGGCACCCCGTGAGTGGCACGACACTCTCCGCTCTACTCTCTCCGACCTCGGATTTGAGCCGTCTTCCGCCGACCCGTCGCTGTTTGTTCGTCGTGGCCGTACACCTTTCTTCGTCCTAGTCTACGTTGACGACTTGGTTTTTGCCACGGCCGACACAGCTGCACTGGCGGAGGTGAAGTCCGAACTGCAGAAGAGACACACCTGCACTGACCTTGGGGAACTGCGCCGCTACCTTGGCCTGCAGATCTCCAGGGACAGAGCCGCTCGCACCATCACTCTCACTCAGTCACACATGGTGCAGCAGGTTCTTCAGCGGTTCGGGCTTCAGGACTCTTCTCCTGCCCCCACTCCTCTTGCTGTAGACCACAGACTCACTGGGCCTTTTCCTGACGAGCCGTTCGAGCCCAGTGGTCCCTACGCAGAGCTGGTGGGCTGCCTCATGTACCTGATGACGTGCACTCGCCCGGACCTCGCCTTCCCCCTTAGCATCCTGTCTCGCTTTGTTGCGACTGGGAGACACCGTCCTGTTCACTGGGCGGCGGCTAAGAGGGTGGCGAAGTACCTTGGCGCGACATCAGGCATGGGGCTTGTACTTGGAGGGACACAGCCAGTTGTACTCACCGGTCACTGGGACTCTTCCTACGCTGACGACGCTGAGACTCAGAGGTCTACGCAGGGTTACTGTTTCAGCCTGGGTTCTGGAGCTGTTTCGTGGAGGTCTACTCGGTCCTCCTCTGTTGCGACTTCTACCGCAGAGGCCGAGATCTAGGCTGGGGCCCTTGCTGCTCAGGAGCTACGCTAGTTGACCTTTTTGCTCACTGACCTTGGTGAGCGGCCGAGCTCTGCACCGACCCTGTTTGCTGACAACAGGGCGATGATTCTCCTGTGTCGTGAGCCTCGACTGGAGAGCAGAGTGAAGCACATCGACGTCAGGTACTTCCTCCTTCGAGAGTTGCAGAGACGCGGACAGGCTCGTCTGGACTTTGAGGCCAACACTGCAGACATCTTCACCAAGGCCCTCCAGCCTTGTGACCACCGTCGGTTTTGTCTGCAGTTAGGCCTCGTTGAGACTGGGTCTAGTTGACTGTTGTAGGGTGCTCTTTGTCTGTTGCTTGCTTGTACCTTATATATATATATTTGTTTGCACACTTTTGGACTGGCCTTGTGGCCCTTTGCTTGTGCTCAGATTAGGTGGTGACGTTGTGATCCACCCTGAGCTTTGTTTTCTTTCTCTTGTTTTTGACTGGTCTTGTGACCGTAGGTTGCTTGTTGTTGATTGGCCTTCCCCACTTAGGCTATGGGGGTGTGTCAAATATTATAGCCTGTAGTGGGTTGGGCTATATGGGGTACAACTAGTTAGGGTTAGGTTATGTACCCCAATTCTGTCGATACAACGCATTTTTCCGCTGTAGTTCTCATTCTGACAATGCCTTGCCTTGTCAGCACACATGTTGGGTGTTGCTCGGAATAACACACACATTCCACAGTATTCCACAGCGTTGCACAGTGCTCTTAATCTCATCAACATTGCTTGTCTGCTTCATTTGTAGCATATTCGTAAAAATAATTCTTAGCTACAATTTTAGTACAGTAGTTAGCTATATACGCCTGCTGTAGTGGCTCTTTTTGTGATCCTATGGATCCATTTTGAACCTAGCCGTAATGCGGTCAGGGTCATGTGGTTGGCGGTAAGAGGCAGAGACTTGCACAGCAAATGTGTTCTATCATTTTAGCCCCTTCTATTGAAATTATGTGGAATAGACAGTACGTATTTTTGAAGAGCAGGTTTTGTTTCGTTACACGCTTTTTCTCCTATTAGTGGTTTGCTCACCCCAATCAGGCCTTCAAGCCAATCGCAGGGTGTCAGTTCGTGTCCGTAGGGTTGACATGTCAAGTGAGAGTGTTTCAGCCCGAAGCGCATTCAAATTATAGAGTGTCAAGCACTGTAGTGGAAGTGTCAAGTCGAAGCGCAGGTACGAACATCAGCAACGCAATTTCATTGTTTTGAGAATTTGTCATGGCTAGATCTGCTAGGCAACGAACAATCCAAAAGACATATTCTGTGCTGATTGGGCAGCATCTGGTCGTGAGATAGGTACCCGCGACAATTTACTCTCGTCTGTGCCAAAATCAGAAGTGTTCGACGATTTTTATTGGCTGGCAACTTGCAATTTCTTGACACTCTTCCAACAATGTTGGCATAGTGTCAAAATGCCGAGTTGACACTGCCCAATTTGACATGTCAATCTTGCTCTCGGTCGCTGATGTGAATCGCGGTCTGATCGACGAGAAGATTTTGCGACACTTTGCCGTTCGTCAAACCCAAGGCCCAAGGAAGATGCGCTGCTACAGTGCCTCATTCTGCCAAGACTCCACCCCACCCCACGCAGAATGACCTGAAATTTGACGTCTTTTTACCCCTGCCAGTGCGGCCAATATCATTGATACTCTGATTATGCCAGGCGCGGTTTGCGAACGCAATCAGCCGACATATTCTCGGTATAGTAACTGTGAAAACAAAGAACACGAATGGGTGAACTATGAAATGAGTGAGTACAAGTACCAACCCTAATTGGGTTGTACCCCCTATGGGATACCCCACTATAGCCTACACAACAGCATAAGCTATAATGTTCTGACACACCCCCATAGGCAAAGTGGGGGAGAACAAGGGGTCACAAGACCAGTCAAGCAAAGCAAAGCAAAGCTCAGGGTGGATCACAAAATCACCACACAGTCCGAGCACAAGGTCAAGGCCACAAGGCCAGTTCACATGCAAGAGGAGACATATATATATAAGGCTAAACAAGCAAGAGCAGGTATATATATATGCAAGAGTACAAGCAAGGTCAAGAGGTGAGCAAGTGAGGTAAGACAGGTACAAGTCCCAGCTGAGTGCAGAAGCGCTGATGATCACAAGGCGGAAGTGCCTTGGTGAAAACATCAGCAGTGTTGGCCTCAGAGGCCACGTACGCAAGTCGCAACTGACCACGCTGCTGCAGCTCACGAGCAAGGAAGTAGCGGAGAGCAATGTGCTTCGTTCTGTGCTCCAAGCGCTGCTCTCGACACAAGGCCAGCATGGCCTTGTTGTCTACGTACAGCACTCGAGGAGAACGAGGCGGCTCTCCAAGGTCAGTCAGCAGGTAGGTGAGCCAGCGAAGCTCCTGTGCAGCCATGGCCCCGGCGTAGATCTCAGCCTCACAACTGGAGCCGAGAACAGAAGACGAGCGAGTAGCCCGCCACGAGACAGAGCCAGAACCAAGACTGAAGGTGTACCCCTGCGACGACCGCTGCGTAGCCTGGTCGTCAGCCCAAGAAGCGTCCGCGTGGCCAGTGAGGACCACTGGACTCCGCCCTCCAAGCACTAGCCCCATGCCCGACGTACTGCAAAAGTAGCGCAACACCCTCTTCGCTGCAGCCATGTGCTCTGGTCGGTGTCTCCCAGGAGCAACATAGCGTGCAAGAATGCTAAGAGGGTATGCAAGGTCAGGTCGTGTGCAGGTCATCAGGTACATGAGGCAGCCAACAAGCTCTGGGTACGGGCCACTCGACTCTACGGACTCATCCGAAGGCAGAGCTGAGAGCGAGTGGCGAGTAGCCAGAGGAGTGGCCTGAGGCGAGGAGTACGTGAAGCCGAAGCGCTGAAGGACCTGCTGCACCATGTGTGACTGAGTCAAGGTAATGGTGCGGCGTGCTCTGTCCCGAGTGATCTGCAAGCCAAGGTAGCTGCACAGTTCACCTAGGTCTGTGCACGTGTGTCTCTTCTGCAGCTCGGACTTCACGTAGGCGAGTCCAGCAGTGTCAGCAGTGGCAAAGACCAAGTCGTCGACGTACACGAGGATGTAGAACGGCGGCAGAGAAGTGTCGGTGCGCAGAAACAACGACGGGTCAGCAGTAGAGGGAGCAAACCCAAGAGCCGCAAGCGTAGTCCTCAGTGTGTCGTGCCACTCACGCGGTGCCTGGCGGAGACCGTAGACTGGCCGTCGGAGGCTCCACTGGGTGCCAGGAGGGAAAGTCCCAGTGAAGCCAGGTGGACGGCGCAGCCAGATCTCCTCGTGCAGGCTGCCTTGCAAGAAAGCAGTGCTGAAGTCAAGAGAGTGAAGCTCGTAGTCGCGCTGAGCGGCTTTGTGCAGCAGCACCCGAAGAGTGGTCATCTTCGGGGTGGGAGAGAAGGTCTGAAAGTAGTCAACTCCCTGCCGCTGACTGAAGCCACGAGCCACGTACCGCGCCTTGAAGACAGGTGGAGAACCCGGCGGCCGCTTCACCCTGAAGATCCACATGCCACTGATGATGTTCGCCCCATGAGGGGGAACCGCGTCAACGTAGGTGCGTGTGGACTTCCAGGAAGCCATCTCTACATCCATAGCTGCCTGCCGCTGAGAGGAGTAGGGACCCTCTACGGCCTCCGCGTAAGAACGCGGAGTCGGGATGTCTAGTGCATCCGGGTCTCCCTCAGGAGCAAGCAGTACAGACGCGAGATGAGGTGAAGCAGCAGCCAGACACTGGAACTCCTCCTGCCTGTCCTCAAGGACGTCCGTGCTAAGAGCACACTCACCCCCGACGGACGGAGGACAGACAGACGCAGACTCAGCAACAAGACTGGCAGCGTAGTCTAGACGACAGCGAGCAGCAAAGTCGACGAGCTCAGCAACAAGAGCAGACGCAGCAGTGGACTCAAAAGAGGGGTCAGTGACAACAGTAGCAAGAAGACGCGTGACAGTAGGACTGGCAGCACGAAGAGAGTCCGACTCCGGGTCGGCAAGCGCAGGAAGAGAGGACCCAGGAGGAGAAGGCAAAGGGGCTAGCAGAGGAGCAGTGGACGGATGCAGAGACATCCGGTGTGTGCCAGGGACAGGAGGAGGACGCTAACGCGAACCGCGACCACTAGCACGAGCAGCACAAACAGGCGACGCGGGACGAGACGCAGGCTCACGACGCTCAGCAAGACCTCCAGTAGGATAAGCGTAAGGAGAGGGAGCAGGCAGTGGGGAGGCGGGCTCTAACAGTGACTGGGACTGGACAGGTGGTGGACACTCTACAGGAGGAGAGAGACCAAGAACCTGCTGCAGGAGCGTAACGAAGTACGGCCGAGGCCGCGCGGGGACTCCAGACACAGCAGGGACAGCACCAGCACCCCCAGCGGCAGCACCAACGCCAACAGCACCTCCAGCGGGAGGACCTCCAGCAGCGCCAGCAGCAGGACCACCGCCGGGACAGACAGCAGCAGTCTTAGCACCACCACCCTCAGCAGCTCCAGCTCCAGCAGAACCCGCAGGCCCAGCAGCTCCGGGACCGGCGACACCAGCACCCTCAGCTGCCGAAGAAGCCCCAGCTCCAACAGTACGCCTCCAGCGGCAAGCAAACCACTCGCGCAGCTCTTGTGGAGAGAGTGGCTCCCTCCGAGACGGAGCACCCGGAGAACCTCCAGGCCCAGCACTACCGGACGCCACAAGGGGAGGTCCAGCGGCGGCAGGCTCCGCACCTCCAGGTTCAGCAGCTCCAGACGCAGCACCTCCAGGCTCAGCAGCCCCTGACGTAGCACCCCCAGACTCAGCACCCTCTGGCGTAGCACCCCCAGACTCAGCAACCCCAGGCTCAGCACCCCAGGTGGCAGCACCCCCAGGCTCAGCACCCCCAGGCTCAGCACCCTCAGTCGCAGCACCCCCAGACTCAGCACCCCCAGGCTCAGCACCCACGCGCACAGCACCCCCAGAGTCAGCACCCCCAGGCTCAGCACCCGCAGCAGTACCAGAGTCACCAGCAACCTCGACCGGCTCGACTGCGTCAACCTGGGACACACCTGAAGGGGCAGGACCCTGAGGGGGAAGGGGGTCTACCGGGGGGGGACCTGGCACAAGAAAGTGCGGTGGCGGGGGGAGGGAAGGAGTGCGGTAGGGGAAGAGGCGGTAGAAGGGGACTGACTCATCGAACGTGACGTCCTGGGAGGACAGAACACGACGAGAGGAGGGGTGGTAGAACTGCCACCCTGGAGCGTCAGGGGGAAAGCCAAGGAAGACACAGGGAGCAGCATGAGGGGACAACTTGTCCGCAGACAAGTAGCGCTCGTGACCCTGTCCACGGACGCGGGCCGGGCCCCACACGTCCATGTGAAGCGTCTGCAGAGGAGCCTGTGTCGGAGGAAACTGGGAGGAGTGAGGGGCAGCCCGGAGCCACCCCTCGACACAAGGGACACAGGAAGGTCCAGGCCCCGAAGGAAGGGGAGGGAGAGACCGAGGGAGACCAGAGACAAGGACACGGGAAGCCATGTCCCTGAGATGAGGCAAGGAGGGGTGGCCAAGACGGTGGTGCCACAGGAGAGTCTCGTGAGACAGGAGGCGACACGAGCAGGGGGCAGACTCAGGACCAGACCTGGACGCAGCAGCAAACACCTGACCCGACGCAGCTACCTGGCCAGACACAAGGACAGGAGGAGACTCAGTGGTCAGGGTGTAGAGGCTCGACCCCGGCCGACGGGAGAACGTGGCCAGGTGTCGGCCTGTGCGCGCGTCCGTCTAGTAGATCACCCGCTGACTCGCAGGAGTAAACTGGTGAACCCCCGCATCCTGAAGGTCAGCACCACTCACCAAGTTCGTCGAGAACGAGGGGAGGTACAGACCAGACAAGGTGCCCGAGGGGGCAGCTGGACAAGGGAGGACAGTGGAGAAGTGAGAGAGGACAGGACCCCCAGAGGGGTCAGCCAGGGAGACCGCAACCGGCCGGCCAAGCGGCGTGAGTGTGGTGCGGTCTCGAAAGGAGCGAGAAGCCCCGGAGTCAAGTGTGAAGGTGAGGGAGGCCGAAGCCGACGCAGTACCTGAGAGCGCAGCCTCACCAGTACCTGAGAGCGCAGACACGCTGGCACCTAGAGCAGCAGCCTCACAAGCACCTAGCGCAGCAGTACCAATGTCCGGGTCGGGCGGGAAACACCGGTAACAGTCACCCTCATCACTAATAGTTACAGCATACATGGCAGCAAGGATAGCATCAAAGTCAAGACCAAAGATCGCTACGCCAGCCCTAGACAGCTCTCCCCAGCGAGGGATCTCACTAGCCTCGGGGAATTGCTGACGCCACGCGTCCGACAGGCGGCCAAAGCAGCGTTGGGTGGAGTGGGCACCCCCACACTGCTCACCCGCGCGGTCGCCGGAACGAAGAACGTAGGTGCACGGGCCAAAACCTCCACCACGCTGACGCTGCGTGTACCACTCACGGAGCTGCTGAGGCGGGGGGACGTCCCGAGAACGCTGCTGCTACTGCTGCTGCTGACGCTGACCACCACCACAGCCGCTCCGCTGCGGGGCACTACCCCGACCGGCTTCACCTCCTCCGCCACCACCGCCTCCACCTCCGCCACCACCGCCGCCTCCGCTCCCACCGCCGCCGCCGCCACCACGGCCGCCGCCGCTGCCGCCACTACCGCCACCACCCCCGCCACCACTCCCACCGCCACCCCCACTCCCTCCGCCGCCTCCACCGCCACCTCCACCGCCCCCGCCAGCTCCACCCGCGCCCTTGCCCCCCTTGCCTCTGCCAGAGCGGCGTCTCTCGATAAGGGCAGACGCTGCGCCGACCGACTCAAGACCAAGCAGGTCGGCGGCAGCATCAGAGGCAACAGAGGGCAGCAGGGGGGAAGGAGAACACCCCTCAAAGATGGGGGTGTGCGGGTCTCCACGAGAAGCTCCTACAGCGACTATGCTCTTCTCTACCGCTAGGAGGGCCTTCTCGAGGAGGTCAACAGTGAGAGTGGTGGGACAGACTGAGAGGAAGTGGTCCCTGACTACGCGAAGGGAGTCAGGGAGGCGAGTGACTATGTAATAGAGAGCGATGTACATGGGGGGGGGGTTCGTGGCGCAGAACTCAGCAGGAAGGGCGGCGCGGTAGCGGGTGTCACTAGTGTGGAGGTGCGTAATGAGGTCAGCAACTGTGGGAAAGGCAGCAAGGTCAGGAAAGAGGTACGGTAGCATGAGGCGGCTCAGTGCAGCAGTGGCAGGGGAAGAGTAGCGCGCAACTACAGCGTCGTACAAGGTCTGAGCACTCTTGTACTGACTAAAGTGCGCGCGCTTAGTGGTAGGGAGGTGGCGACGCGCAGCAAGACGTGCAGCAGAATCGCGGGTGGCCCACTGAGAGCGAATAGTGGGGTCAGCATCAGCAGCAGGAGCAGGAGAGGCGCCAGAGGTGAGGTCAAAGAGAGAAAGACCGTCCGCCCTATAGCACTGTAAAAACAACTGCAGGTCGTCGACCCAGACCTCAAAGTGAATGGCTCGACCCTCAGTGTCAAAAGCGAGGACACTGGGGGTAGCCATGACGACAGACTAGCAGTGCAAGCAGTGGGGGGGCAGGGCACGCAGTAGCAGTGGGGAGTGCTCACCAGACGGGGCAGGACAGGCGGCTCGGCAGAAGGGCGGCTCGGCTGCAGGGCGGCTCGGCGGTCGGGCGGCTCGGCGGTTGAGTGCAGGGCGGCAGGGCGGCTCGGCGTCGGGCGGCTTGGCGGCTCGGCGGCTCGGCTGCTGGGCGGCTCGGCGGCTGAGCGGCTCGGCTGCGCAGTTGCAGGGCGGCTCGGCTCTCCCGGTACTCGGCAGCGCGGCGGTCGGCTGCTCGGGTGCACGATGCAGTGGGCGAGGAGCTGAGGGCGGCGGGGCCGCTAAGTGCAGGGCGGCGGGGCCGCTAAGTGCAGGGCGGCGGGGCCGCTAAGAGAGGGCGGCAAGGCCATGAAGTGCAGGGTGGCGGGGCCACGGTAGAAGGGCGGCGGGGCCGCGACGTGCAAGGCGGCGGGGCCGCGAAGGAAGGGCGGCGGGGCCGCGAATGAAGGGCGGCGGGGCCGCGAAGTGTAGGGCGGCGGGGCCACGTGAGCAGAGCGGCGGGGCCGCGAAGGAAGGGCGGCGGGGCCGCGTCGTGCAGGGCGGCGGGGCCGCGACGTGCAGGGCGGCGGGGCCGCAAAGGAAGGGCGGCGGGGCCGCGACGTGCAAGGCGGCGGGGCCGCGAAGTGCAGGGCGGCGGGGCCGCGAATGAAGGGCGGCGGGGCCGCGACGTGCAGGGCGGCGGAGCCGCGACGTGCAGGGCGGCGGGGCCGCGACGTGCAGGGCGGCGGGGCCGCAAAGGAAGGGCGGCGGGGCCGCGACGTGCAGGGCGGCTGGGCCGCAAAGGAAGGGCGGCGGGGCCGCGACGTGCAGGGCGGCGGGGCCGCGACGTGCAGGGCGGCGGGGCCGCGAATGAAGGGCGGCGGGGCCGCGAAGTGCAGGGCGGCGGGGCCGCGTAGGAAGGGCGGCGGGGCCGCGTTAGCAGGGGGCGGCAGGGCCGCGACGTGCAGGGCGGCGGGGCCGCGAAGGAAGGGCGGGGGGGGGGCCGCGACGAGTAGGGCGGCGGGGCCGCGACGTGCAGGGCGGCGGGGCCGCGAAGGAAGGGCGGCGGGGCCGCGTAGGTAAGGGCGGCGGGGCCACGACGGAAGGGCGGCGGGGCCGCGTAGGTAAGGGCGGTGCGACGGGCCGCTAGGGGCGACACGGAGGGTCGCTAAAAAAAAAGGAAAACGCGCCTCGGGGCGCGCTTCGGTGGGCCCTAGAAGCAGTCCCTAGGAGGGAACCTGCTCTGATTCCATGTGAAAACAAAGAACACGAATGAATGAACTATGAAATGAGTGAGTACAAGTACCAACCCTAATTGGGTTGTACCCCCTATGGGATACCCCACTATAGCCTACACAACAGCATAAGCTATAATGTTCTGACAGTAACTTAACTTTCTGTTTGATCAAATTTTAAGTACAATTCTAAAACAAAGTCGCGACCAGCACCTCGACCGCACGTACCCAACAAAACAGAAGAAGCTCGGATATTAACCTTAAATGAGCCGTCAAATGTTTAAAACTATGCCCGCGCGTGACGCATGGGAAGTGTGGTGCGGTAGCGAGTCCCACGTGCGTCAGGTGAAGCTTCTCCTCCACCATCCAACCCACCAAGAAGTGCACGAGTGACATGTCGGGGTTGGTGTGGGATGGGATGGGATAAGATGGGTTCGGATGAGGTGGGATGGATTTGAATGAGATGAGATGGGATGGGATGGGATGCGACGGGATGGGATGGGTTCGTTCGGGATGGGATAAATGGGATGGATTTGGATGAGATGGGATGGGTTGGGATGGTTCAGTGCAACCATCACCACACCAGCCTCGGAGCCTGCTGGTTGGTCGGATAGGCGCTACTGGGGCTTACAGTCGATGCTCAGCCTATCACAAAACATTTGCTCCTACAACTAGAAAATTTGTCACGCGCGAACGTTTTGCCCGTGAGTGACTAAATTGACCATTGTGCCGATTTTGGGGTACAGTCACCAAGTTGAGGAGGAAAAACATCTACAGTATATAAACAACAACGGTTGCTCGTCATTAGAGAAGTTAACGTGGTTAAGAAATTAAAACCCTTGAATAGATTCACGTTGCAATTTCATGTTAATGTCACATTTTTGCCCATGGCGACAAGGGCGAATGTGGCGAAATGACTCAAACACATTTCACGCACATGCCGCCCGCCTACCTAGTGTTCTTAAAATGGGCACCGGCTGTACTGAGAAAGGTCAAGGGAAATGGCAGCTAGTGCAAGGGGAAATTGCACCGTCATCGAAGAACCAGCGTGCCGTCTGCGCCCTGGGCTGTGACAAGAAGTTGGACGGCCTGGCCAGTACCGTTGGCATTATCCTCTTCTCATTGGTGCTCGTGCTTCGCGTGGGTCCACACACAACTCAGCAGAACCCCCTCTTCTCGAGGTGGCATTTCCATTAGCTAATCCGGTTTGTAGGTATCCACCGAATTGAAGTGTTAGCTCCTTCAGACTACTACAGGTAGTAGCTATCAAGCATGAACTCCAGATAAGAAACAATTCTGGAGAGTCGAAACCGCTCGGTGTGTGTTTTTTGCGGCTGAGAATGAATCGGCATTTCAAACCAACCTCATCAGAAGAAAGAATCACTGTAGAACCATGTTTGAAAAGTCCTTAGTCGCGTGGCCTCGAATTGTGAGAATTAGAACGAGAATGAAGAAGAGGAGAGGATTTCACTAGCAGCAATAAGGATACATATAGCAAACCCTAGATGGGTTGTACTCGCTATAGAGCACCCCACTACAGGCTAGAGAATAACATTCTGACACACCCCCATAGCCAAAGTGGGGTGTAATCAGCGCAATGAGCAAGCAGGCATAGAGCAGAAGTTCACAATAGCGAACAAAGCTAGAGTCATCCACAAAAGGGCATGTGAGGAGGAGGAGGCGAGACTTTAAGAGGAGAGGAGATTGGAGGCGACGGCTGAAGCTGCAGACACACGGGCAACAGGAGTCACACTTGCACAGTGGCTACCGGAACAGCGCTCCGGACTACTGGAGTAACTGGCTCCGCGGCTAAAACTAGCGGCAGACGAGCAACGGACCCACGGGCGACTGGCACGGCTGGCTACGACTGGGCTACCGGAGCAACGCCCCGGACTACTGGTGCTGCTGACGACACGACGACAACCTCCGTTCAACCAACCTCCTCCAGCTGCCCCACACCTCTCGACACACACCCCCTGCTCAAACCCTAGCTCCACTTCCATAGCACCCCACTTACACCCTAAACCGCAGGCTCATACACATCCACCTCCCTCAAAACCCTAGCTCCACTCCCACAGCACCCCCCTTAAACCCTAAACCCCAGGCTCCCACACATCCACCCCCCTCAGCGACAGCTGCAGCAGTGGGAGACGAAAGAGGAGGAGCAGGGGAGACCACACACCCGTCACCCCCTACTTGCCACCCCCAAACCCTAACATAGGGCAGGGCGGGATGGCGGGTAGGGAGGTTACGGGGGGGGGGGGGAAGGGGGGGGGGGGGGCGGGGGGCCGACGCGCGGCCTCCCAGGGCGCCAAAGAAGGCGGCAGAAGGGGCGACGCTCGCCCTCCCCCCCCCCCATGTTGCGGCCCCCGAAGGAGCCGCGACGGGCGATGGGAAAAGGGGGGGGGGGGGGGGGGGGGGGGCGGTGCACGTGCCCCCGGTGCGCCGCGGCTGGCGGCGGGGCATGGCCGGGGCGGGGCCGGGGCCGGGGCCGGGGCCGCTGGAGGCGGCGACGGGGCCGCTGGCGGCGACGACGGGGCCGCTAAAAGGGCGGCGACGGGGCCGCGGCCGCTGAAAGGGCGGCGACGGGGCCGCGGCCGCTGAAAGGGCGGCGACGGGGCCGCGGAAGGGGGGGGGGGCGGCGGGGCTGCTGAAAGGGCGGCTACGGGGCCGCGGAAGGGCGGCGACGGGGCCGCTGAAGGGCGGCGACGGGGCCGCTGAAGGGCGGCGACGGGGCCGCAGTAAGGGGCGGCGACAGGGCTGCGGAAAGGGCGGCGATG
Organism: Closterium sp. NIES-65; assembly: GCA_948144175.1. Lineage (NCBI taxonomy): Eukaryota > Viridiplantae > Streptophyta > Zygnematophyceae > Desmidiales > Closteriaceae > Closterium > Closterium sp. NIES-65. The sequence continues at coordinate 6,092,212 of CANXME010001053.1, read as the reverse complement.
GGGCCGCGGAAGGGGCGGCGACGGGGCCGCGAAGGGGCCACGAGGGGCCTGGAAGGGCGGCGACGGGCCGCGAAAGGGGCGGCGACGAGGCCGCGAAGGGGCCGCGAGGGGCCTGGAAGGGCGGCAACGGGGCCGCTAAGAGTAGGGCGAGGGGTGTTGAAATACTAGCAAGAGTTGGGAGCCATGGCTAGTGGAGTTCGAGTGAGTTGGGTGAGTCGAGAAGATTGCAACAAAAGAGAGTGGTTTCACTATGGAGCGAGCAGTACAAATAGGCAAGAATGAAGAAAGGTGCACCACCAAACAGAAAGGTACATGACTACAGTAATCTACACTACAGGCAGTTACAAAACAATATATAGAATGATATAATATTCTGACAAGGGGCACGCCACGGGGCGTGACGAACACAGAGTAGCAGCGGAAGCAGTTAGGTGGGCCCACAGGCCAGGACCGTAGATGCTCTGATAGCATGGGAAGAATTAGAACGAGAATGAAGAAGAGGAGAGGATTTCACTAGCAGCAATGAAGATACATATAGCAAACCCTAGATGGGTTGTACTCGCTATAGAGCACCCCACTACAGGCTAAAGAATAACATTCTGACACGAATTACTCAAGTGGCCACCAAAATTGGTGATAATTACTCGAGTGGCCACGCCACGGGATTCCCGCACGCTTTTTTTTTTTTTTTCCCGGCGCATTACCTTATGGGGGTTTGTAGCCTCGAATGTTTGTCTTGGTTATTACGCGATCATTTATATCCGATTCTTATGTTCGTGGCCCTATATGACCGCGTTTGACTGGAGACGCATATAATCGACCAATCATGCGCGGCCATGAATGGTCGCGAGCATCATATATTAAATCTGCGATCTACATACCTCACGGGACAGGCGTTGGTTTATCACTTGAAAACCCGGTGACCAAGTACCTGTCTGTGAAGAAACAATCGAGGCGGAAAGATGGAGGGGACCGGGGGTTCCCAAACCGATCGAGACCCTGTTCGATAGCACGTGTCTCGCCTGCAACGGAACGGGACTAGGGAACTTTTAGTGGTTGCATATTTTTGTCGCGTCTGGTTCCGGAAGAAATTTACAGAACCAGCGCCTCAAGTCCCCGTTCCGTTAGGAGTTGAGCAGGGTCCGAATCTGACCTAGGGCTTCCGCCCTTCCGCACATTCGTCCCCCAACCCTTCCTCCCCTCACGAAAAAACCATCTTTTCGCTTCCCATCGTTCCTAGCGAAATTGAGTAGTTCTGCTAGTCTTTTTGGGCTGGGTTGCACGCACAGTTCCGATAGGAAGCCTGTTCGCAAGCGAATCAAAGTGTGTCAAATGGTGTGCAATAGAAATACCCCCTAAAACAGTCAGATGTTTGTAGACCGTAGCTTTAATGCCCGATCATATATTTCCTCGATCATAAGCTGAAATGCCCGGGCGTCAATGCGCGGGATTTAATGAATGCGCATGATTGGTCAATTATACGCGTGGTGCCTTTTATGGCAATGCGCGTCCAATTAGGGCGCGGTCATATAATGTCACGAACATATATTTCGGATAATGAAATCGCACAATAATCATTGCAAAACTTTCGGGGCTACAAACCCCCGTAGGGTAATGCGCCGGGAAAAAAAGCGTGCGGGAATCCCCTGGCATGGCCACTCGAGTAATTATCACCAATTTTGGTGGCCACTCGAGGAATTCGAGGCCACGCGAATAAGAAGGAATCACCGAACATGGTTCTACAGTAATTCTCTCTCATCAGAGGTTGGTGCGCCTCGCCCAATTCTTGGTGCGAGTTGGACTTTGTTTTGTCCTACTGCTTTCTCCCATCACTTTGCTCAATTCATGCATACATCACGGTTTTCTTCGGTTTGCTGTATTTCCATCTGGTTGTTCTCAACAACCGTGTAAATTGCTGAAAAACCCAATCGAACCCCATAGTACTCTTCGGGTTGTTGTATTCCCATCTAGCTACTCTCTCGAACAGTGTTAATAACGTGAGAAAACCAAGGAAACCGCATCAGCAACAAATGCAACGTCGGGCCTCCTGCCAGCATTTCATCTACGATTACTTCACTTTTCGTGCTCTTGCATTCGTTATTCAAAGCTGAACAGATTCTTCGACAGGTAATAGAATAACTCGAGCACCTAGCAGCTCCTCGTCTCGGCTGCTGTACCTGGAAACTGCTGTACCTGTTTGCAAGTTTGTAGCCAGTCGCTTCTGTCAAAACTGTTTTCCAGAATGTCCACCACCAGCAATATCATGGGAGCAGGAGCACAGAACCAGACCGTTGCTGTCGGAGCCGCGGGAATTGCTATCTAAAATAGTTGAACGAGGAATGAGTTAAGTTGAAACTAGGGCCTAAGCTTAGGAGCCTAGGCCCGAGATAGGATGTCGAGTAGTTCTTGCCTAGGGTGAGGTTCGAGTGAGTTGGAAGAGGAGTTGGGAAGAATGAATGGTTTCACTATAGGTTTCGAAGAACATATAGCAAAGGAAACAAATAAGGTGCACCACCAAACAAAGATTAAATAACTACACTAACTACAGCTACAGGCAGTTACAAATATAAATTCTGACACTCCCCCATAACTGCCTGCAGCAGGAGTATGTGCAGAATACAACCTGCAGGTGTACACATGCAAAACAATAACAAACAAGCAACTGCAGGAAATGCAGGCGGGCTGACACTAACTGGTCACCCCCTCCATCTCCTCACCCTCCTCCTTCCCCTCCCCCACACTGCTGCAGGAGCAGCAGAGAAGGGGGGAAGAGAGGAGAGGTGGAGGGACGGCTGTTGGTTGCCTCACACCCGCCACCCCGGTGCCACTCCCCCTACTCCCCCACACCCTCACACCCTCCCCCCCAGCGGCAGCTGCAGCAGTGGGTACGAAAGGAGGAGGAGGGGAAGGGAAGGAGACGACCCAACACTCCAACACCCGCCACCCCCATACCTGTGAAACTAACTGAACAGGAATGAATTGACTAAGTCAGAGTTGGGTACAAATACAAACCTAGCAAACTGTACCCCATATGTGCTACCCCACTATAGCCTACAAACATGCATCAGCTATAATAATCTGACACACCCCCATAGGCAAAGTGGGGGAGAACAAGGGGTCACAAGACCAGTCAAGCAAAGCAAAGCAAAGCAAGCTCAGGGTGGATCACAAAGTCACCACACAGTCCGAGCACAAGAGCAGGGCCAGAGGCCAGTTCACATGCAGGAGTACAGACATATATATAAAACTAGACAAGCAGGAGCAGGTATATATATGACAAAGTACAAGTAAAGTCAAGAAGAGAGCAAGTGAGGCAAGACAGGTACAAGACCCAGCTGGGTACAAAAGCGCTGATGGTCACAAGGCGCAAGTGCCTTGGTGAACACATCAGCAGTGTTGGCCTCAGAGGCCACGTAAGCAAGTCGCAACTGACCACGCTGCTGCAGCTCACGAGCAAGGAAGTAGCGGAGAGCAATGTGCTTCGTTCTGTGCTCCAAGCGCTGCTCTCGACACAAGGCCAGCATGGCCTTGTTGTCTACGTACAGCACTGGAGGAGAACGAGGCGGCTCTCCAAGGTCGGTCAGCAGGTAGGTGAGCCAGCGAAGCTCCTGTGCAGCCATGGCCCCGGCGTAGATCTCAGCCTCACAACTGGAGCCAAGAACCGAAGACGAGCGAGTAGACCGCCACGAGACAGAACCGGAACCAAGGCTGAAGGTGTAACCCTGTGACGACCGCTGCGTAGCCTGGTCGTCAGCCCAAGAAGCGTCCGCGTGGCCGGTAAGGACCACTGGACTCCGCCCTCCAAGCACTAGCCCCATGCCCGACGTACTGCACAGGTAGCGCAATACCCTCTTCGCTGCAGCCATGTGCTCCGGTCTGTGTCTCCCAGGAGCAACATAGCGTGCAAGAATGCTCAGAGGGTATGCAAGGTCAGGTCGTGTGCAGGTCATCAGGTACATGAGGCAGCCAACAAGCTCTGCATACGGACCACTCGACTCTACGGACTCATCCGAAGGCAGAGCTGAGAGTGAGTGGCGAGTAGGCAGAGGAGTGGCCTGAGGCGAGGAGTACGTGAAGCCGAAGCGCTGAAGGACCTGCTGCACCATGTGTGACTGAGTCAGGGTAATGGTGCGACGTGCTCTGTCCCGAGTGATCTGCAAGCCAAGGTAGCTGCGCAGTTCACCCAGGTCTGTGCACGTGTGTCTCTTCAGCAGCTCGGACTTCACGTAGGCGAGTCCAGCAGTGTCCGCTGTGGCAAAGACCAAGTCGTCGACGTACACGAGGATGTAGAACGGCGGCAGGGAAGTGTCGGTGCGAAGAAACAGCGACGGGTCAGCAGTAGAAGGAGCAAACCCAAGAGCCGCAAGCGTAGTCCTCAGTGTGTCGTGCCACTCACGCGGTGCCTGGCGGAGACCGTAGACTGGCCGTCGGAGGCTCCACTGGGTGCCAGGAGGGAAAGTCCCAGTGAAGCCAGGCGGACGGCGCAGCCAGATCTCCTCGTGCAGGCTACCCTGCAGGAACGCAGTGCTGAAGTCGAGGGAGTGAAGCTCGTAGTCGCGCTGAGCGGCAATGTGCAACAGCACCCGAAGAGTGGTCATCTTCGGGGTGGGAGAGAAGGTCTGAAAGTAGTCAACCCCCTGCCGCTGACTGAAGCCACGAGCCACGTAACGCGCCTTGAAGACAGGCGGGGAGCCCGGCGGCCGCTTCACCCTGAAGATCCACATGCCACTGACGATTTTCGCCCCAGGAGGGGGAACCGCGTCAACGTAGGTGCCTGTGGACTTCCAGGAAGCCATCTCTGCATCCATAGCTGCCTGCCACTGAGAGGAGTAGGGACCCTCTACGGCCTCCGCGTAAGAACGCGGAGTCGGGATGTCTAGTGCATCCGGGTCTCCCTCAGGGGCAAGCAGTACAGACGCGAGATGAGGTGAAGCAGCCGCTAGACACTGTAACTCCTCCTGCCTGTCCTCTAGGACGTCCGTGCCAAGGGCACACTCACCCCCGACGGACGGAGGACAGGCGGACTCAGACGCAGCGACAAGACGAGCAGCGTAGTCTAGACGACAGCGCGCAGCAAAGTCGACAAGCTCAGTGACAAGGGCAGACGCAGCAGACGACTCAAAGGAAGGGTCAGTGACAGTAGTAGCAAGGAGACGCGTGACAGTAGGACTGGCAGCACGAAGAGAGTCCGACTCCGGGTCGGCAAGAGCAGGAAGAGAGGAAGCAGGAGGAGAAGGCAAAGGGGCACGCAGAGGAGCAGTGGACGGACGCAGTGACATCCGGTGCGTGCCAGGGACAGGAGGAGGACGCTGACGCGACCCGCGACCACTAGCGCGCTCAGTACAAACAGGCGACGCAGGACGAGACGCAGGCTCACGACGCTCAGTAAGACCTCCAGTCGGACCAGCGTAGGGAGAAGGAGCAGGCAAAGGGGAGGCAGGCTGTAGCTGTGGCTGTGACCGAACAGGCTGTGGACCCTCTAAGGAAGCAGGAGGAGGTGCAAGACCAAGAACCTGCTGTAGGAGCGGAACGAAGTACGGTCGAGGCCGCACGGCGACACCAGAAACAGCAGGAACAGCACCAGTCCCCCCGTCAGGAGCACCCACGCCAGCAGCACCTCCAGCAGCACCTCCAGAAGCTCCAGAACCCCCAGCAGCAGCACCAGGAGCACTGTCAGTCGGACCACCAGCGGCAGGCTCAGCGCCAACACCCTCAGCAGTACCAGCTCCAGGAGAACTCTCAGACCGAGCAGCTCCAGCACCCACAGTACGAGCACCGTCGGGACGCGCGGCAGCAGTACCCACTGCAGGCGAAGAACCACCAGCACCAGCAGCACGCCTCCAGCGCCTGGTAAACCACTCACGCAGCTCCTGTGGGGAGAGTGGCTCCCGGCGAGACGAAGCACCCCTAGGCTCAGCACCCCCAGGCACAGCACCCCCAGGCTCAGCACCCCCAGGCTCAGCACCCCCAGGCACAGCACCCCCAGGCTCAGCACCCCCAGGCTCAGCACCCCCAGGCTCAGCACCCCCAGGAACAGCACCCCCAGGCTCGACACCTCCAGGCTCAGCACCCCCAGGCACAGTACCTCCAGGCTCAGCACCCCCAGACCCCGCACCCTCAGGCTCAGCTCCCGCAGCAGCACCAGAGTCACCAGTGACCTCGACAGGCTCGACCGCGTCTACCTGGGACACACCTGAAGGGGCAGGACCCTGAGGGGGGAGGGGGACGACCGGGGGGGGGCCTGGTACCAAGAAGAGCGGGGGCGGGGGGAGGGACGGAGTGCGGTAGGGGAAGAGGCGGTAGTAGGGTACCGACTCGTCGAACGTGACGTCCTGGGAGGACAGAACACGTCGAGAGGTGGGGTGGTAAAACTGCCACCCAGGGGCGTCGGGGGGGAACCCCAGGAAGACGCAGGGAGAAGCACGAGGGGACAGCTTGTCCGCAGACAGGTCGCGAACAAACGCCCGAGATCCCCAGACCCGGAACGCCGACGCATCGCCAACCTTCCCCGTCCACAGCAGGGCTGGGGAGGTCTCTGGTCGAGAGACCCTGGGGTGGAGGTTGATCTGGTGCGCAGCGTACCTGACCGCAAACGGCCACAGAAAATGGGGAGCAGCCGCATGCATCATGGACGTACGAGCGACGTCCATGACCATGCCAATGCGGCGCTCAGCAATCCCATTCTGCTGTGGTGAGTCCGGAAGCGTGAGGTCTGACGGATGCCTCGCACACGACAGTAGGCACTCAGGAGGCCAGAGGAGAACTCTCCGCCTCTGTCCGAGTGCAGACGCAAAACAGGGAAGTCAGAGCCAAAGCTCCTCCGAAGCTGAAGACGAGCTGCGCGGATCCAGTCGATCAACACCGCAGTGACCTCACCCTTGCTGCGCAAGGGGAAGACTGTGGTGTAACGCGAGTAGTCGTCAACCACCAGCAGGAAGTAGCGCTCCTGACCCTGTCCACGGACGCGGGCTGGGCCCCACACGTCCATGTGAAGCGTCTGCAACGGGGCCTCTGTCGGAGGAAACTGGGAGGAGTGAGGGGCAGCACGCTGGCGCCCCTCGACACAGGGGACACAGGCAGGGCCAGGGCCCGGAGGAAGGGGAGGGAGGGACCGGGGAAGACCAGACACAAGGACCCGCGAGGCCATGCCTCTGAGCCGAAGCAGAGAGGGGTGGCCAAGGCGGTGGTGCCAGAGGAGGGTCTCGTGAGACAGACGACGACACGAACAGGGGGCAGACTCAGGACCAGACCTGGACGCTGCAGCAAACACCTGACCAGACGAAGGGACTCTACCAGACGCAGCACCTGGAGGAGAAGCAGTGGTCAGTGTGTACAGGCTCGACCCTGGCCGACGTGTAAACGTAGCCAGGTGACGACCTGTATCCGCCTCCGTACAGTGGGTCACCCGCTGACGAGCAGGGGTGAACTGGTGGACACCTGCATCCTGGAGGTCAGCACCACTCACCAAGTTCGTCGAGAACGAGGGGAGGTAGAGACCAGTCAGGGTGCCAGAGGGGGCCGCTGGACACGGGAGGACAGTGGAGAAGCGAGACAGGACAGGTCCCCCAGAGGGGTCAGCCAGGGACACCGCAACCGGCCGACTCAGCGGCGTGAGAGTGGTGCGGTCCCTAAAGAAGGAGCGAGACGCTCCAGAGTCAAGGGTGAAGGTGTGAGAGGCCGAAGCCGACACAGTACCTGAGAGCGCGGACTCACCAGCACCTGAGAGCACAGACGCACTGGCACCTAGAGCTGCAGCCTCACTAGTACCTGACGCGGCAGTACCAATGCCCGGGTCGGGCGGGAAACACCGGTAACAGTCATCCTCATCACTACCAGTCACAGCATACATAGCAGAGAGAATAGTATCAAAGTCAAGATCATAAATAGCTACTCCAGCCCTAGACAGCTCTCCCCAGCGGGGGATCTCAGCGGCCTCCGGAAACTGCTGACGCCAGGCGTCGGTCAGGCGGCCAAAGCAGCGACGGGCTGTGTGGGCGCCCCCACACCTCTCCCCCGCACGGTCACCGGTGCGAAGAATGTAGGGGCAGGGACCAAGTGCACCACCGCGCTGACGCTGCAAGTACCACTCACGGAGCTGCTGAGGGCCGGGGACGGTGCGAGAGCGCTGCTGCTGCTGCGGCTGCTTCTGCTGCTGCTGCTGCTGCTGCTGCTGCTGCTGGCGCTGACCACCCCCAGAGCTGCTCCGCTGGGACGAGCCACTCCGACCCCCGCCTCCACCGCCACCCCCGCCTCCACCGCCACCCCCGTCTCCACCGCCACCTCCCCCACCAGGACCGTCGCTCCCACCGCTCCCACCGCCTCCTCCGCTACCACCTCCGCCGCCACCTCCGCCTCCACCGCCGCCACTAGTACCTCCACTCCCGCCACCACCCCCACCGCCACTCCCACTCCCCCCTCCACCCCCACCGCCTCCTCCACCGCCCCCTCTAGCTCCACCCGCCCCCTTGCCCCCCTTGCCCTTGCCAGAGCGGCGTCTGCCGCTGGGGGCAGACGCCGCGCCGACCGACTCAAAACCAGCGAGGTCGGCCGCAGCGGCAGAGGCGACAGAGGGCAGCAGGGGGGAAGGACCACACCCCTCAAAGATGGGGGTGCGAGGGTCACCCCGAGAGGCCCCTACAGCGACAATACTCTTCTCAGCCGCTAGCAGGGACTCCTCAAGGAGGTCGACAGTGAGAGTGGTGGGACAGACAGAGAGAAACTGGTCCCTAACGACACGAAGGGACTCAGGGAGACGGGTGACGAGAAAGTAGAGAGTGATGTACATGGGAGGAGGGTTCGCAGCGCGGAACTCAGCAGGAAGGGCAGCACGGTAGCGGGTGTCACTAGCGCGGAGGTGGGTAACTAGGTCAGCAACAGTGGGAAAGGAAGCGAGGTCAGGGAAGAGAAACGGTAGCATGAGGCGGCTAAGGGTAGCGGAGGAAGGGGAGGAGTAGCGTGCAACTACAGCGTCGTACAAGGCCTGAGCGGTCTTTCACTGACTAAAGTGGGCACGCTCAGAGGAAGGGAGGTGGCGACGCACAGCAAGACGTGCAGCAGCATCGCGGGTCGCCCACTTGGAGCGAGCAGCAGAGTCAGCATCAGCAGGCGGGGCAGGGACAGCGCCAGAGACAAAGTCAAAGAGAGAGACCTCATCTATCGCATCACACAGTAAGTACAACTGCAGGTCTTCAATCCAGACGGCAAAGTCAATGGCCCTCCCCTCAGCGTCAAAAGTAAGAACATTGGGGGTGGCCATGGCAGCAGCTGAAAGTCTCACCGGGCTAGGAGAGTCGGGTAGGACAGCAGCAGGCAGCTCGGGCTGGGTCGGGCGGCTCGGGCGGCTCGGGCGGCTCGGGCGGCTCGGGTAGCTCGGGTACCGGGCGGTTCGGCTGCTGCTGGTCGGCTCGGCTGCTGGTGGGCGGCTCGGCTGCTGCAGGGCGGCTCGGCTGCTGCTGGGCGGCGCGGCTGCTGCTGGGCGGCTCGGCTGCTGCTGGGCGGCTCGGCTGCTGCTGGGCAGCGCGGCTGCTGCTGGGCGGCTCAGCTGCTGCTGGGCGGCTCGGCTGCTGCTGGGCGGCTCGGCGGGGCCGTCAGGGTGCAGCTGCGGGGCCGGGACAGGGGACGGCGGGGCCGTCAGGGTGCAGCGGCGGGGCCGGGGCAGGGGACGGCGGGGCCGTCAGGGTGCAGCGGCGGGGCCGGGACAGGGGACGGCGGAGCCGTCAGGTGGCGGGCCAGCAGGCGAGGTGGCGAGCCGTCAGGTGAGGCGGCGGGGCCGTCAGGTCAGGTGGCGGGCCAGCAGGTGAGGCGGCGGGGCCGTCAGGTCAGGTGGCGGGCCAGCGGGTGAGGCGGCGGGCCGTTAGGTGAGGTGGCGGGCCAGCAGGTGAGGCGGCGGGCCGTCAGGTGAGGCGGCGGGGCCGTCAGGTCAGGTGGCGGGCCAGTAGGTGAGGCGGCGGGCCGTCAGGTGAGGCGGCGGGGCCGTCAGGTAAGGTGGCGGCGGGCCGTCAGGTGAGGCGGCGGGGCCGTCAGGTAAGGTGGCGGGCCAGCAGGTGAGACGGTGGGCCGTCAGGTGAGGCGGGGGGGCCGTCTGGTGAGGTGGCGGGCCAGAAGTCGAGGCGGCGGGCCGTCAGGTGAGGCGGCGGCCGTCAGGTAAGGCGGCTGCGGGGCCGACAGAGGTGCAGCGGGGGGGGCCTGCTGTAGCGACGAAGAGGCCGCGCGGCCGTCTTGAGGGCGGCGCGGCGCGGCAGAGCCGAGAGGGCGGCGCGGCGCGGCTGTAAGGGCCGCGCGAAGTGGGGCCTGGGCCGCGCGCGCGAAAAAAAAATGAGTCGCGCGCGCGACTCTCGGGGCGCCACAAGGGCAGCTCGACGCGCACTAGGGGGAGCGCGCCTCGGGGAGAATAGGGCGCGCTCCGGGCAGGAAAAAAAATCGTGGGTGGGCCCAAAGAACGGTCCTTAGGAGGGACCCGCTCTATACCATGTGAAACTAACTGAACAGGAATGAATTGACTAAGTCAGAGTTGGGTACAAATACAAACCTAGCAAACTGTACCCCATATGTGCTACCCCACTATAGCCTACAAACATGCATCAGCTATAATAATCTGACAATACCCTCCTCCCCACGGCTGCAGGGAGACAAAGGAGGAGGGGGTGGGCGGGAAGAAAGCCGCAGAGCGGCTAAACTGTGTCGGCGCTGATAGGTCAGGGGCGGCTGCAGGGAGAGCAGGGGCGGAAAGGCCCGTCGCGTGCCACGGGGCGCACGACGGGTAAGTTTAAGTGAAAGGGCCCGATCGTGTGCCTCGGGGCGCACGACGAGCAGGGCACCGTCGCGTGCCACGGGGCGCACGACAGGCAGGTTTAGGGCACCGTCGCGTGCCACGGGGCGCGCGACGGGCAGAGGAGTCACACGCCAACCGGGGGCGGGACAAGGGGAAATCGCCACGCGCCCTAGGCGCGCGACCGGAAAATCGTAGCAGCGGAAACGTGAGGCGGGCGCACAGGCCAGAACGAACGTCGCTCTGATAGCATATCGAAAATAGTTGAACGAGGAATGAGTTAAGTTGAAACTAGGGCCTAGGCTTAGGAGCCTAGGCCCGAGATAGGATGTCGAGTAGTTCTTGCCTAGGGTGAGGTTCGAGTGAGTTGGAAGAGGAGTTGGGAAGAATGAATGGTTTCACTATAGGTTTCGAAGAACATATAGCAAAGGAAACAAATAAGGTGCACCACCAAACAAAGTTTAAATAACTACACTAACTACAGCTACAGGCAGTTACAAATATAAGTTCTGACAATTGCCACCTTTGTTAGTGTAGTTCTACTTGTATTCATTGTAATCTTCATATTCCTCTTCTTATTCGTTATGATGTTCCGCGCATGTCTCATGGTGCTGAAGAACCGACATCGCAACCGTACTCACGCCATCATTCTAGAAGAATACATGCTTCGTCTGATGCATCTGAGCGCGATGCAAAAAGCGACGACGACATGACTCGTTCCCGAGATCGTTCAGGCGTTGCCGACCTTCACTTCATCCCGCGAAAAGCTTCGTGAAGGCTGCTGCGAAAGCTTTCGCGAGTGCGCGGTTTGCCTCGGCGAGTACGAGGAAGGGGAGTGTATCAAGACGCTGCCGTCCTGCGGACACAGATTCCACGCCACGTGTATCGACATATGGTTTTGCGCGCATACCACGTGTCCCATCTGCCGATACAACCTGAAACCCCCAAAACTCCCGGCCCAGCAAGACGACTCGCAAGGTTCGGCGGCGGATGCAGGCGATTCAAGTGAGGGACATGTGACGGCTAGCGATGAGGTGGATCCATTGGTGACACGCGACGCGCCGGCGACAGTGAACGAGACTGCGGCGGATAGAGTTAGCATTCAGGTTGAAATTGACGAGAATATCCAGCAGCAGCACTCGATTGTCGTAATTGGAGCAACAGAAGGAATGGATGCCTCGCCGAGTGTGAAGAAATGAGGAATAAGGAAGAGAGGAGGGGTTCACTTGCAAGCAGTTGACTACATATAGGAAAAGCTAAGTTGGGCTGTACTCACTATTGAGTACCCCACTGCAGGCTAGTCAAACATAACATTCTGACACACCCCCATAGCCAAAGTGGGGTGTAATCAGCACAATGAGCAAGCAGGCATAGAGCAGGAGTTCAAAATAGCGAGCAAAGCTAGATTCATTCACAAAGGGCAAGTGAGGAGGAGGAGGCGATACTGTAAGAGGAGAGAAGATAGGAGGCGACGGCTAAAGCTGCAGACACACGGGCAACAGGAGTCAGACTGGCACAGCGGCTACCGGAACAGCGCTCCGGACTACTGGAGTAACTGGCTCCGCGGCTAAGACTAGCGGCAGACAAGCAACGGACCCACGGGCGACTGGCACGGCTGGCTACGACTGGGCTACCGGAGCAACGCCCCGGACTACTGGTGCTGCTGACGACATGACGACAACCTCCGTTCAACCAACCTCCTCCAGCTGCCCCACACCTCTCGACACACACCCCTTGCTAAAACCCTAGCTCCACTCCCATAGCACCCCCCTTACACCCTAAACCGCAGGCTCACACACATCCACCTCCCTCAAAACCCTAGCTCCACTCCCACAGCACCCCCCTTAAACCCTAAACCCCAGGTTCCCACACATCCACCCCCCTTAGCGACAGCTGCAGCAGTGGGAGACGAAGGAGGAGGAGGAGCAGGGGAGACCACACACCCGTTACCCCCTACTCGCCACCCCAAGACCCTAAGACAGGGCAAGGCGGGACGGTGGGTAGGGAGGGTAGGGGGGGGGGGCGACGCGCGGTCTCCCAGGGCGCCAAAACAGGCGGTAGAAGGGGTGACGCACGCCCCCCTCCCCCAGGTGCGGCCCCCGAGGGAGCCGCGACGGGCGACGCGAAAAGGGGGAGGGGCGGTGCACGTGCCCCTGGTGCACCGCGACCGGCGACGGAGCATGGCCGGGGCGGGGCCAGGGCAGGGTCGAGGAGGGGCCGAAAGGGGCGGCGACGGGGCCGCAAGTGGCGGCGACGGGGCCGCTAGAGGCGGCGACGGGGCCGATAGGGGCGGCGACAGGTCCGCTAGGGTCGGCGACGGGGCCGCTGGCGGCGACGAGGCCGCTAGGGTCGGCGACGGGGCCGCTGGCGGCGACGACGGGGTCGATAAGGGCGGCTATGGGGCCGCGTAGGGGCGGCAACGGGGCCGCGTAGGGAGGGACGCGGCAACGGGGCCGCTAGGGGCGGCGATAGGGCCACTAGGGGCGGCGACGGGGCCGCTGGCGGCGGCGACAGGGCCGATAGGGGCGACGACGGGGCCGCGAAGGGGCCGCGAGGGGCCTGGAAGGGCAACGACGAGCCGCGAAGGGGCCGCGAGGGGCCTGAAAGGGGCAGCAACGGGGCCGCGAAGGGGCCGCGAGGGGCCGAGAAGGGCGGCAACGGGGTCGCGAAGGGGCCGCGAGGGGCCTGGAAGGGCGTCAACGGGGCCGCTAAGAGAAGCGCGAGGGGCACGCCACGAGGCGTGCCGAACACAGAGTAGCAGCGGAAGCAGTTAGGTGGGCCCACAGGCCAGGACCGTAGATGCTCTGATAGCATGTGAAGAAATAAGGAATGAAGAAGAGAGGAGGGGTTCACTAGCAAGCAGTTGAGTACATATAGGAAGAGCTAGGTTGGGCTGTACTCACTATTGAGTACCCCACTGCAGGCTAGACAAACATAACATTCTGACACCGAGAGCGTTCACACAGTCGCCATCAGCACGAACAGCGGCGGTTGCGGCAACAGCAAAAGCATATGCTTTGTCCGCAGTAGTGGCAGCGGCAACAGCAGGTGTGGATACGTCATCATGTGTAGCAGGGATAAGGGTTCCAGCGGCAGTAGAATCATCAACGAGACCACCAGCAGGAGTATTTTCGCAAAGAGCACTAGCAGGAGAGGCGTACAGAAGGCATTCGCAAGGGGAGGAGAGTCAGGAGGATCATGAAGGTCGGGAAGGTCAGGAGAAATTGCAGGAGATGGGCGAATCTTGGACGGAGATTGCGTTAACAGGAGAAGGGAACGATACGAAATTGGGTGATACAATGAGGATACAGGAGTTGAGACGGTTTCTTGGGGTGACAGATGAGGATGGAGATTCATGGTTGAAAGAGGAGAGGGTTGATTGGGAGTTGGGCTTGGGAGGAGGGGAGTGCGGCATCGAAAGGGGTTATGTGTGATTGAACCGTCACAAGTGATACGCGGAAAGGAAGTGCTATCTTGAACTGTTCAGGGTAAGGTATGGCTGGATGCAATACAACAGGATGACCTTCCAACCACGTGATGATTCAAGGTTAGCTCCATTGGTGCCTCAAACCTCGCTCGGATTGTTAAATGGCACTTGTACATATTGGAGCATTGTTGCTGGAAGTCCTGCAGTTGATGCCGTGACACTGTGCACAGCAGGTCTGGCATATGCATTGAGAATGGTGGTCCAGCATTATTTGATTGTGTCGTTTTGTTCTCACCATTCTATTTGCTAAACTAGAAACTCTTGAACCCTTCAAAACAACCCGTGATCACTTCATGAAGGGCATTTTTAACTTAATGCATTCTAAGCGCGAGCAGCCCCAAGAACCCATCTAGTTCTCTCTTGACGGTTTCCTTGAAACCCAAATACTTCCCATTTCTCACACTGCTCCCAAGCTTCAAAGTGTCACATCTTGAAGTTTGGATATCTTGACTAACAGACAGGCTAGGATAATGGTGGTGTAATAATCCTCGATAATAATGCCCCCACGCTTCACGATTTCATCTCCACACTTCTTGGATGATTTTTGAACTGTACAGCGTACACGGACGGTGGATATCACCAGTTGAGTACCTGCGGTACGCAACCTAGCTGTTAAGTACTGTGCACTTGCAACGTCGTTGTACCGTACGCCATTCGTTTCACGAAAACCGCGTACCACCGTATCATCCAATCTGACACGGCAAACTCCCCCCTTCCTCTCCTTCTCCCCCCTCTCTTCCCCCCCCAGTACGCGCACGGCATGGTATTGCCCAGCCGGAAACACCTCGGTTCTGGATGTTCTGAGTCGGTTGTGGTCGCTTCAGTTGTCAACTCCTAGGGTAAGCGCGTCCGCTGACCTGGTCCTGGCAACGGTCGCCTTTCAATGTGTCATCTCATGGCAAGCGTTTCTTGTGTATCAAGGGATTGAGCGGCGACTGGAGTCCGGACTGGACTGAATACCAGACTGCTTTCCTTTCCTCGAACCGAACATCAACTACCTCCTCATCCTTGCAGAGTGGATGTGCTGATATTTCAGTTCCTCCTCACCATATTATTCTCAGTTTTGTGAAGCCCTAGTCATGGCGGCGTGCCCCTCGTGATAGGACTTTCGTTGCCCGTGGGAGTCCGTCATTGGTTTAGGTGGCGACTCACATTGGTTTACGGAGGGAGACGGATTTCGCGTCAGCAAAACAGCCCGTTCTTTTGGCGGAGATTCCGATGGTTTTCTGTCCAAAGAAATATTTTTAGAAACCACCAGAGGACTTTTTTCTTTGTGCTTGCTTCCCTGACGAGCAGCCCCGCCTGGCTCATCTGAATGGAGTATCAGTAGTTAAATGTGTCCACGCTTGGAGTTTATCGGAGGCGTCGCGACTCGATCCAAAGCACACTGCTTCCTTTTTAACGAGAGATCAGACGCATCTTAGGACTAGGTTGCTGTCAGGTTTTCACCACGTTACTGTTATGGCACCAGTAGGTCGCCATTAGGGCACCGTCAAGGTAACATCAGGTCACCAATATGTTACCATTGAAGTGCCATTAGTTCATTATCAGGGGTGTACACGAGAAACTCCTGTTACATCTTGAAGCTTCTCCCCGGGTTGCAGCTGGAAAGCATGATAATGAAGCATGGAAGCGGCACTTAGGCAGGACGGCTAAAGATTCACCTAAATACCGCGGAAATTTCAGGGATTTTCTCGACGACTTACAGTTAGCCTTAGACATTCCTAAGCGTACGGATACTGACTGACAACTCTTTCGCCGAAACTATTTCACAGCGCTTTACGTCTTTCGCCGACACCGCTCGTGAGCTCGTTGGCGATGGCTCGGCGATGGTCGTCGACGGCTGTGAAGCTGACGCTAATCATCACCGCCATCGCATTGTTACTCTGGCGAAGCCCGTTACAACCCCTCGCCATCCACTCAGAAAGGCTACTAGAGCCCCCTCCCTCTCATTCCTCCGCCCCCTTCTCCCTCTCCGCCTCCTCGTCATCCTCGTTTTCAGCGTCTTCGTTTTCCGGTAGCGAGTTTCCCGCGCTGGCGTCAACGTCTGATGCGACGGCCGTCGGTCCGAACAGACGGCTGCTTTCGTCGTCGCCAGTCGAGATTGAGACCCATGCGACGGAGATTCCACAGGCCGAGCGACAGTCTGAGCGACTGGATGTGCGACGGTTTGAACGGACTCCCACGTCGAGTCATTCACCCGAAGCCAATCTCGTTATAAGCACAGCGGCAAGCGTTCCAGCGGCTTCCCCGCGCAACATCTCCGCATTTCCCGCCGCTTCCCCTCATCCCAAGCGGAAAATTCCCGCGCTGCTCCCGCACGACCCCGCGCCCGGGAACTGCTCCGCGCCGATCCACGGCTCCCCCGCGGAGCAGTGCGCCGCCGCGCGCGCGGAAGCCGCCTGCCGCAGCGGCGCGCAGCTAGAATACCTCCAATTCTACTACTGCACGTTTGAAGGAAGCCCGGTATTGGGTGTAGCGCTGCTGCTGACGTGGCTGGCGGCGCTGATCTTCCTCCTAGGGAATGTCGCGGCGGATTTTTTCTGCCCCTCGTTAGAAGAACTCGCGGAGTTGCTGCGGCTGCCGCCCGCTGTTGCGGGGGTTACTTTGCTTCCGCTGGGGAATGGCGCTCCCGACGTGTTCGCCAGGTGAGGGTGGGGCGGGTGGGGAGGGTTGAGGGGGAGTAGAAGGGGAAAGGGACAAAGTGGTGGATGGGAGAGGGGACCGTGATAGCGGGGGTGACGCTGCTGCCACTGGGGAAGGGCACTCCTGACGTGTTCGCCAGGCGAGGAATGAGGGGGGGCGGGGTTGGGGAGGATGGAAAATGGGGGTGTTGATGGGGTAGGGCGACAACAGTTTGTGCTAGAGAGGAAAGGTAGGGCGAGGTAGAGACAGGACAGTGCGAGGGAAAGGGGCCGTTGTTGGGGGGTTGATGGTGTGATGCTGCTGCCGCTGGGGAAGGGCGACGATGCCGTGTTTCGGCAGGTGAGAGGGGATTGGGTGATGGAATGGGATGACAGAAAGGGAGTTTTGTGAGTCGGATTCCACTTCCCCCTCCCCGTCTTCACCTCCCCCCCAACTCCTCCCTCCAAGTCCCCCTTTTCCCTTCTGCTCCGCTGCTCTCTGGGCGTTCCCCAAACCCCCTCTTTCTCTTCCTCCCTCCATCCGCTCCCTCTGCAAACCTCGATTTCAACGGTCCTCTCTCTCCCTGCTCGCCTCCTTTGATTTGAATCGTGGCACAACTCTCCTCTTCTCCCCCCTCCCACTGCTCGTTCTTCTCTCCCCCTTCTCTCACCATCTCTTGCAATGTGGTGCTGCTGTTTGTAGATAACGAACATCAAAACTCTTCCCGCCCCTCTTCCCCCTCATCCCCCTCCTTCCCTCTCTCTCCTCCAGCGTGCTGGCGTTTGTGGGAAAAGGACATCAGAGCCGCTGTCGCCACTCTTCCCGCTCATCCCTGGCCTCCTCCTCACATCCCCATTCCCTCTCTTTCCCCCTTTTCCCCCTCTCTCACCATCTCTTGCAGCGTGGTGGCGTTTGTGGGGAAAGGACATCAGAGCCTGGTGGGCTTCAACGGCGTCTTGGGGGCGGCGTGCTTTGTCTCCACTGTGGTGGCTGGCTCCGTTTGTCTCGTAGCGGCCAGCAAGGCTCCGAGGGTCCAGTTGCACCGATCGTCCTTTATACGAGACCTGACCTTCTTCCTCCTTGCTGTCTTGGTGCGTTTTCGTCTGCCTTATCACACCCCTCGTTATTGTCACAAACTCAGTTGCTCACCTCTCACATGGGCACAGTGGCACCTGTTTTCCTTTGTGACAGACCTGAATCTCTGCCTCCCTGCTCGCCTGGTGTGTGTCTTCTGCTGTTGTACCGTCCCTCGTTATTGTCACAATGTGATTCAACTTGTTACACCACCCTTGGTGTAAGTATTGCCACTTCCCTCCTTCAGTCTTCCCCCCCATCAAAGAACAACCCTAGCTAATCACCCCTGGTTCACACAAGCCACCCTCCTCCTCCCCTCGCCTTCCCCTGCCCTCACTGGCCCTGTGTGTGCTGGTGTGGTGTGGCAGCGCATGGTGCTTCTGCCCTACTCACTTCTCGCTTCCTCCATCTACTTTTGAGAAGCCTCAAACGTGTGGCAGCGCATGGCTTCTGCCCCACTCACTTCTCGCCTCCTCCATCGACCATGCCTACTGCCTTCCTTCCAGCTCTCCTCAACCACTCATCAGCCATACGTTGCTCTACCCTCTCTCCCACCCCCACCCCTCACCATCCCACCCCTTCCACTCCCCTCACAGGCCCTGTGTGTGCTGGTGTGGCAGCGCGCGGTGCATCTACCACACGCACTGCTCTTCTTTTCCGTCAACCCCGCCTACTGCCATACTGCCTGCCTGCTCTTGTCAACCACTCACATGTTGCTCTACTCCCTCCCTCCTCCCCCCAACAGGCTCTATGTGTGCTGGTGTGGCAGCGCGCGGTGCATCTACCACACGCGCTGCTCTTCTTTTCCGTCTACCCCGCCTACTGCCATACTGCCTGCCTGCTCTTGTCAACCACTCACATGTTGCTCTACTCCCTCCCTCCTCCCCCCAACAGGCCCTGTGCGTGCTAGTATGGCAACGCGCAGTGCATCTGCCCCACGCACTGCTCTTCTTTGCCATCTACCCGGCCTACTGCCTCGCTGTCGCGATCTACCACTGCATGCCAGCAGCGGAGCCACGCACCCCCAGATTCCAGATACACCCCTTCATCCGTTCAGGTGAGTGAACTGTCTCGGGCCAAGTTTCTGTTCCAGAATCTGTCGGCCTATACCCTACCCTGCTTGGCATCCACTACCCCGCCTACTGCGTCGCTGTCGCGCTCTACCACTGTATGCCAGCAGCGGAGCCACGCACCCCCAGGTTCCAGATACACCCCTTCATCCGTTCAGGTGAGTGAACTGTCTCGGGCCAAGATTCTGTTCCAGAATCTGTCCGCCTATACCCTACCCTGCCTTGCATCCACTACCCCGCCTACTGCCTCGCTGTCGCGCTCTACCACTGCATGCCAGCAGCGGAGCCACGCACCCCCAGGTTCCAGATACACCCCTTCATCCGTTCAGGTACACAGCAGAATGACTCGAACTGAGACTCTATCCGTCCTCTATTCTACCCTGCACCATCTAACCCGCCTACTGCTCCGCTGTCGCGCTCTCCCACAGTACCACTGCCTGCCAACAACGGAGCCACGCACCCCCAGATTCCAGATTCCAGATTCCAGTTACACCCCTTCATCCTGCCTACACACCCACCACTACCTTGTTTCCCTCCCATTCCCCTCCCTCCCTGCCTTTTTTTGTCTTTTCCCCCTCTCCTTTTCCCCTTGTGCATTTCAGTGTCCCAGGCAACGATACCCCACTGGCTGTGGGCCCACGAATGCTCGCTCTTCCACTCCCGCTTGCACACCCACCACTATCTCCACCCCCACACCTACCCTGACTTGCCTTTCTCCTTTTCCCCTCTTATCATCATCCCAGTGTCCCAGGCTACGATACCGCATTGGCTCTCGACGCAAAGAGCGATTGCTCTTCCACTCACTCGCGCCTGCACACCCACCACTACCTTTTCTTCTCCCCCTTTCTCTCCCTTTTTCCTTTTCCCCTCATTCACTCCCAGTGTCACAGGCAACGATACCCCACTGGCTGTGGACGCACGAGCGCTCGCTCTTCCACTCCCGGCTCCACACCCATCACTACCTCCACCCCAGCACCTACCTCCCCCTCCCTTTTATCTTCTCCCGGGAGAATTCGGCCAATAGCAACGCGCCACCTGGCCACGTGGAGGCCGAGGACGTGACAGCTGGCAGCGGCAGCTGCCCTGTGGTGCTGCCGCCCCGCCTGCTGTCCCCCCCACTGTCCTCCCCGTCCCGCACTGCTCCTCCTGTGCTTCACTCTGCTGCCTCTGCTGATTTTTCCGGTGCTGATGATGCATTCACTGCTGCTGCTGCTGCTGCTGCTGCTGGTAGTGCTGGTGGTGTGGCTGGTGCTGCTAGTGCTGCTGGTGTGCCTGCGGGTGGTGCCGCTCGTGGTACTGGTAACCGCATGGCGGCGAGTGTAGCAGACGAGCTGAGAGAACCACTGTGGGGCTATGACGAGGAAATGGAAGACCCAGAGCTGGTGAGTGGCTGTTTGGGGTGAGGGGTGTTGCGGTTTGATGTGGGCTTTGACCTGTTTTCTCTGGGCCAAAAAATATTATTCTTTGTTCTGTCTTCATGCTTTTTGCGTTCTACTGCTGCCTTCCTTAGCCTCTACTCAGGCTCCAACTCGTACCGTAAAGCACCACTCTCCACCGCTCAGCACAACTTCCGCCTTCCCTCACCACACTAACTCCAACTCACTCTACCCCTCCCCACCCCACTCCACCCATCTCCACCGCACAGCGCCCCTGGACCTTTGCCGGTTTCTGCGAGTACTTCATAAAGTTCCCGCTCACGCTGCCGCTCCTCTGCTCCATCCCCGTCCACCACAAAGACGAGTGGTCCAAACCCTTTGCAGTCGCCTCCTCCCTCCTCTCCCCCCTCCTCTTCACCACCTTCGTCCTCGGTGTTGATTCCGATCGCCTTGAATTCATCCTCGCCGCTTCCCTCGGGGTTTTCCTCGCCTGTCTGACTTACTACACTACGGAAGAAGAATCCCCGCCGCAGTCCTTTTTACCCGCTTTACTCTGGGTAACTGCCAGCTTTGCCATGTCCGTCGTCTGGTTCTACGCCCTCGCGAACGAACTCGTCGCGCTCCTGGTCTCCCTGGGTGTAATCCTCGGAATTTCCCCTCCAATTCTGGCTCTGACCGTCCTCGCCTGGGGTAACTCCGTCGGGGATCTAGTCGCTAATTTGTCCTTTGCTGCCAGCGGCGACCAATCACGGCTGCAGATCGCCTGGTCGGGCTGCTTCGCCGGACCGCTTTTCAACACGCTGGTCGGCCTGGGCTTGTCTTTAGTGCTCGCCTGCTGGTCCAGATACCCTGAACCTTACGTGGTGCCTGTGGATCCAACCCTCCTATTCACCCTCGGGTTCCTATTCCTCGTGTTGCTCTTTGTGCTGATTCGGCTGGGTTGGTTGGGAGAAAGAGGAGGGAATTCGGATGGGATAGGAGGAAGGGGTGGGATAGGGGGAGGGGATGGGGCTGGAAGCAGGGTTATAGGAGGTGGAGCTGGCAGAGAGGGGAGGAGAGGAGTGGTGCTGGACAAGAGAACAGGGGTTGTTCTTGTGGCAGCTTACTGTGTGTTTTTGTCTGCGCGATTGCTGGCGGTTTTGGGGGTGCTCCCACCGCTGCCGCAATGGTTTACAATTCTATAATGTCTGTCTGTATGCGGTAAATGAGTTGGTTATGCGTACTAGGCATTTCTGGTGCTCTAATCTCCAGACTCGGCAACTAATCTTGACCATGGTGGTGTGTCTATCAAAAATTAACTATACGTACGCCAATAACATGCGCATCTAGTGTAGTGGTATCATAGTACCCTCCCACGGTACTGACCGGGGTTCGATTCCCCGGATGCGCAGTATACTTTTCTACGCTCGTCTTTTTGCCATACCGTCCTATTTTATTCACGACAGCACTGGTCGCGGCGTTGGCTTTCTTGTATACCGCCGTTCGCGCTACTACGTCGACCGTCTTGACACACAAGCCGACGACGACCCGATAACTTTCACAAACTCGCGATTAACAGGGACGCGCTTGTGACTCGTATACGGGTCGGCGTGACGCTACGAGGCGAAGTCTGGAAGCCTTTGGAATTAGTAGTTATTAAAACGGCGTTGGTGTGCAAACCGAGCTGGTATCTACAGCGGCCCGACATCATTTGTGCTACGCTTTAACGCCAAGACAGTTAGCTCCGCAGGAAGCCGCGCAGAATACGTATACGGTGGTGGTGACAGCGATTCGTACTTATTAGTAACCGTTCTTGCCCCTGTTGCTGATTAGTTGGTGCTTGTAGGTGCTCGTAGGTTCTCGTAGGTGCTTGTAGGTTCTCGTAGGTGCTTGTAGGTCCTAATAGGTGCTGGTGGGGTGCGATGGAGTATGAAGCCCGATCCGCAAGAGACGGCGCATGGTAAGGCGCGTGGGGCATGGTGAAGGAGATTGGTACATATGGGAGCATGGTGCATGTTGCTTGTAAAGGAGATCGGTGCATGACGGTTCTTGACGGTGCGTGACGGTGCATGGTACATAATCAATGGTAACAGGGCGTGCTGTATGGTATATGCAGAGTGGTGTTGGTGTACATTGTTTTGTGTAAAACGTTATCACCAATTCTTTCTCCGTTTCTCCTCGTTATGTCTCCTTATCACAATTTTCTCACCATTCTCACCATTCCCACCCATTCTTACCCATTCTCACCCATCCCCATCCATTCTTTCCAGGTATGACGTGGCAAGCCTCCTGGCACATCGGAAGACCGAATCCGGTGAAGAGGTGAGTCAGCAAGGGGATAAGGTCAGTCAGCAAGGGGATGTTCTGTTGTCGCAATAAGTAGAAACGATTGATTCAGCAGGGATAATTCCTGCACCTGTCTCCTCCTGCCTATTTCCCATTTTCTCCGCGCGTTCCCTGCTCCCTTTGCTCCCCCAACCTCTCCCCCAACCTCTCCCCCAACCTCTCCCCCAACCTCTCCCCCAACCTCCCCCCTCTCCCAAGTGCTGGTGCGCTTCTTCATTGTCTTAGCAGATGAGGAGGACGAATGGATGTCGGCTCGCCACCCTCCCCTACCGTCTTGCCTGCCTGGGAGCAATCTGTCTGCCTGCTACTGCCTGAAACCCGCCTGCTGGCTCAGACAGATTATTGAGGCGCCTCAAAAGCTCGCTCCCCCTTCCCTACCGTCTTGCCTGCCTGGGAGCAATCTGTCTGCCTGCTACTGCCTGAAACCCAACCCGCCTGTGGCTCTACACACCTTATTTCCCAATCTCTCCCATTTATGAGGCGCCTCAAAAGACCTTATTTCCCAATCTCTCCCATTTATCCCTGCTTCCTCTCCTCCCTATTCCCCCCTCCCCCCCTCCACAACCGAGTAGCAAGTGCTCGTTCGTTTCTCTGGCTCGCAGAGAAGAAGAGGACGAGTGGGTCTCAGCCCGCCTCTCATGCCCCATTTGTTCCCTTCCCTCTCCTGCCTTACCTCCTGCTCCACCCACGCCCAAGCAGCAAGTACTGGTGCGATTCTTTGGCTTTGCAAACGAGGAGGACGAGTGGGTCTTGGTCGGCCTCTCATGCCCCATGTGTTCCCTTCCCTCTTCCTCCTCCCCCCCTGCTCCACCCACACCCGAGCAGCAAGTACTAGTTCGTTTCTTCGCCTTTGCAGATGAGGAGGACGAGTGGGTCTCAGCTCGTCTTTCCGTGCGCCCGCGCTCCGAGTGTGTTGCCGTGCTGCCTGGGGATGAGACGTGCTGCCTGGGGATGAGACGTGCTGCCTGGGGATGAGACGTGCTGCCTGGGGATGAGACGTGCTGCCTGGGGATGAGACGTGCTGCCTGGGGATGAGACGTGCTGCCTGGGGATGATTCGTGCTGCCTGGGGATGAGACGTGCTGCCTGGGGATGAGACGTGCTGCCTGGGGATGAGACGTGCTGCCTGGGGATGAGACGTGCTGCCTGGGGTTGAGACGTGCTGCCTGGGGATGAGACGTGCTGCCTGGGGATGAGACGTGCTGCCTGGGGATGAGACGTGCTGCCTGGGGATGAGACGTGCTGCCTGGGGATGATTCGTGCTGCCTGGGGATGAGACGTGCTGCCTGGGGATGATTCGTGCTGCCTGGGGATGAGACGTGCTGCCTGGGGATGAGACGTGCTGCCTGGGGATGAGACGTGCTGCCTGGGGATGAGACGTGCTGCCTGGGGTTGAGACGTGCTGCCTGGGGATGAGACGTGCTGCCTGGGGATGAGACGTGCTGCCTGGGGATGAGACGTGCTGCCTGGGGATGAGACGTGCTGCCTGGGATGAGACGTGCTGCCTGGGGATGAGACGTGCTGCCTGGGGATGAGACGTGCTGCCTGGGGATGATTCGTGCTGCCTGGGGATGAGACGTGCTGCCTGGGGATGAGACGTGCTGCCTGGGGATGAGACGTGCTGCCTGGGGATGAGACGTGCTGCCTGGGGTTGAGACGTGCTGCCTGGGGATGAGACGTGCTGCCTGGGGATGAGACGTGCTGCCTGGGGATGAGACGTGCTGCCTGGGGATGAGACGTGCTGCCTGGGGATGATTCGTGCTGCCTGGGGATGAGACGTGCTGCCTGGGGATGATTCGTGCTGCCTGGGGATGAGACGTGCTGCCTGGGGATGAGACGTGCTGCCTGGGGATGAGACGTGCTGCCTGGGGATGAGACGTGCTGCCTGGGGTTGAGACGTGCTGCCTGGGGATGAGACGTGCTGCCTGGGGATGAGACGTGCTGCCTGGGGATGAGACGTGCTGCCTGGGGATGAGACGTGCTGCCTGGGGATGAGACGTGCTGCCTGGGGATGAGACGTGCTGCCTGGGGATGAGACGTGCTGCCTGGGGATGAGACGTGCTGCCTGGGGATGAGACGTGCTGCCTGGGGATGAGACGTGCTGCCTGGGGATGAGACGTGCTGCCTGGGGATGAGACGTGCTGCCTGGGGATGAGACGTGCTGCCTGGGGATGAGACGTGCTGCCTGGGGATGAGACGTGCTGCCTGGGGATGAGACGTGCTGCCTGGGGATGAGACGTGCTGCCTGGGGATGAGACGTGCTGCCTGGGGATGAGACGTGCTGCCTGGGGATGAGACGTGCTGCCTGGGGATGAGACGTGCTGCCTGGGGATGAGACGTGCTGCCTGGGGATGAGACGTGCTGCCTGGGGATGAGACGTGCTGCCTGGGGATGAGACGTGCTGCCTGGGGATGAGACGTGCTGCCTGGGGATGAGACGTGCTGCCTGGGGATGAGACGTGCTGCCTGGGGATGAGACGTGCTGCCTGGGGTTGAGACGTGCTGCCTGGGGATGAGACGTGCTGCCTGGGGTTGAGACGTGCTGCCTGGGGATGAGACGTGCTGCCTGGGGATGAGACGTGCTGCCTGGGGATGAGACGTGCTGCCTGGGGATGAGACGTGCTGCCTGGGGATGAGACGTGCTGCCTGGGGATGAGACGTGCTGCCTGGGGATGAGACGTGCTGCCTGGGGATGAGACGTGCTGCCTGGGGATGAGACGTGCTGCCTGGGGATGAGACGTGCTGCCTGGGGATGAGACGTGCTGCCTGGGGATGAGACGTGCTGCCTGGGGTTGAGACGTGCTGCCTGGGGATGAGACGTGCTGCCTGGGGTTGAGACGTGCTGCCTGGGGATGAGACGTGCTGCCTGGGGATGAGACGTGCTGCCTGGGGATGAGACGTGCTGCCTGGGGATGAGACGTGCTGCCTGGGGATGAGACGTGCTGCCTGGGGATGAGACGTGCTGCCTGGGGATGAGACGTGCTGCCTGGGGATGAGACGTGCTGCCTGGGGATGAGACGTGCTGCCTGGGGTTGAGACGTGCTGCCTGGGGATGAGACGTGCTGCCTGGGGATGAGACGTGCTGCCTGGGGATGAGACGTGCTGCCTGGGGATGAGACGTGCTGCCTGGGGTTGAGACGTGCTGCCTGGGGTTGAGACGTGCTGCCTGGGGACGAGACGTGCTGCCTGGGGATGAGACGTGCTGCCTGGGGATGAGACGTGCTGCCTGGGGATGAGACGTGCTGCCTGTCTGTAACGGCCTGCCCACCTGCTGGTCTATACACCCCTTTTTCCCAATCTTTTCATTTCTCTTTTCCTGCTTTTCTCTCCTCTCTCTTCCCTCTCACCCTATGTGCGGGCAGCAAGTACTAGTGCGTTTCTTTGGTTTTGCCGACGAAGAAGACGAGTGGGTGTCAGCCCGTCTTTCCGTGCGCCCGCGCTCCCTTCCCTGCGAGGGCTCCGAGTGTGTCGCCGTGCTGCCTGGGGACGTGGTTCTCTGCTTCCAGGAAGCTTCCGACCAGGCGCTGTATTTTGATGCTGATGTGCGGGACGTGCAGAGGAGGCGGCATGACGTGAGGGGGTGTCGGTGCCGCTTTTGGGTGCGATACCGGCACGACAACACTGAAGTAAGGGACGTTAGAGAATGCTTGAAGTAAGGGACGTTAGAGAATGCTTGAAGTAAGGGACAGCACTAAAACGCTTTTGCGGTACCGACACGACAACACTGAAGTAAGGGACGTTGAGTTGATGGACATTAGACCTCCGCAGCCCACCTGTTTATTCCTGACAGCACCGATACCGGCCTGACAACACTGAAGTAAGGGACGTTAGAGAATGCAAGGGCAGGTTCAGCTTGGGGATGTTTGGGACGTGCAGAGGAGAAGGCATGATGTGAGGGGGTGCAGGTGCCGGTTCTGGGTGCGACACCGGCATGACAATACCGAGGTGAGGGATGGTACAGTATGCAAGGCAGGTTCTGGGTGCGGACATGCGGGACGTGCAGAGGAGGCGGCACGACGTGAGGGGGTGTCCGTGCCCGGTTCTGGGTGCGGTACCGGCACGACAACACCGAGGTGAGTGCTGTGCTGCTCTTGTGAGGGGGATCGTGACAACACGGATCCACTGATGTGCAGTGGAGAAGATACATGACTACTGGTAAGAGACAGAGTACAGAGTGAAAGTGGATAACCCTCCTTTCCCCTCAACTCCCAGCTCACTTTCCCTTTCTCTTGTTCCCTTCTCCTCACCTCCCTTCTCGTCATCACGATTCAGGAGGTGGTGCCTCTGCGCGAGATTTGCCGAAGGCCCGAGACAGAAAACAGAGTGATCCCCCAGAGAACAGAGTAACGGGGCATAGCCCTCATTTCCCCTGGGAGAACAGAGAACGGGGCATAGCCCTCATTTCCCCTGGCCACTCCATTCACCTTCCCTCGATTCCGTGCCCGCATCCTCGATTCCGTGCCTCCTTCCTCCCTCCCCTCCTTCCTCCCTCCCCTCCTTCCTCCCTCCCCTCCTTCCTCCCTTCCCCCATTAGGAAGTAGTGTCTTTGCGCAAGATCTGTCGAAGTGAAGGCAGCACAGCATAAGAACTCACCCCCTTTGCCTTTCCGCCTTCCACCCTCCTGCTTCCCCCGTCAGGAAGTGGTAACTTTGCACAAGATATGCCTTAGGCCCGAGACTGAGTAACGATTTAAGGCATGAACCCCAATCTCACTCCCCTTGCCTTTTCACCCTCCTCCCCTTGTTTCCCCCATCAGGAGGTGGTGCCTCTGCGCAAGATCTGTCGAAGGCCTGAGACAGAGTACAGAGTGAGGGCAGCACAGCAGGTGGCCAAGGCGGTGGGGGGAGGGGAGGGGAAGAAGGCGAGCGTGAAGCAGAGTAAAGGGAATTAGCTGGAATGAAGAAACTATGTAATACACAATAGAGTGAAGCAGAGTAACAGGGATTTACTGGACTGAAGGAGTTACGTGTGCAACCTGTTTTAATTGTAAAAAGGGCACCTCAAAAGTAGGTTTGGTATATGACTGAGCAGAGTGGAGGCTTCACAGCAAATTGATAGCAATAAAATATTATGAAAACATGTTAAACTAAGGTCTACATGTGCATATGGGGATGTAGCTCAGATGGTAGAGCGCTCGCTTAGCATGCGAGAGGTATGGGGATCGATACCCCACTTCTCCATTGATTGATTTAGTCTTTGCCATTTCCCTTGGGTATGAACTTTCACCACATCTTCCATCCAGCATGTTTCTGGTTGTCTCTAATTCCCTTTCCCCTACCCTAAAAAGTTATGATAAAAGGTCATACCCAATGAGAAAGCATGCATTGATTATGATATGTGCATACAATCGAACTTGCAACAAGTAATCACACCCGCTCGCCCTATGAGCCAACTGGAGCTTATTGAACATCAACACAACACCTTAGAATCGTTGAGCCATTCTCCTTGTTTAAATATGGTGCCAGGCGAAAACATAGTAGAAATTATTTCTGGTGTACGATACTGGATGACGAAGTGGAGGTCAACCCCCTTCCCGTCCACCCCTCCTATCCTTCCTCCTTCCCCCTATCAGGAGGTGGTGCCTCTGCACATCATCTGTCGAAGGCCCAAAACAGAGTATAGAGTGAAGAGGGTACAGCTCCCGTTGCCCCATTTTCTTCCTCTTCATCTTCCCCGATCAGGAGGTAGTGCATCTGCTCAAGGTTTGCCTAAGGCCTGAGCCAAAATACCGCGTGAAGGTGGCACAGCAGGCGGTTAAGGCAGTGGGGGGAGGGAAAGGGAGGAAGGCAGGGTGAAACGGAGTAAGGGAAATTAGGTGGTACATAATAGAGTGAAAACAGCACAGCAGGTGCGGATTCAAGGGGAGGAAAGGATGTGCGGAGGCAAGCCAAGGGTGCTGGAATGAAGGATTCATGTGGTACACTGTAGGGGAAGAAAGGATGTGCGGAGTCAAGGCAGCACAACAGGTGGCTAAGGCGATGGAGAGAAGGGAGGGGAAAAATGGGGGTGAGAAACGGAGTGAAGGGAATCATGAAATAGGCAATGACAAGAAACAAATAAGTCCGTAAAGCAGCCAGCACGGGGATGTAGCTCAGATGGTAGAGCGCTCGCTTAGCATGCGAGACGTATGGGGATCGATACCCCACTTCTCCAAGCTATTTTCCTGCTCCTTGGTACCAAATCATGGACTTCGTGCTTGGGGCCCCTATATGTAGAGCCCTGACTGTATCTTTTCCCTATTCCTACCCCCTCAGCTTTATGAGTTATGGAGTTGGGGTCTGGTGGAGCTCTGACTTTGTCTCTGTCAAGACAGGGCTGTTGGGAGAAATACCGGCATACCCATCTTCACATACCCACGTAACAAGTACGGTATTGTTGCACCGGTGCATGTAATTCACAGTACAAAAGCATACCGTAGCGGACAAGACAGCCTGCTGTATTGGAGTAAAATTTTGAGGTTTTACAGATGGGTAACTCGTATCAGCAAATGCATAAAAGAGAGCAACACTAGCAGTCTCTCACCGCAATGCCTAAACAGCAGCAGCGGGAGGGTAGTAGTTGCAGACGAGAAACTGCGCCACTCCGGTGAAATTGCCCCTGTAGGGACAGAGGGCCTGGTGGGGGAGACGGCAGAGGGATGGGAGCAGAAGAGGGTAAAGAAGGGTAGCAGGTGGATGGTAGTTGCAGACGAGAAACTGCGCCACCCCGGTGAAATTGCCCCTGTAGGGACAGATTGCCTGGTGGGGGGATGGTAGATGGGATGGGGCGAGGCGACGGGGGAGGGATGGGGGGATGCATGGGGGAGCAAAGAGACACAGCAGGTGGGCAGTAGTTGCAGACGAGAAACTGAGCAACTCCGGTGAAATTGCCCCTGTAGGGACAGAATGCCTGGTGGGGGGATGAGGAGCGATGGCAGAATGGATGGGGGGTAGATACGGAGGAGGAAGTGAGCAGCCGGGTGGATTTGGCCTTGCTGGGACAGAGAGTCTGTTGGAAGGGTTAGTTGGGGGGTAGCAGCATCACAGGCGAAGCAGAGCAGCAGCGGGAAGGTGGTAGTTGCAGACGAGAAACCGAGCCAGCCTGGTGGGATTTCCCTTGTAGGGACAGAGTGCCTGGTGATGGGAGGGATATTTGGGGAAACGCAGCATCGGAGGCAAAGCAGAGCGATGGGGGGAAGCGTCGGGGGCCGGAAGGGGGAAGTGATGTGGGGGGGGGGAGCAGGCATACCGGGGGAGCAGTGGTGCAGGGAAGGAATGCGTCTCAGTCAGTAATAGCAACAGTGCTTCGAAGAAAAACGAAAGAGGGAGAGGGAGAGGAAGCATGCAGCAACGCACCTCGTCACACCCCTCGTGTCTCTCCACGCGAGCTGAATGAATGCTTGAATGCGCGCCAGTCAGTGATAATGACATTGTCTGTGTCTCTCCACGTGAGCTGAATGAATGCGCGCCAGTCAGTGACAGTGAGAATGTGTGTGTGAGGAGGAAAGAGAGAGAGGGAGAGAGAGAACGTGCAGGAACGCACCTCGCCACACCCCACCCTCCTCGTGTCTTTCCACGCAAGCTGAATGAATGCTTGAATGCGCCACAGTCAGTGATAATGACATTGTGTGTGAGGGGGAAAGCGAGATCGGCAGAAGGGGAACATGCAGCCACGCACCTCGCCACACCCCACCCTCCTCGTGTCTTTCCACACAAGCTGAATGAATGCTTGAATGCGCCACAGTCAGTGATAATGACATTGTGTGTGAGGGGAAAAGCGAGATCGGCAGAAGGGGAACGTGCAGGAACGCACCTCGCCACACCCCACCCTCCTCGTGTCTCTCCATGTGAGTTGAATGAATGCGCCACAGTCCTCCCCTTGCACGCACGCCCCTGCGCTGCTGCTGTAGTGCTTGCCCTGTTGAGTGAACAGAACAGGGGTCAATGGGGATCAACGGGGTTCATATTGGTGAACATATAGAAACGCCCACTGAATGCGCCACAGTCCTCCCCTTTCACGCACGCTTCTGTGCTGCTGCTGTAGTGCTTGCCCTAGCGAGTCAACGGAGGTCAAAAGGGGTCAACGGCATCCATAACGGTGAACAATAGAACGACACCCACTGATTGCGCCGCAAGTCTGCCCTTGCACACATGCCTCTGTGCTGCTGCTGCTGTAGTGCTAGCCCTGTTGAGTGAACAAAACTCAACAGGGGTTGATGGGAGTCAACAGAGGTCAACGGCGTTCATATTGGTGAAAGTTTGAAAGACAAAAACTGAATGCGTTATGTCCTCCCCTTCCACGCATGCCTCTGTGCTGCTTCTGTAATGCTTGCCCTTCCAAGAAAACAAAAGTCAACAGCGGTCAACGGAGGTCAACGGGCTTCAACGGAATTCACATTGGTGAACATTTGAAAGATAAGCACTGAATGCGCCACAGTCCTCCCCTTGCACGCACGCCCCTGTGCTGCTGCTGTAGTGCTTTCCCTCGTGAGTAAACGGGGGTCAGCGGTGGTCAACAAGGGTCAACAGGGGTAAATGGGGGTCTACATAAATCAATACATCGCTTTCTCCCCTTCCCCCCCTCTCCACCCCTCCCCCCTTCCCATCCCTGGTTTCATCTCACCTGCGCCACCCATGCTTCAACCGCCTCTGCAGCATCCCCTTTCCACCCCAGTCCACAGATATACCTCCCCCAGTCCCGCCGGCCGAAAACGCTTTACCCCCCTTCCCTTCCCCCACTCCCTCCCTTTCCGCTCTTCCCCCCATCCCTGGTTTCATCTCACCTGCTCCGCCCACGCGTCAACCGCCTCTGCGGCCGTGAATAACGCCTCCCCCTTCTCCAATGCGGCCCACAGATACACCTCCCCCCGGCCCGCCTCCCCCTCCTCCCCCTTCCCCAGTCTCATCTCACCTGCTCCGCCCATGCGTCAACCGCCTCTGCGGCCGTGAATAACGCCTCCCCCTTCTCCACCGCAGCCCATAGATACACCTCCCCCAGACCCGCCTCCCCCACCGCCTCGTTGGCTTCCGGGCGGCATTGCGCGTTGGCACCTACTGAATCCGCGTGTGCTTGGGCAAAGCGGGCTAAAGCTGGGTCCCACAGGAGAGGGGGGAGCGGAGAGGAGGACGAGGAGGAGGAACTTTTCTTATCTGCATTTCCAGAGTATAGCTTTCTGACGTTATTTTGTGCAACCACCCATTCTCGCACTCGCCGAATATCGTACGTCTCAAACCCTGCTAGCTGCCTCCTTCTCGCTAGCACTTCTCCTGCTCCCTCTGCTGTGATCTTATCTGATACAGGCACAGTTCTCGATAAAGTCACGTCCGATACAGCGCCTTGTGCTGTTGGTTCTGTCCCGCTGCTTCGAGTGCTGCTCCTGACTGAAACAACAAGCCCTGGAAGCGACATGGTGCTAGTTGTATTGCCTGCAAAGGAGGAAAAAGAAGAGGGGGGTGGAAGGGGAGGGGGGAGGGGGAGGGGGAGGGGGAGGGGGAGGGGGAGGGGGAGGGGGAGGGGGAGGGGGAGGGGGGGGCGGGGGGGGGGGGGGGGGTAGAGAGTAAGAAAAACTTCTTCGTGTGCTTCTCCTGAAAGACACGACCAGTTCTGGTGCCAATTCTCGCGCTTGCGAAGAGAAAAAGGGGTAAGAGAGAGAGAGAGAGAGAGAGAGAGAGAGAGAGAGAGAGAGAGAGAGAGAGAGAGAGAGAGAGAGAGAGAGAGAGAGAGAGAGATGGGGGAAGAGGAACAAGACAGGATCCATACGCAATAGTGAAGATACTGAGAAGTGAACGAACGGGTTTGAAAACATGATTCAAGGGAGCTGCGATACTATTTCTGCTTGCCTTGCCTGAATCTGCGTGTTGATCGATCTCAACCGTTGATTCTTCTCGAGTTCCCATGCTACCCGTCGGATCAATCGCCCCCAAGATGTACGGCAAGATGACTCTTGCTACAGTGTCATGAGCGAGGACGAGCAGAAAGATAGACGCCAGTAACGAGGTGCTCCGTAGCGAGACATAACGATCTCCCCGAGAAAACCTCACGCACACGAGACCCATTAGGGTCTGGAATCTAGTGATCAAACAACTTCTGGGTGAGGGGTGTGGGGGAAAGCACGGAGATAATCGGCGACGAGGTCGATAACCAGCTAACAAAAAAAGTAGCTTAGTAGCACCTAAGTTAACCTCATGGCTCCCCAGCTACTACTGTATGCCCAATCCCTACTACCGCCTCCCGCGACTTTTGAGATTTTTATAGCTAATGGGTCTCGGGATCACGCTCGCTTAGGGCGACGTCAGGTACTACTACTTTTTGCACGCCCTCTGCGATCAACTTCGTTTCGTCGCGGTGGAAAACGGTGAAGCTTGAAAACCGCTTTACACAGTGTGGAACCGTCCTGAGCCACGATGCAAGATTTGTGTAAGTGTGAGAAAGTGTACAACCGACGTCGCCCCTAGGGCGTGTAACTTTGCTTCGACCAAGCCCAAAATCCGACCAAATGGCCGGATCTGGCGAAAGCGAAACTTGTAACTATTCTACGAGCCCCGCAAAACATTTCGAGCACAACGACCATTCTGTTCGCCAGGACGCGGAACAACCACCCTAAACCACCCTCGAAATTGGTTGGAAAAGGTTTGATCCCATTTGGTCGACCATTTCGTTTGGTCGGAGCAAAGTTACACGCCCTTAGCTTATGAAAAATGCACACGCCGAAGCCTTGGGGCGGAATCAGAAACATGCTGCTTTGAGTGGTCTTGGCTCTCGTGAAACAGATCCTAAAGTTAAGGGCGTGTCCAGCTCGTTCATTTCAGGAAATTTAGTACCACCTCACGATCCGGGGTTCAAAACTAATCACTGTACCTAAAAACGAAATCGCAGTGAGTCGAGTCCACCTTTTTTGTTAATTCTAGCGCGCGGACACGTTCCCCCCACACAAACTTCAACAGTGCAGGGGCCGTGTGGAAACCAAGATAGCCGGTTTTCTCGTCAACCCAAGCGTTGGAATTTTCGCCATGCCAACACTTCCTCTACTAGTTTTGGCGAGTGTCATGCGGCGCAGGCGAAATCGAGCGCGCGATACAATGGGCACTCACTGTAGTGGGCAGGACGCGGTTCTGTACCATTGTTCGATGCGCACGCTGATCCATGTAACGTGCGTCACACGATTCGAGCTACGTGCAGGGGGTGTGCCGTATTTTGAACAGGAGCCGATCATGTCTGGCATTTCTGTAAAAATCAGTGTTATAACGCAAAATGTGGTAACTGAAGGGCTTTACGAACAGTAAATGAACGAGCTGGACACCCCCTAAGGCTTTGAGATGGTTCAGGATGGTACGATAGTTTTCTCTGTGATGAGGTATGGTTGCATCCTAAGCTTGGGAAGATGTCAAGTACGTAGGGCGCGTTTCAATTTTTTGTCACGCGCTGTTCGTGTCATCCGGAACTTACTCCAGCAGACCGCGGTTTTCCAATTCAGATCTAGCACTCCCTGTGGTGCTGTAGGGAAAGCGGGTTGATGTGGCGGTGCGACGACCAATGGCTGGAGAGGCTCACGCCCTAGAGATCAGCGTCGCGGACCCGCTATCCCTATCTCCATCTCTGCTAGGACAGTGCGGGCGCCAAATAGGTGTGGCGGCAAGAGAGTGGGAGCGTCGCAAAACGAGTGATTACGCGTCTCTGCTTGCACGCAACCGGGGCGTGCAGTTCACCCCTCTGATAGTAGAGACGTAGGGGTGTCTCGGCGGTCATTTTCGGCGGTGGCTTCGTCAGCAGGGGGATGCGCACGTGGGGCTAGCTGTGTCGCGGGGGGCTTGTCGGGAGGACGACTCCGTGCTTTCGGCTTATCGTTTAGGGTCACTGAAGGCGCTCATCGGGGTGGCGTTACAACGTGCGCAAACCCGTGTCATCCTGCTGCGAGCGACGTCTTCCATGGGGGGGATTAACGTAGACTTGGTGGACCGGGAGAGGGACAATGTCGATGTGGAAGGCGGGGCTCTCTGGGTGGAGGCCTCGTACATGGTCGATATGCTGTTGTGATTTGGGGGGGGGGGGGGGGGGGGGGGATGAGGTGTGGGATGGGATGTCTTGATGGGGTGTCTTGACTGGGCGCTTTGATTGGGTATCTTGAGGGGGGGTTTTATGTGTGTTGCATTTGGGTTCTTTTTGGCAGTTTCATTTTCCTTCTCCCTTTCTTTCTTCATTTCCTTTCTCCTTCATTTATATCTTTCTTTCCCTTCTTTTCCTCTTTCTATCTAGGACCATGAGAGTTTCATGTGTCAGGGTCATCCCTAGGTTTTGAACCTACCTGATGGGTCAGATGGCGTGATTTTCTCTGTCAAATAATTCGATCGCGACATGACTATGCCGTATAGTTCCGGCTAGAAGACCCGCCGGTAAGAAGGTCCCCCGGGACTCTTGAACGGGTAGGGGGACTCTTATTGTGGCAGATATTGTGAGCACCCCCCTTTGGCCGTAAATCATCATAAGACCCCCCCCTTCCCTGAAGTGCCCTTTTCAATCTGGTAAACTAGATGGTTAAACTTACACACACATTGCTTCACTGACTTTACCCTAAATCTAGACATTACAAGGTCAAAGTAGCAAATCTAGCATCTTTCACTCCTGAAAGGCCCATACCACAACCCTGCCACTCCCATACTCCTCACTCATCATCCGCATTCTCCTCCAGCCCACCTTCCTCCTCCTCCTCGTCGTCCCCTGCCTCCTCCTCATCCCCTGCCTCCTCCTCGTCCTCTTCCTCCTCCGCGTCCTCCTCCTCATCCTCCTCCTCCTCCTCCTCCTCCTCATCCTCCTCCGCCTCCTCCTCCTCAGGGAGGTCCCCGGCATCCTCGGCATCCGCCACCTTTGCCGCCTCCTCGTCATCTGCGGCGGTTGCATACAGGGGGTTCACCCACTCCTCCACTTCAGGGCGACGTGCACGTCCTCTGCCACCTCGACCTCGCCCGCATCGCGCATGTGGGCCAGGACGAGGTGATCCTGCTTCCCGTCGACATAGTTGCTGATTCCGGTGGTGAGAAACGCCTTCTCAATGATGTGCTCGGGGACCGCTGCCCAAGCCGCCGCAATCCACTTGAGCACCGTTTCAAGTGGGGGCTTCTTCAAGTTCCCTGCCACGCACAGGGTACACAGAGAAAGAAGCACATGGGGAGACAGGAAGTTAGAACCGGCCTACACGGGTTAGAACAAGCACACGCGTAACCGGCCTACTCACCGGCTTTCGTGAACGTGTTGATGCCGATCTCGACGAACCACTCGTTGTACATCTCACGCAACAGCGCCTTGAATGAGCGGTTCACACTCACGTCAAGGGGCTGCAGCAGAGGAGTGCAGCCCCTTGGGATGATGGCCGGGATCACCCGGTTCCACTTCAAGTTGGTGAGCACCCCATCGTTGAGATGGCCCCGGTACGAGTCCAGGACCAAGAGGGTCTTGGACCGTTGGATGCCACGCGGGGGCTTGATGAACGACAGCAGAATGTTGTTCACCCAGTCGTCGACTAGCTTGGCGTCCATCCATCCCTTGGCTTGTGCGCGGATGATGACTCCTGCACATGAACGTCAAGCGTGGTTAGACATCGCCCCCAAACAAGCACGAAACTGAACCTTTTTAACGGTTTAGACTCACCTGCAGGCACCCGAATCTTTGGGATTGTCTTGCGCTTAAAAATTACCATGGCAGGGAGTTTGCGGCCGTCAGCGCTGATGCCAAGCATCACCGTAACCCTCTCCTTCTCATACCCTGCGCTCCTGACGTGCACCGTCTTCTCCCCGCGGTGATGAAGGGTGTGCTCGTTCGGCATCTCCAAAAACACGGGCGTTTGGTCGGCGTTAATGATGTTCCACGAGTCGATGCCGTGCTTGATGATGTTCTTGCGGGTGAACTCCCAAAACTCCAGGCACTTCGGCTTGCACTATGCCACGAACGCACAAGATAAGATTCATGTGCATGAGCCACGGGCTTTGGTATACCCTTGATATCACATGCACAACAGCACAAAAAGGATGCACTAAGAGGGTATAAAATGCACACAAACGTCTTACCTTTTGCGAGACGTTGCCCAATCTTCGTTTTCACGCGGATGGAGAGTCCCAGGCGCGCGCGGAAGCGGCACGTCCACCTGTTGGACGCCATCCACCTCACGTCCAAGTAGTGGGCCTTCATGTAGACCCTGCTCCAGTGCTTGATGAGGCGAATCGGCACGGCCAAGCCACGGCCGCGGAAGTTGAGCATGCGTTTGTAGGCGTGCGCCTCCATGTTGGGGTACTTAGCCTTCCTCCCGCCACCGCTGAGGCGCCGCCTGGAGCGCTCCGCGTTTTTTATCCGATCCGCCACCCGAATCCACCGGCGGACATTGACCGGTTGCACCCCCGCGAGACGTGCCGTGTGGCGGACGGATAGTTTCTCCGCCTCCATCCGCGCGAGCCAATCTTGTTTCTCACCCATCGTACGGGCCTTGCGAGTGTGTGTACTTGTGCGAGCGCGGGGACTCGATGGCGCACTGTCGACTCTGGACCGCGGACCGTTCTCGTCGTGCATGAGATCCTCCGAAAACGACGGGATCGGGAAATTGCCGACGTCGTGGTTCACCTCATCGTCACCCGCCATGTCCTCATCCCAAGCGGCGGCGGGTTGGGAAAACCCCTCGTTCTGGAGAGGGTCCAACGGAGGGTTGTTGCGCCAGTCGACCACGCCCGAGGGAAGCACAGGGGGCGCAGGAGGCGCAGGAGGAGCCGGAGGGGCCGGAGGTGGAGGAGGCGCAAGAGGAGCTGGCGGGGCCGAGCTCGTGATGAGCACGACAGCAGGCTGGCCAGACAAACTGCCTACCGGTAAGTATGAACGCCGCGAACGCCATGGGCTCTTGTGAAGAGACATTGAAAGAAGCTGCTAATGTTCTACCGGCAACTGATTGCTTCAGTGGCAGCTGCCATAGCGTGCTTTGTAGTCGGGAAAAAAGCAAGGGAGGCAGAGTTAGATCTGAGACACGGAACAGAGCGAAATGAACCACTAGGGCTCCCGTGCTCGGCAGGGTGGAGACGTGAAACCCTAGTGCTCCACGTCCTGTGCCTCTCCTGCCTCTGAGACGAGATGGGCTGCTTGAAGGCCCCGTGACTAAACCAATCTTGACGGTCGATTCCGTCAAGATGATGTGCGGTGCGTGTTTTGTGGGGCTCAATGCGCCTTCACGCCTTGTACGTTGCCGCGTGTTGTGGGCGACGTCACGCACGTGCTGCGCTAAGTGAGGGATTTCGACGAGAAAAATAAAATGTTAGAAACATAAGCATAGTGAGGAGCCATAGCTAGGGTTTAGCTAGCTAGGCAAGAGAGAAATGAACAAAGGAGGGTTTCACTAGCAGCAGTTGGGATACATATAGCAAACCCTAACAGGGTTGTATTCGCTATAGAGCACCCCACTACAGGCTAGATAATAACATTCTGAGACACCCCCATAGCCAAAGTGGGGTGTAATCAGCAGAGCACACAGTCATAGAGCAAGTTCACAATGGCAAGCAAAGCTAGAGGCTATCACAGAGGGCAAGTGAGGAGGAGGAGAGTACTGTGGACGGAGAGAAGATGGGAGGCAACGACTGAAGCTGCAGAGGCACGTGCACAGGAGCGGCTGACTCAGTGGCTACTGAAGCAAGGGCGACGGACTACTGGAGTGACTGGCTCCGCGGCTATACACGAGCGGCAGGAGCAACGGACCCACTGGCGACTGGTGCAACAGGCTCACTGGCTACCGAAGGAAGGGCGACGGACTACAGGCGCTGCAGGCGACACGACAGCTACCTCCACACAACCTCCTCCAACTGACCCACACCCTTGACACACACCCCCTGCTGAACCCCTAACTCCACTCCCACGTCACCCCCCTAGCACCACTCCTTCGGCTCCCACACACCCACCCCCCTGAGCGGCAGCTGCAGCAGCGGGAGACGGAGGAGGAGGAGGAGCAGGGGACGGCGCACACAACCGGCACCCCCACAACCGTCACCCCCACACTCCCCACCCCCAAACCCTAAAACGGGTGGCACGGGGTAGGAGCGCGGGGGACGGCGAGGGGGACGGCGCGCGGCCCCCAGGGCGCCACCACGGGGCAGCGAGGGGCCGCGCGCGGCTCCAGGGGTGGCGCGCGGCCCCCAGGGCGCCACCACGGGGCAGCGAGGGGCCGCGCGCGGCTCTCCAGGGCGCCGCGACGTGAGGGTTTAGGGGCCGCGCGTGCTCCCCAGGGCGCCGCGACGAGCAGGGCGGGGGCCGCGCGTGCTCCCTAGGGCGCCGCGACGAGCAGGGCGGGGGCCGCGCGTGCTCCCCAGGGCGCCGCGACGAGCAGGGCGGGGGCCGCGCGTGCTCCCCAGGGCCCCGCGACGAGCAGGGCAGGGGCCGCGCGCGGGTCCCCAAGGAAGGAAACCGCCGCGCGCCTCGGGGCGCACGGCGGGCAGAAAACCGCCGCGCGCCCCGAGCGCACGGCAGGAAGGAGGAGTCGCACGCCACGGGGCGTGCAACAGACAGAGTAGCAGCGGAAGCAGTTAGGTGGGCCCACAGGCCAGGAGCGTAGATGCTCTGATAGCATGTTAGAAACATAAGCATAGTGAGGAGCCATAGCTAGGGTTTAGCTAGCTAGGCAAGAGAGAAATGAACAAAGGAGGGTTTCACTAGCAGCAGTTGGGATACATATAGCAAACCCTAACAGGGTTGTACTCGCTATAGAGCACCCCACTACAGGCTAGATAATAACATTCTGACATAAAGGACCCTCCCCCCCCCCCCCTGTAACGAGACTGTACATGGTAAATCCATTAATGTTAATAGACAAATAGGTGTACCCCGGGTCTTAAAAATTTGCAACCACCAAGATGTCCACCCTAGCAGTTTTCCATAGAGAGTCCCCCGGGTCTTCTAGCCGGAACTATACGGTAGGTACTACTACATCACCAAAAGCGGTTTTCCAATTCCAGCGTCAGGTCCCCTGATTGTGGAAGGAACTGCTTCTGAGAT